>RCIC01000006.1:10590000-11327256 GCA_018883505.1 Ceratosolen fusciceps | reverse complement strand
GTTAATTACAAAAAGGCACAAATCAAAGCTCGTATCAGTATACATAGGCTTGAAGAAATAAAGAAAAAAAAAAAAAAAAAAATTGCCGTTTCTCCGTTATTTTCAGAGGTAAATTCAAAGGACGAACTCTCTCCCTCCCTCTCTCTGTAATGGAGCGTTATCCGTTAAAGGATATTGTGAATCATGGTCATCGGGGCTGACGGATGCACTCGATGAAAAAGCAGCAGAGGCTTCCCTTCCGGCTTCCATCCGAAATTGAAAATCATATCGATGGATGTGCGGCAAGAGTCACCCATGCCGTTAATGGGCAAACTAAATTTCGCGGGGACGGGGCGGGGGCGGGGATGGAAGCTTGACTGAGGCAGCGCTCGGATGAAAAGAGGCCAATAATAACGGAAAGATTATATCAAATATTGCGGGCACGTCTCTGCGCATCGATTCGCGATTATCCCGGGGGAGGGGGGTGGGTGGACCGGAAGGGGCTAGCGACCGATACCTTGACGTCAGAGGCATCTTAGATTCTTAAAGGAGGTGGGGCGAGAAGAACCGGGGGGGGAGGAGCTGCGAGCGTCAGGACTCGGAGATCAAGTTGCCTCGAGTCTAGAGAGACGGAGCTTACGCAAAGCAGGTTGATTTATTTTCCCCGTCGGTAAGGGAGCCCTGAAATTATGAATGAGCATCATCTCTCTCTCTCTCTCTCTCTCACTCTCTGGTTAAAAATGAAAAATGAAAAAAGCCGCAGCCTGCAGTTCGTTAAGGGGACTCTTGCCAAACACCAATACGAAGGAAAGGTCCCCCGAAGCCATTATACCTCACACCCTTCCTCGCGATCCGTAATCAAGACTCGTTATCCGCGAGCACGTGATCTCGAGCGAGGCTTGAGGAGCATCGCAAACTCCTTCACACGCGACATTCTATTATTTATGAAGAGACAGCTCGAGATTATCAATTTTATACGAAGCCTCGCGTTATCGTGTTTTCATTTACAATCGACAGCCGGCCTTAAGCATCAGGCCTTCTCTATAAAGTATTTCGTAAAATACTAGACGGACGATGCCGAGATAATGTATTCTCTTCTCATCGAGGTGAAAACACAAATAATTTACGTACTGTGATTGAAAAATAAAAACAAAAATAGAATCACCGGGAATGACGTAATTGTCACACATCTCTGTCTATGCGCGAGGATTCGTATTATTTTAAGAAATACAGTCGAGGTGAACAAAATGAGTAATAAGATTGAGAAGCGAGTATTCCGATATGGTATTGCGGGAATTGTAAAAAAAAAAAAAAATTAAATCAAATAAGATCGATAGGGGTAGTTTAGGATTGCTTTATTATCTTAAGTTCTGTCATGGTGGACCGCGTTACCGTGTTATTCGTTCTGAACAAAGCCGCAGCTCAGGAGGATGAGAAGGGGGGAGGAAAGTTTTTCATTTTAAAAGGAAGAAGCAGCGGGAGTAAAAATATCAAAAAATAATACGAAAAAAGCAGACGCTTACGAGACGTTGATCGAGCAAATGTTAACAATATTGTAAATTTAAATTGAAGATCCTGGGGGCGGATATGCTCCGAGGAGGATATGAGATCGAGATCCGGGAGGATCTCCCGAGAGAAGCTCGGGCGCTACTCTCATAAGGCTCTCATAGATCGAAGAGGGGGGAACGACGGCCTTTTAACCGCGAGCGTGCATCGGCGACCTTGATAATTGTCGTGGCTGGGCCGACGTTGTCCCGATCCGTGCAGCAAACGCGTTTGAATACAAACGAGCCGCCGATAAGCTCTTTCGACGGGGATGAGTTTTAAAGTAAAAAAAAAAAAGAAAAAAGAAAAAAAAGAAAGAAAAATTGAGGGCGGAGAAGAGGGTTAGATAAAATAACTCTCAATTTCACCGGTTAACTTGATTTTTTTGCTCTCCATCATTAAAATAAAATAAAAAAAAGTAATTTATGGAATTAGAAGCCACTCGGGTCCCTCCCCCTCCCTCAAGCACCGCGCACGCACGCACCGCGCACGCACGCCCACCGCCGCCCTTTCAAGATACGGAAGTTTTGTATCTCGTGCAGAGAGGGTCGTTGCCGCGTCGAGTAACATATCGAGGCGATTCCTAATTCGGAATAATATTGATGGAAGTGCATTCCTCCGAGAGGAAATACTTTGCCGTTTCTCGACGACGGCCGACTCCAACGTATAAAACTTAGGTATAAAACTTATTTGAATCTGCCAATTCGGGAGGAGGAAATATTCTATCGTTATCTATCGTTTATCGATCGATCCTCTCCCCGCTCGACCAATCGACCAATCGACCAATCGACCAATCGACCAATCGACTCCACCTACGGCTTCCTCTCCTTTTCTTTTCTTTCCTTTTATTGTTCTTATTATTGTTTTACGGTTACACGTGTGCGCGCTGTGATTCATTTGCGCGTTGAAGTATCGGAGCTCGGTCGGATCTTCCGGATTCGTAATCCATTAGATCGCCGATCGACCTCTTCACCTGTTCCGGTTTCCTTGAGGAGCGCGCGCCGAAGCATATGTGTATACACGTGTGCGCGTACATATCGTAGATTGCAGTGGAGTTAGGGGCGAGTTGTCGAGTAATGAGGGTTCGGGAGTGTTGGGGCGACCGGGAAGACCGAAAGGCTTGAAAGTTTGACGGGAGCGACAAAACACTGGCCGTAAGATACCCTGACCCCTCGCGCCGAGCAGCTCAGAGCTTTCAAGCACATTGACCAACACAGAGACGGTCGTGCGCCACCTTTCACCTTTCGCGTTCTCCCCTCAAGCACGACTTTCGTCACTCGCAGCGGTTCCGCGTCCGTTTTCCCATCTCTTTTTCTTTACTTTTCTATTCTTTTCTTTTTTGTTACATTCTTTTTCTTTGAAGGTCGATAGCATTTGTCAATTGCCTGCTGCCAGATACCGAGTCGATAATTTCGACTCGGCCCTCTCTCGGGCCGAGCTCCGTAAAAGATCTACGAGTTGTAGAGGATCGAGGCACTCCCGACTCGCGTTCGGTTATATCACATCATCAGCATTTTCTTAAGCTCAATGGACGTATCGCCAACACGTGTTTCTAACCTTCGAATGAAAATCCTTCAAGAACGCGTGAATTTTTCACTCGATGGATGATTGCTGGACACCTACTGGATCTATCCATTCTTCCTTTCTCTTTTTATTTTGATAAAAAACCACGAATCGCTCTTTTTCCAATCTCGATCTGTAAATCCCTCCTAGAATTGTAACTATTTTAACTGAATTCGATGCCGACGAACAATACAAACACTTCCATGTAATAACGATATTATTAAAGCGCGCGAGACTCGAGAGGATGCGAGATTTCAAGTCTCAATTTATGACTGGCAAAACAGCCTCCTCCTCCTCCTCCTCGTCGTCGTCGTCGTCGTCGTCGTTGTAGGACATACGCGGATACGTACTACTTATGCGTATTTGAGTTAACAAAGGGAAGGAAATTAAGGAGGGCATTTGTTATGTAAGCAGTAAATAGTATTCGTCAATTGTGTCGCTAGATCCCGGGTATACTTGAGACGTAGTAGTAGGCTTCCGCGTGTACAATATCCGAACTTACAAAGGCTAAGAAGAAAGAGACGAGATAACAAATTACGTTGAATTATTGTTAATTTAAGGGCTCGGAGAGGCTAATAATGGACTTATAAGAAGAAATTAAAATGCAAAATGAATGAAGGTTTAAAGTAAATTAAAGCATTGACATTGATCTTGATAACGAGAATCGGAGCGTCGAGATCCTTTCTTTCTTCTTTTTTTTTTTATTATTATTATTACTTTTTTTGTGTTTTTTTTGTTTTTTTTTGTTCTTTCTCCCCCCTCTTTAATCGTCACGAAGCTGCTTGTCTTTATATAAATGTGACCTGAAAGCTTCATCGACACGGAATGACAAATATCCACTAAGAATTCCTTGTCGAACAATGCAATTATTATTGACACGCGAAAGATATCTTGATCGATTGCAAATTACGTCACTCTTTTATACGGTACTCTTTTACTTTTCTTTGTTTTTGTTTTTTTGTTTACTTTTTATTTTTATTTTTCTTTCTTTCTGTCTCTCCATTGAAATTGAATATGCGATAAAAAAAAAGAAGAAGAAGAAGAAGAAGAAGAAAAATAAAGAAAAGATTTTATATTTAAGATATACAAACTTGTTTGGAAAGAGAAATAAGATATCGATCGAAAGTTCATAGACTTTCATGACATTAAGCTCCATCTATTTATAGAAAAGATCGCAAAAGTGATATAAAAGTAAGGAGTTTTATCGATACGATTCTCTTATGTGCGCCCGCCGTAATAGTGCCGGCTATAATTTTCGGTTAACCTTTTGTATTAAGATTATTATAGTTTTGATACTTTTGAGTAGTGCAATGACGACGTACGAATATCGTTGGAAATGCGCAGCTCACTCGAATTCGATTTTATTAAATATCCGACAGACCGGGGCAAAGCAAACTTGTCGAAGCTGCCGTAAATCATGACTCTCTCTCTCTCTCTCTCTCTCTCTCTCTCTCTCTCTCTCTCTCTCTCTCGCTCTCTCGCTCTACGCGGAAAAGAAAAGATGAATCGCACGTGGAAATGTAGAAAATCCGGTATCTTATGTTAAAATCTTGTAAATACGCTCAACTCCTACAATTCAGCTCGTTCTCGTTATTAGATTCATTATTATTATTTGATATTTGACAAAAATATCGATGAAGGATCGAAGGGAATGGGAGTCTTTAAGTTTACTACCAATTCCATAACAATTAATGGTATAAGATAATGTTCGATTGAGTAGGATTTAAAATTGAAAATACTGATTTTCGCTATAGAAAAAGGAGATTTTTTTTGCCAAGAGAGCAGTTTTTATTGTTAATAAAAGTTTACATGAATTTTATTATAAAATATAAAGTGAACGCTCTCGGCACATTTTCCCCTGTGTCCGTGGTGCCTGTACGTGTTAGTGGAAATTTAAATTTTCGAGAAATATTATGCCGAACAGAAATATTGTTTTAAGACTGATAAAAGATTATTATCGAAGTAAAGGAAAAATTTCTTTCTTTTCTTCTTCATTTTCCTTCTGCCTTCTTTGTCTCGGAAAATATATATATAGTTATTTTTTGTTTTTTTTTTTTTGTTCGGTATTATTATTATCGTTATTATTATTATTATCGTTATTATTATCATTATTATTGTTATTATTATTAAAATTTCCGAACTTCATTACTTCGGCTGTTACGTAAAGGGTTTTTTTTTTCTTCCTTAATTCATTAAATGGAAAAGGAAAAGGATCCTTTGAGCGAAGACATATTGTAATAGGATGAATTTTCCTGAGAAATGGTAGAGAAAGTGGGAGCGAGCGGCAGGCAGTACACTCCTCGAGTAATCTCGACCTCGTGGTGATCCATGTTCGTCGAGCGGAAAGGAAATGCTCGAAGCTCGGATTCACCGGTGGAGCCGTCATCGTACCCGTCAAAGGATAGAAAAAGAAAAAAAAAATAAAAAGAAAAAAAAAATACGGGGTACTCGTAAGTGGTCGAGAGAAAAAGACGACGAGGAGACTCGTGCTCTTGGACCCGACTCACGTAAGCGTAATAAGCCACTGAGTCGGCGGTTAGATTCTACAAGGAGACCGCGTCGAGCCGGAAATACTCCAAGACGCGACTCACGAATCCGGAATAAAGCTCGGGATGCGCTCGTGAGGCGATCGTGGGGGGGGGGGTGCTCGCGAGGACGAGTTTTAGAAAAGCTGTCGTCGTCGTCGTCGTCGTCGTCGTCGTCGTCTCCCACTGGTTCGCCCCTGGCAAAATGTAATGAGTAACGAGTAATTGATATTCCCTTGTTCGCCGCCCTAAGCCCGACTGATACAGGGGATGACAATGGCTTCCGAGTGCATATGTCGAGCTCGAGCTCACGTGGATGTCAGGATTATTGTAGTCCTCTACCGAACAATGTCGCTTAATCGATGATATCGATCTTACTCTCTCTCTCTCTCTCTCTCTCTAACACGTCCCGAGTCATTAATTACAGAGCTTAAGAAAAAGAAAAAAAATCAAAGCCCCTCTGCATTGTATATCTGCTGAATCTTATCTCTGCGCTTACAGCGAAGCTTTCAATACAAATTATCCAAATGGCGAATTTAATTTACATATTTATAGGAGTGAATTAATAAACTGCAGTACTTCATTTATACCGCATGTCAACAAGGGACGTATCACCAACGTGCCCCCAGTCTCGTGCCTCCTCGATACTTTACCCTCTCTATTGCCGTATACACACTCGCGCATCGTATTAAAAAAGCGCAGCGAAGAAGATCGATCCACGGTCCCGCGCTTCTTGTTTTTTTTTTTTTTTTGTTTCTTTTACACGAATTCAATACTTTATTACAGAGAGCCACATTTACGTAGGTAGTCGGGTCGGTGCGCACTGATACACTGTTATCCATGAACGCGCATATGAATAAGATATGAGAGAGAGTGGGAGAGAGAGTGGGAGAGAGAGAAAGGGGGAGAGGGGGGTAGAGAAGACGGTAACCGAAGGAAGGAAAGGAAAAACTGCAGGGAATGACTGTAAAAAGATTTATCGTTAAATCGTTTGAAGGTATAAGGGCATGTGGCACAAGACACTCGGTTCTTTTTATTCTTGTAGCTGAAATTTTATGCCAAACGGATCTATTCTTATTCGGCAGAGAGAGAGAGAGAGAGAGAGAGAGAGACGAAGTTTACGCAGTACTCAAACTAGGGATATTTCTGCAAGCGCAAATATTTTATATCGATGCCCCTAACGCGGCCATTCCCAATTAACCTCGATCCCGTCTACCCGATCATTCGTAAAAATCATTATCGAATTTCCCTTCGGACGGATTATTATACTTCGTGGGATAAGAAATAGGAGATTAAAATATAAATGTTTAAAGGCTTGTAAGGATCCGCTGGTGCTCATAAAGAAAGCGATAAAAGGACTTACGTAGCTTTACTACCATTACTACAGCCTCCTAAAACCTCATCAATTTCAATAATGTACATTCAAATTATTATTATTATTATATATATATTAATATTATTATTACCGAGAGACGCTAGAATTATAAAGATTTTATTTAAAAATTAGAAAATTATAACAATTAAGCGACCTGAAATGTATCACTTTTTATTAAAGATATTCCGTTATTCTTCGCCATACAGTTTATACGTTATAGCGTGAGTGTAGAAATAATGACTCGTAATCATATAAAAGGAGAGAAAATCAGTTCTTCGTTGGGGGTATCAGCGAGTCAACAAGCGAATTCACTTAAAGACACGAAAACTGCGTCCGTCCGGTGCGCAGAGAAGCATTTTTCCTTTATAATGCCACTTAAAATCTTCATACATGACAATACACAACAAAATAAATAAATAAATAAATAAATAAATAAACGTAACGTTTACGAGCCAGAAATAAAATGATAATCATCCGATATCGAGCTTTTAACAGAGTTAATTTATTCGTTATGAGCATCAATAGTTTTTAAAAAGTTTTCCATACACACGAACAAAAAATATAGATTACAAGTTTACGTATGTAGCCATGTACGTAGTAAGTAAGTTTCACATTTAATTGTACATATATAAGGTAATAATCCAGGTCTGCTGGTAATACAAGCACCGACATCGCGATAACTTCACACAATAATACGTTATCGTAATTAGGAAGTTTAGAGATTTATAAATTGATAAATTAACCGTAGTAATACGAGATGTTAAGCTTAAGATAGCGCTCCTAATGTACAAGTTAAAGTATAAGTTTCGCGGGCCACTGCTTTAATTTATCAATAATCATTGTACAATAAGTAAATAAATAACATTGAGGTTATGAAAAAAGTTAGGGAACAAAGTATGACGAGGATGTATAAAAACGGTCTGTGCCCGGTCCAAGTAATCCCTATTACACGTTTAGCTTTATCCTTTATTTATTTTCCATAAAATTATGCGTTTGACAATACTTTTCTCGGTCAGATTCTGGCGCAGCCATTAATATTTATTTGGGACAGAGGATATTTACAATATTCGGCAGACGAGAAAGCAAAGCAAGTGCATCCTTTATTTACTCAATCGGTAACTTATCGCTCCATCTGCCCGACCGTCCTACCCGTACATCAATTTTCCATTACGTAACTATTACATAGATAGATAGATAGAGAGAGAGAGAGAGAGAGAGAGAGAGAATGAGCGTACGTATGCATGTAATCGTAAGGTATGGACGTCCAATAAAATTATGGATACCCGGAAAGGCATGGCCTCGCATTTCTATATTAAAATTCGCTGAGCTCGTAGAGCATACATCGTTTACATGTAGTACACAGGCTCTGATTTAATACACTGCATAGGGAAGAGGGAGAGTGAGCACGTAGTGGCTAACGCGTTCTGAATCAGGAGATCGAACGCATCTCCGACAGCTGCCGACGGGAGGCCAATAAAGAACGGATCCAGCGAGCGTCTGGATCCGATCTCGCGCCTGAACTCTTTCTACTCGGGATCAAAACTTTCTAATCGTGTATACGTTATATGGTCTCATGGTGAGAATATCTTCTGCTGAATGAGCGACTCAAAGGACAACGGGGACTCGCCAACTCTCGAAAACCTATAAACAAATAATATTCCACGAAATTTTTAATGATAACGAATGCCTTTTATCGAAAATACTTCCTTCTCAATCACCCGAATGGACTAAAGAATATAAAGCCCTTAATGCATCCCTTTACAGAACCTCAATATCTCTCCCTCCTCTCTCTCTCTCTCTCTCTCTCTCTCTCGTTTTCAACGCGACTTACAGAGATTTTAATATTTTCGGTAACTAATAAATTATTGCGAACGAAATATTATTTACGTACGTTGCGCATACAGTGACGACGCGAATTGAGAAAAATTTAATTATTAATGAATAAACAGAGCGGGAAATGTTTATTTCAGATAAATTGTACGTGTACTTGTTTCAGAAATATTTAATATTTAACTAACAAATTACCTTGGAAATACTACTTTCTCAGAGAAATTTTTCCTTCTTTAATTTATTAATAATAATATTCTTTATGTAGCTCTCCTTCCTATGAAAATGTAGCAAAAATATTGATTTTGTATAAAAAAAAAAAGAAAAGAAAAAAATCAATTATTATTCATGTTATCTTCCCTTAGATATCGTAGTTCGTAAATGATTTCTAATAAAAATTTGAATTCTATCAGTATAGATCCGTATTGATCTCAAATTTAAATAAAATATACGTACAATGTTCATAAATATTTCAAAAAAAAAAAAAAAAAAGCATAATGTATATACAGCATGCATTATGAAGTACAAAGGATATTTATGTATTGTAAAAACGTAGTAAATTTAATGTTAATTTAAGATAAAATCGTTATTATTTAAAATTGTTGGAAAAATACAAAGGGTTCGTTAAATTTATGTAAAATTAAAGCCACTTTCAATGCAAGTTGGAATTTTTTTCGAAAGCATCTCCCCCCCCCCTCCCTCTACCTCTCTCCCTCTCACTCGTGATTTCTTTCTCGGGGGGTTGGGGGAGGGGGGTGTACATACACGTGGATACGTATTTAGAAGAAAAAACCAAGACATCAGCCTGACGGTCTATAAATACGATTGGGACTACTGAAATCGTTAGTTACTCGAAAATACTCGAGAGTAGTAACGTATTGCCGGCTCCGCGACGGTTGGCTTTATTTAATCGCTCAATCCTGCCTCAGATTGCTAAAGAAATGTTTTGATGAAAGAAAGCGAATGAGAATCTATAAACACACACATAGACCGTTTTGACACTGTTGTTGGCCTAGTTCGTTTAGCGTCGTTTGGCGCACCTGTCCTATACCTGTACTTCACATTTGCACACAATGTGACCCAGTGTGAAGGCGGAAAAGGAACGGGCGCGCGCGCGCGCAAGAGAGAGAGAGAGAGAGGGAGAGAGGGAGAGTGAAAAACAAGATTTATTGAAACGATCCCCGTCGGCGACGAATTAAATACGCCGGCAAGCACAACTGACGGTAATTATGCCACGCTTTCCGCGCCCACTCGTACGCCTTCTTTTTTTTTTTTTTTTTTTTTTTTTTTTTTTGTACTTTTTATACACATACACGCCTTTTCGGAGTTTAATAATTTTACGATTTTTCCAGCCGCCCGGTCCTCTTGTTTCGAATGCATATTTCATAAATCACGAATGTGCATTTGCTGAGACACGGGTCCCTCGAACCGCTCGCGGCCCAACGTCATCCAATAAAGAGATACGTTAAAAAGCCCAAGCGACGTGAATTATTATTTATAAATAATAAGAAAATAATAAGGGCCGGCGAGGCGTCGTTATAAGTACAAATCGTTCTAGCTGATTGCAAATGGCATTCGCGTACATTTCAACGTAAGCGAATTATAGAGTACGACCTCGAGTCTATACCCCAATAACCCCCCCCCACCCCCTTACATTAAATAAAACCTGTTTTATATGATACTCTGTAGAGAGAGAGAGGGGGGGGAGAGAGAGAGAGTTACGTTGCGGGTCGTACGGGAAACAACACCGGATCGACGTCCGTCGCAGAGGGGGAGGAAAAAAAAATAAAGCTCCGCCGTATTTTTACATGTGACAATCGGTCGAACGGTGCAAGACTCTGCACGTGGCCGTGTGCTTGCACGTACATTACTCGAACGCGCGAACTGCTCGTCCGCGTAACTCGAATTGTCGGCGTATTTGCCGTGTAAACTTCGTTTATCGGTCGCGCGACCCATCGACCGGCCACGGCAAACTTAATTAATCACCGTGAACCTGCAGAAGCAGCGCGTTCGCTCGATGGGTCGACCATCGAGCCCGTGCATCGGCCTCATAAAAAAAAAAAACAGAAGCTCCGCAGATTTGTTTTGCGCGATAAGTACTTGTGCGCGAGTACCGCGGAAGCCGGGGAAAGAGGCGCGCGGGTCCGCGTAGCTGGTGCTGGCGTGAACGTTACTTACGTCGAATGCATTTGCCGGAAGGTTAAGAACAGCAGCCTCCGAATGTTTAATGCGGGACTTGGATTGCGGATCGACCGAGCCGACGGCGAACCATACCGTAAGTACGATAACGGAGAAAGGAGGCTGCCCAACAAGACAAATGACAAAATCCGCATTGATTTCCTCGGACTTGGACTTGGATCGTTACATGTGCCTTACGTTGGATACGCCCATCCTTGGACTTGGATCCTTCATCTTTATTCTCCAACATTTCTATTTGCTTGTTATTTGCATTTAAAACGCATATACGTAAGTACTCGAGTAAGCTCGAGCTTATTTTATCCTTAATCGCCGTGACGAATCGCAATCGGCTGCCGGTGCAACAAGAGAGAAAGGGGAGGGGGAAGAAAAAACTATTGATAAGAAAGGGCGATCGTTATAAGACTGGTTGTTGCCGTTGATGGAAATCCTCCAGATTAAGATGAATTTAAAATCCGTCGAGTACAAGCTGCATGAAATGCACGGCGGGGCTATTATTTGAATAAATAACGTCTCTATTGGAATGAGGGAGACGGGCAAAAGAAGATAAATTACATGAAGAGGAAGAGCATTCGATCAAAGGTCATTGCTTCGTGATAACTGTAAGGGAGAAGTCGAGTGTAAAGCCAAGCACTTTAAGAAATTTCTCATGATTAATTATATGGTGGAGAGAGGATGTCGAGCAGATGTCGAGCCGGTTAAGGAAAAAGTGTCCCGCTAATTAAAAAACAAAAATAGGAAAGGTAAGAAAGAGGAGCCTCGAACGCGTTTGTGAAAGAGAAGCTGGAATATGAGAAGTGGGAAGAAGTAAGGCGGCGGCGGCAAGCCAAAGAGACATATTGTGGAGATCAGGGGCTTTAACGGATGAGACCCTAACGAGGAAGCAAATAAGATCCTGAATAAATACCTTTAGCGCAAAAGAGAATAATACAAGACTAAATAAATCCGTAGCTTCCGCATTTAGTCATTCCGTCAGACCCCGAAAGTGAAGGGCAAAGTGTGAAAAAAGAAAGATCCAGGCCTTCGGGATGAAATATCCCACAATTATCATTGAATCGATTAGGATCGACGGATCCTAATGGAAATAGAATTCTAAGCGGTGAGCTATACCGCCCACTCGCTCTTACTCGACTTACGTAAAGACAATTCGGAAGACGACGTAACGCAAATAATTTAGTTCCCCGAATGTTTATACTATTACAACGAGCCTTCGCGTATTCACGAGAGCAGCCGTCGAAAGATCTACGAACTACGGGCCGTTCCCTAATACGTAATGAGTAATAACCGAGTCATCGTGGACAACAACATCCCTTTGAAGGCTTAACTCCGTCTTTACGAGGCGCCGAATTTCCCTCCCGAAAAATACTATTAAAAAATTGTTGTATTAATTTACGTCTTCCGTCCCGTTATTTACTTCCATTCTCTTCGTTCATGTCTTCGTTGTCTGTTATTATTATTATAATTATTATTATTATTATTATTATTGCTGTCGTTATCATCATTATCATCATCATCATCATTATCATCATCATTATTGTTGTTGTTGTTGTTGTTGTTGTGCGTGAATGCCGAATGAGTATTAGAAGCCGTGGCGGCGAGCCGGTTAAACGTAACGTTAACTAACGTAACGTTAGCAAAAGAATTCGTACGTAAGTTAGGGTTCGACGATAATCTCGCGGTACCGGATGATGGGCACAAAAATTTCAGACTCGGAATACAAGCTGCAGTAACAACAACAACAACAGTAATAACAATAATAATAACAATGATGATGGCGATGATGATGATGGTGATGATAATAGTGATGATAATAATAATATGACGGAGGTGGCTTTACGTGCGGGTACAAAAACAAATTTATATTCCAGTATAAATGAAAGTGGGAAATAATATTGTAAGTGAGCGCGGGAGGGGGGCCTCAGTAAGGTCGAGATTTTTTTAAACCTTTCTCCGACAATAGTAATAATAGTAATAATAGTAATAATAGTAATAACGGATCGGTATTAGGTCTTGTGCGATAAGGTTAATAAGAGGGCTGGCGATAAATAAATGTAGTAAGTAAGCGAAAAAGGGTTGGAAAGAAGAAGAAGAAGAAGAAGAAGAAGCAGAAGAAGAAGCAGAAGAGAGATAGGGATAGGGCGCGTCGGTTTGGCATAAGGACCAGGAGCCGTTCGTTCCCTTTGTATTATAATATTATAATAATAATGTAAGAAGTAAGGATCGAGCGGGCCTCGGGTATACTTTGGTGATAATGTGACGGGCCGAGTTTTTTGACAGAATCCGCGCATGGGGGGGGGAAGGTTATTGGGGTGGGGCGAAGCCCCTTGGGCCGAGGTTAAGCCAGTATCGGCGGCAGTATCTGCTAGTAACGGGTAATGCAAAGTATAAAAGGGCAGCTGCGACCATTAAAGAGCTTTCCCGTGGCTGACGTACGTAAGTCGACTACGACGACTACGACGACTACGACGACGACGACGACGACGCTCTCGGCGTCTGCTCCTTGCGGTCGATAATACGATGGCTAGCGGGATACATAAAAGAAAAATGTACTTGCGAGGGCCGGAGCGCAGGGGAAACTTATTCTTATACAAAGTGTAGGTACACACGGGGTAAAAGCCCCGTGCCGTTGCCTTCCAAATGTATGTGTATATACCCGCGTATACGTATACCTATCTGTATACGTATGTACGAATATATATATATATATACATATATTTTATTGACCGAGCAGTTCTTAAGAGAATAATGAGTTAGAACGTTATAACGAAGCAGAGTAATGCCGCCGTATTTCGCGTTCCTTCGAACGAGCTCTTTAAATAAATGCTCCAGCCAGGCTAATGAAAACTAATGGAAGTATTTATTTTATGATTTTAAGTAAATTGATGCTTTCCCCGAGAAATAAATATATTATAAAGAGTGTGTCCGGATCATTAGAATTCCCGTATAAATTGGCCGAGCCCTGTAATTGCGAGCAATGCCATCTCCGGAGAGGTGCGAGCGAGCCAAGGCTTACTACGATCCAGCCTCCCTCCCCTCCACTCCCCTCCACTCCCTACCAATTACTTTTCATCGCATGCTTCTTCTTTCTTCCACTCCATTCTCGCTCTCTCTCTCTCTCTCTCTCTCCCCCTCTGCGCATGGAGGGCATGGATTGTTTAAACAATTATTCACTTGTCAAGGCCGTCCATCCATATTAATACACGTACGTATCAATATCACAGGCGCTCAGATCGAAGCCTTATCTCTTACGCTTTATAATTTTTCCCACTCCGGCCCCCCTGACGTGTCCTCTCAGTCAATGTAATTGCCAATAAATTCTAATATCGAGCTCGTTTTCTTAAATACATATCGCCCGATATATATTAAAATTAGAAGCAGCGCACACTTCCCCCCCCCCCCCCCCCCATTTAAATTTCAAATCATCTAATTTTTTAAGATCTCCTGATAGATAATATTTAGAGTAATCTATTGGCTTCCATTAATTATCGGCTTAAGATATTTCTAAGCCCGGGCTGTTTATCAACTTACCTGACCGTTTCCTAATAAATTCGCCTAAAATCAATCGACGATCAATACAGGCACAAGTCATTTTACATTATAATTAATTAGCAATTTGAAAAGCTTTGATATATAATAAACGAGAATTGTGGAAAGTGCGAGCACTTATATCAATGAAACGAAAATCTATATAATTTATGATAAATTACCTGTTAATAAAATTACTGGTGAAATCGTTCGAGCCCGTAGCTAAAGTCATTAAAGTAAAGAAGTTGGGCAATTCAATTTCCAAATAACGTATTATTATGCCATCGATTTATGACACTCCGTATAATTACAGCAGAAGATAAAAAAAATGATAGCAAGCAGTGAGTAGCGAGCGAAATATTTGAATTCGTTCTTAAAAGATTTAATTTCCATTCTGATGGAGAATGACCTAGATTTATATAAATATATAATTGAAGCCCATTCATTAGTAATGACGATTCATAAAGTATTGATTTTTGTTAATACATCTGCCGGCTAATTGTGAAGACGGAGTTTCGCTAATTTTAGAAATGAATATTTATGTAGCAAAAAGCCAAATGTACGAAAAACCACATACATAATGCGCGGGTACAAATTTAAAATTCTGGCCAAGCGTTTATTGATAATTCATGTATTAATCAAGATTAATCCCATTAACGGTTCTGAAGAATTCGTCATTTTGCCCTCCGTATTCCACCTATATTCCTCCATTGAAATTAATTACTTGCAATATCAATATATAACCTCTAGGTAATGTAGCGTAATGTAAAACTCGATATATGTATATGTATATGTGTATATATATATATATATATGTAATGAATTACGAACAAAGTAATAAACAGTGAAATTCACTATACTTAATCGAAAGGAAGTTAATAAACCATCGATCAATCATGCTGTATTTATAATTCTTTCATAACCTACAAATACATAAAATAACTGTACGTAAAATAACGTAAAATAGTTATTGTACTCCATATTTAATCAGAGACTGTCCGTTGGTTCATGAGAATCCTAGAGCAGACGATCCATATGAATGTTAATTCACAAAGCTTATTCCTCCGTTATATTTATATAAATTCTTGCCGATCGCCGCCTGCTCTGCTCTTACTGCTGGCGCTAGAATTTACAAAACTGATCGCGCGGTTCAGCTAATTTCATAATCCTTACTTATTATTCACCGCGACTGCAGTCGGAGATTTTCATGTTTCGTGACGTAAAGTTGTTTTTATTAATTAAATCAACATTTTGCCAACGCGCTTAGACTTATTTCACGAAGAATCACCTGCGAATAACTTTAACAACAATAATCAAAATAATTATGGACATCGATAGATAGCTTAGGCTGTACTTTTATTACAGATAAAGGCCAATATATTTGATGGAAAAGAAAATTCAACTAATATTAAAGGATCCTGGCCAATTAAAATCGAAGTCTAGTTACTACGTGGCTAAAAAAGCTTTCCTTGTGATCTTGTCATCGGCTTAGTATTCGAAATCAACCTAAACAAAGAGTGCATTCGCTCTGTCGCTCATTGTTCTTTTTAATTTTTCTTTTCTGGTCTCTCTCTCTCTCTCTCTCTCTCTCTCCTCGTCTATCTGTAAATCTTTATTTTATCCTTCGCTCTTTCTCTCCACTCGTTGCTGCTAAAACTTTTATTCTTTTGGAATTTATCTTCTATTTTTACATTTTCCATTGTTTTCTACCTCATTCTTTCTTTGTTATCAATGATAATTCCTCCTTTTGCTTGCTTTCTAATTCTCTTTTATTCTCCCTCCCTCTCTGCCTCCCTCTCTCTCTCTCTCTCTCTCACACACCGCTCGCTCACTTCGATATAATATTTCTCTTTACGCATGCGTTCACATGCACGTAGAGGAAGCAGCCGAAGGGTTAATAGCGAAATGCAGGTACTTTATCTAAATTCATCTTATAAAGCAGTGGCCGCAAATGGCTTTTTACATGTAAATTAATAATCTTGGAGTTAATAGATTAAAAAATATTAATAGAGAGAGGGTAGTAAAAGTGAGGTGAGATAATAATTCACGTTCCATTTACGGTGAAAATATTTACTTAAACGACCCCAATAAATCGGTTATGAAGACATTTTTTTTTTTTTTTTTTTTTTTTTTAAATAAATATCCCCCCCCCCACCCACGCGCGCATTTTACACTTCATTCGTCGTAAAGGGAAAAATTTATTGATAAATAAAAGGTAAAATTACGAGCCTACGAATCGTTCGTATCAATTGCTTATCTTTTCTACTAAAAGGTCTCCACTAAAAAAATGATTTTATAAGCATCGGCCGTTTCTCTCCTCTTCGAATTCGAATTTACGCTAAAATTATAAATAATATAATACCAAGAGCGTAGTGTACAAACAGTCGATTATTAACGTTAGCGGATGGGCCAGCGAGCGGTTCGGGCTTCTCTGTGCTCTCAATGCAGTAACTCGCAGGTTATCTAAAATACATCTAAAATACACGCTCCGTGTATATACGTACGAAAGGGGACGGTGATGCGATTATCTAAGAGCGTGGGTATAGCAGACGTGCTCTTGTGGGAGGCATTGCTTATTACAGTCGGTGCTGATGTTGCGTAGCGGGCCTAGTTGAATGGCATTGTAGCCGAACGGTCCGCCGGTATTGAAACGTTTTCACAATCAAAAGGGCTTAATCCGGCCGTCAAAAGTCAAGAGAGATCCGAGCCTCCCTTCACCCCCACCCGTAATCATCGTCGTCGTCGTCGTCGTCGTCGTCATCTCCCTTATTTAGTGGACGTCTCCGGGAAGGTCAGTCCCGATTATACGTTTCGGCAAATGCTGAAACAGCTCAACCGGTCGTAAATGTTCCGCCGCGTCCTGTCTACCGATTCCTCATATCACCTTCCTCTCTTCCTCTCTTCCTCCTCCTCCTCCTCCTCCTCCTGCCCCGCTACCTATTTCCCGGGCCGCTCCTATGCGCTCTCGACTTACCCTCCACGTATCACTAATTCGCCCTCACGACTCCTACATCCGTGCCACGACTATAACTCCTCCTCCTTCTCCTTCTATTCTTACTTCGACTTCTTCTTCGTCTTCTTCTACTTGTTCTTCTTCTTCTTCTTCTTCTTCTTCTTTTTAATACTCATGACAGAAACACCTTTCTTTAGAGGTCTTTTGTAATATTGTAATATCGAGGAAAGGTTTGCCGCTCGGGTTTATAGCCTCGAGCTCGACCTTTCATAACTAATCTCATGTTTCTCGAGTCACGTATGTACTGCAATATCGCACGATATGCTTATTAGCGATACTCGTAAAGTCAAGGGTAAAGCTCTACCTACTGCCCCACTTATTGTCACACGGACAAACGATATCGCACCATTACGAAAAAGGGAAGAAAAAAAAACGAAAATAGTAATAAAAACGTCCGTTTGTATACGCGTACGTAGGCGTACGTATACGTACGTGCGTGCGTATGTACGGTGAGTGTGTGTGTGTGTGCGCGCGACGTCGCTTAAACGGCAACACAAATCAACGGGGAAGCAAAATTAAGAGAGTACAAATAATTTAGGGGAAGAGTAGATTTAATCAAAGCTCGAAATGTAAATCGCGCTAAAAAATACATCTCCTACTGATTAAGCTGATCCGTTTGAATAATTGACGTTAAGCATTTTTGTTCGGCGATCGTTAAAGTGCTGCTTCCCTTTATTGCACTGATGAGTCAGAAGATTAACTGTGTACGAATAGCTGATCTTTTATAAAAATAATTGATTTCTTATTCCTTTTTATTTTTATTTTTATTTATTTTTTTTTCCACCCCCCCCCCATTCTTTTTTGCCTGTAATACACTTAACGATCCCGAAGGTAAGGCAATGCTGATTGTGGATTTAACGTAAATACGTCTAGTTTATTATTTGTAAATAAATCTCCTGGTAAATAAATGATCACAGCGTAATAATTCATTATTTCGCTTGCGTGAATGAATCTGCAAAATTTTATAAACAATTTCCTCTTTGATTTGCCGTATATATATATATATATATATATGAAGAATGAAGTTCCGCGAAGAATCGAAATATAGTATAATTTTTTTTAAAAAGATATATAAAATTTCAAAGTAATGAAACTTCGAAATTGAAAATTTTGAACAACTGATACATGGAAACGCTGAATAGACAAAATTTGATTGCTTGTCGATATTTCGTACACTAACTTAGATTTTTCGCAATTTCCTTATTTTAAGATTTACAGCTTCGATTATTCGATTAAATGCAATATTACTTTGTTTCATAAATTCTTTCATATCTGTACAATAATTCAAACATTTATTTTTTTTTTTTTTTTTGTTTTTTTTTTACAATACTCGACGCTATTTTATTATTTTGTATTATTAAATAATCGAATGAACGTGTCGGTTTTCGTTAATTTCTAAAAGATGTTCAATTAAATCTTAACGTCAGATCTAAGAGATTTTTCAAATGTTTTCGTAAAATTTAAGTGACTTTCACGGGGATTCGAACGAAACGAAATAAAGTCACCGACGACGATTGAGTTAAAATGATAAGAGCGTTTAGACGAAACAAATTTTTTATAAAATTCTTAAATATTTGCGAAAAAAAATTGCTAACTATGATAATGCGCGATCTCGTAATGTTCATGGTTATATTTATATTGAATTTCGAGAAATTCAATAATTTCCGTTCATTATGCATAAAATTTATGCAGCGATATTTGCATTATTAGTAAGTGGAACATTTTAATTATGCATTTGTTTCGGCAATAATCAGTTTTACATGAATAATGACAAATCTAGATTTAGCCGAACCAAATGACTCGTATAAATTTTCATTATCATTAATTATAATATACTTAAAAATTATTCCAGAATCCTACTAAAGAAATAATACGAAAAACGATAATAATACAATAATAAATAATAAAGATAAAATCGCATCCGCGAAAATATTATTTTCGAAAATTTGCATGAATATATTTGACGTGGATTCACGTCATTTTATCGTTAACGCAAATCTATAATAAAAGTGATTAAAATTATATTTCAAAATGACCATTCGATTTAAACTCGCAATGACCAAGTTAATACATATTGTATACATATTATTTTTATAAAGCCAAAAGCACTTATTGTAAGTTACGTAACTAAAAAAAGTAATAAACAGATGGAGATATAATTTAGATATAATTTAAATAATTATGGACTTCCACTTTGTTTATGCATTTCGTTCAATTTCAGGATGATAATTTCTTTTTAATCGTGACTATTTGTAAGGCTGGAATCCTGGATAAGGTCGTTCGAAATTATCACTGAAAAAGTTCTCAAAAGCCGTATTAAAAAGACAAGGTTAAAGCAATTAACGCGAATCCGCCTGTAGTCTCGATATGCACAAATATTATACGAACACCTACGTAGATTACGTATAAATGGGATTAAGCGACTCCCTTAGAAAACTACTCAAATGTTTTTTTTTCTCACCCCTTTTTCTAGTCAAAGCCTGGTACTTATAATACTCATAAAAATAAATAAATAAATAAATATATAAATAAATATATAAAAAAAGAAATATAAAAGAGTGAGAGAGAGGGGGAGAGGAGGGAGTTACTCTAAGGCTGAATTTTAAATAGTTTGGTTATTTTAAGAAGTTGAAACTACCGAACCCAAAGTAAATTGTAGTAGTTTGCACATAAGCTTTTACGTCCTTACAAAGTTGATTCGGAAGTAGCCAATCTTATTCACATCTACGTATAAAAATTTTAACTATAAGGTTTATATTTATTTTCAACACGGGAATACTTTTTGAGGATATTATCATATAGAGTTCGCTTTGCATAAAAGCCCTCCCACTACTTTCTTTATAATATTAATTATCTTATTTACATCGATTGCACTAGTTTAATCGAACAAAGATAAAATAATATATGCTTTATGTCTTTAGGACGAACTTGTATTATTTCTCTACGTCTGATTAATTAGAAATTTTTTTAAATATTTTTGTACATTAGTACTAAGTACATTAGTACCAATAATTTTTTCTTACAACTAACTTATTCTCCTACCATTCGTCGCCTTCCTTTACTCATTTTAATAATATTAAAATAAAACCGAACCTTTTTATAGTTACTTTCTTAAACTATTTTAAAACCATTTTTATTTGTCTTGAATTTATGCCGAATAATGTCAACATTTCTTATAAGTCCGCTGTTTTTTATTTTGAAATTTACATTTTCAATTTTATTATATATTCTTTTAATCTTCATTGGCTTTATTTTATTTGGGAAATAAAACAATACATATAAAATGGATACAAAATCCTATACTTTTCCAAGAATTAATTTTATTGTATTATATTATTGAACGGTTTCTTATAATAAATTAATTTCAGGCACTCCCTTTTTTCATTTAAAATCAAAATTTATAAAATTTACAACGTTCAATAAATTATTTATAACTACTATTATTATTATTTTACTTATTATTATTATTGTTGTTATTATTATTATACATCAGTGAATTACTAATAAGTAATTATTAATGTTTAATGCATTTCATGAATAACAATGAATATCATAATACTTTGATTTCGACATTAATGTAAATAATTCAAAAGTATTTAAAATTTATTAATATTTAAATTTATTGTTTAAAAAAAAACAATTTACGTAATTATTTCGATTTTCAACATATTTTTCTGTTTTGTGTATTTAAAGTAATAAACGATTTTATTGCATTTGGATTTCCTAAAAAGTTAACACGATATAAAAGCTTTATCCTCGCATCTATGGACATTTCACCATGTAACGTGGATTGATTGATTTTGAAGTTAA
Organism: Ceratosolen fusciceps; assembly: GCA_018883505.1. Taxonomy (NCBI): domain Eukaryota; kingdom Metazoa; phylum Arthropoda; class Insecta; order Hymenoptera; family Agaonidae; genus Ceratosolen; species Ceratosolen fusciceps. The sequence continues at coordinate 11,305,898 of RCIC01000006.1, read as the reverse complement.
TGTGCATCGTAACTTTAAATATCTGGCGTATTTATTCCATAATTTACATCTTATACGAAGATGAAATAGAACAGTTTGATTAAAGCTTAATAAAACGAAGATATTTCTCGAAGTTGATTAAAATTTTATATGATGCAATAAGAAATGCAAACTTAAACCTAACGATTAAACTCTATTAAATTCTAAGCCATTGCAACTATCGGCAAATACATATATACACATGTGTACGTATATATATATATATATATATACGTATACATATTTTATAAACTTTAAATAAAAAATGATACTCAACCAAGGTACATTAATTTGTTATAACATATTTTTATAAAGTTTTGCAAACTATGAGAAAAATTTACATCCTTCAATTTATCAAAAAAATTACGCAATAAAATAATTAAAACGGTGCATTAAAAATACGTTTCGTGTAATAAAACAAAATAAGGGAAGAGTAGGTGAATAAATTATTGTAGGAAAAGTAATTATAAAAAAAATATTCTGTGCTAAAGGGCTGCGAGCAAAGTATTACCTAAAAAGCATATAACGTTTTTGTAAAATCAATGAACCGAGAGAATGAAAATTTTAAAACTCAAAGTATATAACAACTGTACTGTAGTTACGTTTTGCTAATACTCGTATAACTTAAATTTCTATTAATACAATGTAAAGGGTTTTTTTGAATAAAAAAAAAAAAAAAAAAAAAAAAAATCAAAGAAAAAATTACTGCACGTATAAGTATCGAGACTAATTTAAATATGGAATATTTTGAAGGCATTCGATTAAAGAGGGTGAGGGGATTGAGGGGGGGGTGATTCAACGTTAAGGAAAAACTACACGACATTCGCGTAAAATCAAATCGTAATAAAAAGAAAATAATTTCTATTTAAGAGCACATAGACTTTGATTTCAAGATGCACGTGATATGCATATATTCTTACGTGGATATTGTGCCGATAAAGCTCGGCGGTCGTTTTAGAAAGTATTAAAAACGTCTAATTGCATAGAGAGTATAAGGAATATCCAATAAAATTAAAAGGGTTGAGTGGAAAATGCTAAAAAGAGATGTGGAGGTGAATTGCAGACTCGAGAGTCACGCGTAGAGCTCGAAGAAATTTATAGGAATTGAAAGGAACCCCCGGCATTCGTTGCTAAATTAACAATACCTATTAACAATCTTTTTCGTACGTGCCGTATACGTATGCGTAAGCGCGCGCGCCTTTGTATGCGAACGAGACATTAGCGCGAACGGAGTATCGTAAGAAAAATGCAGGCGAACAAATTGAAGTATTGAATAATAAATTGCAATAGGAGAATAAAATAATTAGCAAATAAGATTGTAAATTGTTAATGTACAAAATACAATTAGAAAAGCAATTGATATAATTTCTCCGGTAATGGCGCACTATCTTTAATGCTCTAAAAATAAAAATAATTTAATAGAGTCGATCGTCCAAAGAATGATTAAAGACGTTCGATTGTTATAAGATAAAGGATAGGAAGCCTTAGCATTCCGGAGGCATAAATACGTGTGTACGTAAATTAAATATGACGGGGTGTATGGAAATATATTTATTTAATATTGTTTAATTCCTTTTTGAAAAGTAACTAACTTAATCTTTCCTTGAGCGTACAATGGCGAAGGAAATTTATTTTTTAACCAGTTTAAGTCATGATTTTAAATTGAATTTAAAGTAGGACAAGTAAAGGGGAAATGTATAAATCCAAACAGAGATTCTTGATAAGTAAAAAAAAACATATAGAAAATTATAAACAAAATTGAAAGTCTAGAGCTGGAATTTAAATTAACGTTGAAAAGAAAAACTTGATATATATATATATATACGGGCACGTAATTGTTAATATTGCCTGTAATATGAATAAAAATTATTTTAACAATAGGAATAGAGTATTAGGGAAAATCTGCATTTTAATTAACTCTCGATATAATTATTCGAAATTAACCTAAAAACTTTGTTTATTGATTCTAAGGGGAAACGATACATTCCCATATCGCGAATCTTCTATTCAGATTAGACAACATATACGTAAGAAAATGTGTAAATGAATGTAGCGCTCCGAATCTCCCTTTGTAAGAAACAACGTAAGCGTAACGTCTCTCAAGCGCGTCTACATTGGACAGACTAAACGTCACGGAGAGATAAATTAACTTGTGCGCATAAATTAGTCTAAATTAATTGCTATTATTGTTCTCTTTTGTTTTTTCTTCTTCTTTTTTCTCCTTTTTTCTCCTTTTTTGTTTTGTTTTGTACCTTGTATGTGTGGTCGTTCTATCGATACTAAGAGAGAATTAAATCTCAAAGAGGTTTTAATGACTGCTCTCGATGAGTTTGGCTATTTTTCACGATTCAAGGAAGAAGAAAAAAAAAAGAAGGCGTATAATGATGTTCGATTGTGCTTTTGCTTCCATCTAATTATTACGTATTTCCACGAAAGCTCATGATTTAGCCGGTAGGTAGGTAAAAAATATTCATCCACGTCGGGCGTCGACAGCAAATGAAACGAATCGAATGTCTGTGGATTCGAGATTATTTAACGTATTAATCAAAGTGACGTGTAAGGGATCGACTCGTTGCGTAAGTAAATGATTTTCGTATGATAAAAACGGGAAACGGCGAGCATAAGGATCCAAAGGTAGAGAGTCGGTGGCGGGGGACGGGGGGCGGGAAGGGTATAATTGAAATAAATAAAAGAGACGGAGCTGGAACTGTAGAGGCTGATCGGTTCATTAAATTTCATTCGCTAATGAAAATAATTTCCGCGCAAGTAGGTAATAGTAACGCGAGCCGACAGCCCGTCTAGTATTCCCCATCGCCGCCACCGCCACCGCCACTACTAACACCATCACCACCACCAGGACCACCGCGTTCAAGTAAATACTCGGACTCGTCGGAAAGCTTGGAAGGAAAATAACGTTAAGCTGGCGCTACGCGATTAATCATCGTGCGCGATCGGATGTATTAATGACGGATAGGTAAGGGCGAAGTTTTCCGATTAAGCAAGACGTATGTTCAGGAGTCATAAAAATCCATTTAAATTTTTATGAAACACCGCGATACAAGAATTAAATATCCATCCGGGAAACTAGATTACAACGGGGGACGAGTTTCCCTACCTATTTTTCTTTCTCGAATGAAAGCGGCCGGCGATTTGTCCGGCTCCCGCGTCTATTAATTATTAATCTCCATTCGAAGCTAAATCAATTTTACATTTCCCAAGGCGAAATTCCCAATAACCCCAACTAATCCGGCATTTTACGTCGTTTTACGTAATGTCACGAGTACGCGTATTCGTTACAAATGCAAATCTCCATCATTCGAAGACAATGAAAAGACGTTGTATTGACGATGACGATTCTTATTAGACTTATTAGCACCCGTAATTAAGATATTATTGTTAAAAAAAAATTAACCTTATTCCATATTTCTCCTGTGCGCCTTCATTTGGGCTCGTTTAATTTCATAAAACTTTAATATTAAAATATGAAATTTCATTAAGCATTTTAAGCAACGGAACGAACGGCCATCGCGCGGTTAATTTCATGACACTTATAAGCTTAATATTTTAATTAATTCTTAAATTGCCCGGGCATTCGTTAAATTAAGATGGCCTCCCCACTTCGTCAAAAATACCTTATTATTATTGCCATTATTCTATTGCATCATGTATATATATATATACATATATATAATGAAATTATAAAGAAGAGGACTTACTTCTTTTCCTATTGCAGCCAATTGTTTCTTAGCCAACTTAGCCAATAAAAGTATGAAAGGCGCGTGTGAGCCGCCGTTACCTTTGGAGAAAACGCGTATAAAGCACGGAGAGTAAACCCAAGGTAAATAAGCATAAGTTATGACTTGCTTAGATTACGATAATTTAGGCAGAGAAATATTGTATTCGATATCCGTAGACACGGGCGCATACTGGTTTATAGGCTCTAGTGTTTAACTGCACTACACTACACTACGCTACGCTACGCTACACCGGTTGCTTAATCAACCGACCGAGTATTTAATAAAACCTGCATAGAATTTAAAAAACCTGCTGAATTTTCTGAGAAATACCTAGGAGGAGCTACATATATTAATCAATTTGATGAGAAATTTTCTTACGAATTAAGCTTTTAATATATATACCGCTCGGGCGCACGACTCTCCTCAGAAGATACAAATTATATATGTATATATATGTATGTATATATATATATATATATATAAAGTTAAGCCTTTACGGAAATATTTGAAATGATCTTCTTAAAGGACATAAATAAGCCGATTGTGTCAGTCACGGGCGGCATGTACTATTCCGTATCTATTTATGGACACGGATAACTTTATTTACAGTCTTAAATTAAAAAAAAAAAAAAGAAAAAAAAGATGAGGTAAAAACATCGCGTTCTCTTTTTTCTTTTTTACTCGAAACCCTTACGAGTGAGCATGTAAATAGTGGGCATGTAGTAACGGCCACCACTCGCCAATAACTTTGTGAATCGGCAAACAATCAAATTCCAGGGAATTTTACCTCTCCTCTATTGATTTGCTTTCATTTTGTCTTTGTTGTTATTTCCTTCTTCCATAATACTTAAATGCATCGCTGAAGCCCTTTGTGTCCGTATGTGTGATTATTCGTTCCGTCGTGGAAAAACCGGGGGAAAAACAAGCGTAAAATGTCGGAAGAGGCCTTGTGCCTGTCAAAAGCTTCAAGGCAAGAGGAGCTTTCTTCTTCTTCTTCTTCTTCTTCTTTTTTTTTTTTTTTTTTTTTTTTATTTATAAATAAGTAGGGCTTATTTGTTTTGTTTTGTTTTGTTTTTTTTTTATTTTGAACTATTCGATGCCGTCGGGCATAGTCGGCTAAAAGAAACAAAAATAAAAAAACAAAACGAATGATCAATCTCAAAGATGTCAAAGACCGGGCAAAGAATAAGATAATTAATTGCCATCGTACTTTTATTATCGTTAATCGGTCTCGGGCAACAATAGCTCCGATACATTTTTCGTTCGCAATCACGCTCGTCTTGCAATGCCTCTAATTTCTAATCGTCCAAATACCTGAAAAGTCCCAGCCGCATACACTCGCATACGGTGGACAGTGGAAGAGAGGCGCGCGCGCGCGCACACACACACACGCGCGCGCACACACGCAGACACGCACGCAGGCGTTTATAACGTGAAGAAGTTGAGAGAGAAAACTATTTGGAAAGTACGAGGCGAGAGCTTCTACTAAACAATAATAATGTCTCTTTGTCTTCTTGTAGTTCATTAGATTGTTTTCTTTTTCTTCAGTTTCTTCGGTTTGATTTACTTTGAGAGAAAAAGTTCTCGTCGATTAAAGGGCCGGAATTCTCATTGGCTGTCGTCCTCTAACGAATCTCTAAAACCTGTAAATGATTCCTTTACGTTTGCCGACTAGCTTAGCCATTACAAAAGAGCTTGGACCTATAGGTTCCGAGTTATTGCTCGCATTTTTCATTGTTGCTTTTAATTCGGAGATTGAAGAAGAAAAAAAAAACAACAATTATGCTGTTGTATAACTGACGTACACCGGTGACCATAAACGCCAATGACTTAAAACATATTATTATTTATTATTATTTATTATTTATTATTATTTATTATTGGTATTATTAATTATTATTAGTATTAGTATTGTTGTTATTATTATTGCGGTATTGGAGGTAAAGTCTCTGCTTATCTCATAAATAAGTTAAGTATCATTGAATGTGCGGGATGCTCGTGTAAGTTTCGTCACGAGAGCATCCTCCAATACGTCACTCGTGCTTGCAGATAGATTTACAAATTTTACGAAGATGTCTCGCGCTTCTTGGCAGAGATCAAATAAAAATCTCTAGTGAGCCACCTACTCAACTTGTTTCTTCTCTCTCTCTCTCTCTCTCTCTCTCTCTCTCTCTCTCTCTCTCTCTAGCTAAGCTAGAACATCGCTAATAAATTATAACAATTAATACATGCGAACACCCGGGACTTTGAGAATTTTGATTGTTTTTTGTTCTCGCTTCCCTCGTATCGATGGACAATTAATTTATCAGACGAGCAATCTGTCGAACAAATCATTTATCCAACGACGTACTTCTTCAACGTATCGAAGGTATTCGTAATAACCCGATTATCCCGCGAGCTTAATATTTTTCAATCAGCTCACTGACACAAGCGCATGAAATCCGTATAAATACCTGGCATCTCGCACCCTAAAGAATCTATTTTATTAAGTAATAACGTGAGCGTCAGCTGCACGCGCCAACGTATGCGGTATAATATAAAGCATATTCCAGAATAAAAATCGAGCGACTAGGCTCTAACTGACAAAAGGTCCTTTGAAAATATACAATCTTCGTCGGATTTATTATGGCTTTTCTAACGCAAAATCCTCAATACCGTTCTTAATTCAATATCCGCGCCAGTCATTATTATTCCGTAATGAAGAATAATTGTCGATATGGTAATCGAGTCGGCAGTGGTCTTATCGTTACGTATTTCTATTGTTATGACACCGTTCTCGCGTTGGGCACTGCTGATCGAGCCTCTTTGAAGAAAAGGAAGAAAAAAAAATAAATAAAGGAAGCTTTAAGCTCGAGCGTAAATTTATTATAATACGAAATCATTTGACGTTATTCTTATCGATATTAGCGTAAACCGATAAAACTTTTGCACGTTTATAAATTCATTTCCTGCCCGGAGCGATCCATAGCTCACTTATTAATCGGCTAAAAATTAAACGACTCCTCGAAGGATCGAAACGACTTAAGCACGGAATGACTTCATTCGGCATTGAATAATTGCCTCTTAACAAACACGATAATTTGTTTACGCGTCTAAGTAGTAGTCCCATTGACGTTGTCGCTCTGCATGATACTGATGTAGCCTGACAGATAAGCTATTCATCGTCCATTCGTTTACTGTTATTGTAAACATAAGTTATTTCGAAAAGCAATTGTTAATCGATACGGAGATTTTATTCTGTAGAATTTACGACGATTTGTGTGCGTCAATTTGCGCATGTATTTGTATAAAGAGTAAACGTTCTAATGGCTTTTGAGATTCCATCGCGTATTTATTTTGATATAACACTGACCGTGTTTTGGTTCATTTTACACGAACGGTCTTCGATATTTCGCGACGAACGTGAACATTTAATCGGAAAACGCTGAATTACGAATAGTAGTTCTAGCGCTTCTGGGAAAGTTGGCGGCCCGATCTTATATGCAGGTGTTACGATAACGTTAATTAGCAGTTTTTTACGCGATTTTCGCGCACGGACTTGTACGTTCGAGTTTTTTAATCGATATGTAAATATGGGCGGTAGGGGGTGGGGAGAGGTTGTGTAATCCATGAAAGAAATTAGGGCGATTAGAGAAAAGTAGGCGATTAATTAGAAGGGCGCGGAGCGAAGGATAAATCCTTCGTCGTGCTTTCGACGGGAAGGAAGATGAAGTGACCTTGGGCGGCCAGGACCGTATGGACGGACCTGTAGTAATAAAATCAATTAAACAAATTCGCTTGGAATGAAAATGAAATTGAGAAGTTCAGGCGATAGGAAAGATATCGTGGACCCGAGTGGTGGTGGTGGTGGTGGTGGTGGTGGTGGTCAGGGTTACGCGAGGGTCTCGAGGAATCGTTGAATTAATTGCCGGGCATGTGTCAGCCTCCTCCCCCCCCCCTCTCCTAGTGGAATCCTCCTTCCTTATTTACTAGGCCGCTACTTAGGTAGCGGCAGAGGCTATGCGGAGAGTCTCCACCCCGGCTCCCGGTGCTCCGATCGCACGGCGGCGAAAAACAGGCCGAGGACGGGAAAGGAAAACAAAAAGTCCCTCCTCCTCTTTCGGAAATGTTATTGGGGGTGGCCCGCAACTTCTAACGACGGATCTCTGCTTCGCTTCCCCCTCTCATCCCCCCCGCCCCCCATTCACCCCACTCTCCACGATAGCCCCGCCGCCGGTGTACGCTTGATGCGGGCAAGCGCTCTTCTCTACCTATGACGATACACAACGTGCGCGTCTTCTGCGTGTATATGCGTGCGCGTGACCCACTCCCTCCCCGGCCCCATTCATCCGACAGCCACCCCGAGCAGCGTAACCGTTATCGCTGCGGAAAAATCGAAACACGTCGAGCAGGAGAAGGCACGTGCTCTCTTGCTCTCTCGCTCTCTATTTCTCTCCCCCACCCCAATAACCTCCCAGCCCGATCAACCCGCGTCCGTCCCCTATCTATCTATTAGTGTTTCTCGTAAGTGTGAAAGTCTGAAATTCGGTAGCCGTAAAAACTCTTACGTACGTAAAAACACGTAGTAGACTAACGGTTTACACTTTTTCTTTTCTTTTCTTTTACTACGCAAGACGTACGAAAGGGGGAAAAAAAATAAATAAATAAATAAATAAATAAATTAAGAGAGTTCACGTCCATCTGATATCTCGTGGCCGATGCTTCAGCAAGATAATGATAATGAGCTTTTAAAAAAAAACAAATATTAATACGAAGCGTGTATTAAAATTGCAAAGGACTTGGAGGATTTAACCGTTAATTACGTAATTTAATACTGTATCCAAACAAACAGAGGCTATTTATTTTATAATTATAAACTATTATCGAGATTTTCATTAAAATTTGTTTAAAACTTTAATTAACCAGTCGACTGTAAATAATCCGTTAGGAGGGGCGTCCTTTTTTCTTTTTTTTTTTTTTTTTTTCTCAAATTGTTCGACTCTGTAATTTAACGTAACGTTATGTCAGAAGGCATTGTACAATTTTGCCTGCAAATTTGTAATTAGAAAAAAAAATCAAGGCCTATCGGCGATCAAATAAATCGCTTCTACCACAATATTTAAACTATTTAGTATGGGGCGCGATGAGATCAGAAAAATATAACAGATAACAGTTTTCCGTAATCGATACCATTGACAATAGCGGCAGAGTATTCCTTTTTCATTATTCGACAAATATTATTTAAAACCAATGACGGTATAATAAGTTCCTTTACATTTCAGATAAAAAAAATTTGTTTTTTTTTGTTTTGTTTTGTTTTGTTTTGTTTTATTTTTTATTTATTTTTTTTTTATACTTATTTAGAAACGACAACTTTTATGGTTACTTGGAACTTTTTGTAATACAATCTGACTAATTCTTGACGCATACTTAAGCATATGAAATTTAAGCACTTGAGTTTTGTTCAAAGATGAAATTTTTTTTTAGTTAAAAAAAAAAAAACAGTTGGAAATTGCAGAGTCACAGTTTTAAAGATTTTCTTTTACAATGACCTTGAAAATAGACTTTCGGGAGCTTTTGAAAGTTTAAACTGCGGTCAGAGTGTAAAAGAACGAAGACGGTAAGGGGGGGTGGGGTATGGAGGGGAGAGGAGAAATCATGTATTCGGGAGTCAAATAATATAAATTCTGATAGAAAACAAACGAATCGCACACGTCGTGAGTATCGAATCCGACTCTCCGCATACTTATGGAATAATAATTTCCAAAGTTTTTACCCGCATGGTGTTCCCTATAATCGATAATGCTTTCCTATGCTTATTAAATACGGACGCGCTCAAACGCGCAGCTATTATTCCAATAGTTTCGAGCACTGGCTGTTGCGTCTACAGCCACCGTCCGTTAAACTAATTGTTCCTTCAAATCATCGACATTAAGTAACAACGATCCACTTTATAATTGTGAACAAAATATATTATTTATTAATTATTATTGTTGTTGTTGTTGGTGGTGGTGGTGGTGGTGGTGGTGGTGGTGTTGTTCGGAACCGTTCGGAAGGCTTGAATTAAGCAAAAATTTAACCAAAACAAAAAAAAGATTGCAATTATTATTATGTAAAGTTAGGAAGTTTAATAAATTAATGAATTAAAAAAAAAAATACGTAAATAAAGAAAATAAAAACAAAAAAAAAGCTCTCCGTAACGTCAAGTCGAGATTAAAATTTATTTTAATTATTTAAGCTCGCTTAAATTAGCTCGATTAAATCATAAATTTTCAATCAGAAATATATTGCAGTGTCTCTTAATCATGGAGGTCTCATATCCAGAAATCCTTTATAATATTTATAATAATTTATATTAATTATACCCATTTTAAGTATATTAAAATTTATATAAATGCATGACTCTCTCTCTCTGTAACAACATTAATTTAAAGCTCTAATGAAGTCTAAAATTATGTTTTCTTTTTCCATTAATGTTCGATTTTCCTGTCGCTTATTTTAATCTGATCACCGATCGCTGATAATACCATAAACTGTTCGCATTGACGACGTCAAAAAAGAAAATATTGTTATTATAAACAATCGGAGGAGTAAAATTATGGGCTTACGATCCGAAAGTATCCCGTCAAAATCGAAAAATTACAAAAACTTTACGGACTCGAAGGAATTTACCTCACGGACTAAAGTGGGAAAAGAGTATTTATACAAACATTTGATCGAACGCTGTTATAATCAGGCGGACTATCAAACTGATATTTCTTTATATGTAAATATTATCGCTTTGTAACAATTCTACTTATCGCGAAAAACTATAGAAAACTCGGCACAAAAGTTTTTCGTACAAGCATACACGTGCAATAAGAGCTCGAGTTTTACGATTTATCTGACAGTAAACACAGCCCCGTACCCGACCCATACACGTACACGCGCGCACCCGCACACGCACACGCACACGTACGTCCATTTCTTCCTCCATCTATCTTCATTTTTGTATAATATTTTTTTAAAAAAATGTAAATATCCGTTTGAAAGAAAAATGTCTATATATATATATATAATGAATCCCGTTTAACTATTGTTAAAATAAATAAATAAATAAATAAATAAATAAATTGACAACCGGCCGACGCGTAGAATAAATATTTTCATAAAACGTAAACATAAAATATACGAAGAGTGAAGTTTCTACGTTATTAATAACGTATCTTTTGAAGAAGAACAAGGGGGGAAAAAAAGGGGGAAGAAAAATGAAACTCTTACGTGTGTGAGTGTAAACAATCGAGAAAATGAAAGCGCGTATTTGGACAAATACGAAAGAGAATGTCATCTGAGCATGAAATTTCTCTCTCGGCAAGCCCATCCTCATCATTCCCCTGATGAGTTGGAAAATACTCCCGCCGTCGAACAATAAAACTCGTGCGCGAGTATCGTAAAAGAAATATCTAATATTCCTTCGTAATTTGCAATCGTATATTGTCGAATAAAAAAATAAGGCTCTTTTACAATTAATGCCAAGGATTCTTTCTAATTAATAAGTTTAGATAAATATTTTCAACGAGAGAGAGAGAGAGAGAGAGAGAGAGCGCTTATTTAAAAATCCTAATCACGTGACCTTTACGTAAGCGAGTCGATCATGGTTTTTGTTTCGTTTCGTCAATAACAATGTTGTCGGCGGCTTTAATTAATTAGATAATTTTGATAAACCGAAAGGCCGTGGAGCTGCGTAGAATTGCCGGTGAACGTATGAATGAACGGAATTAATTATTAAATGGCACGAGCTAGTCCCCGTTCACAGTGAAAGTGTTCCCGGTGGTGAGCACCAACCAAGTTCCCCAATTCCATTAATAAGTTTTTAGGTGAAAAGTATCGATCTTTGAAAGTTGTCTTGACACGACGCGAGTACAAGAACCGTAATGAGTCGTCGGTCTGGCCTCTCAAAGTACTTGCTGCAAAATATGCTCCAACTCCTCGAAGACGAGCTAAAAAATCAGCTGGAAACGAGCTGAAAACGAAGTAAGCGTGGGTATTTCGTGACAGGGACGAAGATCTCTTGATTTCTTTAACAATGGAGGTACTAAACGAACAAGGGCACAAGAGGGGACAGAGGCGATGCCTGACAGTGGCACCATCCGTACTATTTATACGACGAGGGTTGACAAGACCGTGGCATGGGGTGCAGTAGCGAGCGCAAACGGTGAGTAGAGGAGTCCGAGTCCGGTCGGACGGGATCCTCGTATCGTTACCTGTATCGTTCGTCCACGGCTGCAACGCCGTTGATCTCCAGCTGTGCGTAGAGCCTCGACTCGCTCGCATGCTTCCGCCTCCTCCAGCAGGGGATGCCGCTCGCTCACCCGTCGACCAAGCTCTCCTCACAAGCCAATCATCGGCAGCTTCATCGGCATCATTATCATCATCAACATTTTAATGGGACAACACGCGCACAGGGCTCAATCACTGGCCTGATCCCGACGCTTGCGCCCGGTTTCACTCGCTCGCAGCCCTCTCCTCCTCTTACTTAACCTATCATCCCCGGCTCCACGTCCTTACGCATACATCTCCCGACCGGAATCGCTGTGCACCCCCGTACAGTTGCACACGCCGGTGTTCACACACTGTCGCGTGTTCCCGGCAGCCGAAGGAGCCCAAGGGTCCTTGCGGGGAGGCTCCAAAAATAAAGACAGAGAGAGAAAGGGGGGGGAGAGAGACACAGACCAAAGAGAGTTATAGCGGGTGTGTATGTGCGTACGGTGTGCGTACGGGTGTGTGCGTGCGCGGAGGAAGAAAGAGCGAAAGAGCGAAAGAGACAAATAGAGAGAGAGAGAGAGAGAGAGAGAGAGAGACAAAGAGAGAGAGAGAGAGAGAGAGAGAGAGAGAGAATTAAAGGACGGGAAGACGAAGGACGACGGGGACCTTTAAAGCACGCGCACACACGCTTGATATACGCGGGGCAGAGGGTTGCGGGGGTGGACGCGCGGCTGCGCCACCCGCACAGAGAAAAAGCGGCACGGTGCTAGTGTCGATAAGAGAATCGGCGGCTGCCGCCAAAGAGGAACTGACGGCAAGGAGGCTGGATGTACGTGGGGATCCGCGACCGCCAACACCCTGGAGCTCCTTCTGGCACTCGTCAGAGACACAGCGCACGGCAATGATGCGCGTTGTGCGTGTCGTGCGTAAGTGCGCGTCCACTAGGCCTTGCTCGAAGCGTCGGCGTGCTCCTCTAACCGCGAGGCGGTGCGATCCTGAGAAGAGGGAGAACGGCGCCGGTGTCTCTCGCGGTGCTCTCGAGTTCTATATGTAATCACTGCGCGCGCCCGTCCACCAGGACTGACTCCAACATCCGGCTGCTACGCCCGTGGCAACGACTGGGCGACTACTGGCGCAGCCACCGGGATAACTCCTCGACAGCTCTCTCTCTCTCTCTCTCTCTCTCTCTCTTTCTCCGGCTGACTCTCTCGCTCGCTCAATCTCTCGAGATCTCACTTACCCTCTCTATCTCTCGGACTCGAGTCTAGTGGACCAAAAAATAGAAAGAGACGCAACAAAGAGAGAAGCTACCACCTTGCGCCGGCAAATACCCCCTCCACCCCCCACCGTGTCACTTACTCCCCTTCCCTCTCGCCGACCAATCTTGGCGCTGAAAATCTGTACTGAATAGAGAGAGAGAGAGAGAGAGAGAGAGAGAGAGAGAGCGGGAGAGCGCGAGGGAAAGAGAGGAAAATGCGGTTGCCGGAAGAGGAGAGAAGAGCCGAGCGTGTGCGCACCACCAGATGGAGTCTGGAGGGATGATAGCGTCAGAAAAGCAGGGACGTGTTGTAGTGGGATGTCGTTACGCTACCCTACGGCCGAACGTCATGAGCGAGAGAGAGAGAGAGAGAGAGAGAGAGAGAGAGAGAGAGAGAAACGGACTAGCGGGCGGGGGTGGGGGCGGGGCCGTACGTAGTGGTGGGAGCTCATGCCACTAGAAGAATGTTTAAAGAAAAAGAGAGACGTATATATATATATATATGTATGTATATATGTGTAGATATATATATATGTATAAATATAGCCCACCGAGTGGGGATGATAAATAACGGCCTAAAGAAATATTTAAGGCTCCGAGTTCTGATTAAATAAGAACTACAATTGACGTTTGCGTATAAAGTCGAGCGATGAATAAAGAAAAGGAACGGATTCGATCCGTTAGCGGCCCGTTAAATTTTTAATCCCCAAGCATTATGTTTATTTAGATGCTCCGTAGGTCATCGTCTCCTTAAAATAATCGCTAACGAACAAGCCATTGGACATCATCCGCAGCTATTATTGTCCCACTTATCTCGAGCAGGATTATTGTTACCCATGCGTAACGAGTAATTTATAAGCAATACGGCCCGGAGTAGATTCCTTTACGTCCAAATTGTCGGCACTTAATGTATTACTTAATACGTGTATAAAAAAAAAAAGAAGAAAAAAAAAACGGACGCGGAGGGCTGAATACCTTATAGAACGGAAGTAGCGTTTAGATTTATCATAGTAGCCAGCCGAAGCTGTAGAGAATTTCTTTTCATTTATATAATTGAGTGCAGAGAGGATAAATAACTTTGATTTTGCTGAATTTAGCGCTGAATCCGAGCAATATAACAAACAACAGCATTCCAATTTCATTTGAAAACTTCAATTCGAAAACTTTGTTTTGTTTTTTTTTTTTTTTGTATAAAAACGAAAGGCTGTAATAATTTAGTTGGTGGCGGCGAACGAGGACGTGGTAAAGGTAAAGGGCATCGGCAAAAATTTTTTTAAACGCATGCATAAAGAAAAAAAACGTTAATAATGACAAAGTAATTAATGTTTAAAAGTAAAAACTAAGGACAAAAAAGTCCACTCGGAGCGCGTGCCTTTTCTTAATATCTATGCTAAAGTTAAGGCGAGCTGAAGACTTTTGAATCGAAAAGGCTGCTAAAAATATGTGTAAAAAATTGTCACGAATCACGCGGTACGCGCCTAAGTCAATGGAATAAGTTTGAATAAGCGAAAACGTGGCTGTCGCTCTTTTATTTTATTTTTTTAATTACATTACCGCTGCATTGACTGCAGGATAATACAGGATAATATTATCAATATTGGCTGTTGTCCTTGCCAGCTCGTCGTCCTTCTCATCATCCTTCTCTTCCTGCTTTCGTTATTATCATTATCATTATTGTTATTGTTGTTGTTGTTGTTGTTGTTGTTGTTGTTATGCTTGTAGGAGGTATTGCGTGAGGTGTGCTGGCATACGTGGATAGACGAAGCGGTATCGCAAAGTACCGAGGCTTATAAATATTTATAGATAAAATCTGGAAAGAAAATGTTCGATCGGTCGAGGATGACTTTCGAAGGGAACGCGGGGGGAGCGAGCGTGGGCGAGCTTATGCAGAGCATAATTTAGCGTACTCTTGACGCGGCTCCGAGCTCCTGGGCCACAATAATATGGAGGGGAATGTTCTTGTTTAACGAAACGGACTGGGACTCCTGAACGCTCTTATTCGCTCGGGTAGTAAGTATATCGGGAGGGAAAATCGTGAAGATCGTCGCTTTAAGCTTCAATGTCCAATTAGCATCGATCGTCGGATGATGGGCAGAGGGAAAAATCATGGTTACCGTAATTAGCGGTGATTATACCCCCGTCCTGACACCACCACCACCACCACCACCACCACCACCATCCTTGTCGGCCAAGTATCGCAACGCGGGCTCGGAATTATTCGAGAGGTCAACAGGCGTCGTCGCCGTCGCCGTCGCCGTCGCCTCCTTCTCCTTAACGCATACCTCCTGTCCGCTCGTTGCCGAGGAGGGAAGCGCAGCCTGTTTACAGAGCAGCTGCCATGATTCACTGCCACTGCCGCGCGTCTTCTCCCGCGTCAGCTCGCAACCGCGGCCTCCCTCGCGATCTCTCCCGACCCCCACCTGCAAGCCTTCAGACTCGGATTCCATTACCACCCCCTCCCCCCGATGCGAACATACCGCTCCGACACATAGCGCCCTGTCGATCGCCAACGACTACCACGTGCTTACCCCGTCCTCCGATCCCGTATCCACGAGATTTTCCGACTTCTCGCGCTGGCTTTTCACTCTTCAGCTTCCGGCTTCAATAACGAAGGCATTATTTTCATCGTTAAATATCGTCGTGATCCAGTGCAAGTCAACGCGCAAGTGAACGACATCACTGATTGGCCAGCATTCGTGAATACCTTTCCATCTCTCTTCCGTTGGCCGCTGAATCACATAAACAAATAAACAAATAAACAAATAAACTTGCCGAAGTGTGCTATAAATCACTGAAAATGCATTCTTCTGTATAGGTTATAATTTTAGACGAGGGAGCGGTGACTAATGCCGGCCACGGCCTTATAGAGTAAGCTTATAGATCAGTCAACCCGACTGGCTGGCTGACTTCCTCTTATCTCTTGCGATCATCAATTCTACCGCGTAGCTGCGTGCACGCACACAGAGTCACGATTACATCGCACACCTATACACTCTACCGCACATACATATACAAGAAAGTAACTAATCCTCTTGAAGGACTTGAAAGTCGATAGGAAGAATCGGAAGGGAGTCCCGTTCGAGGGATCCCTGCGTCGCGACAATCAGTCAGAATAATTACAGCGATCATTCTACACATCAGTTGGTCGATTGAGCCAATTGGCGATAAAGGAGCTCTTTTATAGATTAAAAATTGAGGGTAGGCGTTGGATTCCGAATAACCGTATACTAACGCGTCGATGCGCCTACCGCCAATGATCTACCGCCCGATCCTACTCATCGTTCTCCTCACTTTACGAACCCACGCAAGCAATGCTTTTACACGAGCAACGCGATAATACAAGCAACGTAATAACGTACAGAACAAAAGCCATCATTCGTTGATTAGTTTGAAAATACCAACGAAAGTCTCAAAAAGTTTTCGCGCTTTATTATTTAAGTTGTGAGTTTAAGGGGAAGGTGCCGTAAACGCATAAGGCGAGAGAGAGAGAGAGGGACGAGCTGCAAGGAACCACCGTTGGGGGGGGTAAGAAAGGCGAGCAAGTACCATCGAGGGTTTGACAATGACCACGAGACGCAAGATGAGAGGACATCGGCATCTATTATTCACAGGAGGACGCAGGGAGTTTCGTCAATCAGTGGGGCTCCGTAAAAATGTCCAATGAAAAGGGTCTCGAGCAGAGATCTTCTCTTATGGAAAAATAATCTCGGACCGATGGGCCTCAAAGCCCTCCCTTACCCCTCAAGGGGAAACCGTATTGGAAGGAGAGGCGATAGAAAAGCTTCCTCGAGATCGAGAGATCCGGATTTGCCATCCGGAGCCAATCGGGACGACGTGTAACGAGGACAGGAAGTTCTGGCGTCGATTCAACTCTCGACGCCTGGACACTGGCTTACGTTGTAACGCAACATATATACATATATACATACATACATATATATATATATACATTTATGCATACGTATGTGCGTGTACGTGTATGTAGTGTGGAGTCGAGGATGCGCCGTCCGCTGCATGCGCCCGGGAAGCTGAAAAACAATCCGCGGCGTATAGATTGACACTCTCGTGTTGGCAGGCTACCAAACGCGAGCGCGGCTGCTTTCCGCAAAAGCCGATACGGATGGCGATAGAGTTGCGATAGGGGAAGGGGTAAGGCGGAAGGAATCAGCTAGGACAATGGGACCGCTGCCCCATGTCCGAGCCGACTCGTCATACGCAGGAGTGAACTACACGCGTCACGTATACAGAACTAGGATTAAAAAAGCACACGTACTCCGTGACGAGTCCCGATCCCCACCCCCACCCCCACCCCTACCCCGACGAGGAGCAAGTAACAACCTTGCACATTCCTTGTCCTCGAGCTCGGTTGAGTACCTCCTCCTCCTCCTCCTCCTCCTCTTCCCGATTCACCCGACACACGCGTCGGACCTCGTGACGCGCCGAGCTTTCATTATTCTTTCTTTGTTTGCCGATTCTCTTCTTTGGCTCGGTCCTTTGTTTTAAAGCCGAAGAGCCCTCTTCTCAGCGCCCACGTCCTGTCAACATCGAGCCACGACGACCACGACGACGACGATGACGACGACGACGGCGACTATATACCCTATATAAATATACATTCAATATGGATCCGTTGGTTGCATAAAATTTCTACAATATGCAATAAATGCAATAAAATTACTGCACTTTGTCCTTCTTTATTCATGGGTAACAAGGATTTATTTATTTATAAATTCGAGCTAACTCTCTACAGCCTCATTTGTTCGCAATTCTCTTAAATAACCTTCGTCAGAAAAATATAACGTAAATAGTATAAACCTCTTTGGTTAATTATTTTTCTTTTTAATACTATTATCTCGAATCGCCAATGCCTGTGACGTGAATCCATTATGGAAGGGCATTCGTTACGAAGATGGTCCATCAATCACTATATGAAATTTTTACAATATAATAGACAATATATCTTACGTGAGTGACGCGTCATCATATCATTTACCCTTCTACGCTACGTACGTATCGGATTTCTTTATTTAAAATGTTTATTTTGCCTGTAACCGCCAATAACCCCAATAACCTTATGCAGTTGCAAATGCTTTTTACAAGTAAATCGTATTTAAATTGAAAACTATTGCCGGTAATAGTTGCCTTCTCTTTCCTGAATTCCTGATTAGAAAGGAAATACGAGGATGCGCGTCCGCAGAAGTAATTGGGGCGATTTCTCTCAAGAATTACTTCACTCGGGCACATTTTCTGCTTTATGATCCACTAACCTTCTCAACTTTCCGCCAGAAATTTTTTAATTCAGATCCTAAATATAAATGAACAACGCAAGTGACTTGGTTTTTATCTAAGTTTCATTTTGAATATCAAAAACGAATACGCATCGGTAATTGTTATAACGGATTTACATATTTTTTCCCCTTCGTTCGTATCAGTTTCATACGATTTCTTATCAATAATACGTATTCAATATTCAATTATTGAAAAAATAAAAAAAACCATAAATTTTCATCTTAAAATTTCATGATCTTATAAATCCTTTTCCATTGAGGGAAAAATTGCTTTAAGATAAAATTAATTCTTTTTGTCGGTTGAAAAAAAAGTTTGTAAATTAAAAATAGCTCTATGATAAAGCAGGTAATGCAAATAAAGCTCGAAGAATACAGAGATAGAGAGATAGAGAGAGAGAGAGAGAGAGAGAGAGAGATGTATAGAAGTATGTATACCTTATAAGAACTTGACGTATTTTCAATACGAATACTCTATTGCCAACTGTAAACCTACACTAATTAAATTCTATGGAAATTTTATTGAATACAGATATATTGAGGCCTTCTCTTTCAAAGAATTATGAAACAATTACGGTGTATTGATAGACAATAAGGATTTACCTGTCAGTTATATCACAAGTACTTTCATTGTGCTGAAATTTAATGTTTAATGAATATTATTGAGGATACTGCAACTTGAGTAAAACGAGACTTTCGCATATACATATATATATACATTTAAACATGTAAATATATATTATATGTAGGAACAGTAAGAGGAATAGAAATTGTATAGGAATTGAATGGGCTCTTAAATATAAACAATCGCAAGGACGTGAAAATTATTATCGAACAAGCAGTACATCTCGTAGTTATTATTGAGGAAAGGGGGGGGGAAACGAGCGAATGAAGCTTACTGTTGCCGTATCGCGTTATTCGAACTTAAAATAAATAAATAAATGAATTAGGTATTTAAATAGGATAGAAGAGAGAAGGGAAGAAAAGTGTAAACTCGTTGAAATTTAATCCAACGCTAAAGAAGTTGTTCGGAAATAAGCGTAGCGAGCGATGATCGTTATCGTATACCCACAATAATAATTATAACAATAACAATAATAATAATCACAACAACAACAACAATGATGATGATGATGATGATGATGGTAATAATAACAATAGCGACAATAATAATTATTATAATAATAATTCAATACCCTTATTGTTGACAAAACGGTATCGGCCGGTTGGGCGGGGGGGGGGAGAGGGGGAGCTTTCGAAAAGCCGACCGAAATTCATTTGCACCTAATGAAACGTATACGAGCAAGAAATTGCATAGATTATTTTTATTTGTTTCTGCATATATTCTAAAGTACCGTAATTAAGCTTGTAAAAAGGTATTCGATAGAACTTATATTTAGATAGATTTACGTTTGCGCGTCTGAGAGCAAGAGAGTCAGCTTAAAGCCTGATAAGAACGAGGGGGGAAACGCCCGTAAGAACTTCGAAATTACGTGTATTGGTGGCATTGGGGTTATTGGGCTACGGCGAGCAAGTAAACCCACGAGTTTATAAGCGATAACGCGCAAGTATGTCGGCGGTGGTGATCTAACTAAGTACCGCTCCAGCACCAGCACCAGCACCAGCACCAGCACCAGCATCAAAGAAAACAAAACCGTTTAATTGCAATAAATAAACGAATTTACAATGAATGCGTACAATTTCTGTCTATCGATACTCTTTTATTAATTACTTAATTATTAATAATGCATATTGTTTTAAAAAAAAACATACACACACACACACACAATGCGTATGCCAATAATCACTTGTAGTACTGTGAAATCGTCTGACTCGATCACTTACCTGCCTAAGAATTACTGGCAGATTCGGCCTTTTCGGAATGCCTGCAACTACAGCAACAGATTACTACAAATCCAATGTCGTTAAGTCCAACTGGCGATTTCCTATAGAGTAGGGGGGTGGGTATAACAAGATTAACACCAACTCGTATCCGACAGAGTCATTGATTAAAAAATTTTAGTAGTCCATCGATCATTTCTTCAAATGGCAACAAGAATGGAAAAGTACGTAAACGAGACGATGAAGATAATATATATAATTAATTAATTGCTCACTTCCCGGAGACTTGGATGCTGATAGAAAACTGATTCTAGATTGATTATAGATCAATACAAATTATGAACAGACGATGATCTTGGATTCTTATAATATTGGATCTTTTACGGATTTATCTTTATTCGCAGGCTCGTTAAATAATTAACGCGAGATAGATAAAAGAAAAATCTACGCGAGGGAAGTACGTTAACAGAAAGAAAAAGAAAAGAAAAACCCAGTATACCGCATGGTAAAAGAAAGTACTTGTACATAATTGATTTTCTAATTTCAAATAATAAGATCGTTAAAAACATTATTTCTGAAGTTATTACATTTATTGTTCCTTCCAAAATTTGTCTAAAACATATTGAAAAATTCAAATAGAATCTACTGAACGGAAGGTATTCAGAAGTCTCTATGATAATTAAAATCTTTATAAATCCATATGCACCTATGATGCATAAAGACAAACATAAACAAAATAACATGTATAGTATAACGATAAAATTACTCGTTATTTGTAACAATTAACTTTTTATTTGGCATTTAACCTAAGATAGAAGATTTTATAAAAAAACCTTTCATTGTCTCAATAAAACGGTATTTATATATTTTTATTATTTTAACTTCAAGTTTATCAAAAATATGTTTTCAGAATTATTATGTAACGTATGTATAAAAAAAATACATTACATTTTGCATTGTTACGGTAATTTTTCAATGCAACAACATATTTTTGATTTTCGAAAACAATTTAATTTTTAATCTAATATTCATAACTGATGTAGAGAGCGATAATAATCACGTTATGATGTAGAGAGCGAAATAAATCAAAGTTTTTGAACATAGAATTAAAGAAAAATTACGTTTTAAATAAAATCTTCGTATCTGTGTACATTCTTATTGCTTGTAGCTATATTGACATTTGTTCCTTATTGCGGAAACACGACATGACTACCGCTCTAATTCAAATAAGTTTCAAGTACATACATTGCTATTATTTTATCACATACTCTGGTAGGCTCTTAAGATTTTATTTAATAAGGTATGACGCATATCAAACTGCGTCAGGCACGAGGTGTATCACTTCAACTCGATACTTTGGAATTTATTAAACGTCTACAAAACTTTATGTACATTTTGTTTTATTATGGTACAGGACTAAAGAATGGGGAAAAATTTTCATCGCGACATAATCATCCAATACCTGTGCAAAAATAAAACATTAATATTATTTAACGGTTTTTCAAAACAATTTATTAATATGTATATATTATTAAAGTATTTTACTTCTTTCAATGCTTCTTTCGTCATTTTCGGATAATTGTAAGTAAAGCCAGTACATTGAGCTAATTTTCCTGAATATAAATTCAAATGTTGATTATGAAGTAATTCTTGATCAATGTAAGGTGAAAGAGGACTATTTTCGACACCATCTTTGTTACATGCTTCTGCCCAAGGTCCCATATGCTTATCATTTATGTCGTCAACAACCATCTTCATATATATCTGAATAATAATTAACGAATATATAAAACTTTAAGATGCATGTAAAGTAACTGAAGTTTTGAACCATTCAGCAAAAAACTACCTCGACTGCGTAGGAGATACCTACTCCCCAATAATCATGATTTATATTAAAGAGTTCTGATATAATAGCGCTTATAGACCCTTGAGTGGAATTCCCTTCATCGACAAGATTATAAGTTTGTCCAATGGTGTCTGACCTCATAGCTATATGCCACAAAGCACGAGCTACATCCTTCACATGGACTGTGTTCATGCGCAATTCAGGTCCCCACAATAGTTTCATCATTTCACCTAAATGTTTGTATACAGCACCAATAACTAAACGAGGAGCTAAAATTTATATGCTAATGTTTATACTTTAATGTAAATTACAGAACAATAAGCTTGGTATAATGTTTTTATATTTATACCTAAACCTGACCTATCTCCAGGGCCATATACGATGCCTGGTCTAACAATGCTATATCTTAAGCCAGGAACATTTTTTAAGTCATTTTCAACGTGAAATTTATGCTTAGCAATGTAGGTCCATGGTTCAGTTGCATTGTCTTCTTTAAGAGGTTCCTAGATAAATGTATATCATAATGAAATCAAATGAAAAATAAAATTAATTGATTTTATTGCTTAAACATTGAACTAAAGTGAAATAAATTTTCTATCTATACAAATACCTTTTCCGAAGATGCAAAATTTCCAGAAGATATTTCAATGTAACGTTTAACATTAAGTTTAGCAGCTTGTTGCGCACAATTCATGCTTAATTTATAAATTCCTTCTTTATAAACTGGATCTGTTTGACCATTTTTTGTTTCACCGGCACAATTGAATACATAAGATATTGGAATGTCCAATGAGAATGCATTCTGACACGAAACTGAATAGACAAAGATTTATAAATATATTTATAAGAAATTTCAAAAGGCTGGAAAATTGTAGATAATTAAAATAACCTGGATTAATAAGATTAGCACTTTTGAATTCAAGTAATGGACTTTCAAAAATCTTCTGATGCTTATTATTTAACCAGGCAGTCTGAGGCGGCACCTTGTCTACTACTCTTAAATATGAAACCAGCTCATTTTCAATTAAGTACTCTACTAAATTGCGCCCTATGAATCCACAGCCTGAAAATAAGAAAATTGTGAGTAACAAGTGAGATAAAAAAATATATCATTATATATAGAATGTTAAAAATAAATCAAATCTATAATATAACAATTATGCGAGGAACTAAGAATTAATGTTGAAACATTAAAGAATTCAAAAGTGAGTAATTCATTAAACATTAAGGCCTTGATAAAAAAAAAAAATGAGTTTTTTATGATGCTTTAATGACATTTTACAGATAACAGAGGAATATTTAAAAAAGGAGAGGAAAATATTATTAATGGAACTCGATGTAAATGTAAATTCAACATATTAAATTGACAGATAATTACAAAGGCTGGGATTTAACAAAGGCAGAGTTACATACATTATTAAAAATTGATAAAGGAAGTTGAGTGCATAAAGAATAACTGCATTGGTGGAACAACGTACACTCACAGCAGGGCAATGCGCAAGTGTATACGCGTACGCGCATATGCATAGAATACGTTACGATAAATAAATACGTGAGCCGTATGATTTAACTCAAGACGATAACTAAGTATGGAATAATGTAAATTGAGATAGGAAGTGAATAATGGAATAATGGAGAATGGAATGAAGTAAAGCGTTAATTTAAAAAATCGATGGTATCGAGCGGTAAATGAAGCGAAGCTCATTGTTTAAAACAGGGAGATAGGAAAGATAGTGATAATAATAACAATAATTATTATTATTATTGTTGTTGTTGTTGTTGTTGTTGTTGTTATTAATATTGTTGTTATTGTTGTTGCTGTTGTTATTGTTGTTATTATTATTATTATGGGCTGGCGAGTCGTAGATAAGAGCCGAATGAATAGCCGAATGAGCTCGTGTGGGTGTGGGTGGGTACAAGGGAGCACCAGGAGGGTAGAGGAAGTTGTAGAGGATGGAGAGAGATTGCGGTGGACAGTAAGTAATCCTCTCACCTCCAAGGACGATAACGGCGGGCTTGTTGTCGTTCGGCTCCTTGTCGTTAGCCATAATCGCAGAGCCGAGTGCTACGACGACGACGACGAGGACAACGACAACGACGACAACGACGACGACGACGACGACGACGACGACGACGACGACGACGAATACAAGGGGAGCGAATGCGAGAGCGCGCGTAAACGACTCGGGAGGATAAAGCCCGCCCCCCTACCCAAGTGACCCCACTCTCCTTACCGCTCTTCCTTACCTCTGACGAGAAGACAGGAGGGACAGCGGGTATACTGAGTAAACGCGTAAACACCTGCCTGAGCCACTCTCCTTAGCGCGGAGCTCGGCCGTCGTCGTCCTCTTATATTATGTCCTCGGAACAGGAAACGCGTCACGCTTCGCCAGCGGTATCTGGCTCGTCGCGGTCGACAGCCGCGTACTATGTGCTATGCAGCAGTCCTCCAACCCCCCCCCAACCCTACCGTCGGACTCCTCTGCCCTCGCAAGCCTCCGCGCACACGACGAACGCGCCGTCGCCGAGACGTGCCTATATATCTCTTCCTCCCTCCCCAACATTTCACCCACGCTCTTTATCTACCCTTGATAAGAGATAAAAGGCTCTCTGCACGGAAAGGGTATGCACGTATTTCCCTCATCCCCGAGCAGACGACGAGATCCACTCACTCCCTCCCTCCCATCCCTCCCTCTCTCTCTCTCTCTCTCTCTCTTTAATTCAAATATTTGCAGCTTTCGCGTACGAATGCCGATCGATCATTAAAAATAGTCTACCAGTCATTGTTGGCTTTGATTGATCAATCGCGCGACTCGTTAACAGAAATCTTGCGAGCGTTTGCCAAGAGCCGATAAAAGTATAATTACATTTATACCCAAACTTTAAATTACTCTCTCTCTCTCTCTCTCTCTCTCTCTCTCTTTGGCACATATTACCGAATATACACCGAATATACCGCGCCATTATTCTTGTTATTGTTTTCGCTACAAGTAACGAGTTACAGCAGCTAATCTTTAACAACTAACTCGGTTAGGATGATAACTAACGAGGGGTAGTTGGGCTGCATAGAAGATAGTCGTTGAGTTAGTTGAGAAGAGCTTCTTCGATTTTAAACGTATCTAACGCGGGTAATGGACGAACGAGTCCGCTCCGATGTGCAAATGCTTATCAGAAATAATACTCCGCTTTTCATTTATTACGTCTCGAGAATTATTCCTCGCGTTTGTATGTGTTATAAAATAGCCTTAGCAGTTGCGCACGGTGAGTCGGGGGGAGTGGGGGGGAGTGGGGCGGCCTTTATATTCAAATAATTCGAAGGAAGAAGAGCGACGCGATGGAATTATGAAAGTTTCAGGACAACAAGCACGATAGGCATGCACAAATAACAAATATTCGCAAATGAATTGATCAGAGATCGATTGTAGCGGAAACAATTCCTGTATTGTTCTCTAATTATGGTATTGAAAGATGGAAATCAAACTCGCCTTTCATTATTATCGCTGCGCATATTTAGACTCCCGTTCTCCTAAATTCCACGAACGTAATTATAAATTCACGGACGCAGCCTGTAAACGCTCAAATCAATAATTATATATATTTTTAAAACTATCCCCTTACGCTCCTTTTGCGCCACGTTAATTAAACAGCGAATCTCTTTAAACAGATAACAAAAATTTTCCTTAATTCCGGATACAGCCGACACGCAGCTATCTACTCTATCCATAAATATCACTGCATTCTCTTGAAAGTCGAAGCTTCAAATTTTCATTACTTAATACATTCAAGCTTTTTATATTTTCGTTATGAAAAGCCGATTCCACGAACATGCCCCCCTCCCGCCGCCCTACTTATGCCCATTACACTATATCATTAATTTTACAAATAAAGATCATTTACCATTGTTACAATTATTTATTATGTACATAGCACTTATAAATAAATAAATATATAATATATATACGTGTGCGTGTGTGTGTGTGTGTGTGTGCGTGCGTGCGTATACATATGCTTGAAGAATAATTAATAACGTTTACTCTGGTGAGTCGGTTCAATTGTTCTAACCTACAAATATTTAGTCTACATTCAGCTGATTTCGAAGGGTAATTTTTACATAACATCAGTGGATGGATTTTCTCTTCTAGAAATATGACAGTTTTCAACTTTTGAAAATTGTTATGTTCATAAATCGTCAGGTGAGTAACGACCTCGGCATTTAGGCAGAATATTAATAATAACAACAATAATTAATAACAATAATAACATTAGTAGTAGTAGTAGTAGTAGTAATAATAATTTATCCGTATACGTGTAATTGTTAAATTCGATAGCGTTTAATATATCTTCTGCTCTTTCGATTAGGTTAAAGCTTATGGTAAAAAATAAGGAAATTTTCGAATTTTATTCAACCCCTCGAACGAAAAATGGGCTCGAGCCAAAGCACCCACAAATTCACCATTGTCAACGACAGCAACGATAATATTATAAGAATCTCCGAAGACGTTGCCAAACGACTGTCCCAAACTAATGTAGAAACCCTCGAACAAAATAGAGAATCGAATTCCGAAAATGTTGTAACAAGACAGAGAGCGAACAGTAAAGTCCAGCCACTAGAAGACGCAGATATATATTATCCTTTCTATACTGTCAGTTCTCTTGAGGTGCATCAAGAGAAGCAAAAACAATTAGAGAACCAAGAAAATTATTGGCAAAAGCGTTTGGATAATCTCAAGAAAAATCATGAATCTATCGACCAAAAGCTTCAAAAGGAATACGAGCAGTCTAAACATGTATTTGATGATTATAAAGGTAAACAGATTGTTTATGGACAATATTATTATAATAAGTCAGAATTATTCTAATTCTAAAACTATATGGTTTATTAGTCTAACTGTTATTTAATCACAAGAAATGTTACAACGCTATTTCTATACTTTTATGCAATAATAAAAATAGATAAATTTAGGATAGGGATTATTTATACTGAAATAAAAGCTAAAATTAAGATAACAGAGAAATAAGAGAATTCAAATATTAATTTTTATACCGGCTTAAAAATCGGTATAAATTGTACATTAAAAATATAACTTGAATTTTTTTGCAGTATATTTAATCACGAAATTTAGGCAGTTTTAAAATATTATTATTGTGATTGTATAATTTTTGATTTTCATGTTTAAAAAACTTTATTACAGTATCGAAAGTCAAGCCTTCAAAAATGTGTAAAATTCATGAAGAATCTCTCCAAAAATGTTATAGCAACAACCAGCGCAAGACCTTGAACTGTTCTGAACAATTTAAGACATATACAGCATGCGTGAATGAATACCAACAAAAGTATATGCCGTTTTAATAGTATGCCAAATGGTGTTGAAAAAATAAACAATATTCAATTTTTGAATTAGAAAAAGTATAAGTATAGATGTTGATAATATGTAATTTACAACTTTGTAAAATATTTTAAAAGGAACATTATATATAATCTCCATAAATGGTATTTTAATTGATTAATAAAGAAATTTTATGGTTATTCTAATTTAAAGTCTTATGATATCGTCGATGTTTCAAAGTGGACAATTGTTCCTGAGATTAGAAGTATGAGACTGCAAACGAAAATGTAGACAAAAGATTAATGATTATCATTCTAAAAATTGAGATTACACACGAACCTGCTTTATTGTTACTAACATTTGCTTTACGTACACGTCATTTTCATTTATATCGTAATTTTTATCAGTATATTATTGCGAGAAATATCTTTTACGAATAGCTTGCAACAGTGTAGAAGATGTATGTAGGAAAATTCTACGCTATTTTAATAAATATACAAATTCATTCGAATTTTATTAATCTTGTACATACCAAAATATTTATAAATATACTCATTATTTTAAATAAACATTAATAAAAATAATATTGAATAATTATACATGCTGAAATAATCAGAAAATAATTAAAAACTATGGTTTTAGTACTTTCAGAAGTTTATAATTTGAATAAAAATGTTCATTTTTATTGTAGAACCATATTAAGTTAAAAAAAAATTCTTAACAAGTCAATAAGATTTAATCACTCTTTTTGTCTCCTCCGGCAGCTGTAGACTTATATAATTTATTATTTAATATATCGTATTCTTTCACTAATGAATCGGCTTGAGATTTCAATGCTAATTTATCCTTTTTCTCTTTCGTTAGTTCATTTTCCAATTCGATATTTTTTGCTTCGAGTTCCTTCAATTGATTTTTCAGTTCTGTCACGGTCTTATCGTGTACCTCGTTTGAGTCGTTCTGTGCACTTTCTCCTGATTTTTGAAGAAGACTTTTTGCAGCCTTTGTTGCAGATTGAGCTTGCTTCATAGATGCTTCACTTTCAGCTGAAAGAGTCGCTATCGATGAAATTAAAATAACAAGTTGACGTATGACGAGACTTAAGAAGAGGGAAAATCCAGAAATGTAGAAATTTCTTTGAGCACGAAACAGTCTCATGTTACCTAAAGGACCAAAATTATTAATATTCAATTGATTGAAATAATAAAAAAATATCAGTTAAAATTAAATTAATTAATAATACCTTGCATTTCTGCATCCAAATGTACATGTTCAGTTACATCTATGCTGGAATATTTTCGCATCTCGCGCACCGCATCCAGGAAAAATAAAACAAGTGTTGCTATTAATATGAAAAAGTATATACCAGCTTGTTGTCCTATACTTTTTAGGAATCTGGATTTAAAAAAGCGCTGCCATTTTTGGGGAGAAGCGATCGGTAAAACTAAAAGGAGTACTACAGCGATTTCAGAATAGAGAAAGCCTGCTACTATCATCCACTGTAAACTCATTTTGAATAAGACTTAATTCCTTTATTTGCCTCAAATCTGTAACACAATTAATGTTAAATTCTTTTAAAGTCTTCTATATAACAATTACTAATAAAAGCAGTGAAAAGTAAAACAATAACCTAAATATTGTTAAAGATATCTTAAGATGAGAAACACCGATGATGATAAACGTATTGTAAAATAAAACTAATTTGGTAAAAGCTTGAAAATGGGCTTAGCTTAATTGTGCAAATATAAATAGATTAAGTTATTTGCGCTTTCCGTTTTAAAAATAAATATGACTTGAAACGAGAATATCAATCTATGTACATGAAATTTATGCACGTTTTCGATTACGTAGAAAAGGTGAATAAATAAGTGGCTTACCAATACTTATAATTATTTGGAACTCCTAGTTCCAAAGTCCCAGATATCTAAACTCGATCTAAATTCAATGAGATAAGGTTTTATATAATTTTATAATAAATTTTTATATAAATACATGTTTCCAATAGTCTGACGTCATATATAATATTCGCAAAGTCAGAGAATTCAATATTCACGAATCTTCGATACATACTTTGCCATCCCCACTCATTGCCTCAGAATTTTCAAATTTAAAAAAGTATAATAATTTATTTTATATAATAAATTATTCCCTAAATAAAAAAGATACGCGCAGGTAAAATAAGAAACATCGTGCCCTTATTAAAAATAAATAAATCATATAATTGATGTATTCGATAAGTTGATAAATAATTTGTAAAAAAAAAATTGCACACAGAATAAATGAAATTGCGACTGTCTTACAAGTCTAATAACATAATTATTTATTAGAACAAAATTAAAAAAATTATTAATCTTTCATTGTGCGCATGCGTGCCTATAAATACCCGGATGACTTAGTTTGAATAAAAAAAAATAAAAAAATAAAAAAATAAATAATTAGTGAGCAGTAAAAATGTTCAATTTATATTTACAAAGAACGGAAATCATTACACGCAATTTATTTATTTATTTATTTATTTATTTATTTATTCCATAAGAAATTAGCCCTTTCGAATTCCTACATACGTGTACGTCTAATCTCCAAGCGTATCATGTCCAATTCTAAGTCATCAAATTGAGCATGCAAATATAATATTATCCGAATTTTAAATAATTAATATAAATGTCTTTTGAATCTGTAGGCTATTGACATCGAGATTTATAATTACGCATACCGAAAGTAAAACAATTTGTTAAATCGACCCGACCATTTAGAATAAATGCAAAAAATTTTATAAACATTTCAGTCCATATCATTAATTAAAGTGTAATTTCTTCCTATGTAATTACAGCTACGAATAATATTAAAATAAGTTTTAAGGGTCTTAATGGCTTATTACATAAATATATATATGTTTAAATTTTGGGTTACGTAAAAGGGAACTATTGATTGTGTCTGGCACGGTGATCAATAAAATTTATAAAGAATTCTCATTTCAATGGCTACAACTTATTTTTACAAATATATTCGAGCGATACAGTACATTGTAGTTACAGTTGATTACAATTAAAATAATTGCGGCGTCGGTATAGCTAAATAACGAGAAGTACGCTCGGTATAAATACATTATTTTAAAAATAGATCTGGATTCTACTGATTTAGCAAGTAAAAGGAGGTGGGGGGGGGATGAGCAGGAGGAGCGAAGAGGAGTGAAGGGGACCAAATCTAAAAGTAGAGACAATATAAATTGTTGTTTCTCAATCCGTGTCGTTTATTATTATTATTATTATTATTATTATTATTATATTTTTTTTTATTATTTTTTCATCATAAGGACTTTGCTGTATTATTTTTATTGAATAACAGAAGCAGGTAGACGAGCTTTTGGAGTTAGTTAGAGCGGTAACGAAAAGAGCAGCATCGAATAGCTCGAAGGCGCTCGAAACAAGGGCACTTGTTACCTCTTTTTGCAATTCGCACGTGCACGTCTCACGTACGCATCTTAGGTACGAAGCTCCGGCGCTACTCGAGCGAAATTAAATATCTCTCTGGCTTTGCCAAGTTTCGCGTTCCCGCCTCCTCCTAAGCGCGCTCGCCTCCTGGTGTGCGCAGGTGAAGAAGAAAAAAAAAAAAAAAAAAAAAAGAAAGAAAAAAAAGGCGCGGGGGGAGAGAGAGGGAAGAAAAAGAAAAAAAAACGCACGAAACCGATTTTACATTCGAATGTTAACCTTATGCGAATATCTATCTATTATCTACGTACCCTCGAGTACAGGCACGCAGGCAACCACGCGCAAGTTCAAAGTAATGGATTGTTTTATAAAAGCATTTGAGATGTCACGCTAATAATAAACTGAGAGAACGGGATAGGCATAAATAAAGTTCAGGTGGTAATCAGATCCGGAAAACTACCATGGCTACGGCGTATATAAAGGACGAACAAGGTAATCTCCCGACTGTCAAACCATTTCCCAGCGGTTGGCTTTTTATTTATAACCTATAAATGAAGTAAACAACTTATCATTTTTTTTCATTCGCATCCAATAGATTCAAATTAATTAACATTTACCCTCAGCCATGCATTTACCTTTAATTTACCATATTCAAATCGAGGAATACGAAGCGACTTCGTTAAGTCTGCTCACAATAATCATTCTTATGCTTTCATAGTTTATTTTAATTTCGTACAAAATCTATATTAAATACTAATATTCATTATGTAAAATATTCACTATCGGGTATTCAGGATCCACTTTATCTTCGTGTATGCATTAGTAACGATATAAAATAAATTTTCGAATCCTTATGAGAATATTTAATTGTATGAATTTAATTGTAGAACCATGACTTTTATTCTTATAAGTATGTTAAAAAAAAAATTAATGAACATCCTTCCATTCTGTTGAGAAGGAACCTTTATACCTGCCAGTCAGCGACCTGATGGAACTTGGAGAAAACCTCGAAGAGTAAAAGATGGCTATGTACCACAAGAAGAAGTACCATTGTTAGTATATTAATAATTTTAAAAAAATAATTAATGAAAATCCTAAAGGATTAGAAAATTTTTTAAGCTCATATACTTCGATTAACTACCTGCTATTAATAAATTAATGCTATTAATTAATAATCCAGCTATATGTTGATTATTAAAAATTTTAATTAAAAAAACTTCTTGTCAGTATTATTCGGCAATCTAAATCAATGCAATTTTTTGTTTATTTGTTTTTTTACAGGTACGAGAGTAAAGGAAAACAATTCGTAAAAAATAAACCAACGTACCCTATTGGAATGTCAGCAGAATATGTCGCAGCTCATAATGCAAAACGCGAACTGGAGGCATCAAAATCTAAATCAATTCCTGGTTTAGTTATACCCACTGAAACAAAGAAAAAGAAGAAGAAAAACAAAAATAAAGGAGTAGCGTCTATTACAGAAGATTTAACCAAAGCTGCAATATCAGAACAAGCACCTACTAAAAAAGAACAAACCACAAATAATAAATTAAAACCTCCAAATGAGAAATCCAAACTTCCTAGCAAACCAACTAATAATGAACTACCAAATAAGCAAATATCGACAATGGATCCCTTAAAAAGGTTAAAGAATCTTAGGAAAAAAATGAGAGAAATCGAGTCACTGGAGAAAAAAATTCAAAGCGGAGAAATAAAAAATCCTGATAAAGAAATGCGTGAGAAGGTATCAAAGAAAAGCGAAATTCAACAAGAAATTAAACAGCTTGAAGCTAATCAATAAACATAATGCTTCATATTGGAGCTTTTATAAGAAGAAACGGATTTTGTGTCACTTCAAGTTTGACCAAAAATAAAATCTAAAATGGTTGTGCATCAAAATCTACTGTTATCACGTGTGATTTTATTAAGTATATACTTTTTACATTGTATTTATTTAATAAGTAGCCCGACTACTTAAATTATATTGATATGTATAAATTTATAACTAAAAATTAAAAAAAGAAAGTAAGGTTTTCAAGTAAATATCGTCGTAGTATCATTCTCAGTTAATAACTCAAAATTTTCTTACTAGAATAAAACTAAAACTATGAGTTATACAATTGCGGAAAGAAAATTAAATAAATTTTGATAGAATTTTATAAAAATAAAATTCACAATAATTCACTTATTTCCGTACAATCTTACAATAACGTTTAATATTAAAGGAATAATAAAATACTAATATTAATAATTAATATTATTAACTTTTATGGTTAATAGAGTACAAAGTTGATTTTAAAAATCGTAAAGAGATTATAATAGTTTAAAAACGTAGTAAATAATAAAAAAAGCTTTCATTTATTTTAAAATGATAAAGTTGTTTTTTTTTTATAATTACATTTCGATGATCTATACTGTGTTAAAGGGAAATGAATGTTTTTATTATTAAAATAAAACAAAAAATTATCATTAACAAATGAATCACGTTTTAATTTTCCAAATATGTTCATGTTATTCGTCGTTATTAGACAACTTATTTAAGATTTTGAATTTTATTTTATTTTATTACAAACCTATTCAATAAAAGTGCAATGCTTAGTTGCTGCTGTGCCAAATTATATATGGTTATTCTATTAATTTTTTTAACCATCATTCCTTTGGGAATAATATTTATTTATAACCCAGAATTACTGGGTTTGGAGAAACTTAAATATGAACTTGAACAAAAAGTCAGGGAAGAAGTCAACGAAGGTAATACTCATACTAAGTAAAAAAGCGTTAAAACAAAAATTTAATATAAAAACGGGATATTATGTATGCATTAATTAACGATTTTTATCGATAAATAACTTTTTCTTATTTAAACTTACGGAATACAATAACCTTTTTGCTTGTATAATTAATAAATAATTGCCGTAAAATAGATGCCACTTAAATGATATTAAAACGATTTGAAGGGGTGGGTGGGTGGGGGGGGGCTTTATTTTAATATAAGTCCTACGCGAATTTCAAAACCATTTCACGATAATTAAAGTTTGTACAGAGATCGATTTTATTGCTTGAACCTGCGGCACTTAATACTTTTTGTGGCTGTTCTTGATAAACAACACTGTAAACTGTATTACTGGAAATCGGAACCTTTGCTAATGTTACTCCTTGATATGTTAAATGGTGTAGGTTTGGCATCGCACCCCCTGTGATAATTCGTTCCTCATAAATATCTGCGACGTGAATGCCGTTATCAGGAAGATCAAAAACAGTAGCTGCTTCCATAGTTCTTATATGCCACAAAGATAATTTTGGTCCTCCACCACATAACTGAGAAAAGTAATTATATTAAATTACAAAGACAATTTATAAGATATAAGAAGCTTTTTTTTTCCACTAATTAATATTTTGAAAACGTACGAGCCAGTCATCTGTAAAGTCTACGGCACCAATCCATTTGCCAAGTGTTGGTCTTGCTACTTTTTCATCCAAATGTGGCTGTAAAATATTTGTATTCTCTTTAGTGGAAAGATCCCACAAACGAACCGTTCCATCTTCTCCTCCAGAAACTAATTGTTTTCCACTGGAGATTTTAAAAATAACGTTAATTATATCAAAGACACGAATGATATTAAGATATAATAGACATAAATAGATACATACGATAATGCTATGCTATGTATAAACTTAGTATGTCCGCTAAGAGTACTCAATATTTTTCCATTTTCTAAATGAATAACGTGAATTTCATTGTTACCACAGCCAGCGTAAATTAAATTATTCTCTTTGGAATATAGCATACAGTTGACATCCGACTTCTCAAGACTGTCTCTAGAATAAGAATGTATTTTTAAAAAACTGTCATTCTGTTTTACAAATTAATAACAATAAATATTTACTTTTTAGATGGGATTTGAATTACCCAAGAGGGTTTAATTTTTAAACACTTTGATGAAGTTGCTATTTTCCAGTCCCATCCCGCAATCTCACCGCATGTACCAGTAATTAAAAAATTATTAGTCGTTACCATACTTTGTACTTGTTGATCCGGATATGCCTTAAATTGATATGTCGGTCCTAATAATTCTTCATTATCTGTCTGGCGAGGTCCAAGGGCTGAAGATAAACTATTTACATAAAAATATTATTTATAGTACTCTTATTAATAAACATTTATATACATACATATATATATATATATATATAGATAAATAATTGAATAAATATTTACTCATAAATTGATATGTCGCCGTAAATGTTTCCTGCTAATAAATATCGGCCGTCTGGTGAAAATGTTTGACACAGCACAGTATTATAAAACAATTTCGCATTCAAATTTTTAGTCATTTTTCCAATAATTTACAATACACTTATGAATTAGAATATCTTAAAAACGACCGGTTTCAGATGAACTCAAAGTAACAAACAAGTTTTAACAAACATATATTTTATTATTGCCTAAACACAGCAGTGTTTACCGTTTGTATTTAAATATTTACCGAAACGTAAATTAGAGGTTAGAAATTTTTTAAATCATGGTCGCACGAATGCAAGTCCGCACAAATCATATTTAGCATTTTGTAAAAGCTTAAGCTCGAGATCCGAGAATGGCCAATATTAGTTAAAAATTCTGAATTAAATGACGAATTAGTAAGGGTGATGATATATTATTAAAAATTTGAAAAATGTAAGTAAAAAGATGCAATTGAAAAGAATAGATTGAACATAATTTGATTATGTATTTCTTCGTATTTGATAAAAAATAAAATAATATAATGTGCCTGATTGAAATAAAATAAAAATAAAAATAAAAATTAATTATGGTATAGGATTTTTACAAAAAACTGCCTTCACTCCGCTCATGCTTGTCTGTTATTATTTAAACAAAATATTAACGAATAAAAATTAATTAAATTAAAACATTTATAATTAAATTACAGTAACAGCTTTAGCCGACACATAATTATAATATATCGAATCCCATAGATGTACTTCATTAAAAGATTTTATATTCGTATTAATACTGTTTTAATTAATACTAAATATTATTTTACAATAAATTAAAAACTTGTACATTGTGTACACAGTAAATTAGGAAGATAATTAAAATTTAATAACCATAATAATAACGGGCAGCATTGATTAGCAATATTTATCATAAATTTTCATTCAACAAACTTGTGATTTTTACGCTCATAGTTGGAATATCCTTATTTCATTTGTAAACATGAATGAAAGTAGTAATGTATACATATATACATGTAGTTTTGACGACTGACTACCAGAGACGAAGATTAATATTAACTCCAGTGTAGTAGATAAGCGTAAAGCAGCAGCTGGGTACAGTGTTATTTTAAGTAAAAGTATAAAAATTATAATACTACTTTCTTCGTAAGTGAATAGATATATAAATATATTTCAAAATGTCGTATATGTTATCGCATCTTCATAATGGATGGCAAGTTGATCAGGCAATTTTATCGGAAGAAGATCGAGTTGTGGTAATTTAACCTTAAAATTAAAGTTCTCTGCCAATTAATTTATCCACTGAATCGTTATTATATCCCGATTACAATACTAACTTGAGTAATTATTTTAAAATCTACAGTGTTATTTTACTATTCCAATGATTATTAGAAATTAGCTTATTACATTACATATGATAATGATTACATGTCTATTACCTTTGTAAATGATGTACCGATTACATTTTTGTATTAAAAAATTAGGTAATACGATTCGGTCACGATTGGGATCCAATGTGTATGAAGATGGATGAAGTGCTTTATAATATTGCAGAAAAAGTCAAAAACTTTGCAGTTATTTACTTAGTAGATATTACAGAAGTTCCGGACTTTAATAAAATGTATGAATTGTATGATCCATGTACAGTTATGTTCTTCTTCAGAAATAAGCACATAATGATTGATTTGGGTACTGGTAATAATAATAAAATTAATTGGACATTAGAAGATAAGCAAGAAATGATTGATATTATTGAAACAGTTTATCGAGGAGCTAGAAAGGGTAGAGGTTTAGTAGTTTCACCAAAAGATTATTCAACAAAGTATCGATATTAATTTTTTATTTTGTAAAGTTTGTATAATGACATATAATACATAATTATGTTTTATGTTAAAACAAAATTATGATAAATTATTAATAACTTTAGTATTTGCAAATATAATTTTATTTTTATAAAAATATTTTTTTTTTTTTTTATAACACGTTAAATCTACAAATTAACTAAATTTTAATAGTAAAATAATCGTCATCGTATATAAATTATCAATTATCATTTAAAGAATTAGATGCTAGTTGAAAAATTATCCTAAAGTTTAAGAATAATGTAAATCAAATCGATAAAATTAGAATTTGCAAATTTCACTTAAGATAATACATATTCATTCGGTTTAATTAGATTGTAAATAATTTACAGAGCTTGAAAGTATTTTATTATGTATGAAAAAACAATTGAATAAAATCCATAAGTATTTTTAAATAAATAATAAATAAGGTAATAAAATATATTGAATATTGATGCAAATTCTATGGAATGTTAACATTATTTAAATTAATATTTTCATATATTTTTATCTTATTTTTTATTTAAAGGCAAATATATGTTTTATGAATTCATAACTGCATTAGAATTTGCATAATTAAATAATTTAATATATGAAAATTTTGTTTTCATTCTTTTGATATATAATAACCAGATAAATACTATTATAAATATCCTGATAAATCGCTGACGAAATTAACTTACAAAAACTATAAACTATTATCATATATATATATATAAAAACAACGAAAATAAATAATTTTAAGTAGATAGTAAATTTAAATATTTTTTTTATTTACGTATGCCTTTGCACATAATAAATTGTTTTGTACTTACTTTAATTTAAAGTTTACCTGTCGAACGAAGTGATATGCGTAAATACTAGTGTAGCCGGTTTTGCGTGAACAAATTTCAATTAGTTACATAAAAATTATAATTTTGTACCAGATTAACGTACGTACTCTTGAATAAATGTATAAATATGAATATAAATAAATATTAAGTTACAACGTACATTACATGTAAATATAAAAAAAAAAAAAGAAAAGAAAAAAGAAAAGTACACATATATATATATATATTAAAATAAAGTGAAAAGAAATAAATTCAGCGTTTATTTACGTTTCTTCGTAATTATCTTTTATTGTGTATTACTTATCTTTTAGTCGCACATATATATTTATCAGGCCAGCCTGTACCGTCGAAGAATCATATGTGACTTAATTGTTCGATACTTGTCTTTTAAATATTTAAAAACAATAATTATAATAAGAAAAAAAAGTTATCGATTGTATTTAAAGAGCGCATAGGCCCATTATTCAGGAATATTAGAGAAGCGCAAAAGTAAATGTCTGCATTGATATACGATTCTTAACGTAAACCTTGTAATTGTGTTACGTGTTGTTTGTGAATCATTCGAATCTTAGGATCGATGGGCGTTTGATTGATAAGTGCCTAAGACCGCTACAATCGCAATCAGACGAATTATTTAAATGTATTTAGTCGCACAGTGTCTTGTAGCAGGCAATGACATCAGACAGCTTGGGAGCCCAGAAGTCCGGTAAGTTGACGCTCTTGGAGCTTTTGAAATTTTCGAGATCCTTCTCGCTCGTTATTCCTGTCATGACCAACAACGTCGTAAAGCCAGAACGTTTGCCAAGGAGAATATCTGTATTCAAGCTAAGAAAATTATTATACTTTATTATTATTATTAATACAAAATACATGCCGGCTACTGACAACGTAATATCTTCTTCTTCTTCTTCTTCTTCTTCTTCATCATCTTTTTTAAATTAAGCAATCGAACGCGCTGTTTCAATGCTTAGTTACGGTGCCAGTAATTAATACTTGAAATTTCAATTTTTACTCACTTGTCTCCGATCATTAAGGTTCTGGACGGATTGACGTTGTACTTTTTCTTTATCATGTCGCTGACATAGAGCTCCGGTTTTCCCAAAACTATAGCTTTCTTTCCAGCCGCAGCTTCGATCGAGAGGAGTAAACATCCGGCACCTAATTACATCGCAGATTATCAAACGGGCTTTTGACAATTATTATTTACTATATTTGATGAAGAAAAACAAAAAAAAAAAAAAAACAAAAGAAAAAAATTCCAATACGTAGGCTTGAGGAAGCTTTAGGAATAAATTTATTAAACGAGCAATAAGATAAGCGGCGACGGCTTAAAAGGATCTCGGCAATAAGTTACCTGGAAAACGGGTCTTGAACGGCGACGGCCTCTCACGATCCGGATTCGTGCCTATAAAATAAACGTCTGGATTCTGGACGTAAGTCGCGGCCTTGACCATCTTCGGATAGCTAAAGTGCTTGTCGAATCCAACGACGACAGCACCGACTTCGGAGTCTGGCTTGAATCGCTTGTTCAAATCAATGTCTGTACCGACCATAATATCTGGCTGAAAACGTATCGTTCCCGTGTATTATATATGCGTGCGTGCGTGCGTGCGTGCGTGCGTGCGTACGTACGCTGCACTGTATTTAAAGGAGCGATTACTTACCCCGACACCGAAGTTTTGAATGCCTTGAGCCTCGAGCTCCGAAGAGATTCCCTCGCTGCCGACGACGTAAACCTTCTTCTTGAAATTCTTGTCTTTTAAATAATTCGCCGCCAAATACGACGAGCAGATTATTTCATCCTGCGAAAATAAAGAATAGAAAAGAAAAGAAAAGGGGGGGAAAAAAAAAAACGTAGACTTTTTTCGGTACTTTCCAATCCAAATCGCTCAATCGATATACCAAGTTAACTATAATTGACAGCCAAACTTACCGTTACAGCGGTGTAGCCAAGATTTTTGCACTTGTCGACAAGCTG
Organism: Ceratosolen fusciceps; assembly: GCA_018883505.1. Classification (NCBI taxonomy): domain Eukaryota; kingdom Metazoa; phylum Arthropoda; class Insecta; order Hymenoptera; family Agaonidae; genus Ceratosolen; species Ceratosolen fusciceps. The sequence continues at coordinate 11,266,052 of RCIC01000006.1, read as the reverse complement.
GAGTCTCGTGTTGGTATTGTTGTTTGTTATATAGAAAAAGACCTTTCCTATTTGCTTGAACAAGCTCACGGTTTCCGGAGAGCCATGTATTACTTCCGATTCTGTCCACAGTACACCTTTGTAATAAAGATTTTCGTTCTCATGAAAACATTCACCAGAATTTCGTAATAATTTTATAGCTTAATAATACATCCACTTACTTCCCTAATCATTTATCGTTAAAAAAAAAAAAAAAAAGTCTGTACGTATGGTCGGTTATCCTTAATTTCACGTAATTACATAATCTCGATTGCTTTAAAAGCAATCCTACGTGATCATAAGTAATACGTCATAAGCAATTTGAGCGTCAATTTTCCCTCGTATATACATTACATATAAAGAAAAGATTTTGATTTCCAATTGTCTTGTTTTGTATTAATATAATCAGAAGAACGTGCGAGGAGAAGCCATAAATAAGGTTGCGCATTCATTCCGCAAGAGATATAATTTTTAAGTTATATCCCCGCTTGTTTATGACTTTAACCGGAAAGCTCCCTAGTCTCGAAAACTTATAAAATCCTAAACAATCTCGAAGAGGCTCACGGTGCGGGGACGATCAAAGATAATGTGGACTATTTCATCTGTTAAGCCTAAAGGTTTCCCTCCCCCCTCGCCGAGCCCTTCGCGAAACAACAGTGTTCTTTTCCGAAACAACAGTGACACTCGATACTTCACTACTCTCGTCAGACTAAAGCAGAGAGAGAGAGAGAGAGAGAGAGTGCGTGTGTGGCAATTTTGTAATTTTTGTAATACCGACACGAATATTCACGATGATTATTAGCTCTTAAAGGTCAACTTGGACCTGTCACGTCTACCGACGACCTCTTTAAGCAAAAACTTGCTACTGCACGATCCTCTCATTACTCAAGGTAATAATTGCATTCTCTGAGATTGCACGTACATCCTATGTTTTTTTTTTTTTTTATTTTTTATTACTGAGGTGCAATGGTCCAGGAATAAGGAAAGTAGAGACTCCATGAACTCCACTGAACTCCATGCGTATGCGCGCGCGTGTGTGTGTTGTGTGTGTGCCCCTTCGACATAACATTGATCGGGGAACCACGCAGCACCCACGCAAGATACAGTGAAAACCTCTGCCCTCCCCCCTTCTCTTTCCATCCATAACATTAATTTATATTAAATCCATGAAACGCAATTGTAGTTTAACCGTAAAGACGACCGCGAGTATACGTTTTAATGGATTCGATAATCGAACGCGTGAATAAATACTGTGAAACTGATCTACCCATTCTTCATTTTTTGTTTTTAAACTTCTCTCTCTCTCTCTCTCTCTCTCTCGAAACCCAGAGATAAAATGAACTCGAAGTACTCGGGCCGGGCATCAAGGGATTAAAGACATTAATGTAAAACATTTTAAAACATTGATGAAGAATTTTCAAAGAATAGCAGTAAAATAAGAATGAAGAAAAGCTTTATTGGGCAAACGTTCCATTCGAATTTTTTTATACTGGCATATTGTCATTGTTAATTTCACGTGCGTTTAATGACTATTAAAATAACAATTACGAGCATAAGTCAAATAGAAATCTTTACAAATTAGGTGGTATTAATATGTTTTAGCCAAGGATAATGAATAATTATCAATTAATTACGACTTTTCTTAACATGAATAATACATGCTCGATTCGACGAGATGAATCAAGGTTAATAAGCGCAAAGTCACGATGACGAACTTTTTTTTTAACTACTTTTGCCGCTAATACTGAATCATTTCGCGGCGGTAATAAAAAGGTTAGATCTATTTCATTATTTAACCTTGTTGATTTGTTATCTTTATCTTCGTACTGCTGTGCTTTGTCATGAAATTTCTAAATAATAGTACCGAGTCTAACGGGAATGGAAAAATAAAAAACCCGCGAAGCCGATCTATTATTATAAATTTTGTATATGTATAATTTTATCTATATCAAACACGGCTCGCAATAAACTAGACAAATCAATGAATTTTGAGCCTCCGAACTGTTTTAAATTTGAGCGACTTATTGCCCAAACTGTACTACGTAGGGTTTTTTAAATGATTTCCACGAAGCGCGCTTGCATAATAAAATTTTAAATTGAAAAAGGATGGTTTTTTTTTTTTTTTTTTTTTTTTTTTATAAACTTTTAGGCATTGAGAATAAACGAAAGGAAAAAAGAAGAGCTTAAGGGTAGAGTATACGGTTTTTTCTTTATTCGGCGGGCGTTTCTCGCGGTATTGTAATGAATTGATTCCTTTGACACCAGCATGTAATACGATTTAAGCAAGATTTAAACAATGATAAATAATGGAAGATTAAATTGCATTGAATGATCTAAGCTTGTAAATAGTAAATGTCGCCCTCTCGCGGCTTCCCTTCCTCCCTCCCTCCCTGCCCAAATGGCTTTGCTTGTATTATTTAATTAAAAACTTGGAAAATTTGACAGTTACAGCGACTCGAGGCATTTGTCCTAATTTCTAATTTCAGTAGCGAGAAAACGCATTGAATATTTCGCATTGGAGAATCACTATTTTTAATATGCCTAACCGGCATTATGCACGTCAGTGTAAACACAAACACGTAATAGGCTCAAAGATGGATCCTTTCTTTACTTTTATTTTTTCTTTCTTTTCTTTATATATATATATATATATTTTTTTTTTTTTCAATCGACACGCGCACAAATTTTAAGTTTAACCGATCGATCTTCGGGATGAAACGATAATCTCACCATTGAAAAGTCGACGTAATCGCTTTAATACAAGCTCACGTGAGCCAAAAGGTATTTTCACCTTCAGCGAAATAAAGAACCCGGAGAAATTAACGAACCGTTCATGTAGACATTACAACCTAGCCAAGGTATATCATATTATTATCATTTGTCATTGTAGATACGGGGACAGACAGGCTAGTAGGCTTCTAGGATACCAAACTCTACAGCATAGTAGCAACGAAAGTGAAAGGTATTATTGATTGTCGTGGTTTCCTTTTTTCTTTTTTTTATTTCTTTTAAATATAAGTATTCGATTCGCGTGAGCTCTTTATGTCGTTCGCTGCTGGATTCTCCGTAAGGTCCAAATAAAATTACTTGTAATCGAGCTTTGTTCCGAGCAACTCTCATCAATTTTCTTTTATTATTTTTTATTTCCTGACAAAAGTTTTTGAGGTTATACGTCGGAGAGCCGGTTTCGCATACAATGACAGGGATTCCGCGATCTCCGAGTGAATGCTCGTGAACCTTCGTAGCCTTCCGGGGGCAAGGTGTCGCGTTAGCTAGTGCTAGGAACGTCAGGCATCGACGGGCCGTGAAGGTCAAAGGGTCGTCGAAGACCGAGAGGCGGTGGAAGGGTAGGGCAGGTGGTAAATGCACGGGCAATACATAAATAAATAAATGAATGAATGAATGAATGAATGAATAAATAAATAAATAAATAAATAAATAAATAATAGGTAAATAAGGGCAATAGTGTGTACGAACCGTCGCAGTCGGAGAGAACGATGTCGAAGGATTCAAAGAATTCCTTGAGCTTGTGCTTGTCCAGGGTGTTCAAGTTAACGGCGGCCATGTCTTCGTGGTGTTTACGAGAGCCGTGGAGACATCACAGCTGTGCGGTCGCGACTCAAGTTCAGCACTGGCAGCAGTCGAGGCGAGCTCTAGACCGCCGACGTCGGCATTGGCGCTTCGTCGCTCGCCGCCTCCTCGTTACTTCGGTTTCCCGCGCGCGCTCAAAGTTCCGGGACGAGGGTTCGGTAATTGGCGTTCAGCCACGCACTCGGCTCATGCCGACGACGACCGTTGCGCAAGCCTTACGCAATCTCTCCCTCTGACCCTGCGCGCACGTGTTCCCTGCTACCGCTGCTGTAGCTGTTGCTGCTGCTGCTGCTGCTGCTGCTGCTGTTACCGCTGATGCTGCTGCTTCTGCCCACCTCCCTCTGAAGGGGGCCACGCGACTGCGCGAGATACTCCCCGAGCGACTCGGGTTCAGCCTCCTCCAGAAGACGAGCTCTCGGCTGGCTGCTGTGTTCGGCTGAGTGAACGGACCGCACGCCGAGGACCATTTATAGGCCGCGGATCACCACCAGCATCACCACCACCACCACCACCACTACCACCACCAACTCCTCCTCCTCCTCCTTCTCCTCGCCTTCGTCGTCTTCGTCGTCGTCGTCGTCGTCGTCGTCGTCGTCGTCGTCGTCGTCGTCGTCGTCGTCGAGCTTGCTCGTTAAGCGAGCTTCGCGATTACACGACAGATTTAGCACCCATTTCCGAGGATCGATGGATTATCAGTGCCGTGGCTGACAGGTCTGTCTGAATACCGGCCCAAAACGGTCCCATCCGACACTTATCCGCTCCACGACGTTTCGTCTGCCTTCAGAGCTTTACGGCCCCGACCTACATTCATTACCGTGGAACGTCCACTGTGTCCACCAATACACACGTATTCATAATACGGGCGAGCCCGGTCACCCGCGCGCCGATGCCCTCCCCGTGCCAACAATAATCATCCGTAACTTGCGATGCTGCAACCAATAATTCAAAAGGGTCGTTCGACCACATATCTTTCCCTTATCCTTTATTATTGAGCGAGGCGTATAAAAATACGGACATTCTTTGAAGATAATTATTGGCCACATTGGCCGGCAATTACCGCTCTAATAGCCATAACAAAAGAAAATATAATAAATCCCCGGCCTATCCCCCCCCGTCCCGTACCCCGTCCCCCGTCCCCCGTCCATCTATCTCAGTCAGGGGTTCTCTCCACCTCCACCTCCACCTCCACCCCATTCCCAGCCCCATTTCTCCCTACCCCTTACCCCCACCCCACCCCCACCACCGCCTCATTCCACTCGTGTACCGCGTTATCGTTAAATAATCTTAGCGAGCCTTTATCTGGATACGCTCCTCGCGCCGTGATTCACTAAAATCAGCATACATTTAACGATTGTCATGATCAGTATATTTACAAAGGCATTAAATTTAATTGTTGCGGCGGTTCGACAATAAAGCTTGAGCCTCCAGTTCAAATTAAGCAAATCGTAACGTAATTGCAATTTTTATTAATGCATAGGTAATGCATTAGGAAAGCGAACGCTTAAGGACGGCAATAAAAGACGATACGAACAATTAATCAATTCAGTCCTTTGCGAGGAGGACTTGCTTCAATCCGACGATTGATTAAGCCGTTACAATTATTATTGCTGCTGCTGTTGTTGTTGTTGTTGTTATTATTACTATTATTGCTATTAGTCTATAATAGTTTAGTTTATCGTTCGTGTCACCGGTCTTCGATCGGTACTTTATTGACATCGATTAATAATTCGGGCTTTTAATAGCAACTCATTCCGTTTCTTCTTAATTTCGATCTATAAATTTTTTGTTTTTTTTTTTTTTTTTTTTTTTTTTTTTTGTTCTTTTTTGTTCTTTTTATCGATCGATCGATCGATCGATCGATCAACCAACCGGCGAGCCGAGTGGTCAATTAGTAAATAAAATAACGTTAAATTGATAAAGAAATGTTTGTAATCGGCAGAGCTTAGCTTGCATCCGTTACCGATTTATTCCTGTATTTCATTTCTCATTATTATTATTCCTTACGTTATCGATAGAAGCGCTGCATTCGTCGTACGTTAATAAATGAATCCTAGTAATAAATAATTATGTAATTGTTCGTATTAATTTATTTCACTTCCGAAAGGCCTTTATAAATATGTATGACATGCCCGTTGCCATTAAAATCGAATAAGTGATTGTTTTGTAAGATAATTTTGCACTTGGAACCGATCGACTCCGGGCACAAAACAAAAGTAATCCAAGTCTTATCAAAATCAAATATATCAATACTCATTGTCCGTAGTGGTTCTCGCAAGTTTCGGAATATCTTCAACATAAGCGCATACAAAACGTTAAGATTCTTAACATAAATATTTATTCCCCTTTATTTATATTCGTTCTTTCAAAAATTCTCGCTTTTCGCATCTTGGAGGATATTATACAAAAAAAAAAAAAAAAAACAAAGACTCTCTTATAACTAGTCCGACTTAAAGAATCGTATAAGTCATAATGTAGTAAAAAAATCTTTGTAACCGCAATACCTTTGTAATGTAATATCCATCGATAATTGAGGTGTTGTTTCTTAATGAACTCGCTAAGACTATATTTATGATGATTTCGTATTTAAATCTATTTGAGTATGAGGTAAGCGCAAATAAAACTTATACATGTCTATCGTTAAAATATTTATTTGCTTATTTCTTTTTTTTTTTTTTTTTATTTTTTTACCGTTACATGTTTCTTATTATTATAAAATATATATATATATATTGATTTTTTAATATAAATTTACGAAGTAAATTTTTTTTTGTCTTACAAAATATATCGAATTTTTAGAAATAACGTACTATTATACTATTCTAAAGAAAAATTTTTTTAAGGTCGCACGATCATAATTTTTTTTTACTTTCTAATTTTAATGTAATTATATTCATTTTGTATTACGTATTATTGAAAATATGCTACAAATACACATTATACAAAAATTCACTTACATTTTAATTACTCTAATTAGATAAATTATAATAATTTTAGTAAAACGAGTTACTTTAATTATAATATAAAAATATAATTCTATTCATTATTCGTCGACGATAAATTGTACAAAAATATGGATTTTTATTAAAAATAACAGAGAGGGGAGAGAGAGAGAGAGAGAGAGAGAAATGTGAAAATGAGCAAATTCTAATTACATTATGTTCGTTTTAGTCAGTGAATGATACCTAAAACATCTACATCAAATAAATCGGTATGTATTTTTAATTTAATGTCTTTTAACAATTAACATAATAACGCCATACGTTCTACTTTATACATTCTTTGTTATATTTACATCTATCACATTCAACATATCTTCTGTCCATCACCACAATTTTTTGTCTATAAAATTGTTCGTTTATTATAATATTGAATCATTTAATTTTATCTTTTGTATTAAAAACACTGATTTTTTTTTTTTTTTCTTAAATCACTTTCATTAATACATGTTATATTTATTTCTGGCTGTTGTTCTATTAAATTCCTTACAACGTTTTTTAAAGTATCTATTAATGACTAAATGAAGCTCTTGGATTTTCTTAATTCAAAACATATTTTTGAAAAGATGCAAATCATCATATCATTTATTTTGAAAGAACTGTTGCGATAAATTCTACAATTTTATTTATTTACGTCTAAATAAATCATTATAGTTATCTAAAAATAATTTAAAATGGCATAATATAGGAATCAAATAAATATTGCGAACAATAAGCATTTCCATGCACTAGTAATTGAATTTTACAGGACAAATTATATTTGGTTCACTTTACAACGTAAACTTAAAAATCTTATAACTTAAAATCTTTTTCTTGATCAACAATTAAAAATCTGTCTTTGCTTTAAAACAATCCTTTACGGTAAATTGTGTCAGATACAAACACATAAATCAACGTATATTTAAATTTACGCTACGTGTTGGTAAAAACCCTAAACTGCTTTTAAATTCAGTGTTGGCTCAATTAACCTAACATTCAACAAAGGTTTACTTTTTTCAAGTATTCTGATTTATGTTTATGCGTGTATTTAAACAAAAATAATAAATAATTATATACAGGATGAATATTCAGTTATATAATTTTATAAATAGTTATAAAAAAATAATAGCAGATGAATTCAATAGTCTGAGTAGAGATTTACACATGCTGACAGTTTGTAGAAGTTATTCCATAAACAGATATTGCCGAATAAAGAAGCATATTTAAATGTACTTTAAAAGCAGCCAATGAATATAACTAGCTAATACATATATATATAAATATGTATACTAATAAATTCGATAAAGAAAGCGAATGTCTAAATAAGGATTTAATAAATAATAGATTGGAATACATATAAACCGATATCAATAATTAAACTATAGAATTCAATGATATTGAACAACATCTATGATAAACATCCTGACATTCGGTGGGATTAAGAATTTGCAAACAATTTTTATAACTGAAACAACATATTAGAGCGTATGACAATCTAAAAGAAAAAAATTGTAAGAATCGTTAAAGTACTTTTGATTCACGGACCCACATGTATCTTTATATAAAATATATCCTTAGAGAGACATCAGCGTTAATTACTGATCTTAGTTATGTACATATAATAAAAAAAACAGCATTTCGAAACTGTCACGAGGCGATCAATAATTTAAATACAGTTAAAATTTTAGGCAACAAGAATAAGAGAAATTTATGAAGAAAAAATATAAATCAAAAGCACAGTAATGGCACAAATCGTTTTCAATCGCACAGTCCTGATGATAATAAATAAAAGCAGTCTATTCTTCTTTCCTTCAATTTTCTAAGCACTTTATATGAATAAATATTGCGAGTATTTAATTTAGAGTAAATTATGATGAACAGTTATACATAAAATAAATAGAAAGAATCTAAAAATCACAATAAAGTTTTACTAAAGATAAAATATTCGATATGACGTGCATTAAAGAATAAGTTATACAAATATATGTATGTATACATACATAAACTCTAAATAGAAGGCACAATTAAATAAAGATAAAGGCATCTGAGTATAACTAAATGTTTAGAAGTGAAATCAGTTATACGAAATAGTAATAAGCTTATTGTACCTATGAGCGTCCAATTAATAATAAATACTTCAGTTATAACATTACCACAAAATAATATTCTCCTAATAACAGTTAAATCGTTAATCTCATACTGATGGCACGTACGTGTTTGCGCATTCATAGTCACTTCTAAGGTCGCTTAAAATAGTTAACAATATAATTGTAAGATTTGTTTACAACTATTTTCTTCTTTTTTTTTTTTTTTTTTTTAATAAAAATATATCACGTTTATGTAAGTTGTTTGTCTTACACGATCGTTCGTTTTATAAAGAAGTATCTTTTTCAACAGAGTCTAAAATATAAAATAAGACATTAGCTAAAATCTAATTAAAAGTTCATTTTCATTAAAGTAATTAATACTTAACCATTTGTCAAATAATAGCTGCTTCCAGCGATCGTTTGACTCGAACTTGGTCGTATTAGCGGCTCAACGTTTTCATACAGAGAACTGGATGAACTTTTTAAATCGTTTTCATCCATGCTTTCTTTACTAGACGAAAAAGAATCTTTCCCTGATTCGCAAATAGCGTAGCCTTCGCTGTTATATTTTCCTAAAAAAAAATTAAAAAAAAAAAATTAATATATATGTACACATAATCACCATATACGCAGAAAACATTAATATGAGCTGAGAATATTTAAGAAACTTAAATATAATGTTTTACCCATTCGATTATGATTTGATCTTGTGTCAATGGCACTTGTTGATTTGCAATATCTTAAACCTGAAAATAAAACTTTATAAAGTATATATTACACTGATACTACAAAGTCTGTATAAATAATTATTCGTGATGAAAATATAAAAATACCGTTCATTTGTATCTTCGGAGTTGTCTGAGGTGATGATTGACACAGTGGTTGCATTGAGTCAATGGAAGTAGACAAACTGTTTTTTCGAACTGAAATTATAAGACGTTGTTAGTAAATCGCAACGAAGCTACTATAACATTAATATTTATAAAAATGTATTCAATACCATTAAAACACATAGAAGCTAAAAAAGCAGAATTGACAAAACATTTAAAAGCAGCATGAGTAAGAGCATATTTTTAGTAATTTCATACCTCAACTATTGTTAATAAGAAGTTTATCGCTTGCAATCCACAAAAATAGTACAAGAATAGAAGAATGTTGTTGTGGTTATTATTAATATTATTATTATTATTGTTATCATTACTATTATTATTATTATTAATATTATTATTGCTATTATTATATTTGTATGGTAATTGTTATATAATTAAAGTAGTTATTAAATTGGACAAGTCGTGTTAGAATGAAAGGATCGACGAAATGTTACATACGAGTATCAAAGCTGTCAACTAAATCTGTACTAGAATCACTTTTCTCTTTCTTCATCTTCACCTTGGAGTATATAGGATCAATAGGCGGTGGCTTGTCTAAAAAGTCCAAATAGGTAAACAAATGAAAGTAATTATACGTAAATATTGCTCGTAGATGTATTGGTAGTTTTTCAATAAAAATATACGTACATGATTTTAAAAAGTAAGGATTCTTCAACACTTGTCTAATACAATTATAGATATAAGCATACTGAGTCTAAAAATAAGACATACAGTTACAAAAAAAAGTTACTGCAATAACTTAAACAAAAATATTTAAAAATAGAATTATATCGACATGCCTACCTCGCGTTGTACCATATTTAAACGATGTCTCCTCAATCTGTAAACGGTTCCGAAAACATCTAATTTACGATTATCCCTAATCGACTGAAGTAATATGTCAATGGCAATGAGTGTTCCGGTTCTCCCAATTCCAGCGCTAGAAACACGTTTTTAAATATTTACATTTACATTTACATTTACATTTACATTTACATTTTCCATTAACGTTGCAAAATCTTGTTAAAAAAAAAAACAAAAAAAAAAACGAACGAACCTGCAGTGGATGACGGCTAACCCTTTAACGGATATAAATTGTTTACGGAATATTTGGCAGAAATGAATCATGGCATCAAAATCATCAGGAACGTCGTGATCCGGCCAGTCTTTGAAATGAAGGTGAGTTATTGTACGTACAAGGCCATCCTGAAAAGCAAAACGTCGCTCGCCTAAGTACTTCTTCTGTCTTTTTTTTTCTGATCTTACGTAAACAATAATTATTAATACGTACTTTTTGTAAGACTAAGGTGCGCTGGGTGAAAGTTCGATAATCTAACTCGCTCGTGCATCTAATCGACAGTTTTTCGTAATTAAACGTTTCCCTAATCGTTGGAAAGTACTGATGGCATTTTTCCTGAAAATAAAAGAATGTCAGACTCCGTAAGGATATTTGCGACATACGCGCGGTCTTCTCTTACCTTTCCTCTTTCCACCAATTGCGTAAGCATTAGAATCATTTTCACGTCATACTGATCGATCATTCGCCAAAAGTCGTAGGTCGTATCCTCCTTAGGGCCCTGGCACGCAATGTATTCTTCGTTCCCGGAGTATCCCTACAAAAGCAGGCCAATTATACATTGATTTATTCAGAAATGTACATGTTGGACAGGACGCGAAGCGCGAATACTTACCCGAATAAAGGATGCGTTTATATAATCGGTATTCGGGTCGTTGTCGATAATATCGAGCTTGACCCTCGAAAAATCATCTGGAAAACGATTTAGAAACGCAAACGTTAAATAGATAGATAAATCGTTATGAAAAGAACTAAACTTGCCGTCTACGAGACGCGAGGCTTTCGTCCTCGCGAATACGTCGATTTCTACATATTTACTATTGCAATTACATTAACTTAACGCTATAGATTTTAATGGTGCAATTATTCCATTCCAATTATTTGAGCTTGAAGACAGATAGAGAGAGAGAGAGAGAGAGAGAGAGAGAGAGAGAGAGAGAAGAAATAGGCACTGAAATAAAAGTTACGTAATATTTGTTAATAATTACGAGAGGGTAATTAAATCGATTAATAGATGACGGTTTTGAAGGCATGCCGCGATGCAGGAATCCAATAATTGCGAGTAATAATTTGTTTGGAAAATTCAAAGGCTGGTAGATTGCTCAAACGGAATAAATATCAAATTGTAAGAGGTAGGTATAGAGGCATATAAAGAGTGGCGAGCGTGTCGCGGTGCGTCAATCGACACATAGACATACGTAGCAGGGGACGGATAAGAGCCTAATTATTTGGGGATCACCGAGCGCGCCGAGCAAAGCTGGCAAGGAGAATTTACATGGATAGTCGAGATTTACATGGCAATATATCGGAATAGCGGTTCTTCTTTCTATTGGCTTGGAGGCAGGCGGCATTGCTCGGCATCTGCAGGTCGACGCTAAGGGTCTGCAGTAGCTGGAACTCGTTGCTCAGCTTCCCGGGATTTTCGGCCATCTGCTGGCAATGATTGACGAATTTCCTGCGCGTGAAGGGATCCGGGACCGGGGACTCCGGTATATTCGACTGCAGGAATCTTTGCAATAGCCTGGAAATACAATAAAATACATTATTCATTCCGTATTGGAGGTATGCCGGAGGAAAAAAGCATGCGATGATTGTTTGATGACAAGCGGAATACCATATTGTCGGATAGATTTTTAAATCGATATATACGTGTGCGTGTGCGTGTGCGACGTACGTCATCGTCATCGTCGTCGTCGTCGTCGTCGTCGTCGTCGCCCCTCCCCCGGCTCCTCTACCCGCCCATCCTTATGTTATTGAGAGGAAGAGGGGTAGGGAGAGAGAGAGAGAGAGAGAGAGCGAGAGAGGGAAGGAGAAAAAAAAAGGTATTGTATTTTTAATCGGTACGTGTGCTATTTCTTAAATAGCCTCCCTCCCCGCCTCATTTCTCGTTCGTGTAGGAATCGAAATGAATTCTCGGCGCCGCTTCCGAAGCCATCGACGCGATTCGATACTTTGGGCCGATGGTCTCGGGATCGCGTACAATACGATCGGCGCTCGGCCGGTTCCTAGTGAAATCCGTTGCCGTCGCCGAGCCGAGAAGGTGCCGAGAAGGTGCCGAGCCTACTCCTTATTCCCCGGACGATGATCACGGTCGCGCACGGGACTCGGAAACGGCGAACGCTGACTGACGGCGGCGGCGGCGGCGGCGGCGGCTCCGAGCCGAACGAAAGTGAAAACCAAGTTACGGCGAAGCATGTGATACTTATCGGGCGGACTGTGGATAGGAAGGGGTGGGGGGGGGACTATGATAGTGCATCGGGTCCGCGAGTACTCGCCGCCGATTCGATTATGAATAGTAAGGACTCCGGAGCTCGGAAGCTCGGAAGCTCGACGCGCTTTTTTTTTTTTTTTTTTTCTCGACTCGACACTACTCGGCTCCGCTTATCATCCTCTGCCGTCGATACGACTTTCGTCATAGAAAGGATACTGTCACTCCACCCACCCACCCAGCCCAGCCCAGCCCACCCCACCCCACCCACCTCCTACCGATCCCTACCTCGCGCTACCTCGCGCTACCTCGCGCTCTCACGCGCTCTCGCGTGCTCCCAGAGGCGGGCGCACACGCACACGCACACGCACACGCACACGTATACGCGCACACGCTGTGGAGTTCACCTTCGCTTGGCATGCTTAAAAATATCCATGATACGAGAATAGCCCCCGAGAATATCGCGGGACCGAGGTTGCGGAGGCGGCCGCCGGTCTGCCGAGACTCGACGACGACTCGCCGCTGACTGGGATCGTAGTGTCGCGCGCCTCCACCCCGACTTCTCCTCTCCTCCTCCTTCTTTTTCTTCTTCTCCTTCTTCTGCTTCTTCTTCTTCTACTTCTTCGTCCCAATAGCGAAGCGCACCGATGATCCGCGCGATCTCTCGAGGCGCGCTATTATCTGTCTCTCGTGACTCACGGAATAAATATTGATCGTTTGCTTTTTTCCCTTATTTCTCTCTCACTCTCTATCTCTCTCTCTCTCTCTACTATACTACTACTACTACTACTACTACTACTACTACTATCACCACCACCACCACCACTACTACTACTACTACTACTACTATTACTACTAACATTACTATCATCACCACCACCACCACCACCACCACCACTACTACTACTACTATTACTACTACTATTGTTCTCCTCAAACTACCGATGACACCTCCAGTCCCGGTCATACTCACAGTCTGAAGGAGCAGCGTCTCACCAGCAGCATCAGCGTCGTTAGGATGCCAATAAACAGGATGCCGAAGACGACTCCCAGGACGAGACCGACGTTCAGCTCTGCATCTAAAACATTTCCGCAGGGTCGCCCGCTGCTATACTCGTCTCTCTCTCTCTCTCTCTCTCTCTCCTCTGCCTCTCTCTCTCTTAATCGCTAGCCTAACAGCACTAGGTGAGTGAGCGCACTATTAGCCACGCTTGGGATAATTGCACCTTCCGACGCGAATCACCGTCTCCCATCCTATTTAAAATACAATTCTCTCTCTCTCTCTCGCACGCGCGCGCGCATTCTTCGTTAATTGCAAAAGCTCCGAGATTCGCGTTGAATTAAAAGTCACTGTTCATAATGCGCGTGTACGACGTAGGCTCGAGCCCCCGAAGTTTTGCGCTTTGCCATCAGGACTCGCGATCCGCATTAATTAGAATTCAATAATACCGGTAGGCTTTTATTAGGAAGCCGTCAATTTAAATAATAAGCCACGCGAATATTAACGGTCGTGCTCAATGACACAATTTAATACAGCATACACTTTGGTATAAACATATTTTACTAAAGATACGATGAATAATCTCCGGCCCATAAATATTTATAACTCGTCCGCTACGAATCCTAAATAATATTTCAATTATGTTCGCTATGGAAAATATTATTAGATAAGCCTGTCTCCCTCGCTCCCTCGCTCCCTCGCTCTCTTGTCTACGCACTCGTTGATAATGTTTAATGTGGATTTTTTTCTAAGCCTACTCCCACCACTCATCCCGATGCGCTCGCTCGCTTTTCGTAGCCTTTAAATTATCTCGGATGCGTACATTTATTTAGTCGTCGGGTTATTAATATTTGTTGAATTTATTAGATTATTCAGCTGTTATTTCTTAATAAAACATTTTTCTCGGTTTCATAAGAGTCGTACAGTTTCGGTCGGCGGTATCTCATATCCCCGCGGTTTGTTTAACTTGTCGCTAGAGGCGGACGCTTTTCAAAACTCTATTCGACTCTATTTAATTGCCGTAGGCCTTTTTTGTCTGCTAATAATGCGCGCGTTTAAAAAGTCAGCGTAAAAGGAAGACGAAGACGAAGAAGAAGGAGAAGAAGAATTATCGACTCCGTCTTAACGAGCGGAATGTAATTTTTGGTTAGCCTCGTTAGTACATCAACAAGTCTTTCAACGGATAATCAAGACAAATTATTTCCCTTAACGTCAATTTGAATTTTAGTGATGACGCGAGCCGCTCCAGGGCCTTTTTCCTTTTTTTTTATTACGTACAATAAAATTCGTTCACTCGGTCACAGTATTCATTCCTCTTATGCTGCTCATAAGCTACTTTGTAAGCTTTCCAGGACTCGTAGCGCCTAATTACTTAACTTACTTTCCACACACGCATCGCTCGAGCGTACATTGTAAATAATATCTTACATTTAACGTATTGACTCAATGTATTTGTCATTCGCGAAATTAGCCGAGCGTTATATTGACTGATTTTCGAGAGACAAGGACTCGTGAGAGATAAGAGCGGCAATTTAATGATTCTGATTTACTTGTCTTGATAGTGAAGGAAACCGAGTCGGCGTAGCCCTTGTCGGTGAAGGCCCGCATTCGTACCTCGTACCAGGTATCCGGTTTCAATGGTCCGTTACAGTAGGCGCGGGTTTTCGTATTCGATGATACTTGCGGGCACGTCGTATCCTCGCCTATTACGAACTTCACCGCCTTCATGTGCCCGTAATCCACTACGTAATTGGCTGAAAATTAATATTTATTAATTTTAATCAATGACTACGATTGCCGCCAAAGTGTACTTTAGGTATTTCTACCTAAACTCCATCATCGATTTATCCGAAATCGATCAGCCGTTAAATTTTAAAACGCATACATTGTAAACGCGTTTCTATTTATTTTTCAATTTCGCTGCTTCACTAATATTTGAAATATTAATCGAAAAGTTTGATCGATATAACAGCACGTTGCATGATTTTGAAAAATAACAACAATCGGACTGGCTATCAAGGCGGTTCTATCAAGGCGATTTTATTATAATCAATCGAAATGCATTTCCGTGAACTTACGAAACGGATTCCACAAGGGTTCGGTGGCTTGATACGGTATTTTGAAATCCTTTTCCATAGCTTCTTCCCATGATGAAACGTTCGGCCATTTTTCTTGCTTTATGTCAAATCTAGCCACTGTGGAAGAGTTGCCGAAAGGTAGGCCAGATACCATAATGGCATAATACTTAATCTCGCCGTTATCGGCAGGAAACAAAGGAAGTAGAATAGCCGCTGTCGAGGTTGTTCGTCTTGCCTTGTGCGGATCAAGAGTTATAGATTTTACGTATTCCAATTCAGGCTGCGGAGGAACTGCAAACGCATCGACACAGTTAATAAGCGCATATACATTTTTCAACAATACTTTAAGCCGTAAATGATTAATTGTCGTAAAGAATTCTCTATATTGATATTGTGAATTATTGATGTGAAGTATTCTTACTTCCAGGTGGATATAGTACAGTCAGGTCGTTTATTTCCCCCGACTCTGTAGAGCCACGCAGCGTAGCCGATACTTCAAATTTATAATTGTACAGAGGCTTCAATTCTCCGAAATTTATCTGAAAAATATCATTTTTTCTGAAATCTTCGGTAACGTTCACCACGTGGATAATCGTATGGTTTTCGAGGCCGGATCTGGTGCCGAAAACAGAAACCTCGAAGAAGTGAAGAAGTCCTCTTAAAGAGCAAGGTAAGCCCCAACTCAATTCCGTATCCAAAGAGTTTGGATTGTCCTCTTGTGGTTTTATTATACAAGTGAGATTGACGACTTTATCGGGCACTGAAAACCATACAGTTAAAATAATTTTAAATACAATGAGATATCGTTTTAAGGATGGTCGGTCAAGTATATGTACCTCCTTCTGGTGTGCTATCGAATTCAACTGAAATTTCCTGACTCCAACCTGCGCCCGTTTTTGCTGCGATTTTCGCAAAGTAATGAGAATAAGCTTCCTCGTCCTGTAAGGTCAATTTATTCACAGACGGATCTATATTATCAATAAGTAATACTCTATGTAATTTGCAAACGTCTGGCACCGGATATCGGGGATACCAAGTAAAATTGATTCTGTAATTTTCTAATTTTCCAGGTCTGTACTTGGGAGCCTCCCACATGAACGAAAGTTTGGAATTTTGATCTCTGCCAAGGTTTTGAAAATTTTGAGGTGTCGACGGTTTGTCCTCCAGAGTTTGTACAGGAATCGATAAACTCCATGGACTTTTGCCACCTTCGTTAAATATCCTTGCCTTGCACAAGTAATTTGTGTACGGACTCAGATTTTTAATAGTTATTGAGACATTTGTTGGACTTTGTCCACTGGCTATAGTAACTGTTTCATTTCCATTGACTAATTCAAAACCGGTGCCATTGGTATAATCGAAATGGCATTCACTGATTATTGTTTTCATCGAGCAGTTGTTCTTTTTATTTGTTACGCTCCAAATTAATGTTGTTGAATTTTTTGTTACAGTGATAGAGTCGGTGTCAGAAATATTTAACGTTGGAGCAATCCCAGCTGTAGATTTAAAAAAATAAAATTATAATAGACAGTGCATTATCTGAAAAATACAAATTATAATAGTGATATTAAATAAGTATTACCTGCTGGAAAAGTAGGCAATGATTGATTTAAGACTAAAAATTTATCTCCATTTTGTTTATCAATTGTAGCAACTGACACAAAGTATGAGAAACAGGGATACAGGTTGTTAAAAATATATATTGTCTCGTTAGTATATTTAGTTACGAGAAGTCTATCGTCGTGGCTCCCGGTATCTATTGTAACGCGATATTGTTTGACACAATTGCTCGCGATTTCAGGCTTTTGCCACATAATTTGCAAGGCCACAGGATTTTTTGGCACAATTTCCAAAAATCGCGGTACTCCAGGTGCTAAAAATTATTTTAAAAGTCTGTGAAGCCAAATTCTACGAATGTCATGAAGAAAAAAGTAAAGTAAATATTTTTATAAAACGTACTTAAAAATGATGTTGTAACCTCGACAAACCTACTACTATTTGCTGTCATCGGAAGAGGACTCACTCCTATTTTGTACTTGGTGCAGGGCTCTAAATTCTTTATAGAATAATTCAAGCTTATAGTATTATAGCTGTCTATTCTATCTTCGTTTAAAAACAAATCTATTAAATATTCTGTAGTATTATCACCCGAGATAGTCCATGTTATATTTAAGGAAGTAGATTGTACATCATCTACAGTTATATTTTCAATAGTAGTTACTAAATCTGCAAACGAATAAGTAATAATGTAACAAATACACATGAAACTGCAGAATAGTTTTCAAACGGAAACGAATTCAAATTACCACTTGAGAATCTGAGACCAAAATCCTGAGCTACGGTGACATACTCTTGAGAATCAAGATTTTCTTCGTCCTTTGGTGCATAATTGGAATTGTAGGAGTTTTCTGATACATTAGAAATTTTATCTTTCTCCAGAGATGTAATACTTTGATGAATAAAGTGCTGTGTAGGAGGTGACTTGGTTGTAAAAACAGGATTGTCGATAACATTATCTGGCAGTTCGTTAACAAGCAGACCTTCACTTCCTGGATCTCCATCTCCAAACACATAAAAGATTTGTAAAATGTGTAAAAGCACTTGCAATCTTTTCCTTGGAATCATTATGTCATACAATCTGTAAACGAAGAGCAGACAATAGCAAGTTATCTTTTGTACTTGTAGCTGAGAGATGGTAAAGAATTTGAATTTTCGTTCTAAATTTCATCGGTTAAAGCAGCAGTTGATAATTTTTGAAATTCAGCTCTTACACTGGAAGTGGACCAGGCGTTCTAATGAGACATTACGGGATGGGGCTTCCCTTCGCGGAAGGTGAAATTTAGAGGAGAAAAATGATTAAAGGCCACGAATTAGTTAATTTGAAAATATAAAAAAAGCTCTTTGTATTATCGAGAAGATAGCGTTTGCCTTACGTGATGATGGTTCAACGGTGTCGAATATCGATCCTTAGACTGATAATAATAACATAGCGCGGCGATATCGCTGTCGTGAATTCCCAGCTTTTAAATAATTATCGCGACGGCAAAAATGCACTCGTCGTCGCTCTTTAATCCTGCCTTGATATAGCCGTATCGGTTCGACGGATAGAGTGCGAGATAGAGTGCGATATATATATATATATAAAGAGAGAGAGAGAGAGAGAGAAGGTTTAAAATTTAATCGATCGTATCGGTGCTTTGTAATTGTAGGTGAAGCGCTCGTAAATATTTTGTCTAAGCGAGGGAAGGAAAAAAAGGACGGTAAAAAGGTGGGAAAGAGTTGGCCGTTGGTGAGGAGGGGGAAGGGGGTGAAAGAGGAGAACGAGCGGTGGAATTAACCCGAGTCATTGTACGCGAATCGTTAAGGCGAGCGGCGACGACATCGAGACAACAAGTTGTTGCCGAGTATCGCTACGGCATTTCGAATTCCCTCGAACGTACGGCGGCACACGTAATGCAATAACGTTTCACAATAAACTCAATGAACCGCTGCTAGCTGCTGCTCCTGCTGCTCCTGATGCTGCTCCTGCTGCTGATACCGCTGCTGGGACGTCCTTTCCCCGGCGACTTAGACTCCGAAGGACCCTGAAGGGGCTCGCACTTTCATCGTAAGGAAAAATGAACAGAGAGAGAGAGAGAGAGTGAGAGTGAGAGCACGAGTGAGGGGAGAAGGGCGGGAGGACGTTGGGGTCGGGGCAGGGGGGGAGAGGGAAGTAAAGAACCGAGAGAAATAGTAAAAGAGAATGTGCGTAACATTAGATTGGGTATAGGAAGTATCGGGCGGTGATTAATAACGACGACGACGACGACGACGACGAGTAGAGTGGAGTGGTTATATTTGTACGGGTCCGGTCCCCGTACAACAACAACAACAACAACAATAACAACAACTTAGCCCCGTACGATAATATTCGAACTATTTATTATTGGATAACGATAAAGCAGCGGCGAACGTAGGTGGTGTACGGACGATTGTATCGATCGTCTTATCGAGAGGCGTAGATTCGGACAATTTTATACTCCCGCGTTTGATAAAAAAAAAAAAAAAAAAAAAAAGAGCCACTCCGTCGACTTCCTGTTTCGCGTATTCCCTCCTCCCTCTCGCTCTCGCGCCCGTACTCGGCGCCAGTCTTTCTTCCTTCATCCCGCCCCCCCCCCCTCCCCGCCCGCCTGCCCCGCTCTGTCACACACGCACGCACACACGCGAGCTCGTTGTCGCGCGCGCGCGCACGCTTCTTCGGTCTCCTTCATTCCCGGTGGTCGGGCGTGAGTGTTCCCGAGTCAGAGTCACCAGCAAAGAGCGGCAGCGAGATATCGTTGATAAGGCACAAAAGGCACTCGCGTGCGCGCGTTCCAGCCCTGATTGAATAAACATGACATGCTGATATCGGAAGCCGTGTGTACGTAAACGACGTCGTCCAACGCATGCTGCCTTCCCCCCCCCTTCTTCCCCCATGTGTGTATACGCGATAGATACAACAACAACGCAACAGGGAGAAAGACCGAGAGAGCGAGTAGCAGCCTCCCTCCGTCCCTTCCTCCCTTCCTCCAGTACCGCCAGCACCTCACGACGACGACGACGACGACGACGACGACGACGACGACGGCGGCGGCGGCGGCGGGAGGGACCGCTGCTGGAATTATTATTAGGCGCTACGTTGAGGAACGACGAGGAACGACGAGGATGCGCGAGAGCGTACGTAAATAATAAACAAGCCTCGGGTGGATGTTGGCGGCTGCATGCGCTACGCTACGCTCCCCGTTGGCGCGTAAACAAAACAATTGCACGCGAGATAAAAACGACCGTGGACGCGATAGACCGTCCGTGGCGGGGACGGGGAGGAGAGCCGAACGATCGACTAGATCATTCGATTCGATAATCCGAATGAATGAAACGGGAGAAGGAATGAGGGGAAAGGCAAGAACAATGGGATAGTCAGTTTTACCAGAGTGAAGAAGCAGGAGACCTTTTTTTCCCGACTTCCTGGAGCGGCTCCTCTGGCTCGGTGCTGGCGACGATGACGCGTCCGTCTCCTTCATAAGTTATGCACGCACGACTTTGGGAGCTCGACGCTCGCGCGGCTCCTGGACGAAAGGGCGGAAAGAAGAGACAAACAACGACGAGGAGCTGGCGGTGGAGGAGGCTCGCCGATGCGCCGCCGAGCCGTGGAGGAGGACAGATATTATATTCAGCGGCACCCCGAGCAGCCGCCGAACCCCCACAAGGAGAGAAAGACGGAGAGCCGACGCTTCCACTCGCTCCCCTCTCTCGCGCCTCTTGCGCCTCTTACGCTATACCTACCCCCCTCCTCACTCACTCACTCACTCACTCCTCGCCGCGGCCCTGCCTTTCTTTCTTTCTTTCTTTCTTTCTTCCTTCCTTTCTTTCTTTCTCTCTTCCCACTCGTCCAACGCGCCCCATCCGTCCGTCCCTCTCTGCCCCTCGGCCACAAAAGTTCCCCTCTCTCGCTCGCGCCTCCGCTCCCACGTACTGTACTGTAGTAGGTAGTACAACTCGACAAAAAGAGTCCAGCAGATGGGCCGAGACCGAGGCTTCTACGGTCTCTCTCTCTCTCTCTCTCTCTCTGTCCCACGCGCTTCGCTTCTACTCGATGCATCTTTCATAAACAGCATCTCCTCCTCCTCGCTCTCTATTTACTTACAAGAGAGGCGCTGTCAGCCTCCGCGCTTACACCCACCCGCTCTCTCCCACTCGCTCTCTCTCTCTCTCTCTGGTCTCGTCTCGAGAGCACATGGAATTACAGACGGGATGTGGGTAGGTTGTATCCTGCGTGTAACGCACATTGCGAGAGTGGCTGGCTCAATGAGCTCGACCTACGATACACGATGATAGCATGACCGGCGTATGTGCAAAATAGATACTGACTAATGCATCTCCAGTCGGAATTATCGTGCGAATTATCAAAGAGCCCCAATAACCCCAATAACAACCCCAGCCCAGCCCCCTTCTAATCCTTATATTTTCTCGCATAGTTGTCGTTGTTGACAAAGAGGGGGGTCCCGCCTCCCTCCCACGCACAGGTTTTAAAGAAAAGCGATTTTGGGAGATTTTGGGTCGACCAAAGCCCGCGCGTGTTTAGCTTATAGATTACAGGGGAAAAAAAATCAAACGAGTCGGAGAGCCAGGAGCAGCGAGTATTAGCCGAAAAACAAAAATTACTCTGACCTTCGTCGTCGTTAGCGACTCGGGCAGGGGGAAAATTCGAAAATAATGGCATGTACTTTGTACTCAAAATACGTACGTCGGCTTTAACGAGTAATTAGCTCGGGTTTAGAGCTCAGGTCTAGATAAGACAATGCAATTTTCTCTCCCTCCCTCTCCCTCTCCCACTCTATATAAATGGCTTTTCCTAATAGCTTTGAGCGCGCCTCAAATATTAGCTGCCCTTTACGCATCGATCTGACGGCAATGGTTAATAACAACCCTAATTACGAATCTTGGAAAATAAT
Source organism: Ceratosolen fusciceps (assembly GCA_018883505.1). Taxonomy (NCBI): domain Eukaryota; kingdom Metazoa; phylum Arthropoda; class Insecta; order Hymenoptera; family Agaonidae; genus Ceratosolen; species Ceratosolen fusciceps. Next base: position 11,243,680 of record RCIC01000006.1, on the reverse strand, counting down.
TACACGGACAAGTAGATCTCCGTAGCCGATCCGAAAAATCATAGGCGAGATCGTTGATCCTCATCCCTCTCGCCCATACCTCCCGCCCACAAAGCGGCACCGAGCTTGCTTCGTGAAAATCCAAATGTCCTTCAACATTTATCAACAGCTTTTGCGCTAACGACTTTACTCTCTTCAAAGTAGCCGTTGGTTTAACATTTTCGTCGCTACATTTACGCGTCGTTAGCAGTAAGCTCTAAAGTAAAAATAAACTGCAATGACATTCTTTAGGAAACAAGCAACGGATTTACTCCTCCTCCTCCTCCTCCTCCTCCTCCTCCAATAGGACGATTTACTTGTCGTTACGAACGTTATTAAAAAAAAGTGAAATGTACACGCTAGTAAGTATCGAGTTTTATCCGTAAATCAAAAATCGATATTTACATAAATGAAGAAAAACGTTGGTCGATTCTTAATCCTCACGATCGCAAAAGCTCGATAAGAGTAATCGTAATGAATCGGTAATTTTCCTCGCGTTAAATTGTACTTTCTATGGCCGCCGCACATCGAGTTTCCCCGCTGTCGTTTAAAACTTATTGATCGAGATTCGACCAATGGATATTCATAATAAACGGCAGATCGCGGGCTTATCAGTCGTTGTCGTTGTCGTTGTCGTTGTCGTTGTCCTTGTCACCCGCGTCCTATCGTATTACAATAAAATCACTTCTAACCCGACCCCCCCCCTGCCAGAGGATGATCAGATTCCGTAAGGTGATCGAAAGTAAGGTTCAGTCGTTTTAACGAAATGAAAAAGGGTCCGCTCGAGCAAACGTAACCGAAATGTTTATATTATCTAACTAGATAAGAGCCGCTCAACACAAGATGTTCTTCGCATTCGTCAACGCGATGCGATCTCCTTGTGTTTTAAATGCCCGAGTCGTGTACGAGACAATTAAGCTGATTACGCCCCTTCGTTTGAGCGCTGATAAGCTGCTCGTCGAGTCCTTATGATTTCACCTTATGAGTAATCCGCGGGATTCCTGCTTCTGGATACTCGTATCCAAAGACTCGATGACATTCTCTCCTCCTCCTCCTCCTCATCCTCCTCCTTCTCAGAACTAAATCCTAGATCCCTTTACCCTGTTGGCTACTCGGTACGAGCATCGTCACGACACGAACCTCCCCTCCCTCCTCCTTATAATCGCTGTAACGCTTTAAGCGGTAACATTCTGCGGGTGCCTCGGGTGCGCCAGTGTCTGCTGTCCAGATGTCGGCCTCGTGGAGCAGCTCCGATTGCTACCTCTGCCACGACTGCCAACTGCGCTTACCTGCTACGGGCCCTTCTTTCTAACTGGGCTTACCGCACGGACATCGAGAGTGTAAGAAAGAGACAGAGAGAGAGAGAGACGGTGAGAGAGAGGGGGGGGAGGATGGCAGTCTAACGAAAACAATTCACTCTAGACTAGCAGCGGCGCACGATATCTGCTCGCGATCGGATCTACCGATAAGCCCGTAGACGATAAAGCGCCTCGAGCGAGGCTTTTTTCCCCGATAAATTCCTATAAAAAATGAAAAATAAAAAAAAAACAAGCCATCACCCTCTTCCTCTTAGTTTCTTCGTATCTCGATGCCCTGCCCGGCTCATCTACTCGTCAACGAATCCTCAATGACCACGTGTCCACGTTATTAATCCTAGATCGTTTCTAGCTCGAATCGCACTTTATGCTGATACACATATAAATACTCGGCTTGACATTTATTTAAATAAAATTCCTTGATCGCGATCGATTATCTCGTTACCAGTTGGCCTAGAATTCGTTATAAATAGAGAAAAGAGAGAGAGAGAGAGAGAGAGAGAGAGAGATTTTGCTATCTTCCCGATACGCATATCCTAAGAAATACAATTTATCAACGGGATCGTTGTATATAATAGTTTTTTTTTTTTTTGTTAAATAAGAGTTTACGCAGTTTTACTTGGACTCAATTTAATCAGTTACAATTCCACGAGTCTACTTAAGAGGCTCAATTAATCCTTTGAAAAGGGGGGGAGAGACCAGTTGTATATAATAAACTACATGTAGTAACTGGCCTCGCAATTAAATGTAAGTCGGGCAAACGATACGTAAAGGCACGTGACCAAGACCAAGTATGGCGAAGGGCTTTCAATGCGAAATGTACGAAATCCGTTTTCCCTCTTGACGCCGGTTCTCAAACCAATAATAATTATTCCCGATAGAGCTGCGGCCCTACGAGTAAAGAAAAATCGCTCTCACCCCCCCCCCACCCTCCGCTACACATTTCACGTTTCGCGGTTTAAAGGAAACTTGTTGTTTGAGTGAGTGATATGCGCTGGCAGAATAAATACATTGAGCGAGAAAGCGGGTCATTGCTTTTAGCTCTCGGTCGCACGTCAATTAATTATGAAAAAGTAAACATTTGGTAAAAGGCTTAAAAAAATCGCTTTATCTTTTTATGACAGATGACATTCAGTCATCGTCGCTACCGTATTATTATCAGTAATTATATCTTTTCAATCAAACTCTAACAAGCAATCCCAACGCTGATTTTAATAATAATAATGAATTTTTTAATAACGACATTCGAGTATTATTGTCGAGTGCCGGAAAAATCCTTCTCTCCATTCTTAACTCGATCGATCACTTTCGTCGTCGTTGTGTTACTTTTTTTTTTCTTCTTTCAAATCGTCGATCAAATTTAATGACGGAACCGAAAGGTTTTTTATCGGACCTCGTATTTATACGGATCAGGTATACAAGCTTGAAATTAAAAACTCGTTTTGAATTCTTTACGTAAGGTAATGATCAAAAGTTCACGCCTCGGGTCACTCTATCGTCCTCATTATTCTACCATAAAACAATGCCGGGCCACTCGCTGCAAGTGATTCCTTTTTTCGCACGCGATTCGCTCATGCGACTTTTGACATCTTTTACTTAAGCTAAACGAACGGTCGATCGTTTACTCGAATATTTTTTACGCGAGTCCCTTTTAAACACGTTAAACGATATCCTAAACTGTAAATATATTCAAAATAGTTTATTTATCATTAATTTTTGGCACAAATTTAAAGACTTGCATTTAAATAACAGTGATGACGATCTCGTCAAAAAAATAAAAAAAAATGAAAATTTACGTTCACGCATATATTTTCAAAAATAGAGAATCATCCTGTTATATTCATTATGTCCAAAGATATTTATAGAAATTAAAATTTACTTGAGACTTTTAAACTTTTTGAAAGACATTTTAATCGGTTTCACGTTAACGAATTTTATAATTCATAAACTAATTTCCCGTTAACTTTAAGTTCATTAGTTTCAAACGTATTAAACGAATTACGTAACTTTTCTATAAATTTTAAACTGTTTTTATATTTCTTACAGATTGTATCGTAATTTTTTAACGATTCAAATGCCAATGACGAGTCGACGATTTTTTAGTGATAACTACTGCCTTTCGAAAAGAAATACGTAATATATTTATTAACATTTTAATTAAAATAATTTTAAATATATACATTTATAAAATGTTTAGGTTAAAAATATCATTTCTATAATTAGAAACAATACGAAAATATTTGTAATGTACAAAATAACACAAGTATTTTTATATATAAATAAAAAAATTAACAACTTCTTTAAAGCAGATATCGTTGCTTTATTATATTATTATGTAAATGTAAAAAAAATACATTTACAATAAATGTTCTTTAATACAGCCTTTGAGGCAGTCCCATCGACGATTTAATGTGTAATGAACGAACATTTTGCCAATGTTTTTTCAATAGAGAAACGAGGAAGTTGATCGATAAATGCACGTTCTGCACCAATTCGTCAGGAGTCATTTCAACATGACCAACTGCTACAGAAAGGCACAAAACCTACAAATGAAAAGAATTTAATTTTTTTACCAGTTCGGATAATTTTTGAAATTTAACATCAATGTTTGAATAAATCTTTACCTTCTTCATCTGGAATTTAATAGTCGCCTTGACTTCGTCAATTTTTCCCACCATAGATTCTTGGTGAGAAAGAAGACCAGGGAATTTACCAGCCTTATTTAAACCAGGACCCAGAAGTCTAGGAATTTGCTTAATCAACGACTCGCTAGCCAAGAATGCGTCATATTTCTTAGCTGTAAAGTAATAAATAAATTGAAGAAAAAAATTCATTTCAACAAGGAAATTTTCGTATAAATAAAAATTGTTAATTAAGTTTGTCTCAACACGGATTGAGGCTCAATGTGATTATCGCATTGTCCACACCTAGTGAAGAATTTAATCTCCTTCCATTGACGATCTACGTTAAAATTTAATTTTTATACGCAGATGCTTTTAGGAAGGATGTCACATTTACGTTCACATGAAACAGTATAATAATTTATACTAACCTAACTTCTTAACAAGCTTCTTATTTTTATTCAACTTTTTCAAAGCTTCAGCATCCATATATGGTATGTTATTAGCCTTGGCCTCGTCACAATGCTGCTGATCACCAAGAACACAGACTTGCATTTTTGGACGAGGAATATTCTTTAGCCTACAATATTAAAAACAACTACATTTAATTACGTTTTATGAAAAGGTTACATTACATTAATAATAAAATTAATCAGTAATGATTTCTTTCAACATTTATTTATCTGTTAATACATGCAATAGCATCATGGAAAAAATTATTTAAAAAATATCGAAATAATTCATAAGAGTAATATAGTTTCAGCTATGATCTCTTGGAAATTTGATAAGTTAACTTTAGAATATTCATTTTGAAAGTTTAAATATTTAATTTTTTTGAAAGTTAAATGAAAACGCAGTCACAATTATTCTTCGGATGAATTATAGCCATGATTTCCTAATATAACTTACCAGCAGGATCACACATAAAATGTCTGTGATCCTGAAAATTAAATGTTCGGTAAATTACCTCCCCAATTTATTTAAGACCCTGGGTGCAGGTCCGCTAAGCTAAGCTTAGCTCCCTGATAAACGGAGTAGTCTTTTTTGTTAAATTTTAATTTATAATCTCATGTTAAAAAATAAGGAATAACTAAAAAAAACACTCCGATACAGGTAAGAACATACTTGACGGTGCCTGAAAAACGCTTATCCTTCTGAGGATCATAATTTTTTAAACCAATTTGCAGTTCCACGGTCTCCAGGAACTTCCTCTTCTTATCTTGTGCGCCGGTTATGGTGGCGTTAACGCACTCGTACAACGTATCACGCGATACTTTCGACCTGAAACACGCGAGTTGCCATTATTGTACAAAAGCCTATTAATAAGTTCATTCGAGTGCTAAAATTATAAGTAAAATGTGTGAGCCAACCATTCGCGGGGGAGTTATAACCTAACAACCACGTTCGGTAAGCACATGGCTACCACTCCCATTTGAAAATAATTAACAATCAACGAATTATATTTCCTATCGGAAAAGGCAATAATATTTTGTTAACTTATGGAGGTTCTTCAGCATAGCGAGAGTATGATGATAAGCTCAAGAAATAGTCGTTCAAGAGAAATTATTAAACATGGCGAGTAAGCTTGCAGAGAGATATCAACTTTTTAAACTCGGTATTTTATTAACTCTAGCACCTGGATAATAAAAAATAACGACGCCGTCGTAACCGATGGGCTTGATACAGGCAGTAACAGCAACGATAAGTAAAGTATGGATTTGGATGGCAATGTAATAATCAGATTGAAATAAATACTCACGCCATGGCGTTTGACCGTCCGCTGCCACTGACTCCTCGAACAGGAAAGGAAATGTAGGAAGCGCGCCACCGGCAGGCCGCGCTACCCTTTACGATCTACAATATCTGCTACGGGGCAGCACCGACTGTAGCGTATTATCTAATCGTAGTCCGGAACTCGGTGGACGCATGCGCGACGGAAATCGTACCCCCATAGCCCCCCATCCTAATAATCCAATATATACGAAAATACTCCTACGGGAATATTAATTCGTATATTACATTACGATAGATAATATTGCGGTGTAAATTTCCACGGCAATTTTTTTTTTATCCTTTTTCATTCGAGTACGTGTAATATCGCGTTACTTGCAATGTCAGTTGCGGCTGAAAAAGAAAAAAAAAAAAAATGGTCGGACGAGTTATGCGGGGCTTGGGTTCTGATTGGCTTCCGCAGAATTAATGCTTCGGAAATTCGATCAAGTTCTTAGGCGTTCCGCCGCTAGATGACTGCACGCTCCTCCTTACACGTGTACTCTATTTCTGAAATTTGTTAATTAAACAAATGGAAAAATGGTAACGTTTCGTGTGGTACGGGTCGTGCATTAGCATCTTGGACCTTTTTTTTTTATTTTAAATAATACGTCCTTTTGCGCGGCGCGATTCGGCCGAACGCGGCTTTATTATTATTAATATTATTGTTGTTTGTATTATTATTGTTTCTGTTGTTGTTGTTGTTGTTGTTATTAAAACTAATGTTGGTTATTGAAAAAGTATCGTACACCATATTATATGGAATGCTAACGAACAAAATGGGTATTAAAAGAGATCGTTCAAAGAGGATACGACGGGCTTAATTTTTTACGTAAATTCACGGCACGGACAAAGCGATTACGATTCGGTTCGCTTATTAATTTCGACTCTGCTTATCTCCATAAAAGTTAGAACAAGTTCAATAGAAGCGAATAGAATTACCCAACGTACACGTATTCTGATCGATTATCTGGTCGGCCAGATTCACGCGTACAGATAGAGATAGAGATAGACGTAGAGATAGACATAGAGATAGAGATAGAGATAGAGATTCGTAGGATCTTAGTAAAATTAAATAACAAAAATTCATTATGCCCGAAGCTTAGAATCTTTAATTATGAATTATGAAGCCGGAAATTGCCCACGCGATATCACGGAACTACAGGATGCAAGTTTTATGTAAAAGCGAGCAATTTCTTGAGATTCTCGACCGAACTGAACACTAATTACTAGTTTACCTAGCGAAGTAATAAAACATTGTCATGGGAGATTGGATAACTACGTATGAGATATGCATGGTCTGAATAATAGAAACACAGACGAGATGATACCAAGATCAAACCAGATCGAGCCCACATCAATGCCCTATGAATTCAGATTGATTCAGAAAAAACATTATTACTGATAAGTAAAGGATTTTCATCTCAGGTCGGTAATATTCTTTAGCTTAAACTCAAGCGTCTAAGAGGATTCTTAGATTCTTCTTAAAAGTTATCGATAAATAATAAGTTAATAGAAGCTTTGCAATGGGAGTACAGAGTTGATGAAGCTCGATTTCTCCAACTCCTCTGCCATTACATTAAACGCGTTTAGCTGAAATTCGGGAATTCCGGTAAATCAATACACGGAATATCGTATCGAAGGACGAGGCCTCTCTTTGCAAAGAAGCTTGCATTGCCTCCGAGGGGTTTTTACGGATTTTGAACGAGAGCGATCGCGCCTCCTCCTCGTGCACTGTCCGATCCAGATGAACGGGACTCGGCAGTAAGTTCCAAAAAAATTCTTTCGTATTACAATACTACACCCGTGTGGAGATGGTCTTCGATTAGTTAGCGCGCGTGTGAAGCGATGCGCAGAGCCTGCGCGGAGGCGGCATGTAGGTGTGGTTTTTGGATTCTGCGCACCGTGTACGTCGAGCGGATTGGCCGGCCGGTGAAAATTCATTTAAAATTCTCAATCCATTTGGAAATATTTTGAAAACGATGGAAAAGAAGGGCCGGCCAATGGCCATTAGCTGCACGTGCGCAGAATCAAAAAAACCTCGGATCCCGCTGAGCTCGTGTAGCGTCACCGAGAATAATATATAGTACGACAGGAAGCTATGAAAGAAATTCAACAATAGCGCGCGTCGCTCAAGTATTAAGTCGATTATATTTATTAGTTTAGTCAAAGCCGATCGATTGCCGAGGAGTACCGGTATTACCCATCTACCCAAAGACCTTCATTAAATAGTCAAAATGTCGATTGGCGTCCCGATAAAGGTGTTGCACGAAGCCGAGGGTCACATCATAACCTGCGAAACAAACACCGGCGAGGTGTATCGTGGTAAACTTATTGAGGCAGAAGACAACATGAACTGTCAAATGCAAAATATCACAGTCACTTACAGGGATGGCCGTGTAGCACAATTAGAGAACGTTTATATTCGTGGCTCCAAAATTGGCTTTCTAATATTGCCAGATATGTTGAAAAATGCCCCAATGTTTAAAAGGCCTGGGGGGAAAGGCTCTGGTACAGCGGGGAGAGGGAAGTCAGCTATTCTGCGTGCCCAAGGTACTACTGCTGAATTTTATAGAAATAAAGAGAAGGGGAGGAGGGTAGGCTGTTATTCTATTGAACTTCCTTTTACTTTAAAACTTAATTTTTTGCAGCGAGAGGCAGAGGTAGAGGACAAAATCAACGAGGCAGAGGCACTGGCACCGCTCCCTGGCTCAATCAGCAGAACCAAACGAGTGGACCACAAACTGGTCGAGGAAGGGGCTAATTATTACGTGCACGCTATTTATATAATAACAATCAATTAAGTGAAAAACTCTACATGTGTTACTCTTACTTTTTGAATATCAAGAAAAAACCTTGTGTCACATACTGATGCATTGATCTAGATTAATATTATTTCGATGAATAAATATGAAAATCAATTTGTGACAGTTTATCTTATTATTTCCTGTTTCAACAAAGTATAGTAGCCAAGATAAGTTAATTATGTTAAGATATATAAGTTTATAATTGTCAAAATATTCTTTAATGTACTTATCAAATTATTCTCAGTAACTGCAACCATGTTTGTATAAATTTATAATGGAAATATAAATAATTTTGTAATAAATTTTGGTACAAATATAATTGTATAAGAAAACAAAAGCAAAACTCATACAACTAATGTTTTATTTTGCTATATATCTTCTCTAAACCACTTATTTTTTACAAACCTTGTAGATATGTAGAGTATATTTTATTTTATAATTGAAAAGTTTGTTTTTATGAGTGAAAATGTATATTTTTTTTCTTTTATGCTTGTTTATTGTCTTATAAATACATCCAACGATTGTAGTAAACTGCCAGAATTACTTTGTTTTACGTAGTCAGTAAAGTGGCAGATGTGTATTATTTTTATGAACAACTTTTAAACAATCCTTTACTCTCAATTGCAGATTAAAAAAAGTACATTACTTTCCAATATAAAATTATCAAGCATTGAAATATAATATTTTATTTTTAACTGCTTTTGGAGCTTTTATTTTGTAGCTTGTGCTCTTCTTAAACAATTTAATGCAAGTAAATAAGACGAATATTTATTGATCGATTCTGAATTTAAACGAATTATCAATTAATTAATTATTTGCAATGAAAATTACGAGACATGAAATGAAGTGTTTTATTTGCAAAGTTCTCTGATTGTAATAAATAATTGAGGGATTGAGTGTAAACGAATGTTTCGACAATGTTTAGTGAAAATTTTAAAGCGTGGATTCTACAGAGAATAAATACGATTTAAATGAAAAAAAGGAAACTCGGTGTAATTCTGTGTAATTCTTTCTCGGTGCGTAGTGACAATAGAAATGTCGTCAGTGAAGTATTTGACTTTGCTGATTAGAAAATTTGCGATCGCAATAGATGAATTCAAAATGGCAGACCGAAATTTCAATTGATCGTCTAATACTCGGTAAAACGCAGGCTAGATTTTGTCATTATTTATGGGGAATAACGTGAAACAAATGATAATGCACAGATGCATTACAACGGGAAAACGAGTGGATTATTGAAAAAGTAACGAAAAGAAAGGGGGAAAAAAAAAAAAAATTTAAATCCCCTCGTTATTCTAATGAAATAATCTCATTTATAATGAAAGGTTTGTTGTTTGCTTTCCATTATGATTATTCAATATTATTAGTATTTCGTGAATTCGAACAAGACTTTTTATTTTATAAAATCTTCCATTCTACTAATTCGCGACGTTCGTTTGAAAAAGCTCATTAAATCCCGGGCATTTGAATCAGGCGAACTCGATTACTCCTGCTTTCGCAAAATCTATCTATCAATTTTCTAATTCATAATCTAGCTCTGCAAGGATAAAGTGTCAAATGACGGTATGAAAAATCTAATATATATATATGCGCACATGTCGATGTGCGCATACATCGTTATTGTTATTGTTATTGTTATTGTTATTATTATTATCAATAATAATAATAAAGAAATAAATAAAGAAATAAATATTTGCAAGTAAGCGAAGAGCGCAATGATGAGACTCTGGCGTCTCAAAAGTTTGCAATTTAACCGTTGATTGCATAGATTCTAATGGGGCGAGGAGGGGTCAGTTATCTATTACTATCGGTGTGCGCGGCTGAGCACGTGTGCGCCCGGGAGCGTGTGGGCGTGTGTAGAACGTATGGCTTAGGGTCTCGTCGCTCAATAACCTTGCGATATCACGAAATAATTCAAATTTCAAGCAGCAGATACGGATTACAGTGGCTCGGTGTGGAACTCCACCATTCCCGATACGTCAATTTGTTTATCGGCTGCGGGTAATTTAAAAAGAAAGAAATAACGAATGGAAAGGATGAATGAATGAACGAATGAACGAATGAATGACACGAAATGAAAAGTAGCAGCAGCAGTATCAGCAGTCAGCAGTAGCAGCAGCAGTAGCAGCAGTAGCAGCAGCAGCAGCTCCCATGCCGATCCAATTCCAATCGAATATTTAAATAAATAAAGTTCACCTTGGCTGGGGGTCTCCTTAACTTTCAGGCCTCTTCTCTGTATTCCTCGATTGTCTCGCGAATCATTCATTCACTGACGCTCAATCCACGGTGTCTTTTATAAAAAACCCAAGACTACGAATAATTAATTCCGTACTCTAAAAAGTAAAATATAATATCGTCGATGGAAAGCCGTCGTTATATAAATTTATTGCTGGGCTTTATATAATTACGCGTTGTTATATAATGCGTGCAATGCCTGCGATTCTCTGACGAAGGAGAAGAAGAAGAAGATGAAGGAGGATGAGGAGGAGGAGGAGGAGAAAAAAAATGACATTCTTCAAGGACAGCTAGACAGCTAGTGTTGCTCTAGAGTTCGGAAGTGAGAGTAAAGAGCGTCGTAAGGATGGGCATTTAGAAAGTCGCGTAAGAGGCGTAATGCAAAAATGTATGATTCGAATGAAAATTCTTGGAGATCAATAATAATAGAGAATCGAATGGGAGAGTTTCGGAGGAATAGTCGCGCACACAGCCGCACGCGACTCCTCGTCCCATCCATCGCTTTTCCCATTCTCTTCTAAATCAAGTCCAAATCAAGCATTATTATTTATTTCACATTATAGTTTTACAGTTGACCTATAATGAACGAGAGCGAGAGAGAGAGAGAGAGAGAGAGAGAGAGAGAGAGCGCAAGTATCGCATCGAGTGGGGGGAGGTATTATTAGAGGTAAGGAATAATTTATAAATGTTTACGAATCGTTTCTAAATTTGCCGAGCATGCGGAATGCATGGGAGATAATAAAGCTATGAAGAGGAAAAAGAGGAGGAGGAGGAGGAGGACGAGGAGGAGGTGGAAGAAGAAGAATACGTCCATATGGCAGCCGCGAATGGAATATGACAATAGCTCACGAGTAATAAGAATAAGGTAAAATGGTGATTGGGTGGTAGTGGTGGTGGCGGTCGAGCAGACACGGCACACGAGATAGAGAGAGAGAGAGAGAGAGAGTGAGAGGATCGGGGGCCGGGGGGGGGCGAGACTGCTTTCCGAGTGCAGCGGTGGTAACACTTGGGTAATTCAGCCCAAGCTCGGATAATAATTGATCGGAAAGCGTGGATCCCTCTGGCACAAAGAAGTTGTCATTCGTTGAAAAAGAGAAGCGGTATCACGTGACCGCGTGTGTGCGTGCCTGCGTGCGTGCGTGGGTATAAATAAACAGTGGGGCTGGATCGGCGGGTGGGTTGGTGGGTGGGGGAGCGGTAGCGGCGGCCCTGATGGCGGCGGCGGCGGCGGCGGCGGTGGTGGCGGCGGTGGTGATGGTAGAGGTACGCCGGCGGTACGGACGAAGATGGGCTTTGTTGGTAAAAGTTGTCTGAGGTAAGGTCGAGGATGGAAGGTTCGTGGAACGGCGCGTTTATCGCGAGGAGAGTCGGCGGGAATAAAGAAAAAAAAAAAAAAAAAAAAAAAAACAGAAGAAGAAAAAAGTCGGATTTTTGTAAAAGGCAAGGCTAAGCCGGAGCGGTGGCGGCTGCGGCGGTGGCGGGGGGAGGGGACTATCGGTGCGGTGGGTGTACGGGCAGTACACGCGTAATTCGGACCAAAGCTAGCCGAGGGAAATGAGCAAGGGACGTCGAAGGACGTAAGGTCATAAAGGGCGGACCTCGGAGCGGGGCATAGCGGGGAGCGGGGGCTTGCAGTGTACAGCTCGGTCCGTCGCAGTAGTGTTAGGAAGGAGGGAGAGTACGACCGACAACGAGCTCGGAAACTTGGGCTCTCATCCTTAACGAAGTAAATGCCTCGATGGCAGACACTCGAGCCTTTGTTTTCACCGGAGCGTGGAAGGCGTAGGAGCGATACGCTTGCGCCCCAGTCGTCGTCGCCGTCGCCGTCGTCGTCGTCGTCGTCGTCCTCCTCCTCCTCCTCCTCCTCAGCCCCCTCAGCCCCCCCCTCACCACTCCGTCACCATTGACTCGACGGCTTAACCTTACGTTTTTCTTTAGGCGATGCTCCTCGATGTCGTGTTTCCTGCTGGTTGGCGAGCAGGGCGAGCAGGGCGACCGGGGCGCGGGCGAGGGGGGATGGCGGAGGAGGAGGAGGAGGTAGGACAGGGTAGGGTATGCCCGCGCGTGCGAGGTGAGTCAGCGATGATGAAATTGTCCGCCAGGGGCGCGCAGGGCAGGCCGGAGATGAGCCGTCAGCCGCAAAAGAATTCAAAGGAAAGAAGAAGCGCGCCGTCCGTGCACCAAAAGAGTTAAATATCAAATGAAGGGAGTGGTTATTCGGCGATGACGAGGGCGGGACGGGGGCACACGGGGGGGGGGTCACTATTGTAGACAGAAAGCGTGGCAGCAGGGTCCCTGAGTCCCTGTACGATCGACTGCCAGACATCGAATGTCGCGGCGGTGGGGGGGGGGGGAGCCGGAGCTTTCGACCCTTATCTAACAGCCGGGGCAGCTCCTCTGCTGGCTTCTGCTTAGAGCGGCGCTCGATAATATCGAACGGGAACGGGGACGATATCGAGCCGAGGGCGAGGGCATCCGGCCTCATCAATTTTCCCGCTACGAAAGCGTCCCCGTCGGCATTTTTCATCCTCGAGGGGCAGAAAGGAGCAGCGAGGAGAGGAGAATGGTGGGAGCTGGGGAGCTGGTGAGCCACGGAGGAGCGACGGAGGAGAGGACGGCGGCAGCGGCAGCAGCAGCAGCAGCAGCAGCAGCGGGATCACGCAGTGGTCGAGTCGAGATTCTGCGCGTAACAATAGCCAGACGATTGGCGGGGGTGCCTCGCCGCTGGGCTGTCTGTTGGCTCGTCCGGGTGTCAGGGCGGGTGGCGGGGAAGCGCCCGCGACTCTCTAGCATCGCAGTCGGGATTAAAAGTCCCCGTGACGATGCAGAGGGCGAGGCGTCAGGGTAGGGGGGTGAGGGGTCCTCGAGTTCAGCGGACTCTGCGTACGGGTGGGAAAGGATTCCCCCGTCGACCAGCTCAGACTCCGCCTCCTGGTGCCGCGAGTTAAAATTCCCGCGGCCAAGGCTCCAATACGAACGCGGCTACTCGTTCCCATCCTCGCCTCGCTCCTTCCCCCCCGATGCCGGCTCGTCTCGGAGGTGGTGGTGGTAGCTGCTGCTGTTGCTGCTACTCCTGCTACCGCTTCTTCTTCTTCTTCTTTCGCCTTCTTTCGTCTTATTTCGTCGGCCCCCTCGATTCTTAGGCTGCTGCCAGCAGAGTTCCCGGTTAGGTCGGCGGGGGTGTTCGCCGTGGGGTCACCCCACGACGTACGTGTAGGTAGGATGCCTCGCGGCTAGTAGGCGATAATAATTGGTGGTAGTACAAGATGGTGGTGGTGGTGGTGGTGGCGGTGGCGGTGGCGGAGGCGGTGGCGGTGGCGGTGGCGGTGGGATGGTAGAGCCGTAAGAGTAATAGTAGTAGTAGTAGTAGTAGTAGGGGCAGTAGTAGGCGCAGTAGTAGGGGTAGTAGTAGGGGCAGCGGTAGCGGCGGCGGCGGCAAGGTAGATGGTGTTGCTCGTCGCTGCGTCGCTGCCGTGGGTGCGGACGGGGTCGAGGAACGGGGAAGGGGCGGTCGGGAGGGGGGGGTTACCAGTCAGGGCGCATGCGCCTCCCCGCCATAAGCGAGGAGCGAATCGGTGGCCCGGAGAGCGGCGCTCGGCTCTCTCTCCGCCTTTGCGGATCTCCGTCTTTGTCGGGCGAACGGTGTCGAGGCCGCCAGCGACAACGGCCAGGACCGTCCCTCTTTATCTAGTTCGCGCTTGGATACTTGGCAGGAGCGAGAGCCGAGGGTGAGATATCGCGTCGGCGTCTCCTCTCTCGAGTCGGCGGCCTCCTCGGGCACGGAAGGACAGCGACGCTCGGGCCCCCGCTCAAGGACAGGGCCACCTTCGTTCCACGGCCTTCCTAGACACACGAACACGACGGTACGCACTTGGCCCCGCGCGCGACTTCGCCTCGTCGCTCTATTAAAAGGAATCGACGAAACGTGCGTGCGCTGTGGCATCCCGTCCCCGTCTTCTTGGTCGCCCGGAGCTCCGGTCTCGTCAATTTCGTCGGTCCGCGGTAACGGTGGTGGCGGTGGTCGGTGGTACCTCACGGGGTCGGTGGCGGTGGCGGCGGCGGCGGCGGCGGCGACGGCGGCAGCAGTGGTTACAACAACGACGGGGGGGGGCGACCGATGGTTCGTCGCGCATTATCATAGGAGGGGGAAGATTAGAGAGAGATAGAGAGAGAGAGAGAGAGAGAGAGAGAGCGGTCGGTCGGTTTCTCGCACATCCGGATCCGCAGCAAAAAAGATTAGCGTTTTTGGTTATTGGGCAGCGGTGTAGCCGCCTGGAGCCACCAGGGCTGCTGCTGCTCCTGTCTCAATCGTCTTGCGGACGCTGAGCTCTCGTGGATACGTACCTCCCCATCCAATCCCACCCCATCCCCACCACACCACACCACACCAGAGTGAACTATCGCCCAACAGTCCCGGAGCCCTGGCCGCCCGTAAGCCCCCAGAGCTTACCCTAATACATCTCCTCCGAGCCTTACACCCGTTCGCGTCGCCAATAAACCTCCGCGCCACTTTCATCTATTATTTCACGCACGACAATTGTTTGTTTTTATTTTTCTCTCTTGGCTACGTACTCCCCTCTCCACACCCTCTCATGCCCCCCTCCCTGCCTCCCTCCCTGCCTCCCCCCAGCCTCTCGCACCGCGCACCTCGCCGTATAGCCGTACCCCCTCCCCCCACTCGCTCGCTCACTCACTCACTAACCCCTTCGCCGTCATTAAACCAGTGTTTACCATAAATTGTCACTTTTATTTTACATAAAGGAGACCAACAACGCCGTTCATCCCGCCCGTTCGTTAAACCATTGTTATGCTCGCGCTTATATTAATATCAACAACGCTTCTGGGAATCTTCCGCCTTGAATAATTTATTCGATTCCGTATTTCAGACTTGCTGTGATCTACCAGAAATACATTTACTCCAAGCTCATCGTCACTGTCGTCTTCGGCCGTTATTCCTAATGTATCGTCTTGCGAACTCTGCATTACAAAGTTTGTAACATTTTTGCTGTACACTTTCGTCACATATATTGGGGAAAAAATGTATGCGTGCGACTGCGAGGACTTGTGTCGGAGACCCCCAGAACGTATACGTTATTCCGCGTTCGGTGCACGCGCATTCACACGCACACGCAGGCGAATATTAACGCGAGTTCAAGCCCTTGCCCATACGTTTTTTCCTTATACTTTATTTATTTAACAAGTAAAATTATATAGCTTTCTTTTTCTCTTTTTTAATTTACAAACTTTGCTTTCCCTTCCATTTCTAGACATGCCTATGGTTTTGTAAAAATGCTAATGATATTTCTCAATTGCATTGTATTTATGAAGAGGAATCACATTAGGAATATTGACATTTTAACAGGCATCTCAGACTGCACAAGGTAAATACTAACAATAATCATCTCCATTTCATATTATAACCATTATTAAAATTCAGCTTACAGCTACAGATGCATTATTTATTGTGTTTCAGTTTCAACTTGATCAAAGACACATATTAAAGTTAATACTTTAATTCAATAATTATGGCTGCAAAACAAGGGTAAAAACTTTTTTATTTCTTACACTTGGTACATATGTGCTCGCGCAATGTACACATATATGTATATACATACGCATGTATACATATATGAATATGTAAGCGCAGTATTTGTATATATACTACATACAAATAAATATATACATAAATGTATGCATAAATGTATGTATTATGTATACATTTAAACATATGTACACATACATTACTTTAACTTAAATTTTTTTTTATTTTTTTTTTTTTTTTCAATTCGTTTCTTACATAAGTAGTATATAACTAACAATTTTAATTAATTTAATAACAGAAAGGGCTAATAGGAAAAGTTGCTTATTAATTAAATTTTATAAAACTCACTAACATATATATATATATATAAAAAAAAAATGTAATTAATTATTATTACTAAAATACTACAACAATGCTCTATATTGCATGCCTAGTATGTAATTTAACATAAATTCTCCATATAATATTTAGTATTAAGCAATTATTTTTTTTATTCTTTTTCTTTCCCCACTGCATTTTCATGCATATTATCTTCCGCTTTTTAAATATTTGTGTACTTATTATACAGTCTTTATTTTTTTAATTTTTTTCTCTTTTTTTTTTTTTTTTTAAATTATTAAACTTAAAAAATTAGTTATTCCATTAAAAAATAAAAATAAAAAATATCTAGTTATTAATTTTATACAATTCATCAAGAAATTAACAAATCTGGTGGATTTTCTCTTTTTTTGTATTATATAAATAATGAAGGTAATAATTCGAAAAGTCAGTTAGAACTTGAGCTCTCGTCTTCCTCAAGAGCGGTGAGTTTATAAGACACATGTGAAAGTGTAAAAAGTTATAGAAACAAGAAAGTGTTGTGCTTTTGAAGAGCGAGTAGAAAATATGCATGATTGCAATAAAGAGAAAGTGCTACTTGTTAACGAGTAAAGTATCTTGGACCTTGATACTTTGTTTCAGAAGGACTATAAACTGGGATGAATGTAATAATGACGATACTAGTGACGATAGCGATATATCTATTCCTAAATATAGAGAAGTATCACGTTTGCCACGTAGAAAGAAAAGAAAAGTGTATTATCAATGGAGAAAAAAAAGATCCAATAAGTTTTGCAGAGAAGACAGCAGTAGTGAATCGGAAGAGGAAAGAGTGGCTAAGAGATGTAGATTAATATCAAGGGAACAGCATTCCAACATTAGTAGTTCGGAAACAGACTTGGGTAGTAATAATTTATCAAGAACGTCTAACGATTTAAAAAAAAATGTTAATAATTGCATACAAGAAAATAAAGTTCAATCATTCGAAAATGATTCCGATATATCAATTCATAGTGAGAAAACCGTAATTGTGTCAGAGAAAAAAGAATTTGACGTATCTGACGAAAATAATAAGCGTATAAGCAGCATAATAAATACGAACACGAAAAAACAATCTGATACGAAAGCTGTCAGTCAGCCGGCGATGTTTAAATTAAAATCAGGAATAATGTCGAAATTAAAATTAGATGAACACTTTGTAGACAATTATTCGATAATAAGCACTCCCACTCGATCCGATGACGAAAACATACCAGTTGAAAGAAAGCAAGAGATTTCGTTAAAACATTATATATATCAAGAGGTGGAGAAAATAAAAAAGATGACGGAGGAGCTGAAAAACGACTTGGAATACCATAGCGATTATCTTATAAATAAAAAAATTAACGTTGTTAGGGATTCCAAGTTCATTGCGCATAAGATTTTAAGAATCTATGATTTAACGTACGATAAGCTTAAGATGAATAGAAATAAATTTGTTGATATTTATAGGTCATGGCTTGATACTTGTAGTGAGAATGCATTAGGCGACGTTAAAGTTAACAAATTAGGTGATAATAAAAAGGATAATAAAACGTCTTGTAGTGAGCACGAGGTGGATAGGAGTAAGCGAATATTAAGTAAGGGTGTCGAGATCCCGGATAGCGTAGCTAGTTCAACAATGCTTGTAAAAGAGAGCGAGCGTTCGAGCGATAAAGAAATTCAGGTGGAGAGGCTCGATAAGCCGAGGGTGGAGCAGGAGAAGCACGACGAGGGGGAGGGTGATGGGGAGGAGGAGGAGAAGGAGGAGAAGGAGGAGGATGAGCTGAATATGTCGAGAAGCGATTCCTCCTCGAGTCTGTCAATGATAAACTTTTCTAAATCGACCACACTCAAGGATAAATGTAAGAAAAAGAGTCCTTCGGTCGAGGACATCAATATATCGAATTACAGTTTTTGCAACACTCTTTCGAAATATAAAAGCAACCGGAGAGTTGGTAAAGTAAGCAAAGAGGAAGAAGAACAAGACGAAGAAGAAGATGATGATGATGATGATGATGATGATGAAGATGATGAAGATGATTATGGGGGTGGAGGAGGAGGAGGAGGAGGAGGAGGGGAAGAAGAAGCAGACGCAGACGCAGACGTAGACGTAAGAGAGGCTGTCGCCGTTAGTCGTGAAGACTCGCTTAAAGATGTTCCGGAGCAGCAAAAGAAATCTAGTCAATCGAACGAAAACAAAAGCCTAGACCTGTTTGACACGAGTCTCTCGGAGGTGGCGAACACGCCGGATAAGTCTCGGTTACCGCTCACGAGGAATACGATTAGGAAGACGATATTGTTGAGCTCTAGTCAAAATGCAGCAGCGTCGCGCTCAGAGGAATCGTTGGACGCGAGCAACAATCATCGGGAGAAGAGAGAATCGGCGGTCGTTAAGAAGCTCGGTAAGGAGCCGGTCGTCGTCCAGGTCGACGACGCAGAGTCCCGGGCATTAAAGAGTTTGCTCCAAGACGATTCGGACGATTCGGACGATTCGGGGCCTTATCCGCATGCGGCCGGATACCGCACTCGGGCCCACTCGAGCGGCCCGAACAAGCCTACCGAAGAAGGCTCGAACGTACCGTCGCCTCGAAAAACAAATAATACAAACTTGCGATCATCTAAAAAGTCACTAATACAAATTAAAAAACCATATTCAATTTTTTCCGATAGCTCGTCGGACTCCGCGGGGGGATGCAACCTAAAGAAGAATTCGCGTCTGGGGAACGGTGACGACTTGCCGCCGAGATATCGCCGACGGCAAGCCTTCAACGTGCTGAAAAACCGTCACTACAAAGCCGACAAGAAACTGCGTTTGGAATGTCGAGTTACACTGGAACGATTGTCCCATTATGTCCTTGATAATTACTCAAGGGCCTTGGATAATTCCAAGACTTATGTTGCAAAAAAAAAGTTTATCAGGTATCCAGACTAACTACGACATTAAATAAATATATTAAAAAACAATAATAAAAATTTAAAACGGTTCTTTTTTTTCTATTTTTTTTTCTTCCTACGTATATATAAATAAATAAATAAATCAATCAATCAATGAATGACTAAATAAATAAAAAAATATATATATATATCGGTTGTTTTTTAAAGCTATCACTATTATTATTAATATTATTAATATTATTATTATCATCATTATTATTATCGTTATTGTTATTATTATTAATATTATTATTATCGTTATTATCGTTATTATTACTATTACTATTATTATCATCATTAATATTATTATTAATATTATTATTACTACTATAACCATTATTATTATTATTATCATCATCATCATCATTATCATCATTATTATTATTATGATTATTATCATTATTATTATTATTAATATTATTATTAAAGGCTTGCTGGCATTATAAGCAAATTTAATTATTAAAAATTGTTTGTTAAACTGTTGATATCCCTGATTAATTTTATTTGACAATTTTGTACTTTAATTTCTTAATTAATGCACGACCCTCGAGTCGAGATTTTATTGAGATAGACGTTGTGGCTTTACAAGATAATATACACTATAAGAAAGATGTATCAAGAAGATGTATTAACATAAGTTAAAAAAAAAAATATCAAAGATAAAGAAAAACATAAAAAAAAAGAAAAGAAAAGAAAAGAAAAGAGAAAAAGCAAACAAAGCAAAAAAATCGTAATTGCATAACTGTAAAAATGTTTTATCAATCAATCATGTTAATAAACTAATTATATAAAAAGAAATGCAATTATTATTTTATTTTAAAAACATGAAACCCCTTTTCAGTATAACCAATTTAGATGGCCTCGGAACAAAGAAGAAACCGAAAAGATCTTCCTCTAACAATAAGCTTTCCTCGAACGAGTCCGTAATTAATGTTAAAGCGAGGCAAAAAAATCACCGAAGCGAGAAAAGTCCAGTTATGGAATTAATGGACGAGGACGACGATGTCGAGCAGATTGTTGATAATTCGGATGGCATTAACGACAATGACAACGAGGTAAACCTATACGAAGAAAGCGTCGAAGGAGAAATATATAAAGACACCGAAGAGAAAGCTAAGGAGGAATTACTCAAAAGTAGTGATTCCGAGTCAAACGATGGTAAGTTTCCCTTTAAAACAACATATATTCATAATTCATTATTACATATGGAAAGGAACCGAATGCGGCCAGGCGCTAGAAAATGAAAATTCCAATTCTTATGAAATGAAGTAATTTTGTATAAACAAAACAAAAAAAAACTAGAAAAAAAAAATCAATTAAATGCAATAATATATAAATACCGACGGATGAACATAAAAATTTTACTCATTTATTCTCATTTTCCGATTTCATGAATAATGAATAACTAATATCGTTTAGATTATAATAAATTTTACACATGGTTATGTAAACAAATTATTTTAATAGAAGACAGTGTATTAGAATCAGTGGAGTCCGACGAAGAAAGTAAACAGAAATTAAAAAATAACTTGAAAGAGAAGTGTACAATTATTCAGAACTCGTCGGTAGAGGACTTTGATGAACTTAACGACAAGGAAGAACAAGGAGAAGAGGTGGATGCGGAGGAGGAAGAGGAGGAGGAGGAGGAGGAGGAGGAAGAAGTAGAACAGGAACTGGAAGAGGTAGAACAAGGACTTGATGAGATAGAACAAGGAATAGAGGAGGTAGAGCACGAAGAAGTAGTGGAACAACAATTGGAAGAAGAGGAAGAAGAAGAAGAAGAAGAAGACGACGAAGAAGTAGAAGAGGTAGAAGAGGAGCAACAGCAGCGGCAGCAGCAGCAGCAAGAAGAAGAAGTAGAAGAAATAGAAGAAGTTGATGATGATGATGATGTTGATGATGATGAGAATGAAGGAAAGCGTAAATGGAAAGACGATGAGGTATTAAATTTTAAGTTAACGGACAACGAGTCCGGAGACGAGCAAGTAGAGACATCCGAAGCGAACAATACGGCCGACAACGTTATTGACGACAATGATAAGAGGTAAGTGTGCGCGGCATAACAAGGTATTCTGTATACTGGCAAATAGGCTTCATTGTAAAATGTAAAATGTAATTGTAATTTACAGTAACGACGAGGAAACTGTAAATGAAACGAACGTGTCGTTGACTCCGGTTAAGAAAAAAAAGGCTCGAAAGCACATGCTCATAGATTCCGACTCGGACGCAAAGATACATTCGAGCGAGGACGGGGACGGGGACGAGTCGATGAAGTCGGAGGCTGACAACGAAGAGGACGACGAAAAGGTTAAGAAGAAGAAGAAGGACCGCAAGAGGCAAAAGTCATCGGATTCGGAGGCCTCGTCCAGTGATAAGAAGTGAGTTTCATCGGCTCTGACGTGACTCCATTCTTACAAAATAATACATATTTACGCTCGCTTTACGATTCCTTTAAAGGCAAAAGTCCAAGAGAAAACGAATCAAGAAGGTGGCGAGCGACAGCGAGAGCGACGACCAGGACTCACCGGGCAAGGGTAGGAAGAACATTCGCAAGGTCCTCAAGGACAAGCACGTTGCCGACGACACGAAGAAAGCCGCCCAGGACGAGGAGCAGCGCTTGAAGCGTATCGCCGAGCGACAGAGATTGGTTCGTTAAAGCGATTAACAAATACAGATTAACGCTATTCTTGTAAGTCATTCATTGTTTTCCCTTTGCCCCCGCCCCGCAGTTCAATGAGATGTACGACGCGAGGCTGGCAGGGGAGGCCAAGGTCGACAAGCTGGTACTGGACTTCGACGAGGAAACGAAGAAAGAGCTCGTTGTCGTGAACAAGGAGCTGGTGAAGCGCCTGAAGCCCCATCAAGCCAAGGGCATCAAGTTCATGTGGGACGCCTGCTTCGAGTCCTTGAAGCAAATAGAAAAGTCCGAGGGCTCCGGGTGCATTATAGCCCATTGCATGGGGCTCGGGAAGACCTTCCAAGTCGTCACCTTGTCCCACACTTTACTAAGTCACGAGGAAACGAAAGTTCGAACCGTCATGGTTGTGTGTCCTTTAAGTACAGTATTAAATTGGGTCAATGAATTTAAAATATGGCTGAAGCATGTAAAAAACGGCGACGACATAGAGATTTACGAATTAACAAAGTAAGCCCGATACTTCTTATTCGCGTCATCTATTCGTATTTAAGGGATTTATTTAATATTATCCTAATGTGACCTTGCTTTAAACATTACCTTAAGGATGAAGAAGAACATCGAGAGAAAGTATCAGTTACAAAGATGGCAGAAGACAGGGGGCGTTCTCATTATCGGATACGAAATGTTTCGCAACTTGACTAGCACTGGGAAGAAGATGAGAAAGGCCATGCAGGAGTCTATTATGAAGTCACTGGTCGATCCTGGAGCAGATCTCGTAGTTTGTGACGAGGGTCACTTGCTGAAGAACGAGGACTCGGCTCTTAGTAAGGCGATGAAGCTCGTAAAGACGCTGAGAAGAATCGTTTTGACCGGAACGCCTCTGCAAAATAATCTCAAAGAGTGTAAGTAGATTTTTTTTCTTCGTTTTGATTTTAAAAGCATTTCAAGGTCATTCGAATTGACTTTGATTTGAATCAATGTAATAATCATTTCGATAAATCTTCCCGCAGATCACTGTATGGTCCAATTCGTCAAGCCTAATTTACTTGGTTCGAAGAAGGAGTTCTTGAACAGGTTCGTCAATCCCATTACAAATGGTCAGTTCGACGACTCGACGCCACACGATGTCAAGTTAATGAAGAAAAGGGCTCACGTGTTGCATAAAATGCTGGAGGGCAGCGTTCAAAGATTTGACTATTCCGTTCTCACACCTTTCCTTCCACCGAAACAGGAATACGTTATATTCGTACGTTTGACTGAAGTTCAAATCAAGATGTACCAACACTATTTAGATAATTTTGCTAGGTATTTATAATTATTTCTAATTTTTTATTTATTTTTTATTTATTTATTTATTTATTTAAAACGCATTTAATGGGCCAACTCGTAAGCCGCAAAGCGACGAATATTATATTAACCTTTTAATTTCGTAACGTTGAGAATCGAGTTGAGATCTTTTTTTTTTTTGTTTTCTTTGTCACGCAGACGCTACGGTCAACGCAACGGATCCTTGTTTGCTGACTTTCAAGAGTTACAGCGTATTTGGACCCACCCGTACGTACTGCGCTTAAACGCCGAAAAGGTTGAAAGGGCCAATGAGAAGAAGCGCTTTGAGGCCAGTGATTCCGAAGGTTCCTTAAAAGATTTCATAGACGACGAAAGTGATTCGGAGAGTAGTCCCAATCTTTCCTCCGGTAGCGGAAGTAACAGCGATATTCAGAGTATCCATTCCGATGTTGAAAAGCCCATTAAATTAACTCGTAGCGCAAGGATGAATATAAAAGGTTCGCATGGACTTGTCGTTTATTATTTCCGCGGCTCTTCGCTTTAAGCGCAATCTCAGTCTAACGTAGTACAAAATTTACATTAAAAAAAAAAAAAAAACAGCTCAGAATATAATACTTGTGGTGTTTTTACAGCCGAAGAGTTAAACGAAGTAGTTCCTATTCAAGAAACTGCCGAGGAGTCAGCGTGGTGGTCGAAATTCGTCGAGAAAGAGCATTTCGAAGACCTGCGCATATCAACTAAGCTAGTTCTTCTTTTTGGCATTCTAAAAGAAAGTGAACAAATCGGTGATAAAGTGTACGTTACCTTGACAGAATTCTTATCTCTTAAGTTCGGTTCTCGTATTCGAGAGCACGTTACCTTGTATTGTTTGCAACAGATAATCACTTACAGTTTTCGCATAAAACGTCTGATGATTTTGTTTTGTTCTTCGTAGGCTTGTCTTCTCTCAGTCACTGTATTCGCTAACACTCATAGAACAATTTTTAAACTTAATTGATCAAGAAACTCAAAATAACACGGAGGCCGAGCATTTGGATAAGCACACTGGCAAATGGGACCTTGGCTTGGATTACTTTAGATTGGACGGCTCGACTTCCGCTGAAAACCGTAGCGCTTGGTGCAAAATCTTTAATAACCCGAGTAACACACGGGCTAGGCTCTTCTTAATATCGACCAGGGCTGGCGGTTTGGGTATAAATTTAACGGCAGCCAACAGGGTTATAATTTTCGACGCAAGCTGGAATCCGTCTCACGATGTACAAAGTATATTTAGAATATACAGGTAAAAATTTGTCTTGCTTCTCCCTGAAAAGTCAGAGAGGAAGGTGGTCGTTCCCTCTCAACATTGTACCAACTTTGTTCATTTACCTGACAGATTTGGACAGAAGAAGCCTTGCTACGTCTATCGGTTCCTGGCCGCCGGCACGATGGAAGAGAAGATCTACAATCGTCAGGTAACGAAGTTGTCGTTAGCTTGCCGAGTCGTGGACGAGCAGCAAATCGAACGCCATTATAGCAACAACGACCTGGCTGAATTGTATCAATTTGAATCGTACGATGGTAAATCGGGAACATTGAATCTACCTAAAGATCGACTGTTGGCCGAGATATTCTTGAACTACAAGCACGCCGTTTACAATTACCACGAGCACGATTCTTTGCTCGAGAACAAGGTAGAGTATCATGGGCGCGATCGTCTATTAGGCGCGAACGAGTGCGATTGTTTAACGAGTCGTGTGTGCTTTGCAGCAAGAGGAAGAGCTGGACGAGGAGGAGCGGAAGCAGGCTTGGCTCGAGTACGAGGAGGAAAAGCAAGGCAAGCGTCAAATGATGAATATGGGCAACAACCTCGGCATGACTCAAATGATGATGAATATTAATTCCTTCCCGGAGTTCGAGAACATTAAACGGATAATCAAAAACGACGTAAGCCGCGGCTTATCATTACTACCTTATATTTCTCCCCCCTCCCCCCCAATGACATTGTAATTATTCTACAACGTTGATTGTTTATTTCGGCACAGTATCCGCATTTACCACCCGAGCATCTCGAGACTGTTACACGACAAGCCATATTTGACATGTATCGCTACGTCGATCAGCAGGCCGTCAATCAGAGCTTGAATCCTTTCGCAGCTATGCAAGGATTGCCAGGAGCGAATCTGTTCGGCGCCATGGTAATAATCGTTCTATTTTCATTTTCAAGTTTTTTAATCGACCTTGACATCCGATTACACGCTACGATCAATGATTTCATTAGGCTCAGATGAACCAGCAGCAGGCGTACAATCCGCAAAGCCAATTGATGAATATGCTTAATCAGCCGCAAATGAATTACCCAGGCGTTAATCACATGCCGGTTTATTCTGGCAGAGGAAGACCACCGAAACACATGTCCATGAACAATGCAATGCCAAATATAAGACCGATGCAAGCGGCTATGCCGGGGGCAATGCAACCGCCGATGCAGCTACCGATGCAAGCGCCGATGCAAGCGCCGATGCAAGCGCCGATGCAAGCGCCTATGCGCCTGCAGCAACCTCAACAACCTCCACTGCCTCAACAAATTCAACAGGTTCAGCAGCCTCCGAGGCAGCCGGTAGTGAGTAATGACGAAGTAGAGGTAAATCATTTGTTGCTTATTCAGTATTTTAATAATGAATCGCGTAACCAGCGTCCCCTTCCTTCTTATTGAATTTCTCAAATGTTTCTTACAGATACTTCCCATTCCACAAGTGACAACACCTAACATTGAGTCTATCTCTAATGCTAAGAATAAACAAAAGGAATCAATGTAAAGCAAAAACAATATTAGCATTAATTTTTTTATTCCTATTAAAATAAATAATTTCATTATTGTAAATAGTAATTAAATTATGTAAGTAGAGGTAGAATAAACTGTGTTTTACTAAATTTATGAATTGTCAAGTTAGTAATGAACAGGATGTAAAATAGATGTGGATGGTTTCCAATCGAAAAATATCTTGTACTGACTATGTTCGAAAAGAGGATTAAAAATTGAGGGGGGGAAAATTTTTTTTAAAAGGTTCGAAGAAAGGCTTTAATATTAGTGAGAAAGTATTTACGAAATTCTATTGCAGTCAGTATTACATTCGATGTATATAGGCCGTCATATTTTCAGCTCATAAAAGTAATTTGTAATTTCCTATTTTAGTATAGTAAGATTGGATTCTGTTGAAAAACACACAAAATAAACGGAGAGAGACATATACATGTGTGCGTTTATATATATATATATATATGTATAAATCCACATGTATATATATACATAATGCAAAAACATCCTGATTAATAATAAAAGATGTATTTTTAGCTTGAATAATTAGATGTTTTTCATTTTTAAACAATTCCATACGTACATATTTAATCATGTACGCGTGCATATGAATACGTGCATACGTATATATGTATATATATATACAAATGCGCGCCCGTGTGCATACGTATTTATATATACGCATGTCGTATTACACGTGCATATAAATACATGGGTCTCCTACTTTTCAATTGTACTATGTATAATTAAAATAAAAAAAAAAAAAAAATTATCAGTTGAAGGTTAACTCGAACGCTTTATATTTAAAGGTTTGTAAAAGGAATGAAGCAACATTTTAATAAAAATCATTTCTTTACACTTAAATTTTTGTCAAGAATACCTTTTAATTTATTACTCTGCCTTTCTATAATATCACGCACTTAGATTATCGAATAATTAAGCGGTTTTAAAATAAAATAAACAAGGTTTAGTTTTAAAAGGAACAGGAAATACAACGCATTTGGTAGATCACATGGTTTTTGCCGACAAGTAAAAAAAGTTTTTAAAACATAAAATATTTATGATACATTAATAATGGTAAAAAAAAAAAAACAAAAAAACAAAAGCACTTACACCTTTGAAAGTTAGAATATATTTTTTTTAGACAAAAATGACGTATAAAGTTATTCTTGCAGGAAAATAAAAGAATTTTTTTAAATAAATTTTTAACAAAAACTAGGATATAAAGGAATCTTATAAAAGTATAAATTGTAATAGAATAATGATACGAATCATATAATATTAGCGGTAGTTACGACGTAGAGAGGTCTCTTCTTCTTTCTTTCTTTCTTTCTTTCTTTCTTTTTTTTTCTTTTTGTTTTGCTTTTGTTTTATATATAGAAAAAAAAAATACAATTGCTAGTCATACGCAAAATTGGAATATAAAGATGTACACTTTGTATGAATCGTAAAGGAGAAGAATTATTATATGTATTGTCCATAATTTCTTATACCGAATAAATTTTCTGTATCCTTAATCTAACAAACCTTTATTATTATTATTATTATTATTATTATTATTGTGGAAAGGAGGAAGACATTGGGATCGATAGGTGATCGATAAAACAGTCGATGGCGACGACGTAAAATTCAGTTATCGCCGTAAGAAAGTCATTTGTCGAGGTCTCCCTTCCTAATGTCATTCCTAATGGCAGTGACAAATCGCCTCGGACGTGTCACTTTAACGACACGGGCTCGTAAATAAAATGAAATAAAGGAGGAGATAGGAAGAGGGCCCCCCTCGGCCGCCTTACGTACCTCGTTGTATTCGTTATCTTTCTAATTACCATAGGCAAAACGAGCTCGCGAAGGTGTGAGCGTGCGCTTTCTCTCGATCACTTCCTTATCTGTTTCGGCAGTGAGCAGACGGAGGAGGCGCAGGAGGGAGGGAGAAGCGTCGGCTATGGCCGCTAAGTTGTATGAAGGACGAGGAGGTTTCTGAGCCGAGTCTTGAGCCGGTGAAAGGCCGGCAAGTCGGCAACGTTGAAGTTCTCGCCGCTATCGACCGAGTGATCGTAGAGCTCCTCGGCTAGGACGTTTTGCCAACGGGGACGCTTGAGCTCCCAGGAAAACTCTACCCACGCGGTGTACCTGTAGCGAAGGTTGCGCAAGCTGTAGCCCATTACGGCGATGTCCCGAAGACGAGGCTCGTCGCCTCTCGACGCGCACTCCGGCTGCATCCCCGGCCGCGGGTACTGGCTGTAGGCGACCCCCTTCCATTGACTTGCCGCGTCCTGCAACAATTCACCCACACACAGAGCTCAGGCCAATGACGAGGTGGGCTCGGTCGGGTCCCGTCTGTACCTCGGATGCCGGTGACGCGGCGATGAGCGGGAGCAGGGAGGAGCCTTCGCTGCAGAGGTCGGGCATGGGACGGGCCTCGCTTCGTGGGCAGCTCTGCACCGGGAGGCCCGCGAGCTCGGCAATCGTCGGGAAGAGGTCGAGGAGCTCGACGGGCTCGCGGACGACTGTACCGCTAGCCGACTTCCCGCCCGGGATCGAAATTATCAGCGGGACCCGCAAGGCCACTTCGAAATTACTGTACTTGGCCCATTCGGCGTGCTCGCCAAGTGACCAGCCTGAACAATCACAGAGATCACGTCGCGGTCGGCTCATTCGTACACCTCCCACGTGACAGCTCGAGCTCTCTATTTACCATGATCGGACGTCAGTAGTACGACGGTGTCGTCTCGAATCGACAAAGTCTCCAACTCGTCGAGCAGCTCACCGATCAGGTCGTCAACGTACGTCACTGCCGCATAATACGACTGAATTATTTTAACGGCGTATTTCCCTGTAAAAACATAAAGGAAGCTCGATATATACGTTAAAGTCGTTAGAAGAACAACGCGTTTGGCGTCCGTTATCTTATTGGACTTTTCGCATAAGTACTTGGTATTCTCTCCCACGGGCACCGCAGTCCCAATCTCTCGATATCGTTTCTCCGACGGAGATCCATCCAAGGATTATAAGCGACCTCGCTTACCCTCTCCGGCCATTCGTACTTCTCGGGGATAGAAAATTTTCTCGCCGAATGATATTCTGTTGATTGAGAGCACGAGAATCGTTAAAAAAAAAAAAAAAAAAATAAAGAAAATCCTTCGTTCCCGACAATTTCTTTCTCCTCTCCTCCCCGCCCACCCCCACCGCGCTCTACTCCAGCGTGTTTTTACATTCAAAGAAAATCAAGG
Organism: Ceratosolen fusciceps; assembly: GCA_018883505.1. Taxonomy (NCBI): domain Eukaryota; kingdom Metazoa; phylum Arthropoda; class Insecta; order Hymenoptera; family Agaonidae; genus Ceratosolen; species Ceratosolen fusciceps. Next base: position 11,214,146 of record RCIC01000006.1, on the reverse strand, counting down.
CATTCCTTATTAAAAAAAAAAAAAAGAAACAAAAAAAAGAAAAGAAAAGAAATCCCTTGTAATGACGCAATGACGCAAGCGACTCATTCGTCCACTTGCACTCGATATTGTGAATATTGAGAATATTGATCCGAATTACTTAGATAGCGTCTTGGGTACTTGAAGGGGATGTGGGGCTTTTGAAAGCCGACGGCCAAAAAAAACGGCTTCCGGCTTCGCTCGGCGTTTAAGAATCTCTTTGCCGCCCCTAAGATTTCCATGTCAGGAAGCGTCTGGTTGGGCATCGACGCTACGTCAACGGGACAAATCTGTATACAAAAGACGCGTCATTGGCTTCGCTGATTGGTAAGCAACTACCGACGTAACCCGACGTAACGCGCCCGTCTCGTTATTCACTGGACGTAATGAAAGTAATAAGAGATTTTTGGACGTTCTCGTCCGGAGGCGTGTTAAGAAGCTCCGGGGCTCCGGGGCTCCGGGGCTCCGAAGCCGCTCGACGTATCGACGGAACGCTTCGCTTATTCGTTACGACGATAAGATTCTAGAGTTCACGGCATGCAGCGAACAATAACTCATCGGACAAGCGGAGATTAGAAGAGTTAATTGCGTTAGTCTGACGCTCTCCCCCCACAGATCCTATTTCGGCGATCGGGACCGAGCCCTCTCTCTCTCTCTCTCTCTCTCTCTCTCCAGTTCATGCGCATGCACTCGGTAGCCCCCCCCCTCGCCCCTCGTCCCTCACCCCCTCCCCTCGTCCCTCCCCATCGCCCATGCCCAGCCCCTGCCCCTTCCCCGCCCCGCCCCGCCCCGACCCTCCCTCGCGAGACCCTTGCGACGCTCGATCTATTAATAATGTACGAGATTTCTCGCTGGAGGTGAATTTCGCTCCGTGCAAACTGGAGCGTCCTTGTAGCGGTTGCTCTCCGGATGGAAAGGTGCTCGGCTCCAAGAGTACGGACTGTCGTCGCTGTGATTGCAGCTCGCGCCTGCAAGTAACGTTCCTTCGTTATTGGGGTTAAACGCCGTCGCGCTCCTTATCCCTCATCGCCTATACCTTAAAATAATATAATAATTACAGGCCGACACCTCGCGCCCAATCATTTATTACGATTACTTATTTATTATCTCCCTCTATCTGACGACAATAGCGCCGAGGAAGCTCGAGTATTTACTTTTTGATTAAAGTCTACTCGCGACTGCTCCGCTGCTATTTTCAGACTGACGATGATTTCATGAAGTCGTGACTCTTGAGACTCGACGGAAAAAATGCCAAATACATTTTAATCGTAATTAAGAGCGCAAAGGGAATTTGTTCCCTCGCATACATAATTTAATATAGGCTTCTCGTACGTAGCCTTTACGTATTTAGTAAATATAAATGTAAATGAAATATCGCATAAAGATACCGAAGGAGAATAATTATTGGAACGCATTGCGTTATCACTTATTTTTTCTACATTTAGCTAAAAGTCTTTCAATATTATTTATCGCCGGCAAATTAAAACATTCCCTACGATAATTGTTATCGGCTTCGTGGCGGATTTTTACGAAAGCTTCTTAATTATTTTGCATGCAACGATAAAAGGTCTTTCGCTATCTAAATCTAATGGTGAACGATCTAATATATACATTCCCTGACCTTGGCTGCCCGTTCTCGATCCTCTTGCATCATTATTTAATTCTTTTCGTATTCTCGACAACATTAACTTGGCCGACGTTGCCTCGCTGAAATAATCGACGACGACGACGACGACGACGACGACGACGACGACGACTTTCGGTTTAGAAATATGTTCATTAGGGAATAAAGTAGACGGCAATGAATTAATTAATTGTCTCGGCCTGATAGGAAATTAAATCAATGTTGTCGAGATAAGCGTTCGTATGGACGTGAATGCCCGACCGGAATTCTACTAGGAAACGCTCCCGACGTCTTTCCATAAATGCATATTATTGATAAAACGTCGTAACGAGATCCGAGTCCCTACGAGAACTGAGATTCGCAACTTACGTTACGTTACGTTGCGTTACGTCCTGGGATTTTTTCGGTTATACTCTGCAGCGAACTGCACTGGAAAACTCGATCGAGGCCGCGATCTGTCTTTTTAAAGAAGATCGAGTCCGAGCGGCTCCTTTTGCGCCGAGATATCCATAACGAACGGCTGATTTGAAAAAGGCGCAGACTCGCGATCGAGAGACAGAGAGAGAGAGAGAGAGAGAGAGATGCGTGAATGTGTCTGCCTGGCTTTCGTCATCGATAGAACGTATGATTATAAAATCGAATGGAGAAAAAGAAGCATCGATACCTGGGTGGAAGACCTTGCCGATGGAGACGGTCTCGTAGCCGTTGTTCCGCAGGTGCTGAGGCAGGGTCGTGTAATTCCCAGCGACGTCGCGCCAATAGCTGTAGAAGTCATAGAGACCGAGGGTGTCGGGGCGCCTGCTCGTCAGCAGCGAGTTCCTGCTGGGCCCGCAGAGCGCTTGCTACATTCCAACGCGTAGGACATACCGGATACATATTGAAAGGTAAGCTGTTTTAAATATCCCTCGGCGGGCTCACTCACCTGCGTGTAGGCTCTGTCGAAAATAACGGAGCCGCGAGCGAGCCGATCGATGTTTGGCGTGTGGGCTTTCGTATCCCCGTAACAGCCGAGTGCGGGTCTCAGGTCATCGACTATCACAAACAAGATGTTCCTCCTGTGGATGTCGCGGCCGCACGTCGATCTTGCCATCGTCGCGATCAAGCCGAGGATCCATAGTCCCTGCAAGAGGCAAAATCATTCACTGTCCCTGATAAATATTCCCGAAGAACTGCATCCATCGTCGAATTCGACAATTCCAAGACTTTTCAGCATTAATTATATCCCGACATCTCGACGATGCATTATACGTTCCAGCCTCACGTTTCACAAATACGTTTATCCATTAATTACCGAGAGAAGCGCACGGCCGTTAGGTCAGAAATTTTAAGTGACTTAATAAGCAGACTAAATCGTCGCTTGAAAACTTTTCACTTTTCGAAATAACGGAGACTTTATTACGTTATACTCCCGCCTATCAGCATTCTAATGCCATTAGAATATATTATTTTCACGAGATGCACGATCCTCCTCGTAAAATTGTCTCTGCCTTTCGTTAAGCCAAGCAATGGGAAAACGTATTTCTGAATTCGCTGCCTGGCGAATTTATTTTACAATTTTATTGCAACGACGAATTGTCATACGATTGTTTATATATTTTTACACTCGACAGTATTTTCTAAGCTTCCGCTTGATTCCCGTAAGCGATAGTTAAACTTACTGAGTAATAGGATGCGTGTGCACGATTATACTATTTTTTTTTTTTTTTTTTTATTACATTTCCCATTCTAATTAGAGATTTTTTTTCATTATTTCTCTTTGCGCTAGTGACGTTCATTCGTCAGCCTCACTTTTTAGAATTCATTATAAGAAGAGCTATTACGGCTTGGATTTTTCTTATCGTCGTTACTTTTTTAATTATATAAATGGAAAACGATTTTCTTTACTCTTTATTAGGAAATCTATCGAAGATCGATGAAAACCGAGTCTGGCATATATAGTCTTCGAAATATATAAACGTAAACGTAAAGAAAGGAAAAGATAATCGGTGCCCGTTCGGGTAATTAAGCCGACAGGAAAATAATGCGCGTAAATAGGAACCGCCTGAAGAAGTATTGAGCTTATAAAGCGCCGTATTTACACGTCAACGCTTGAATCAACGTGTCTTAGGGAAAATAAGGGAAATTCGTTCCCCTCTTCGATCAGAATAGAAACTCTTCGTTTCGGAAATGATAATCAATAGAAGGCCGTTATTGCCTAAAAATGTTAGGAAGAACTCTGATGGAGATTGTAGTCGCGCGTAGTTTAAGTATTATTTTTTCGTTATGTACAAGATTACGTATATGATCAGTGCAAGTGAAACGTAGAGAGGAAGGAGATTATCTTTGTTAGTAAAGGTAACGACAAGAAGCGACAAGAAGCGAGGAGGATGTAAAATTTTCGAAAATAAGAATCCCGAATCGCGATCCTTGGCAACGATCCTTGTCCGTATCCACCCTAAAAAAAAAAAAAGAAAGAAAAAAAAAGTAATGCAACCTCCGCCGCAATGATATTGCACGCGTAGGGATAAATGGGCAGTAAGGAACACTTTTTGCAGATTTCGAGGGTAATTTTGTAATAACCTCGCTTATTAAGATTCTATTAAAACAATAATAGCGCCGCGGTCGCATTAAGTATAATTATAATCAATGCTCGTTTCATAAAGGCTTCTTTATTATCTCCTTGCGGGCATTTTAAAAGAAGCTGCTTTTAAAATAAAAGTAATTATTTACGCGTATTACGCATACGCAGATTCCATTCTCATTGACTTTCACGCTTGGAGGAGGCCATAAAGCCAGCACCTTTGAAGACAATTTATATATATATATATATATATATAATACAGGCCTCATAATTTTAATGGGCAAAAACTAATAAATAAATAAATAAATAAATAAATAAATAAGGAAGGAAAGAGAGGAGGCGCAGTCTCGCATAGGAGAAATGCGACAAACGCCATTAAAGTCTTCCTTTAAGATAAAAAAAAAAAAAAAACAGGCGAGTCCCGACTGGTCTCTTACGTTGTTGTTTAGGCGTGTGTAGGTATTGAGAAGCGCTTTGAGCCGATAGCGCCGATAGCGCCGATAGCGCCGACACTGATTATCAATAAGAACCGTGGGTCTTTTAATCTTAAATTTTATTTATAAAGCTACGCGAGGAAAAACTTAAAGCGCTGCGCGTAGATGATATATTTAAATTTGCTCGAGGGAGTTCTTCTTGGGGTTTAGATAAAACCTTGACTTTAGATTAAAAGGAAAACGTCGAGCTAATCAATAAGCAATATTCGATGCAACGGCATTCTCTATATTCGATAATTTTCTATACAAATAGATAAGAAAGTAAAGGAGGCCTCGTGCACTTCGTAGATGATAATGCTGCGGGACGGGGCGGGTAGCGGCAGCAGGACGAATAACTCGATTAAGGAGATTAAGACCAGGAGATTACCGATTACAAGATATAAGCGTGGGCGAGATAATTCGTTTCGATACGATTCGATACGATTCGATTCGATTCTATTCTATTCTATTCTATTCTATTCTATTCGATTCTATTATAAATTTATTATATATAGATCAGCGTCCGAGTATGTAAATTCACGTCTCGGCTGCTAATGCAACAATAACAATAGAAATTCTCGTGGAAAGTGGATTTTCCTCATACGGGCTAGAACATTGTTTGCCCGGAACGGTCGTTCAAACAATTGACATTGACGAGAGTGGAAGCGCTGCAAGAGTTGCATAAGCGAGCTCGTCGTCCGCCGAGTACAGAGATAACGGGGCGGAGGGGGCGGGGGCGGGGGGCGTGGGTGAGTGATCTTTAAAAGGAAGGCGTTAAAAGGAAAGCGGCAGATGCGGGGGTGAAGGACGATCGGATGAGAGGTTAACTCGAGGGGTGACGCGAGGATACAGACCTTGTCCATCGATGAGCTGCTAGGAGGGGGAGGAGGATGGCTTGTTATAACGGCGGGATCGAGTGGACGCGCTCGTCAGCTGATTGTCGTGGGGGAGTCGGTGTCGAGTCGCGCGAGAGGATCAGCAGCAGAAGCAGCAGAAGCAGCAGAAGCAGCCGAAGCAGCCGAAGCAGCAGCAGGAGGAAGATGAGCTAGCGGCTCTCGTTTTGACAGCGGCTCGGTTGCGCTTGGTGGGCGGGGGGGGGGCGAAGCACAGCGGCCGAGAGCGGAGCTTGCACGAGAGTAAGCAGGATGTTCCGAGAAGGAGATGTAACTTAACAAGGCGGAGGGACGGTGATTGTCGGTGGTGACGCGCAAGCGCGTTAGTTCGCGCTCGCGGAGGGAGCGTAAAGAGTCAGAGTGAGCGCCAAACGGCCGCCGTCTTCGTCTTCGTCGTCGCCGTCGCCGTCGTCGTCGTCGTCGTCGTCGTCGTCGTCGTCGGGGCGAACGACAGGGGGGAGGGAGGGAGTTGGCGGGAGCTTGAAAACGAGTCTCCGCGTCGAGGGAGAGAGAACGCGCGTGAGAGCCGTCGTCAAAGTGACAGAGTGCGAGGGCGGAGTGAGGAGGGGGAGGAGGTGGTGGTGGAGGTGGAGGTGGAGGCGAGAGGACGTGCTGGTGCTGCTGCTACTGCTACTGCTGCCGCTGTTGGTGCTGGTGAATCGCGCGCGCAAGGCGCGGGACAGTGTTCGCGTTGACTCCGAGTCGAGTGGAGCGGTGCTGCCGTCGCGGAGGAGCTCCTCGCGATCGCGCTCGCGCTCGCATAATATTGCCGAGGCGCAGGCGGTGGTGTTTGATGACTATTTCTCCCCCCCAGTCGGCGCATCGCGAGACCGAGTCGTCGTCGTCGTCGTCGTCGTCGTCGTCGTCGGCGTAGTAGTCGTATAATGAAGACGACGACGCAGTAAAGGACGGGACGGCGCTCGCTGCTGATCCTCCAGTGGCGACATTCACTAGTAGCAGCCACTGGCCGAGTAAGTCTATCCCAAAACAGTATCCGTTTTTTCGTCCTTTCCCATTCCTGGAATTATAACGCAACTCGCTCTCGGTCGCCCCCCCCTCTCTCTCTCGCTCTCCCTTCCCTCCGCCCACCGTCCCCTGTCCAACACATCTCTTTGTTGGCGCACTCTGACTCTACGTAGCTCCACGACCCCCCCCCCCCCAAATAACCCCCCTCTCTGTCTCTCTCGCTCACTACCCCCTCACGTTCTGACTTTCTTTCTTTCTTTCTTCCGCTATCCGTTCCACCTTTTATGCAGCCCGTGTTCTCTCGCTCTCTCTCTCTCTCTCTCTCTCTCTCGTTCTCTCTCTTTCTCGGGCGCGCGATTCCCCTCTGGCGCGATAGGGGAGGAGGTGAGGAGGCTTTGTGACGCTCTAGCGTTAATTTTCTGCTGGACGATCGTCAACAATGGCCAGCAGCGGCGCGTAGCTGGTGCGCGACGTCGAGGAGAGGCGGCGATGTACCAGCTATTTTGGCCAAAGGCTTTCGCATAGCTCGTGAGGGAGGCGAGCGCGAAGAAGGACGAGCTCCGAGTCAGATCGGATTATCCGTGGCTGACAGAGGCGCAGTATCGCTCGCTCTCGAGCGCCGTCGGATACGTGCAAGGGCAGCAGCCGGTGGTGGGGGCAAACAGCTGTCTTTCTATGTCGTTCTCGAGAACGATCGCTGCTCTCCTACTTGGCGTTCGTTAACACCGCTGCCTCTCCTCCCATAGCTACCAGTCTTACTCATCCTCATTCATCCTTATTCGTCGTCGTCCTCCTCCTACTCCTCCTCCTCCTCCTCCTCCTCCTCCTCCTCTGCCCCCTCCTACTCCTCAACTCGATCAACCCTGCCGTCCAATAGCGTTGTTATTGTTTGATGTTATTGTTGCTGTTGCGGCGCGCACGGTCGGGTTGTGCAACGCTAAGACATCGGGTGTCGGGCGGGACGCTACGGAGGGACGTTATTGCGCGACGACCTTCGGGAGGACGATGAGCGACCTCGCTTTACGGCGCAATGATTGAGCTTGGTCTTTGTCCTAGGAGGCGGACCTTCCTTTTACATGAGCGAGCCCTACCAGCGCCATGTCAGCTGATTCGCCTAGGAGGCCAGGTCTGCACAAAGGCGCCCAAGTTGTCACCCCCCAGCCCATCAGCGACACATCTATCATCGACAGCGTTGCTGGAATCATCAATGACATTGTCCCACAGGTAAGATCGCTTACTCTTGAGATCCTGCCCAATAGCTTATACCACCTTCCAAGACAAACTCCTACTCTAGCCCTTTACTTTCTGCAGGCTTATGTCACTAGTATACCAAACTGTGACAACAGGGAGTCCATAACATGGGCTAGATTCGAGTACGCTGATGTCAACGACCCACTGTTCTACCCCGATTATAACGAAGGTTCCAGCATACCACCTTTGCTGCTTGTTCTTGGCTACACTACTGGAGTACAAGTAAACAATCTCTTGCTCTTGTGTTCAAGATTTTATTGACAGTTTATTTCAAGACGTTTAACGATCTTTGATTTCATCACTAAAATATTAATATTCTTTCAAGGTATGGCTGATCGCAGCATCTGGCGAGGCAACGGAAGTTTTATCATGGCGACAAGGTATGGTTCGGACATTGCGAATTCTACCGAATCCCAAGTATGGTGAGAAAGAACGCGACGATTCATTCAAACTCAAACGGCCGATGGTGGCGATATGTGATTCCGCTGGACCTGGACCACAATTCTGCAGCGTCAGTTTCATATCATTGAAAACTGGTGATCAAGTAAAGAGTATCAAGTTCAAGAGCCCGGTTTGCGATGTCCTTGCTAACAAAAGATCCATCGCTGTCACCTTTCCTGAAAAGATTGCTGTCTTTGATGCAAAAACTTTAGAAGATGTGCTGACAATCACAACCTGTTACCTCAGTCCAGGTCCCAATCCAAATCCAGTTGCTCTTGGCACAAGGTGGCTAGCTTACAGGTAATTAATTTTCTTTTCTTTTCAAATAACTTTGAACAAGCGCTTAAGTAAGCAATTATTTTAACATTTACATTTCGATTTAATTTGATTACATAAACTTTACTATAAACATTTAGCGTAATTTATCTTTAAAGAAAACAAAGAAATTTCATCTAATATACTTGTTTAAACAATAAACAATATTACATTATGTAGAGCATAATTCAATGAGCGGCTTTCTGTATAAGAAAGATTAAATAAATAATTGACGTAAGAAAAATAGAGGAAACAATGTTAAGAATTCTTTTGCAATTTGTCAAAGTCAATAGCGAATCTGACAAATGCTCATCTTTTCTTACACACAATTTCGAAATTCTAATACATTTAATCATTTCGTAGATATAAATTTATTACTTAATCAACTTGTTTCTAAAATTCAATGCCAATGCTAAACAAAGATAATAATGAAAAATAGAACAGTGCAAAAAGGGGAAAAAAGAGAAAAAAGGAAGGAAAAAAAAGAAAAAAACAAAAGTAGACGCAATAAATAGCAGACGCTATTATCGTTTGACAATATCACTCCTCTTGGTTTTATATTGTGCATACAGAGGGCGGTATACGCGGTTCGTCACTGCACACGCGCGTACGCACACACTTGTCACGACGCAGTATTTGCATAGTAGCCACATACGCACTCGTATTTCTATTTACATTTGAATTATTTTTGTATGTCAGTCGTTCCCGATATTGGCGTTGTTAAATTAAAAAAACAACAGCATAAAAATAAATAAATAAATAAGTCATATATGCATTTGCCTTACAAAGTATTTATTTTCATCGAGACAGAAAATTGTAAAAGTACACCTGACAAAGCATTTACCTCGAATAATTAATTACATCGCCTGAAAGAAGCACGTACATTTAAATTTATAATCATTGCAAGGGATAAATATACATATGTACACATAAATATAGGATCTATCGACTAGCGACTTTTAATCAGACGAATAATGTTAATCGATATTGGGTCGAGATCGCTTGGTGTGTACTTTTCCCTAGCAACGAAATATATCATCAAATCGGAAAGCAAAAATTTTACGTACCCGAAACGCGTAATATGATCTTAACGCATAATCCATTATCTTAGATCTATCGTTGTTGTTGTTGTTGTTGTTGTTGTTGTTGTTGTTATTATTAGTATTATTATTATGCTCATGAAATTAAACAATGACATTACTTTTATATTTTTGCTTGACATTTTTAGTATAATCATTGATTATGCTATTAGCATTATACGTGCGCGCGCGCGCGTGCTCTAACACACAATCATTTGGCTAAAAAAAAAAAAAAAAAAAAAAAAAAAAGTAGCTCACGTAGCGGCTAATTAGCCATGTATGAGCTAAATATATTGATGCTGCTTATTTTAGATTTTACTTTTTCTTTCTACAAATAAATATAGCAACTATCGACCAATGTATTTTCTAAAAAGTACTTCACTCTAGCTTTTTTATTTGAAACAAAAAAAAAGAAAAGTGGACTGGTTGGCGTGACTGCTATTTTTACTATACGCTTAAACATTCAAATCTATCCAATTGTATAAATAAATAAATTTCTGTTAATGCGTTATCGCGTTTCTTTAAATATGAACTTAATTATAAATTTTCACAAAGCCAAATAAGATGCAAAAAAAAAAAGAGATCAGTTAAATTAAATACTCGATGAATTTCAATCATTTTAGTTTCATGGATTTCAATTAAGCGAAATTTACCTGTAAAAAATATTTTACCATCAATTTATTTAGACTTTTCTTTTTTCTTTCAATGTTATATATATGTATATATATATATGTATGTATGTATGTATGTATGTATGTATGTATGTATGTATGTATGTATATATATAACTGTAGTGATGTTACGAGATGCCAAGTGCGACAAATATGCGCTTAAGCTTACACGCTGATGAAAGATTGCACAATTTGTCTCTCGTATTTTTAGGAATTGAAGAGAAAAGTCTGAAAACGTATAGATGGAGAGTACCCCCTGATCTTAAATGAAAATACAAATAACATTAAGGCATAAACGAATAAAGGCAATAAAAATAATCGTAATACAAATAGGATATGCGCGAATTCGAATTTGAGATTCAAATGTTTCAAAACTCTTCTTAAGCTCATAATAACACTAACACTTTAATAATACGTGTAAATTTTAAATGTAAATGAACGAAATTATATTTTCCTTAACATTTCATATTTAAATTCAATCGTTACTTTAAGAAAATTCATTCATTAGCTCCGAATTTCTTTAACGTCAGCCATTATTAATGCAATAATTCTAATTATATTCTGCGAACGTACAAAAAAGATTCATTATTGCATTGGGATTATAAACGATGCAAGTTTTATATTTTAGAACTATGAGAAATCAAATTCATAAGTTATGAATAAACTCGTAATGATTCTACGGTTTTATGAAATTTAAAATGAAAAGAAATAAAAAAAAAAATCAAATGCCCAGTCAATGTATTGATTATCGCGTGCACTTTTAGCGAAAAAAAGCTGATACCGGGGCGCAGGAGTAGCGGCGGCAGCGAGGGTGAAGGCGTCTCCAGCTACACGGCGACAGTCCTCTACGCGGCGAAGTCTCTGGGTAAGGGTCTCCGGGGCCTTGGAGAAACGGTGGCCTCGAGCCTTACCGGCAACTCGGTCTCGCCCATGAACGCCATCAACAATGCCAACATCGCGGACTCGGCCCAACCGGGGGTTGTCACCATCCTCGACCTGCAGGCCGCGAGGGAGGAGAAGGAGATGGACGACGGGAACTTGGAGACCGTCGTAGCGCATTTCGCCGCTCACAACGACGCCATAGTCGCCATGACCTTCGACCAGACCGGGGCGCTACTCATGACGGCGGACAAACGAGGGCACGATTTCCACGTCTTCAGGTAGCTATTTGTTTATCTTAACAGTGGAGGGGGGGCGGAGGTCAATTAAATCGCTAGCCAATGACTTAACATTGTAAAATGAAAATGGTCCGATTGTAGGATACAACCACATCCCGGGGGACCGAGCCTAGCGGCAGTTCACCACCTGTACGTCCTACATCGGGGCGACACGACGGCCAAGGTCCAGGACATGAGCTTCTCGAGCGACGCCCGCTGGGCCGCGGTATCCACAGTCAGGGGCACGACGCACGTCTTCCCCGTAGCCCCGTACGGCGGTGCCGTCGGCGTGAGGACGCACTCCTCTCCGCACGTCGTCAACCGGCTCTCAAGATTTCACAAGAGCGCGGGCCTGACGGACGACGGTGCCCGTTCCCACTCCCCCGTCTCCCACACCGAACTCCCTTTACCCGTCTATCCGTACTCGAATCCGCGATTGCCGCCCTACCCGCACCCGACGATCCTCCATCCCTTGGCCCAGATCCGGCAGCCGTCGAGCTTGAACCACGTGAACAATCAGTCGCAGCCAAGGTGAGTTTTCCATCGATGTCCCGCACCCTCCCTCCCTCTTCCTTCCTTCCAAAAAGCTCCGTCGCAGCTGATTAATCGTATTGAATCACGTGATGTCCAGGGTCCAACAGAGACAGCGCCTTCATTCCGACGACAGCGTGACGTTGCCGTTGAAAATCTGCGCCTGTTTTGCACCACCGCGAGCTTGGATCTATTCGCAACGCGACTCGAGCCACAAATTAACCAAACGAGCCATCGACTCCCTCTTCATTATGGCTTGCCACGGCAATATGATCCAGTACGATTTGGATCCAAAGCCAGCCGCCGGTGAGTCACTTCGGTTCATCGCCGTCCAATCAAATTTGCTTACGTACGACTGTACGTTATTGTGACTTTGTAGGTGTTCCCAAGGAAAAAGTCTGCGATGAAACTTCGATCGATCTGGAGGTCGAGGCTAAGGGTCAGTGGCCTCTACTGCGAACCCCCATCTCGTCTGACATCATTCCACCTCTGTCGACCACGAGCTTGCTAATGGGCATCTCGATCACCCCCTCGAACGATCAACAGATCAACAGCAACGAGAGTCGGTGGCTGAGTCAAGTGGAGATCTTCACTCACGCCGGGCCTCACCGTCGGCTCTGGATGGGACCGCAGTTCGTTTTCAAAACCTACAATGCGCCAAGCGGGTAACGACTCACCCCCCGCCTCCCCCAAAACGCACACATGCTACTTTTTCTATTCATTCCGTCGAAGCATAACTTGAGCTTATATGGCCCCACGATGACATTTCAGGGTGGCCGCGAACTTGGTGGAAGCGGAAACCGTTGAGATCGGCATCGCCAGTGGTTCCCGACCCGCCAGATCAAATCCTGTGAACATGCCCCACGTGGCGAGTAGGCCACTGATGCCTCTAGTCATCGATGGCTCTGGAAGTAAGCTTTAGCCAATCTACGTACATACATATACACATACATATATTGCGTGTACAAGTTGTGCGAACGGATGTACGCGTTTCAGGCAGTTACGAGCAGTCGCCGAGATTCGTAGAGGCTTACGGGGATGCCTTGGATCACGAGGACGTCGGCGTCCTGGGAAGCGGTGAAAATCAATTGAGAGAGGATCTCGCGGAGGCCATGCTGGAGACGTCGTCGACGCCGCACCGGGTTGCAGGTACGTCCCGCTACGCGCCTTCACGCGTCGACCCATGCATTACAACGATTATCCGAGCTTACTAAAATACATACCCAAAGCTGAAGCATATATTTATTCATGAAACACATAATTTGATATGATATAACCCATGAGTATATAACCCATGCATTAGTTAATTACGCATGAGTTCTGTTTTATCTTGAAAATTTTGCTATTAGATGTCACTGTTGAGTTAGCCGTGCTCATGGCATTACACGAAGTACACAACCAAAAAACCGTAGTGATAAATCCTTATTTTTAAAAATTACGAACAGTGTCAATTGTATATGTTTATCTCAACAGCGTATGTAAAATAAAGACGAACGTGTGTGCCTCATACCTTGTGAATGCCAATCAATTTACTTTTACATTCGATTGCAATGTTCTGCTCTTTATGTACACCATTCGATTAAATAATTAAGCGCTCGCAATTATTGTTGCGAATGACAAATAATATACATCTTACGAATAATAGCCTCTTGGTCATTGGAATGATCATAACGCGCGTACCATTAAGGGTCAATACATAAAGAGTGGCGTTTATTATTTAAACTGCACGTAGTTGAGGATGGTGGCTAGCTTTTAAATATACATACATATAAATATATATACATATATATATATATTGTGAGACGCGGACACAGAACTAGCCAAAGGCAGGTATCTTTGTTGCACTTTTCTAAATATTTTTTCTGTCTGTCTGTCTGTCTGTATCTCTCTCTCTCTCTATCTCTATCTCTATCTCTATCTCTATCTATCTATCTCTATCTTAAAATTTATTACCATTATTATATACACCAACAGTCTCACTAACAGCTATCATCTTGGCTCTGTAAGGTGTATCACATTAGCATTTTTAAAATCGCCTTGTCACACAAGGCTTGCCTTTGTTTTTTTTTTGTTTTTTATTTTTTTTTTCTTTTCATTTGATCCCAAAAACTTTTGTAAAATTTATTTATTTTTATTTTTTATTCACATGACATTACTTACCGGCGGAATCAGAAGCAAAACATCTGCAAGGCAACATTGTCAGCTTACCATACCCATCGATTCTTAAAATTCATTATTACCGTAATTAATTCTAATACGTGCGCTTGCTACTAAATACTTTTCGAATCAAGTCTAACACGAACATTCTAGTGGTTTTATTGTTCATAACCCGTAAGAGCCCACCTTACTCTACAACCACTGATTCATACACCCACATCCACGCACAAATGCCGACGGATATGCATAGAAAATAAAATAACAAACGCACACATCACATTAATCATCCATTACTCGCTGAAAGCAATTCAAAACTTGTTGTTATCGGGTATCGGGATGCAAATTGTATTATATTTTTAATAAATTAGCCTTTTATAAATGACTCATTGATACGTACGAGTAACGAGACATTCGAACGCGGAAAGTAATTTGAATTTTTAAATAGATTTTATCGATCGTGCGAACGATTACTTGTCATTGAATTATCGTAGCAATTGTTTATTGGTATTTATTTTACATAACGTCAGGTATAATACACATCAAAGAAATCAACGACAATAAATCATACGGTTAAATGATTCGCTTCGTTTGTTGAGCTTTCGCTCATATATCGATGTAAATTTGATATTTATTGTAAATTCTCGTCAACATCGACATCATCGGCGCTTATAAATAAATATCTGTGCAATAGTATGATTGATGGTGTAAAAAAATCGTGCTTAGTCCTCGTAAAAAAATTAAGACGTAATCTGATAGTATTTGCAGTAGAAAGTAGTTGTATCAGTAGTAGTATACACTCTCACTTCTCGAGATCTAAGTCGGGATTATAAGCTCCGAAGCTTGTGCGAGATCGGGAAAGTACGTCGATTTAAAAAAAAAAAAGAAAGGCTCGATTCTCTCGAGGTTACAAATTTACCTTGGCTTGCTGTTAAGAATAATATTAATAACAATAACAACAACAACAACAACAACAACAACGATAATAGTTTATTATCAGTAATAATAACGATAACGACAATAATAACAATGATGACAATAACAATATAGTAATAATAATGGCAATAACATACAGTATTAATAAATAAATAAGTAATTAATGAATAATAATAAAGCACACATCTTGACATCCAGCACAAAACACATATACAGAGCAAAAGTATAAGTAAATGCAAAAGAAAAGAAAGAAAGAAAGAAAGAAAGAAAGTCGCGCTCGGTTAAGAATGTCTGTCTGATACCTGCCTACGGCTTTTTCTGTTGATCTAGGGAGGCGCTTGGTAGTTGAGAGGGTGGGTCACCCGGTAGCTAAGGTCGTCAACCCCCTCGGGACCGTCATAACCGTCTCCGCGGACGAGGAAGACGCGCCCGGTAGCCAACAGGAGGGCAGCACTCACGGCGACAGCAGCAACGCGGACGACGAGCGCTACTGCTCCTCGTCGAGCTCCTCCTCCTCGGGGAACGTGCGCCAGGCGACGAGCGTCTGCGCTCAGGCGGGCAAGTGGCTCGAGGGGAAGGACTCGTGCCTGCGCGAGCTCGAGAGCCAGGCGCTCCGGGAGCACACGGAAATCTGCGCGGAGATGCGAGCCGCGGACGAGCCCGCGGCCATCGACAGCGTCCCCGATGAGAGCATCGAGGAGCTGAAGGAACGGCGGAGCCTCTGCGCGGAGGCGGCCACCACCGCGGCCTGTTGCGCGGTCGACCTCGACAGGGTCGGCGCCTTCCGGGACGTGCCCAGCAGCCCGAGCCTTTGCGCGGAGCGGGGCGCCGTACCGGACTGCGGCGACCTCATGCAGGGCAGGGGCACGCCGAGGCGCCTCGGGGACGAGTGCCCGGAGCTCGACTACCAGTTGCTCGAGGTCGTCGGGATCGGGACGAGCCCGTGCGGACCCGGGGCCTCGTCCGATGAGGACCTCGAGCACATAAACACGGAGGAGCTCGCGGGGGCTGGCCGTAACGCGGCCTCCTCCGACGAGGATATCGAGCACATCGAGCGGGTCACGCACCAGGAGGCACCTACGGCCTCGGACAAGCGCTCGGGGGCCGTTGGCAGGAAGCGCAGCAAGGAGAAGCAGCGCGCGACGGAAATGTGCCTCGTGGGAACAACAGGCCACGAGGAGCCTAAGAAGCTCGGCCAGGCGAAGCAGGAGCGCAAGCTCCAGCAACAGCTCAAGAAGACGAGGGTCAGGGCCAAGCGTCAAAACTCAATCGGCTTCGACGATATGGTCGAGATCATAAACATGGACGCGGTCGTCGACGAGCCGACGTCCGATCAATCACCCCCTCCTCTTCCTCATCTTCCTCCTCCACATCCTTCTGCTCTTCTACCTCTGGTCTTGATACCCTCCCCGTCGCCATCGGAATCCTCGCCTCTGGCTTTGTCGCCATCGGAATCCTCGCCTCTGGCTTTGTCGCCATCGCCCCCTCTGCCGACGTTCTTGAGCTGTCCGGGCCCGATGCTCGAAACCCTCGAGGAGCCCCTGCCGCTCCCGGACATAATCGAGATCATAAACATCGACGCGGAGAAGAGCAGCGGCTGCTTCCCGATCAGTCCCATGCCCGACTGCAAAATACTCTTGAGCCGACCCGATCTCTCCAAAAAGAAGTCCAAGCGTCACAAGAAGCAACAGCAGCAAAAGCCGCAAACGCCACAAGCGCCGGCGTCCCGGGAGCGGACGCCCCCGACACCTCAGGCGCTACAGAGTCCTCAAGGCCCGGAAACTCCGTTGGCCATGTCGCCGATCACCTTCCTCCAGGACGAGTCCCCCGAGGATATCGAGCCGTGCTCGGTGCCGGGCCCGGACGAGGGCCCGGAAAATCACCCGGCGGACGAGGAGCAGCTCGAGGTCCAGCAGACGAGCGAATTTTGGAACGCGGTCGTCTGCCACGGGAGCGACGCCGAGCCCCAAGTAGAATACGCGCTCTGCGGCGATAACGACGAGGAAGACGCGAACAAGGAAAACGTAGACGTGGCCAAGCGCGATTGTGACGAGGAGAGCGTCGGGGAGGAGCAACAGATGGCCGTGTTCAACGTCTGGCTGAACTCGAAGCAAGACGAGCTCGGGATAAAACAGGCGCTCGAGCACGGGAAGTCGGTCCAGCCGGCGGACAAGGAGCCTACGCCAGAAAAGAATAGGCCCGACTCGGAGCAGCAGCAACTGCTGCAGCACCAGCACCAGGAACAGCACCAGGATCAGCCGATGGGAGTGTTGGCCGTGCGCTCCAACTCCTTCGACGAGCTGAATTATAACGAATACGAGGGGCTGATCGTGACGATGGACACCGAGGAGGCAGTGGCGAACAACGGTAATCACGTGCCCGGGGAGCAGCTCGTCGTCACGGCTCTGGCCGAGAAGACCTCGAGGAACAATAGCTTGATGATGCCGGTGACCGGGCTCCAAGCCGGCGTCATACCATTGAAGAAAGCCAATCGGTCCAAGAAGAAAAAGCGCAGATGAGTAGAGGACTGCGTGGACGTACCCGGGGCCGGCCTCGCCCTCTGCATCCTCTTTTTGCAGGTCGCCGGCGTTGACTAGCAGTAGGGGTTATTCAGGGTTGGGATGGACGGGGCGGGCCGGGCCGAGCCGGGCCGGGTAGGCGGTGGGTGGCGATGAGAGGGGATGAGAGGGCTTGAGAGGCATTAAGAAGAGAGACCACACGAGACCACGCTATTGATTTTGACCTTGGGGCGGGGGGTATGGTATTCATTCAAGACAAAGGCTGTTGACTAAGCATATGCTGTAAATGTTTTTGTGCGAACGGCGCGCTCCGCCATGATCGAACGGACCTCTTTGCACCGGAAAGAAGCATATTTAAGCGATTCATTGTCAATATAACCTCTTCTTTTTTTTTTTAAATCCTTTTTCGTGCTCCCTTTACGTCGATACCTTTCTCTCGTAATTTATTTATTACATTTCTTTTTTCTTTTTATTTTATTTTATTTTATTTTTTTTTTTTTTTTTGTATTAAATACAAATTACGGATAGAAATACGCGGAATAAATTTTGAAGCGTCCCAACGGAAGATCCAATCTTCTCACATTTGCCAACGTCCTTAAATTAATTCTATTTATTTATTTATTGAACGAGTCGTATAGTCGAAAGGTAAACCATTTGTATTTCGTAATTGAGAGACTTTGTTGTCTTAGGAGATCGAAGCTAAAGCACCGTGTATCGCTATCCTATTCTTGCAGTATCATTCGATTTAATCGTACAAATATACGATGAAGAATAATAAATGTTAGAGCACAAGAAAATTTACAGTATAATCAAAAATAAAAACAAATACAAAAATCAAAAAAAAAAATAAATAAATAAATAAAATAAACAAAACAAAACAAAAGAAAATAAAACAAAAGGAAACGAATTCCCATGGAAAAGTAGCATCCGAATCACCTATTACTGAGCGTATCCTTGCATCTCCTTATTACTATCGTATTTTATTATTGTAATAGTTGTAGTTGCTACCGATGCTGCTGCGTGTAAATAATATGCCATCGACCATAAGAAGTGTACGAAGCTCTTAAAATAAAAGACGTGCATTATCTTGGCAATGACATGCGAAAACGGGCTTTTGCATATATGTAAATTTAGACGAAAATTGAAAATTGCAATGCGATGGGGAGTGTGGCGTAGGGGGTGGGGTGGGAGGGTAGAACGAAAACGGGGCATTATATTGTGTATACAGGGATACATAACGTTTACGTTTGCAGAACTTTTATGTGCTAATAATGATATTATTGTAATCGACCGACGATCAAATAAATCGCTGAAATTTTTAAAAATCAGGCCGTCGTATATCCATATCGAGAATTATATGTGAGAACTGGAGAGACATATAACGCGAACAAGAAAAATTATTGAGCTTACAAGCCAAGCATGTATTTAACGACAAAGAGAATATTCAACAATTTCTTATTTATTATTTAAATTTCAAAAATACATACCCACGCACACGCACACACGTACACACGGGATCAGAAATTATCAGAGCTTTTGATCAGTTTTATTTCGACTGCAATAGCATAGCGAAATCTTAAAATTTATAAACCTCGTTTTTAATAAATTAAATTTATCAATGTTATACTTATTAGTCGAGAATACAGGATATTCTAAATAAATAATACAGTATTTGCCAGTTAATTTTATGAATTGTATAAACAGAGATGAAATTGACAGATTTTTGCAGAGGCTTATCTTTCTTCGCATATTACTTCTATCTCACACAACTAGAATGAAAAACCAGTCATTATACTATAGTTTATAAATATGTAAATCACTATGGCAAAGTACAAAAGAGCAAACTTATGATCATAATACTTGTACTACTCGTTATAAATTATTAATATGTATTTGTATGGCGTAATAGTTCGTTTTTTTTTCCCTAAATAGGATATTTATGTGTCGTGTGTAAAATTCCAGTGGTTTAATTTGTTTCGTAGACGTATTTTACTTTTGTATAATTGACTCTTATACAATGATCTCAAAATGGTACTTTACGAGCTTTAATGTTTAAGAAAAT
Organism: Ceratosolen fusciceps; assembly: GCA_018883505.1. Lineage (NCBI taxonomy): Eukaryota > Metazoa > Arthropoda > Insecta > Hymenoptera > Agaonidae > Ceratosolen > Ceratosolen fusciceps. The sequence goes on along the minus strand of RCIC01000006.1, from coordinate 11,194,496 downwards.
ATCTTCGTCGTATTGCGCGCTCACCAGCACGACACAACTTCATTATGTCGAATCTTTACTCGGAAGATTTGTTGCAGCATTGTGTAAGCACAGAAAGTTGCGGTTATATTACAAAAATATCAATAACAACAAAAAAAAAGTGACTATGTAATAGCGTTATTAATGGTTAAGTCGCCGCGAGCACATAGATATGTACATAATGCAGAATATAAATAGAATGGAATATATAATTAGTAGTGAATTGTAATATAGAAATTAGTCATATTTGAACAAAAATATAAATATTTAGCGTAAGCGAATGAAAGCTAAAGTAGTAAAAATAACAAACAACAAACAAACAAAAAAACAAAAAAAAAACCAATTGAATTTCGAATGTTATAATATCGATTATGCATTAGAAGGACTGAGCTATTCAAAATTATTTACATTGTGCTCTTAACAATTAAGCGGACTGTTCAGAACATAAAGTAAATTAAAATATTTTGATGACCTTTTTGATAATTTTACGACGACACGTTACGTTTTCTGATTGAACCCTTTCGTCACATGGAAAATAAAGATAACCAATGTACTTTTTAAGCTTTTATACAGAAATAACTACAATAATTCTAGAAAGAGATATATACGAACCTTAACATGGGCAACGTGTTAATTATGAAGGGAAAAAAAAAATAAAAAGAAAGAAAATTTTGTGTTCATTGGCCGACATTTGGCGGAAAGAAGGATTTTTTATATGTATTTGCATTTTATGTAAATTTGGATGGATTTTGTTTTAAAAATCTGAAAGCCCCTGGAGAAATTTAAATCCGATTAGAGAAAGGACCTGTTTAAGGATTCTCGTGATTTAAATTCACGTTTTATTTTGCGATCAGAGCGCAAAGATGTACCTGCTTATGTGCCCTGCGACATCGTAGATCGCGACACTCGTTAGAGCAAATGATCAATAGCATTAATATATATATATATATATGGGCTCGTAGGCACTTACCGAATGTGAATGTTTTTTTGTAATCATGCTTTCGTTTAACGTGAATACCAACGAACAAGATAATAATAATAAATAAATAAATAAATAAATAATGATAATAATAAAGAAAGAAAAGAAACAAAAAAAAAAGAAGAAAAAAAGCGGAAGATCTTGTATAAATTGTAAAATTGAGATAGATAGCGAAAGTGCGAGCCGCACGACAAAGAATAAGTTCAAAGAATACTCTCCAACTCTATCTCTTAAGCGACAAAAGTGTAGACGTACATTCATTATAACATATTTCGATATTTATAAACAATGCATGTGCAATATTGCAAGCGTATGCGCCGGAGTACAAAGGGACGCGCGCGCGTTTAAAAAGATTTCATATTGTGTAATGTCGCATTTCCGATAGCACCAGATTAACTAATAATATTCACATGTATGCACTCTCGCATGTAAAGGTACATATATGCGCGTACGCGCGAATGTTCTGCTGTGTGTATTATTAATACGAGCGTTCTTCGACCGCTGGTCGATCGCAAAGATCTCCAACTAAGGATTTTAAGGCTCGCCAGCGGTCCATCGGACTTAGTATGTGTATAGGAAAGCAAAACAAATATACAAATAAATAAATAAATAAATAAAAAAAAGTAAGAGATTATCCGCGATTACGTACACGTGAATTTTATCGGATTCTATGTTGTATTGTATAGAGAATAAACAAGTGTTCACAATAATTACCTTAATAATTAAAAGCAAAAACAGAGAGAGAAAAAAAAAAGAACAACAATTTTAAGTATAATAATCATAATGATGATAGTTAAAAAACAAAAAAAAAACAAAAAAAAAACGCGTATGTATTATTACGAAGAATAATTCGTTTAATATTGTTAAAAGGGGAGTGTTCGTTTGGTTAAGAAATTTTACCGTCAACCTTGAATATTTCAAAATACCATTTAGATATGATTTAACAATAAATACAAAAGGACTAAGTTACGTGAATTAAAGATTAAAAAAAAAATTCTTATTTATTGAAAGTAACGTTGCGTAAAGTATTCTCGAACTTTCCGACCAAAAATTACTAGAGAGATATTTACAGTTTACGATTATTAATGAATTGTTAACGAGGAGTATAAGCTATTATTTAGTGCAATTGTTGATGTTTCGGCTCGGTCTTAAGTATTAATGTAATCGTAAAGGCTGAACGATAAACGTATAAAAAAATTCACATCGCTATACCCAAAGTCGTGGTCGTTGTCGTTGTCGTCGTCGTCGTCGTCGTCGTCGCGTCGCGTCGCGTCGTCGTCTTGGTACTTCGATACAATCGTGCATTGGCGTATAGACGAATGACTAATGAGAAATTATTTAATGGAAAAGAAGAAGAAGAAGAAGAAGAAGAAGGAGAAGAAGAAGGAGAAGAAGTAGTAGTAGTAGTAGTAGAAGAAGTAAAAAAAAAAAAAAAAAAAAAAGTCATATCGAGAGTGGATGTGGGTACTAATGGAAAATTATCGAGTGGAAATAAATTAATAAAATCCAGACAAACCTTGGTGTCTTTTATTTACGTGTAGGAAAAACCTTGTTCACGCAATCGCAATCAAAAGCAGAGCACGTCTACATATTGATATTGCATTGACGTATTGTGTACGTGGAGTAGCAATCATTACGTACCAATCGATCTATTATGCAATAATAAAGAATGAAAGAAAGAAAGAAAGAAAGAAAGAAAGAAAGGAAAAAACATAGATGATAATTATGTGTGCATGAAGACATCTTATGGGGGTAGTAAAATTGATTCATATTCGAATACGAAAGGGGTCAGCATCTCCACTAACAGCCACTAACAATGGCGGTGGAGGTGGAGATGGTGGTGGTGGGTGGATGGGCAGGGGGTAATTAAGGAAGAGAGTACCGAGAAGCACCGGGCCATGTAAATAACTATACTTAGAGCCCGTGGTCCGGTGCTCGGGAGCTCGGTGCACTCGATCAAACAGAAGGGCGGCCTATAACGATAATTTTTATTTTTAGCTTTATTTTATTTTATTTTATTTCATTTTATTTTATTTTATTATTTTTTTTTTTCGTTTAAAAACGTGTGTTCCAGGCGGAACCCAGTCGATGGCGAGCTACGAAGACCTGAGCTCGAGCAGCTTCAGCTCGGCGAGCCGGGCCTCCCTGGACGCCCGGAGCTCGCCGACGGCCTCCTACAGCGCGGAGCACATGATGGTCTTCCCGGGGGACAGCAGCGGCTCCATATGAGTCCACCGGGGCGACGGGCGGCTTCGCCACCTGGACGCGCATTCGTTCCCCTCTACTACTTCAGAGACTGAGTACTCGCAGCCTCGGCCTCCTCTACGGCTGCACCTGTCTGGCTGGCCCACCAACGCCGTCGCATCCCCTCACTTCGCTCACGGTCTTGCTCGCGCTGTCGCCGCTGCCGAGGAGTATCAGCCTCGGTTCCCCTAACTCGGCTTCCACGACGCCCTCTCCTCCTCCTACTTGGGCCTCTGCTTGTTTCAACGGCTTAAACGGCTGCTCTCCCTCGGCGCTCCCGAGTGCAGCTTCCCGCGAGCGATACGACCGTCCGGATCCTCCGGCGTCGTGCCCGGGAAGCCGCGCTGCGCGTTCTTTTTCTCTTACCCGTTGACTCTCGAGCCCTTAAAAGGCCTACATTCGATCGTGCACCGGCTCGACCGCTCACCTTTCCTCCTTCTTTTCTATTTTCTTTCCTTCCTCCCAGCCTCTCTCTCTCTCTCTCTCTCTCTCTCTCTCTCTCTTCCCCCTCGTCATACATTCGACTAATTTCTTTATGGAGATATGCGTATTTAGCGAAAAGTAGTAACGTTTATTTGTCTCTCAGGTCACTAGATATACATTAGAAAGAACGAGACCGACAACCTTGAAATAAACGTAGGCCTTAATCGCAAGAGAATTACACCCCCGCACTCACTCACTCACTCACAAGCGCACCTAACTATAGGTCTTCTTCTTTCCTTTCAAGAACAGATATTACAGTTACTTACATTTTTAATCTCTCTCTCGTCTCTCTCTCTCTCTCTCTCTCTCTCTCTCTCCCCTCTGTTTTTCCTTTATAACAAGAATCGATCGCCAATACGCGAACGACTGCTTTGCGTATCCAGAACGAAAAATACAGCTGTCAATGAATGGTTTTACTAGTAGTCGGTGAATAACCATACATCATTACGGAATATTTACGGAGCAAGTGAGCACAATGGAATAAGCAATTTTGGTTACGCGTAAGAAAAAAAAAAAAGAAAAAGAAAGAAAAAAACAATTTTTAGTCTTAAAAAACTAAAGAGATTCCAGTTATTGCTGATACTATTTTTAATGGGGAATTCGATTGAATGACGTGTTTTTGCTACCCCTTAAACATTCCTCGAAATTACGTAGGTATTCCTTACGTACAAATCATATTGCACTTATGCAATATGTGCGTGAGCGCGTATGTTAAATGCATTTTATGGCAACTAGAGTATTAAATTATGAAAAGCGAACGAAGCCTTTCGCAACGGTTCGTAGCTTCGCGAATCTTCAATTACCTAAAGACATTTCTATAATTATTTAACGATTATTTTCTCGATCGCCAAGTCTTATTGCTTAATAAATCTCAAGTAAAAATAAAAGATACCGTCATTTACATATATATGTATATTGGTTTTAAAAGAAACATTTACGGATTTAAAAGAAACGAAGAATCTTAAAAATGCTATAAATACTTAATCAAACTAAATTAAATTAATAATTATAAGAGAATTAAAGCATTTTCAAATTTATCTTAAAATATTCGATTTTTCTTTTCTAGCATTTATATTTTATTGATCAATGCTTCATTGATTTATTCGGAGTTAATTCTAGATACTAAAATAATATAATATTATAATAATAATAATAATAATAATAATAATAATAAATAAATAATTAAAAATAATTAAAAATAATTAGTAACGATAACGATAATGATAATGATGATAATAATAATATCTATGCATAACGATTATTATTGGTATTATAATAATTATTATTATAAAACGCAAGATTACTCCTTACGTAACGTATAATGAAAAAAAACAAAAATAAAAAAATAAAAATAAAAAAAAAACAAAAACAAAAAAAAAACACTTTAGTAGGTAATAGTTTTATTGTTGTTGAACGAAATTCAACTTTTGAATTTGAAAAGGAAATGCATTTATATGTGAGAGCAGTATTGAGAAAGGAAAATTAATTCTTATTAGTAAATAACGATCGTATTTTAATAAACGTATAATTCAATAATTCAATTATCGATATCATATCATTTTAACTGCTAACGCGTTGGCATTTTAATTCTTCGTAGTATTGATAATATAACAAATCTCTTTCTTTTTTTTTTCTTTCATTACGTTCTTCGTTCACTTTATTCTTAAATTAGAAAAATAAGAATAACGCGTCGTGCCATTCAGTTCCATGTGCCCAATCTCCAAAAAAAAAAAAAAAAAAAAAATAAATAAAAAAAATAAAAAAAAAAAAAAAAAAAAATTTTTAAATATTAAAAAAAGAACAAAAAAAAAAAAAAAATAGTCTCTTGACTTCTTTCCGCGAGGAAAAGTTTTAACGAGCTCGTTTATCCAGATCATGGTCAAGTCATAAAAAAAAGTCGCCACTTCCAAACAAACGCTGGATTCCAGATGATCCAGTGGAAGGTTGTCTCGTACCCCCAGACACTAGAGCTTTTATTTTTTAGCACTTTAGATAAGCGGGTTTCACGTGGATATTATACATGTACATATATTATATATATCTACCTACCTACCTACCTACCTACCCCTACACACAATACACACACACCCACACACACACACACATATATATATATATATTTTTCTATCTTGTTTTCTAAAAAATAATTGAAAATAAAAAGGATAAAGATAAAAAAATCAAGGCTAAAAGTTCGGCAAGACCTAATGAAAGTCGGCGACTGTACTGCACCCTGAGGCTGTCCTTATTTATCAAAAAGGTGGCAAGGTTATATTTATTAAGAAAAGACAACAAAACAAAACGAATGAAAGCAATTGTACGATTTCTAAAAAAAAAAACCTATTTGCCAAGACTCAACGCTCGTATAGATGTGAAAATAATACTCCTTTGCTCCCCTACCCCCGCAAGTCCATCATAAATGTCAGCTTTCCGTTTACGTTTTTTTTTCTTTTTTTTTTTTTTTTTTTTTTCCCGCCCCCTTTAATAACGGACTTTGTAATTTTACGATTATTTCACAGGCATGAGTATCGATAGTAGAAGAAGAAGAAGAAGAAGAAAAAGAAGAAGTAAGTTGTCGAGGTAAAAACAATGTGCCCCGCGCATCTGCAACTCGATCGAGACTACCATATTTAAATATGTATATAGAATATGACTTTGTATTCATAGAGGCTCGTGTAAGACGTTTTCTACGGCACTCGTCGCCCATGGACATTTATTAAACGATGTACGAGAAAGGACCCCATGCACGCGCCCCCGCGCGCACACACTTCCAAACACACAAACACCGAACAGCGTATATCATACGGTATTAATAGTAGTCTTTCTCGCGTCGTTTCCCAAAGGTCCGTTCCGTCAGATTATTATGAATTTGATCGATCATTTTTCGTAAAGATTATCCCGAAACTATCGAATGGCTTTCATTAATTTTAAACTAGCGATGTCCCACATTCCTAAATTTTCTTTCATTGTACTAAGATCCTCCCGACCTAACGAGTGATACTATCCATAATATATCAATAAAATACCAATTGTACCGTTATTGTTATCATATGACTATATATTATAAATATTTTATTATTTCACTATTATTATAATAACACTATTGTATAAATAATATTAATAATATACAATTCCGGTTGCTCAACGGCCGTTAGTATGAATATATATATATATATATATAACTAAATAAATAAATAAAAAAGAAAAAAAACAACAAAATAAAGAAAGAAAGAAAGGAAGAAAAAAAAGTAAAACCACCACTTTAACGAGCAATAACGAAATTGAGTTCTTCTCTTCAGTATCGGAAATTATAATAATTATCATAATGAGATAAGTTAAAAGAGATACTTCGAAAAAATTTTTGCACACTGTGATAATAAAGCATGCAGATCGTTGCATAAGATAATAAGTAATACAACTAAAAACAATCATTGCTATTGGTGATATTATTGTTAATTTATTTTTGGAATGCAAAAGTCCATCACCTTTTGAACGACCGTAAGCTTACGACACACCACTTCTTCTTACCAATTAATAGTTAAGCGCATAAAATATAGAAAATAAAAAAACAAAAAAAACAACAACAAAAATAAAAATTGATCAAATTCCACTAATGAAAAAATAATGCTAACTCGAAGGTACTAACACCACTATCTGCAACACACGCTCATTGGATATAATCGCCACTCTAAATTCTCACGTGCATTATGTTCCGTACATAAATTGTATTCCCCACCCGCCTCCGACCCCTTATACACTCAAGTAAACACCCTTGCGTTAGTTATGTACATATTTAACAAAATCCATCGTTCCTTTTTCCATTTTTGATAATTACTTGGCTTGCTAAATTGATTATTATTTCTCGCACACGTATTCGCACGCTGATGAAACTGTAACTTTATTCTATTCGACTCTATAAACTTTTCATTTACATTTACATTTACATTTATATCGCATTATCAATAATTATTAATACTTTTAACGGTATCGTACTTTTTCGTTTGTCTACTTTCTTACTCTATTTAACATATATATATATATATTATATGCTATGTATAATCTTCTAAAATACGTAAATTAATGTTTTTAGAATTTTCATTAGAAGCATTAGAAGGTGTAGATCGTATGCAATGAGCGCCGTCGCATATTTTCATTTCCAAGCTCTTTACTTATTTCGATCCCTTATGAATATTTATGAAAATACATTAGGTACCGTGACTTACTTACGTGGCAAGAAATCGGTACTCGAGTTTCATAATGCAAAATTAACAATCATTTTTCCTTACAATTTAATTATAATTCAAAATTGATGATTAGATTAAGTGAGTTAATAATTAATTCTTTTATTTTTATGTGGGATATATAAGAAAAGATTTTTTTACCTATTATCCCTTATTTCATATTAATTGTTATTTGTTTAATTTTTAACGTTGTGCGTTCTAAATTAAATAGTAAATAAAATAATCAATGAAACGCCTCGATTATTTTATTTAGTGAAAATTCGTTCTGTCCTACAAACTCGTATACATAAGTAGTCGCATAGTCCACACAAGCATGCACCTAATTATAAGACGATTGTATATTATATTTGTCTAAATTAAATATTTTCGTTATTCTATATTGATTAATTATGTATAAGCTCATGATATTCTATGAATTAATAGTGGAACCAACGTCGGCTTTCATAATTCCCCTTAAATTTTCTAAATATTTTCAATATAAAATTATCTGTACATGAGTCTTACTAATAAAGTATACATTAGGATTTTGTAAAACTTCAATAATAATAACAATAATAATAACCTTGTATTTCGTTATTAAGCTTCCTTCTTAATACTTTTTTCTTTCTTTATAATTTCATTAATATTCGCTCTCTTTCTCCTTCGATTGCTTTGCTCACATCTCTCTCTCTCTCTCTCTCTCTCTTTCTATCTCCAAATTGTAATCGATAAGAAAATACAAATTTCCGAATAGCAACTAATAAACTTTCTGTATTACGTTAATTTTTCTGTGATTCTGCATAAAAATACGACACGTTGTCGTTATTTTTAATTCGTTGATGGCGTTAATAATAAATATGGATCACCAGTTTTTATCAGACTCGATTTAATGTAGAAATATTACTTTGGAGAAACGAAATATTTGCCAACGTTAGTTTTAATTTCGCTATTGCCCTTTCGTTTTGTTTTACATTGTACATAAATCTTTCTTTCTTCCTATCTCGAATAAAAGACGATTTGTACTTTTAATACTCACATTACGCTCTAACTCAATCATCATTGTATTAGTATATAATTTTTTAAAAAGTCATGCATAAGAGACTCTTTGAAGTTGAAATTTTTTATCTCTTATTACTTTTCGGCATCCGTTCCAATCTAACGCTAAATAAAGCCTTCAAACAAATTAAGTATTTATCTTTCCAGTTGACTTTCGTTAAAGGCATATTTACACTTTAAAAGGAAATAACTAGACGTAATATTTTTTTAATTTTTTTTTTTTTTTTTTTTTTTTATAACGATTATAATGATTAAGCTAAATATAACTAATAAAAAACGAAGAAGAAGAAGAAAAAAAGGAGAAATTAATCGATTACTTGATATCTCTAATAAGCATGTATATTTTTAAAGAGAAGCTAACGCACGTAAAAGTATCAATTGATCTAAAGAATTTCGCAATTTATATAAACATTGTATGAAATTTTTGTAAGAAAGGAAAAAAAAATCGAATATTTTATGTAATAAAGAAAATAAAAACTTTTATCGACTATGGGTGGTGAGTATCATTTCTCGACAAGAAATCAATAGATAATCACGTACAATCAGATTTATAATTAAATATGATTAAAGTGAACAGCGCGACTGTGTCGTATACGTTATTGAAAAGGGAGGGGGGGGAGAGGGGAAAAAGACAACGAACGATCCAGAATATTGTTTAAACGAAGGGATTAACCGGAATAATCCAAGCAAGGAGGTGGTTTTGGGTGGCCGGAGTAGATAAAAAAGGTAAGATCTATATAACTATTATATCCTCGAATACAGTGCGTGGCAGCCGGACGTAACCAATTTCTGTCACCGAACCTTTAAAAGTCAATTTTTTTAAATAACAAGGAAGAGCCGGAACTTTTGTATTTATTGTATGACGATTGTATGTATGAAAACTTAAACGACAATAACGTGTGCAGAGCATCGCGCGGTCACTCATAATAAATACAAAACAATCGGATCAATATCAATGTCGCTATTAAGCGAGTATTGGCCTAAAGTCGGACAGGGACTGAAATTCCTTTGATTTATTTACATCCGAGTGGCGAAGCCGTCCATCTATTATGACTCGTGCTTCACGTGCGCAGTTAATTAATTGCATGGGATTCGACAAGCGGCTTTAAGGGACATGGCCGGATGATGGCTCGCGATGTCGTTGACCTCGCAATAGTAGACAGACGCACGCACACCCGCTACTAATAATACTAGACGCGAGATGATCACCAGCTTCGGGAGGAGTGGGGGGGGGGGGTGATAGGAGGTGGATGGAGGAACTAGCGCCGATCTCCCGTTTGAAATAGCAGCCATTTTATTAATATAACATTTAAGGGAACGTCAGGTTTCGCGTCCCTAGGTTGACGTTGTGCAATAATACCAAGGGATGGCTTTTCGTGACTAGGAGCCCCTAGTCGTCCTCCCTTCGTCCTTGTATTACCTCAGATCGCGTTATCTTGGTTATTTTTTGGCTTCCTTGGGTACTCGTGTATCCATCCGCGGGTGGACAAAACTGATAATGCGAATACGCGTGCGTGGCTGCTCGTATTCCGCGAATCCGGTCGAGAGTCTCGGGGGGGGGGGAAGCCCTGGCAATCCCTAGACGGAATCGATGGTTATTGGGGTTATTTGAATTACGTTAATTCGCATGGATGGATAAGTCGGTGCGGCGAGTCGCGCGCGCGCGCGCGCGCGCGTGCCTTCGTTTCCAGACGGGTCCCAAGAAACCTTCGAGGTTACGAACGGCACGTGAAAAACCATCGACATTCGCGGTGCTTATAAAAAGGACATTCGAAGCCGCGACGAGTCGTAATAATGCTTCCATCGGCATTGCCATTCCTCTCCTCCCTCCTTACTCTCTAGCCCCTCGTCGGCCCGAGCGCAATACAATACCTACGAGCAAATGAACAGTAAAAAAACAGTACTTTTTCTCGAAACTGCTCTGTCTCCTTCTCATTCTAATAACGGTCTTTTACTGTAAAACCAAGGTAAATAAGTGTGTGCGGAGTATTTACGTGATGGCGTTATGTTGAGTGAGTTTAGTAACTCACCGAGGCGAGCGACTCCGTGCTCGCACTGACAGTTACTCTCAGTAAAGAATTATCCGTTACTCGGTCCTTAGGCCCTGGGCTCTTATGAATACAATTATAATACAATCGCGGCGTTTGTACGGACGTTTGGCCCCAAGCGACCATGACGTTGAATTTCGTAAAGGCTTTCTTTATGTTTTCCGGGCTCTTCGTCACGTCGATCGGCCTCTCCATTAATTTCTTCGAAAAGTATCTGCCGCCCTGGTTCTCGAAATTCCTCCGGCATGGGAAATTTTGCTCCAACGTCAAAAACAAAATCATCGACAGATTCGAGGTGCCCAAAAGGTAAACCTAAAACCTTAAGCGTACTTAAGGTTACACTTTTATTTTCACGTCATCGCCGGGCACGGCTATCAACGCGATCACGATTATAATATGATATACCCAACAGGTGGTTCAAGCACTTCTACGTGTTCGCTGGTCCATTCTCCACCCTCGGCCTCGCCCTTATTTATTATCGATACTGTCAAAATGGCAAGTTACCCGATACAGTTAAATGGACAATAAATTTCCTAATGGGCCAGCCGACGCTTTCTTTAAGTAAGGACTCTTTGTTGCTTTCAAGCAGCCGAGGACTTTTAACATTTTTTAATTCACCGACCTTCCTTTGCAGTTCCAATCGAAAATACAATGTTTGCAATGATACTGGTAACGATTCATTGTTGGAAAAGATATTACGAGACGCATTACGTGAACGTTTACAGTAACGTCTATATGAATGTGAGCATGTACTTGGTTGGCTTGTTACATTATTTTGGAACGGTAATTAGCATCATTGGTGAATCTTACGATGTCACTAAAGGTTCAATTTCATTACATAAAGACTTGTTAATTCAACCTCGTAATCCTTACTTATTATTATCTGTCATGTTATTTATTTAAGATACCAAGATTGATTTGAATTGGACAAGATTAAGCTTCATAGACTGCATGTGTGCTGTTGTACTTCTTCTGTCGTCGTTTATGCAATACAGAACAAATGTTATTTTGTCGAACCTGAGAAAGAACAAGAAGGGTGTCGTTGTGACAATGAGTTATAAAATTCCTCAAGGAGAACTTTTTAATTGGATATCCGGACCATTACAATTCACAGAGATTGTCGTATATACTTGCTTATCTATTATTTTGAGAAAAGCATCTACATTTCATTTTGTTACTTTTTGGGTTATTATGAATCAGGTAGAAATTTATCACTTTTACCATTTGTTTTTTACATTTCATTTTATTTTATAAAATCTTTACAAAACTAACAATTGCATGTATTTTCTTTTACAGGTAGAATGTGCATATTTAACTCATCAATGGTCTTTAAGAACTTTTGAAAACTATCCCAAACGAAAAATAATTCTTCCATTAGTTTTTTAATCTCTCTCTAAAGTTTTAAACTTAAAATTTTATAAATAAAGTATATTAGAAGAGTTTTTAGCAAATAAATTCCGTGCATTTTCTTCTAATTTAAAAAAATCGAATTGTTTTAGTAAACATTTATAATATTTAACAATTACTTGATCTCATATTTATATTTGAACAAGAAATGATTTTCGTCTTTTGAATCGTCAAGAAAATTTAAAAAAAAAAAAAAAAAAAAAAAATAATCCAAAGATACAATAGTGCAATAAAAAAATATGACACAGTCCTGTGAGACTGTCTGAATTTGATTTTAGCAATAACCAGTGCTTTATTTAAATTTTTATATAAAAAAAAAAAAAAAACGATGTAAATATCAATATTAAAGAGGCCTCCATAATAAAATATTATAAATAAATGTAAATATAAGAGAATAATATATTTGAAACAAAAAAATTCATTTAAACTTTAATTCACCTTATAAAAATTTAAATTTAAGCTCAGCTACGCTTTATATTGATGCTTGAAATAAATAATACGAATATGTAATAAAATATACAGATTCACTTGTTCAAAAACAACAAAAAGAACGTAACGAAAATGTTTTATACACATAGATCTAAAGTTCACGATCTATCCTTGTTAATTATATACAAATCAATTTTAATTATAAATGTTTTTATACATCTCTTGTTTAACGTTTTTAAGTACATTAAAAAAAAATGTTACCTGCGTCTATAAATACAATTAAATAATTATTCATTTCAAATGTTTAACAAGTTTTACTTGCCATGATGATGTAATTCTGTACCGAATTCAATGCAAAATAATTTTTAAATGAAAATGTACTCAATTAATTTAGATTCCGTTCGCCATTTGATATTATTATAAGTACAGTTTCAATCTTTGACAAGGCTTCATACAATAAAAATATAATTTTATTCCTCATGATTCGTTGCACTTCTTATAAAGCTGTTCGTTTATTTGAACAGAAGACTGAAAAACATTAATTAAGAGAATTAGTAAAATTTATAAAGATTCTTTTCGATAAGCAAATAATATATTATACGAATTGTAGTTAATTGAATTATTACGCTATAAGGATAAATGTAACTTTTTTTACTTTAGTGAAAAATAAAATAGTTTATTATTCAGAATTTCAATTATTCTTTCATTTAAGTTAAATTATATTAAGTTATTAAAGAGTATTTGAGTAATTTATGAAATATATTTTATAACGATTTTAATACCTATAGGGATATCCTTGAGCCTTGTTCCTGAATATAGAGAGAAGTAAACTGAAGAATATAGCTACAAGGGCCAATCCAATAACAGTAAATATCCTTCTCTTTTTAACATCGCCCTTACGTGCAGCTGCTTCTGTCATGAAAATCATACCCAGAACAACAGCTCCATCTTAATTATTTAACATTAAGGAAATAAAGCTTTAAAAATTTAAGTAATAAGAGAATTTAAGAGTTGTATAAAAAGGATACATAAAACCATAACAATGTACGTTTCAAAAACAAATTGACCTTGCGAAGATCCATGAATATATGCTATATTACCATTTGGTGACTTATAAATGAATGGAGGACTTCTAATGTGATTCCACATTTGACCAGATATCATTGTAAGCGTAAAAAACTAGTGTAGAAAGAAGCAAATTTAATGTTGTAATTTAAAAATAAAAGTTAACATAAGGATAAGGGATTTACCACTGCCCCAAGACCCCAAATTGTTTTGTTATAAATGAAATCGAGGTTGTTGCGTTTAACGTATAAGCATCCACCTATTAAGATCAATAACGTGAGAGCAGCAACAGTTCCAGAATAACTGGGAGGCCTGAAGACGCGAATCTACAAGAGTATTACGGACATGTTATTAATGATACTATTTAAATGTAAAAGATGATATCAGTACCTGGATATCAGTACGTTCAGAAATCCATTTCGCTATGGCCTCAGCTGCAAATCCGACCCTTTGAATGTCCATTGTATCAGCTGCTTTTGGTTTACCCTTTGCTGGGAAGTGCATATAAACAGGTGCTGTATTTAATCTCATCTAGAAATTGAAAGAAAATATTATTAAAAATACATGTATTTGAAACAGAGATGAGTCGCTGATGTTTTAATTTACCATTTGAAAAACTTCTGAGCCTTCATCAAAATCTACTAAGGCAAAGAATATCTTATTTGAGAAGGATTGCGAATATCGAAAAGAATTAGCTACTATAACAAACTCATCATTTGCATGCCTAAAAAATATTTCAATTATATATAATACACATATAAGCATTGGAAAAACATGTAAATATTAAACGGGCAGCTGAGAAACCTGCAAATTTGACACTGTCGTTGAGGGGCCATCGCCGTAAACATCACAACAACAGAATAATTTTTCGGCGTCGTTTTAACAAACTCTTTGAATTTGGCAGTATTGAATTTCATTACAGGCTTTTTCATAGCCATATCCGTGAGCTGCTGTATACGATCAGCCAGCGATGCGCTTTGACTCTACATTGAAGGGAGAAAGAAAAATGTAATTCCATATTTTTTTAGGTTAATACAAGTATATTGGCTGAGAAGAATTAAAGCAGCAGAACATAATGCAACAACCGTGCTCCCATTAATTCAGTGATTCATAAAAGGGAATCCATTGGTTAATAAATAAGGGTAAATAACACAGCTTTGCTTGAATTTAAGGATAAAATGCCAGGTTGGGTAAACATGCTGAAAGTGCATGATGAATGAGAAAGTATTAATGAAAAACTTACACTTTTCGTCCTGTACTGACAACAGGCACTATTTAATAAAACTAAAATTAATCCCAAAAGGGGAAAGAGTATTTTGCTGTACATGATACAATAATAATCTTGGCGAGGGTGCTGTAAAGAAGGTGTTATTGAGTACTTTAATTGTTCGATTAAGCTTAGCAGCTGATCTTAGCGACGTGTCGCCGAATATCAAGGAACTTTGAATTCTGCTTGTGATTTTAGGTTGAGTTTAGAGACACCTTACGTCAACCGCTCATTTCTAGTTTTTTTTTCGTTTTTAATCTCGTTATGGCATAAATGGCCGATCTCTGATTTATGATTTCCGAAATTTCAAATCGAAGGTCGTCGCTAAGCTCAACCGTCGACACTCTCGGCACTCGGCACTCGACAATCTACGACACGTCTCCTTTTTTTTTTTTTCTTCTTCTTCTTCTTCTTCTTCTTCTTCTTGTTTATCTTTTTATCTCTTTTCTTGTATTACCAATGCAAATGAGCGGCGAGCGCGTCCGCCAGACAAATATCTTTAAATTTAAATGCACACGTAATCCTCCGCGGGTATTGATTCCTTCGATTTACATTATTTCACGCTCGATTTCAGTTATCTGTCGCAGGCTTTTTTTTTCTTCACATCGATATAATCAATTCGTTAAAGCCAGAAGACTCTTAAACTCATCGAGCCGTTATTTATGCCTCATTTTACTTACTATTAAACAAACATATACGTATGTATAAGTATATACTTTTTTTTTTAAAACTAAACAAAAAGCACATGCTCTCTCTCTCTCTCTCTCTCTCTATCTTTATTTGAAACGCCTCGGGCAAATTTAAATGTACAAAGCACATACTTACTTTTTATTCAAAGTTATCACGTAGGAATTTCGTTAAAATAAATGTAATAATACCCAAGGCGTCACGTGACGTTCTTTAATGCAAAAATACATTTCTCTTCCTGTAAATTTGCTCATTAAATCTAACTTAACTATCCCATATGCTAATAAAGCGGCAGTAATAATTTGTATAATTTTTTTTATTTCTCTCCTTTTTCGACGTTATACGTATCATTAAAGGAGCGCGTACGTAATCTCGGTAATTTATAACTATACTTTACTGTCCGAGTATCTTTCCCGGTTACATCGAGTAATAAATTCATGATAAACAATTACTCCCGAGGTGATTTTTTTTAATCTTCCTCGGATTTCTTGGAATTGGCTTAACTGAGATGGAAGCACTGTAGTCCGAGCTATATATGCTACAGCCATCAAGGAAGCATATGGTTAACTAATAATTAGTTAAACAATCACAGCGGGAGATTTAATCGGATGTAATTCTAATCCTGCGGAGGTCGACGCGAGCAATGTCTCGGGCATATCTCCGATGCTGTTCTTGTAATATCTCTCGATCGGAGAGCAGCTGTAACGACGGAAAAGGGCAAAATTTACCAACCAAAGCGCAGCGGAATTAATCAACAAAGGTCGTTGAATAAAAATCAAACAAATATTCAACGAAAGGGAATCGTCGAGTTGATTAGTTCACACGCGCCTCGTTAAACGTCATTTAATACCAGTTTATATAATAATCGTTTATTGGTTTATTTAAATCAATGTCGATCGACCAATGAAAATCGCCTCGATTATCTAACAAAACAATAAATACGTTATTATCCAATGATAATTGTGGAAAACAGGTTGTTGTTTCTTTAAGGGGTTCCACAATGTTTCTCCTCGTCGTTGCACTAATTTTTCGCGTCTTAATAAATATTTTTTTAAACAGAGTTATTACACTTTAGATAACTCGAGTCTTTCGTAAATGGTTGATCGAAAAAAAACACGCAATGCATTAATGTATTGGAAAATACAGATTGTAATTATTAGTTAAGTGCCTCAGGAGTGGTAATTTTCTAGAAGCATATATTGTATTCCCTCCGATGTAAATCCACTGATAAAATATTTACGTAACTAAAAATATAATTTATATCAGTCGTTGCTGATAATGTAAACACGTAGAAAGAAATATTCAGTTATTATTATACAGTATTAGTTTGAAAATAATTGTGACTGTTATCTACGTATAAGTGGCGAATAAGCAGTAACCACAGAATTTTCTTTCTTTTTTTTGTTCTACAAACATAGCAAAAGCTTTAAATTGTGTTTATGTGAGATAAGTCGACATTCAGTCGTATCAGTATAACTCGAATGCATATTTATATTCGTCCTGTTTCTGCTTCGAAAGGAATTTCGTACGAATAAATTAAAAATCTTCCAGGGTAAGAGCGCGCGATACTTTTTACTGAATCGAGCAGAAATTGTACTCGCGATACGCCTGAAATATCAAAATATAAAATTCCCGTGTACGCGTTGAAATGGGTTGATTTGTCAGCCGGACAGGAGGTGGACAGGAGGGCGTCGGGAGGGCGGCAGGAGGGCGACGGGAGTGGCGTGGGGAGTGGCGAGGGGGTTGTAAGACAGACGGGCTCGTACGAACGGACAAAAGCTAATCCGTACGAGCTCGTCCGCGGAAGTAGCGACAGTGTATGCGCACACATTAGCACTTGCGAGCTAGCACAAAGTCGCTGCACTACGGCATTCAGCTGCGGATGCGTGATTGGATAAGTGCACGGGGAAAAAAACCGATGCCCCTGAAGAAAGTAGTACGCGGACTAAATCGCCAGGTGGCTTCGATTTGGGCCTGCACACATTGTGACTACGGGGCCACGTAAATGTGACAATTAGCGTCGACGCAGGAGGAGCCCAAGCAAGCAAGGCTTTATCTTCTAGCGGACAGCCGTTACTTTATTTGAAATTCACAAGCAATAGCTCTTCCTATCTCTGTATATCCTAACTATAAAAATAGCAGCGCGCTGCATTTTTAAGCGCAGTGCTTTCTTTTAGCTTCGTCATAAGTTCTCAGCGCAATGCAATGCCCGTTCGTTTGAACAGTTCGTTCGAATCGCCGACGACACGTACATTTTTGATAATATTACAAAACATATTAAGCATTATTTTTGTGTGTCACGGATAATCGTTTATGGGGTTTCGTGCTAGCGACTAGCTGACTAAGGCAAAGTAACGATACGCTTGCAAATCGTCGTCCAACTAAACTCTTTCTCCAACTAAATAAATAAATAAGAGTTGCCTTCTACCCGCAAAATAATTTAATCGAATTTAATTCGCCTGCTGTAATTATTAAGATTTCCTTAAAGATACCGTTAATTAAGTTAACAACTCGAGACGCTGACGAATTCATAGTTGTAATTTGGAGCGAACAAAACTCTGTTTTGTTCGCGATAAAAATAAACCACGATGGATGGCTAATTTATGATGTACGAGAGCAAGAGAAAGATACTTCGAAGGTGCTCTCCTTGTTATTTTTGCTGACGGAGGCAAGATACCCTCGCTGTAAAAAGCCTACAATGTCACAAACATCGGTAAACGAGCTGGGAAGATAATTTCAGCCGTTGATAACGATAGCGGTTTCGAATAGAATATATATATATATATATATATATATACATTGGATGTTGTGCGCGAGCTGCAGTTCGTTCGAAATCTAACATTGCGTAGACAGACGTTATTAAATGACTTAAAAAATGGAGTCCCACGCGGTCCAGTAACACCCAGTTCTTCATTATTCCTTTCATTGGCAACTTTGCATATTGCGCTCGGCAATTCCTGGGACCAACGATGTCAATCTTGGGATTCTCTCCTGGCACAAAAAAAGCAAAGGAGCCGTATGCATTGTAAATTAGCACAGAGAGAGAGTTTAAAGGGAGCCGAGGACGGAATAGAAGGGCCGGGCGGCGCCGAGGTGTGGAAGCCACCACCAGCCAGCCAACTATTAATACAATGAGCTCGTTGATGAATGTCTCCCTCGGGAAGAGGCCTCTCTCGGCCGAATATTATTAAAATGTCTTTTTTGCAGGCGAAACGACGACGAGCCGTCGTGCTCAGGTCTGCAGGCCGGCCGAAGGAAGAGAGCGCGGTGGTAGGCAAGTGGTTACGGGGAGTATCGGAGGTACGCTGAGGGATCCTGCAGCCGTTCTGGGAACCGGGGGTGGGGGGCGGCCCTCGAGCCCTAATTGGCGGGGTGATCCGCTGTATCGGGGGGCCCGTTTATTCTTCCTCTCTCATCTCTCTCTCTCTCTCTCTCTCTCTCTCTCTCTCTCTCTTACGGACACACATGCTCTTTGCCGGTAGCCGACCATCCAACCAACCGACTTTCACTCTCTCTCTCTCTTTCTCTCTGAGTCTTCCCCTCGTTCGCTCAACCCCTCGTACCGCACCGTCCCTACGTCCGTCCCAGGGACCTACATTGCGCAACCGTTAAAAATCCAAGGGACTAGGCGGAGGCGCTATTGCGCCAAGGAGCCGTTCCGCAGTCGCGTTTACGGTTGCCGAGGCTGAGCATGTCGCTCGAGCCCAACTAGGGACCCCCGTACCTTTTTCCTCGCGAGTGGCTCCTCGTCCCGTCCCGTCCCGTCCCGTCTCGTCCTCGTCCCCGTCTACATTATAATATTACGCGTATTCACCTCCCCGATCCGTGGAGCCTTCACGTGGCTCCGTAAGCCCGCGCACCTCGTTATTCAAGTATCCCCGGTCGAGCTTCGGCGGAACTTCAACGGGGCTTCGAGAGCGGACCCCGAGACCCGGAGATTTCCTGTACCCCACAGTTGCCAACCAGAGGAGAGAAATGTCCTTCTCCAAGGCGCGCATTCAGCGCTTCAACGAGCTGCCGAGTGAGTAGCGGAGCAGGGGTGTGGGCGGAGGGCCCGATAAAGCCGAGCTCGGGCCCGTTTAAAGATGCGTTCTCGAGGGATTGGATTCGGCATCGGGAGGACGAGGAGGGAACGTTGGGCACCGGCCGAGTTTTTAAATTTCACCGGGGGTGGTGGTCCGGTGGCGGCGCGCGCAACCGCCTCGCGAGGGTGAAAAGGGGATCGGCATCCCCTCCACGTTCGAGCGCGACTCCGCGTATTATTTCTTTGTGCGGCGGCTAAAGGGGGGGTTGCCGCATGAGAAAGTTGCCACGGCTACGACGGGGGCCCGAATGGGTCCGTCCCGTGTACACCTGGCATCTCCAGCGTGCAGCCCCGAGCTCCCGCAGCTGTCCCCCTCCCCGCCGTTTACAATTGCGCCACACGGTCCCGTCCGTGTTTGTACACGAATGCCAGCCACCCTGTCTCGCTCTCGCACCCTCCACCTCCCCGCCCGTCAAAGCTTACGCTACCTACCCTCCCACCTCCCACCTCCCACCACCCGCAAGATCATTATCATTATCCGTCCGTTCGATTTGATGGCTCAATCCACGCGCTTTCAGTAAATTTCTCTAGGTCGATGATTTAGCTATTAATAATAAAAATAATAAGAAAAGTAGGGAGATGCATATCCTTATTATTTTTTTTCACGGAGCGCGTGTTCTATGATCTCGAGGGTTGAGGGAAATTGAATTCTAATGTCACGTGGCGCTCGCAGTCTAATAAAACGAAATGTTCCTTTGACGCGAGCGCCCCGACCCTAGTGACGTCTCGTTCTCAGAGCAGTCGCGTTATTATTGCGGGTCCGTGCTCACTAGTCCGTCAAGTAAAGCACGAGGGAGGCATGGTCGGCTGCACGAGGAGGTATGGGATCTTACCGAGCGGTTGTGAATATTTGCAGGCGAGGCACCGCCGCCCGGGGCTTACGACCCCAAGTTCAACAGCATGGTGCAAGGCTCCGGTGGGAAGAAGGCCAAGAGCACGACGAGCAGCGGTCACGAGTGCAACGCCTCGACCTCGAGCCGCAGCAACAGCAGCCTCAAGCAGTTCAGAACGGTAATCGACATTGACCTTGACATGATGCACAGGATCCATCGCCTCTATCGCTTTATGAAAGAACCGATACCTATGTAAGAGATGAATCTCGTCTGCCCCTACAGCCTCAATTGCCTAAGAAACGTGCGGTTGTCAAGACGACCGGGGCCAGCTGTCCACGTGCGAAGACCAAATTATACACGGAGCGCGATTCCCAGTCCATGTATGAGTCTAAACAAGAACTGTCAGACTTGAGGGTTGAATGCGCCAACAAGGACAAGACCATTCAGGAATACGAGAAACAAATTGACGATGTAAAGGCTGAACTTCAATGCCTTGGTGAAAAGCATAAGATTTTGCAAAATGAGTATGCCCAGATTGAAAAGGAGCACCAAAAGGAGATCGAGTCTATGGTAGAGAGAAGTTTAACACAATTTAATTCATATCATCCTTAAACTCGTTTTGTTTTTTAAGCTATTTATTGAATATCTTTTTACTTTAAGGCTAAATTGCAACAGGATGTGTTGGAAAATAGTAGCGAAGCCTATGAAAAGAAAATAGATGATCTACAGTCTCAGCTCTCTTTGATTTTGAAAAATGAGGATGAAAACAATCGAGAAAAAAAGAGAGTAGAGGAAGAGTTGAAGGGAACGGTTAGAAATTTGGAACAGCAGTTGTCAAAGTGGCAGGAACAAGACGAGTTAATTAATCAAATGATTAAGCTTGACGTAGCAACGGAGACACTTGATGAAATATCAAAAACCATAAGTAATGAGATGAGTAACAAAGACCTGCAAATAACCAACTTTTTAGCATTACCAGCAGAAACGGAGCCAAAGCCAATAGAGGTATGCTCGACGACGAATTTTTTACGCTACTCCAACTCAATGTTTTAGAGACAATAATAGTAAAGATTTCAAATAACTTGTTTCAGATAAAAAATTCAGAAAAACAAGTAGCTGAACTTGAAGGTAATTTTGAAAGTGGGAATAATGATGACAATAGCAGTTTGGTTTTGAGCGTGAATCAACAACTTTTGGATGAAATGACTACGGTACTTCAAGAATACATTGATTACGACAATTCCGATGGAAAGTGGAACGTAAAAAATATAGCCTTCCAGCCGGAAATTGAAAATTTCCTTAAAACGATAAAAAAGCTCCTCATAAAGTTAAAGTCGGCTTACGACCGTGAAATGGAATTGTCAAGGGACAATTTTAACGAAGAGAGGGAAAATCTGGAGCAGGAACTCGAGAGCAAAAGAACAATGGCAATGGAATTAGAAAATAAATTAGCAGAATCAACGGAGACCAATAGCTTTTTAACCGAAGAGCTTCAGGATGTTCAGGACTTGTACAAAGAGGTATGGATTCCATTTATTCTAATTCTATTGCACAGCTCGTGACAACCCGTGACTATATAATTTATAAATTCGCACGCAGATGAATCGTACTATGAGCGAGTTGAAGACCGAATTAGAATTAGCGAACGATAAGTACAACAAGGTGTTGTCAGTGCACAAAGCCGAATTAGAATTGACAGTTAAACGACATTTGGAGGAACGGACGAAGCTGAAGGACTTGCTCGAGGAAGCGAGAAGCGAATATTTAAAAGAACTCGATAACGTAAGTATTTTTCAATTCCAATGTAGTATTGGGTTGATAAATTAAATGTAATAAAAAGTTACTTATTCATCCTTCTCCCCGCCCCCGCAGATGACTACTGCGAGAAACGAGGAACTCTCGGAGGTAAAACTAGCGATGGAAAAGAGAATAGAGGACGAGAAGAAGCGAATGAAGGAATGCGCGAACAAGATGGTCGAGAATGCCGAGGCGGTGACTAGGGAAACGTTAAAGGCATGCAGAGCAGAGAGCGAGGAAAGGGTTCGGCGGATAATTGCCGAGACCGATGCGCTTACTTGGGAGGCGAAGAACTCCTCCGCGGACGAGCTGCGCAAGATGACGGAGAAGTACAACGCTCGGTTGGATCATATGGAAAATGAAATGGATAATTTGAGGTCGAAATTGGAAGAGCGGGACGTGGAGGTAATGCAATTGACCGCGGCTCTGGAGGAAATGAAATGCACGGCTGAAATGCAGGTAGGATGACGTATAGGCATCACTATCAAGTCGTTATAACGAAATTCACCGTTATCGTAATGACGTTATTAGGAAAGCTTTAGCCAGAGCTTGCAATCGGAATTGGATCGCGCGGAGGCGGAGCTGATGGAAAAGAAAGAGGTGCTGCGGAACTTGAAGGACCAGATTCGCATGGAGTCGGCTGAGATGGTCGCCAGGAGACGTCGCTTCGACGTCGTCATGTCTGAAAATCAAGCATCCGTGGCGGCTTTGACTCACAGGCTCGCGCAGAGTGAAGCCGAGGTCGAGCGATTGCAAAATGAGCTGCAAAGTAAGGAGGCCTCGACGACCGGACACTGCGATCTATTCGAGGCCATCGCATACGATTCCAAAATAGTGCAGAAGCAGCTGGACTCGCTGACGGATAACGTCGAGCAAAAGGTCGAGCTCATCAATCAATTGGAGGTCAAAAGTTTGGCTGAAATTAATACGGCCAAAACTGCATTCAACGCCAAAATCGACAGCTTGAAAAGTGTCACGATAGACGAGCTTAATAAGGCTCAAAAGCAATGTAAGCTAAAGTCTGAGCATATCGTTGAGGTAATTACAATATTAAAATCATTTCATTCGTTATTGCTATTGGCACGCTTTGCCCGATTATACTAATTGCCGTCCCCTTGTGCCGTATTAGTTAGAGGGAAACCTTAAGCAAATGTCTGACAGGCTCACAGAGGCAATGAATATGCTTTTAAAGCTGGAAGAAGTAAACGATAGCCAATTGATAGAAGTGTCCCAATTGGAGTTGGAGAATGCTAAGCTTCAGCAACAATTGGACGATAAAAGCCAAATCCTTGAAGAAAATAGTCTTTCTTTTTCAGCACAGCTGCAGTATCATAAAACCGAAATAAGCGAGGTAATTCGAGCGCGCGTTTAATAAAACAATAAGAGTACGCTGTGTATATTTATTAAAATCCTTCGTTTCAGCTGCTCGAACAGATCCCAAAGTTGAAGAAAGAAATAAAAGTCATGGAGGAGAAGAGAGACGAAGCCGAGGTAAGGATTTGAAATTGAGTAAAAATTGGCTGGCATGTTATATGGATTTGTAATTGAACTGTGTTGATTTAACGTTTTAGGAAAGAAAGTATGACTTTGAGGAATTGCGGCTTAAATACGACGACAAAATTACAGTATTGACGCAAGCTCTCGAGAGCGAAAAGGTCGAAAAGGAGAAATTCGAAAAGTAAAATAAATTTTAAGACATTCAATGTGAATCTCGTTGTGGCTAACGAGTAAGTTTTAGTAACGGAATACCTTTTTTTTTTTTTTAGGCAAATGAGAGAGTACGAGCAGCTTTGTGATAATTTGAAAGAAGAGTATAAAGAAATGTCGGAAAAATATACAGAGGTGATAAACCATAGTAATCCCAGACAAAGGATAAAATACGTATCGCAATTGAAGGAAAAGGTAGATATTCAACAGACAGATCTTCTTTGCTTGCGGCAGGTTCGTTCAATCTTGGTTATCACTCTTGTGATTGGATTATATTGGACGTGGTCTATTTACATTTAAATAGATAATAACAATATTGTTACTGATTCAGAGTTTATTGATTGATTGTTCATAATTGCACGTGTTTATTGAGAGTCTCTCTCTATATATATATATATATTGTTATAATTTATTGCGTCCATTATCAGAAAAACACATGTTAGAAATTCGAAAAGCACGAATCAGAACGTTAAATCAAATGTACTAAATGTCAAAGCAACGTGTAAATTTCATGAGGTCAAAAAGAAAAAAAAGAATGAGTTTTATTAAATAATTTATCGTTCAGTATTTATACGTCCTGTGTTTTCAGGAGCTTGAGTCGAAAAATGATCTCGTCAACGAACTTCGGCAGGCCAACGATAAGCTAAAGTTCGACGAGAGACGTCAACTCGGATTGGGAAAAGAAAACGTTCACCTCCTTTCATCTCCTCACAAGACGTTGTTTTCTAAAAGTGCAAACACGACTCCTGTCGCTTCGCCTCATAAGCCGCACACGCCTCTTCGTGATAGGAATGACTGATTATAAACAAAAAAAAAGCCCTTATTTATAAATCTTCTTTCTTCTGTGGCTCTATTTGTGTATTTGAGCCGTATATAACACATCGTCGAGGATGATGAACACGATGCATCTGTTTGTTTTGTTACTCATAGCCTTTTAAAATCCTAAGTAAATTTAAAATAAGTTGATAAATCTAAGAGAACCAAGAGAGGGAGAGAGAGACATCACTTCTTTGCTGTTAAATATTATGAAATTTAAGATTCTTATACGCTTCCGACATCTAGAATCGATAGATTATGATAAATTATTTATTGAATTGTTTGAAATTTTATCGACTTTATTGGAACCTTAAAGTCCTGAGGTTTCAAAATTTCAAAAAAAAAAAATATTACATCCTTGGTATTGTAAAATAAATATTTTTTAGGAAAACTATTCAAATGTTATGCTGATGTATCATCATTATTATTATTATTATTAATTATTTATTATTATTATTAATTATTATTATTATTATTATTATTATTATTATTTATTATTATTATTATTATTATTATTATTATTATTATTATTAATTATTATTTATTATTATTATTAATTATTATTAATTAATATTAAGTTTACATGAAATGTGTAAAAATAGTATATCCAAAGTCTGATCATAATTATAATAATTTTATTATTATCAATATTACTGATAGTATTATTATTAGAATGAATTGAGCTCATTCATTTGAAAACTAATGGACATATGTTTGAATAAAGCCTATGTATAATTTTTAAGTATTTTAATATTTTTCTTTGAGAGACCGACCCTCTTCTGTACAAATTGTCGTTATGCTCGAGGATCCGGTGGAACGGGCGGGGCGAAGGTACGGGTCAATGTCGTGAAATTGAGTTGGCTGGAGGGATGAAGGGAGGGGTAGTCCCGTCCCCCTTTCGGCCGAGAAAAGTGAAAAGTCGAGTACTCGTAGTTGGAGGGATTCGTTAAGAAACCCTGAGTCTTCCGGTCAGACGAGTTTTGTATGCAATCAATGGGCTAGGAGTGCCAAAGGCCGTCAGTGCAGGTTAGGTTGGTATAATCGCATGCATTTTACAAAGCCATCGCGAGAAAGTATGGGCGGAGAAAAGGGTAGGGGTGGAGGGAGGGAGGGAGGGAGAGAGAGAGAGCAATTCCGAGGCAATATCTCAAGTGCTCGAGCCACGTATTTTTCTAAGCAGTTAATCTTGTTCCGGTCTCGATCCCCGTCGAGCTCGCGTCGATCACACTTGACTCGTGAAAGCTCGTCGGAGCGACGGTGCGACTCGGGAAAGTTGTAGCTGCAGCTTGTAATGAACGTTGGCAGTTTGGTAGACTTCAACCATCTCGGTGAGCATACGCTTATGAATACATATTAATAAAATGATACACACTCGCGCTTGCCACCAGCCGCGTTACTTGCGCGCACGTAATGATCGATCACTTTGAAATTCAAAATGTAATTGTCGATATTGAAGACGTTGTTGGAAAACAAATGGGAAAACGGGCGGGTTTTCATGTCCTCGCTTTCTCTATGCGTTCCATATTTTATATTTAAATTGTGCAGTCTGCGCTGCTCCGACGAAACATTAACGTTATCTTTTTAAAAACTATATAAAAGCCAACCCGGGGACTTTAACGTTATGACATAAATATTTCGCTGCGCCGCGACGATAACATTACGCAAGTAATAATAACTCCTTCCCCTTGTATTACTATTTCAAAGAACAACGACGTTTCAGCGACATTGGGTTCGTTTCAATTGTAAAAGTGTTGTTATTCGAACGTATATTATTAAGGGCATAAGGGGCTTCCCCCCCTCCCCCACTCCAACTCCAATTTTTAACTAACGACATTCGTAATTATTACGATTGACATTAATTCAATAATTAGTTCTATGAAACTAGACGTGAATTTGCACGTATCCACGTAGTCACGTAGAAGACTTGATTTTATGTTCTAAAGAAAATTTCGCACGACTTTTCGTAACGTAAACGTCAAATGTCATTTATCTTAGTCAGGTAAAGAAAGTAAAAAAGCGAACAATATGCGTAATGATAGCGAAAAACAAAAATTTAATCTCGATAATAAATCTTAGATATGCAAAAGACCACTAATCGACTACCCTTAATCAGGAAAGTAAAAACTATAAATCAATAAAAAAAAAAAAAAAAATAAAAAATAAAAAAAAAATTAAGAATGCCCCCTGACAGCTAAGCCGTTTAACCTATAAATGTCACTTTGTTTTTACGCAAAGCATCGTCTGAACTATCAGTCTTGAATCTTCAGGACAAGCGCATTCTTTAAAATATTATTTCAACTTCGGTAGCTAAATTAATCCAATACGATTATATATATATATATATATTTTATAACAACGATACATTAATCGTATTGTCTCGATAAGATTTAAAGCAATCTGTTGACGTATTTATTACTTGAAATTTACAGGATTTAATTGGAGCGCGTTAAATATTCATAATTTAGATTATGAATGAAGAAGACATCACCGACTCGTTAGAGCTACATATACTATTTACCGAAGGAAATAAAATTAAAAAGCAAAACGTACTGATTGACTCGGTACTGATTAGATTATCGCGATTACAAATACAACGTAACTGATATTGCGTCTCTCTGATTCGGTTTTCGAAATATTTTTAAAGAAGAGTGACATTCGTCGTGACTAAGCTACGACACACCCGATTACTTTCGCTCATTAGGCTTAAGTACACGCGTATTCGAACTTTCCTATACCCGGTGCGAGTATAATTTATAAGCTATATAAGTAAGTAGTATCCGTAAAATGCGAGGAGTCTATGGCGAAGCCGCCCTCGGAGCAATCTCCAAGACCTTCTTAGGGGAATTGATGAATTACTTGTCGTCGTTAAATATTGACCCTGTTTTTTTTTTGTTTTTTTTTTGTTTTTTATCTCAGAAGAGTCAAGGATTGGCGGTTGCCAAGCCTCCCGAGGCCGTAAGTACCGGAGAGATTTACCCATCGACTAATGCTCTGTTGACAGATGAGGAGGCTCAGAAGCTGATACGGGAGAGCGCGAGTGCCCGGGGCTTCTCCTACTCGCCGTACAGCAAGTTCAAGGTGGGCTCGGCCCTACTATGCGAGGATGGCTCAGTCCGGACCGGCTGCAACGTCGAGAACGCCTCGTTCTCCGTGACGATATGCGCGGAGCGCTGCGCCCTCATAAAGGCCGTCTCCGAGGGCCGGCAGAGCTTCCGCTCGATCGGCGTCGTAGCCGACAGGATCGACGGCCGGCTGACCACGCCTTGCGGCGTCTGTCGTCAGATGCTCAGCGAGTTCGGTGACTTCGACGTCTACATAGCGAGCCCCGATATGCGCCAGGTCCTCGTCACGAGCACCCACGAGCTACTGCCCCACGTCTTTCGCAAAGGCAGCAAAGAGAATTTCATATCGGCCGATGGGCCCGTTTAACCGACACGACGGCCACCCTCCTCCCCGTCGTTACGTCTTCCTCCGTCAATTCTAGCACGAGTCGGCTGAAGAAGTTTTTCAAGCATTTCTACGCACTTTCGTCTACGTTCATTCAAGGACTTCGGCTTCTGCACTGTCGGCCAATAGATCCGAAGGCGATAATAAATATACGAAAATCTTTACGCGAGAGTATAAACAATAAATAAGTATTTAGATCATTCGTCGTAGGCTTTGGCGCGTATAAAGTCATTGTATATGCGCGCATAGGAAAATTATTGAATTTATCGACTCACCCATTATCGAAAGTTCAATTAAATTAGCTCGATTACATTATTAATAAAACGTTTTTTTATAATAGCTCGCGGCTTCGCCTAACTTAACTTATATTGCGACTTTATAATATCAGTCTTTATTATATGTCACCCATTTTTAGTAAAACGTAGTCGCTCTATTATTATTATTATTATTATTGCACGTTAATTTTAATTAGAGATGATTTTACACATCTTTTCTAAACTATAATTTGTTTTTTTTTTATATACCGTACGGTTAAAGCATTTCTTGACTACAGTACGCCAATAGCAAACTATTTTTTTGAATAGATTTGTTTTTCGTATTTGAGAGAAAAATATATTTATACAAATTGGATATCGTTCAAAAACGTATATATATATATATATATATCAAAAACAAACTTTTACTACCAAATGACTAATGATACACGTTAGCAGCGTATATCGTTCGTATATGATTATTTTAATTACAAATATGATGATTTTTAAATGTATTAGCTCAACAATGCCTTATATTATTTTTAAGTATAAAAATTAATAAAATATTTATTACAGTTGGTAATTAATGTATTATTAAATTACGTTTAGAGAGTGCCATGATCTTGATTTCAATATTCCCTCATTCGCTGTGTATGAACCGGTAAAATTAAGAATTTCTTTTTTGTGATAGAATCTAGGTATAAAATAAAAATTAAGATTCGCTTAAAGTATAGGAATGAAAACACGTAGATGATATTTTTAAAGCGGGAATGCTCCTGTATTATCTTAGCTTTAATACATTTATAAGCGTCTCTCTCTCTCTCTCTCTCTCTCTTTATATATATATACACGTATTCACGCACACACGCACACGCTCAGTTAGACAGACAGACAGGCAGGCAGGCACACATTCGCACAATCTTACTCATTTCTCATTCAAATATTTATATGCACAATGTAGTTATCAGGAACTTTGTAAAACGCGTATTCTTGAGTATCTGGCCATTAATTGCTCTTTACGCTCGGTAGAATACGCGTTTGTAGAAATGCAAAACTCCCTTTGTAATAAAGGCCTCGAAAATTTACTCGTTTACCAAAATGGACACCTGAAACATTTAATAGGATATATACGCATATATATATTTAAGGGCATGAAATAACGACGAGAAGGTTATATATATATATATAATATATAACTACGATTAAAAGTATATAAAAAATGATTACGGATGGGGTGAATACGGAATAATATTCTCTATTACATTCTCTACACGTAAGCTGGACTCACCATCCTATATAACACTGGCAAAGATTTTCATTGTTCGTCGCCTGCTGTATGAGTAAGTCGACCTGTCGCTGAACACTAAGGGTCTCCTCGTGCGAGAAATCCCGACCGGTGAGCTTATCACGGACTCGATTTATGATCTGAAGAGCCTTTTTATTCAATGCTTCCGGCTGATTATTGTCACCTGTTGTTGAAAATATATATCGGTTTAGTTGATTTTTAATAAGTACCGAAAATTGTCTAGAATGTCTTGGACGTGTAAGGATCGAGCGCTCACCTCCATTCTCGATACTGCAGGGAACGCCTTTCTTTGGTAAGGTGGCAGTGAGCGAGTCGAGCATGTCGCCGTGTTCCTGGCTGCTGCTCGCGCTCATGCCCTGGGCGTCGCTGCGCTTGCCCTTGGGTGCCGCGTTGTCCATGAGTCTCCAGTTGAGCAGCGGATCATAGACAAAGGCCTCGAGGACGGCCATGAGGCTGTCCTTGTTGCGGTGGAGGACCGACATAACCGACTCGCACGTGCGCCGATACGTGCCCTCGATCCCCGTCACCTCCATCGCGTTTATCAGCATCCGCGTCAGTCGGAACGGTATCTTCTCCGGGAACTTTTCTCGCGTCATAGCGACCTATGATTACAAACCAAATGACTTAACGACCCGCCGTGGACGTATTCGCATTATTGACGAGCTTCCGTCAATAGTAAATTCCTCGTCACCTCGAAACAGTCGCCGAAGTCGATGTGGAGTATTTTGCCACTAAGTCGGTCGAGCATAAGGTTCGAGGGATGCCGGTCGCCCAAGCCGAGGATGTAGCCGACCATGGACATGACCGCCAGGGAGCGCGTGTAGTTTGTCCGCCTGTCGAACCACACCTCGCTCGAGGGCGACTTGAGCCAGAGCAGCCGCGCGAGATCGTCCCCGTGAGTGTGCTCGAGGGCGTGCTCGAAGACTTCGACCTTCTGCATGAGCATGAGATGATCGTAGTCAGGAGCCATCTGCAACGAGCGTTAATCCGTTAAATCGCCCAATTCCATTTTCACGCAAAGGCTTCGCTTACTCTCAACATAATTCTGTGCTCGATGTTCAGCAGGATCTTCTTCTTCTCCCTGTAGTCTCTGATCAACGTGTGCAGAGTGTCGCAGTGAGGGACCCAACCGATAAGGCCACTGTTCGTTGACAACGGAATAACCGCGTATCTCTGTAGAGCATCGAATAACCCGGATTATTGACATTATCGCTCCGATAACCCCCCACCCGGCTGCTTCTTCTCCGGCAGCTTCTACGGCCCGGAGATCTTCCCCGTCTTACCTGAATGGTTAAGTTTCTCCTGAAGGTATCGGGATCGTGAAGTAACAGAGTGTTAACTAGGCCAAACAATTGCATTACGCGCTCATCCTGGCGAAGATCCTCGTGCCCTTTCAGCAAGAACATGTAATCCTTGCCGTTGCTACCTGTAGGGTACAAGGGTAACCTTGAATTTAGTCATGCTCTGCGCGTACAAGTTGTGTATAAGACTTGAAGAGAACCTTTGATGCAAAGCTTCCGTGGACGCTGCTTGCTCGAGATGACCTGCATGGAGCTGTGTATACTCGCGATCCTGATGATCGGCTGACCGGGCTGATAGCTACCGGGGACCGCGAGCTCCAGGTCCCGACAGAGCAGCAGCTTCGGACTGACGTACTGGAGCTCGAGGCTCGTAAGCTTCGGCAGCTGCCTCGATATGCGCCGGAAGACGTGATAATATAAATCCCAGGCCTGGTTAAGGTCGCGCACGTTCCCCGAGACCTTGTACCTGTGGCACCACTCCTGCGCCTCCATCAGATCCCTGCCGTAGGCCTGGTTGAAGGACGTCTCCTTCAACGTCTGTGGGCCACGTTCCAACATCGCGTGAAGCGGCTCCAGCGTATTGAACATGCCTGCGACGTTAATTCACACGAGTTACGGGATCAAGGTCATTCATCGTGGGGATCGGTCGGTATCGGTAGGTATCGGTAGCTAACGTACCCTTGACGTTACGCTCGCCAAAGTACAGGCGACTGGCTTCCTCGAGACCCTCGTGCCAGAGCTCGTGCCAGAGTATGGCTACGCGTATGAGCTCGTCGCTGACCATTTTCGCCTGCTGCACCAGGGTCGGACTGTGCTCGCTCATACTATTAAGGATTTTATTGGCCGCGGTTTTGCGCGCGTGGCTCGCGCTCTTCGAGGCCACGGTCAGAGGGTAGACGAGGGCCTGGGGATGCGTCTTGCCAATGTCGACTAGGAGGTTGTGAATGCAACGGCCAACCAAGGCTCGCGGCGTATCGATCCGAGCTATCAATTGCGGTATAACCTGCAGGAAAATTTACGCGTTAGTACGTTGTCTCTCTCTCTCTCTCTCCCTTTCCCCCTACACTCGTTCTGTCTGACCTGCAGCCAGGTATTGATCTCGATGAGTCTGATGCCCTCGATTATGGCTTCGTAGACCTCGGGCCACTGCCCGTACTCGAACCAGAGCGTTAGCAGCCTAAGGGTGTCCTGGAGCGAGTTCCCGTGGGAGAGATTGATCGACCTGATGAAGCCCTCAAGGGCGGGCACCGTGAACCTCGATATATATTGGGAGGAGAGATTGCTTCGCGTTACACCGTTCGCTAAGCTAACGGAGCTCTGCTCGCTCAGACTAGTTTCCCCCTGCTGGTGCTTGTAAAAGAGCACTGCCTCGAAGTTCGTGTAGGCGAAGGCGTGCCAGGCCTTGTACCAGCTCGAGTCGTGCTTCGTCGCCGCCGCGTAATACGAGAGGACGGCCGGTATCGAGTCCTCCTTGATGCCCTGGAGGGCCTCGAGCCACTCGCCGAGCTTGAGGTAGCAACGCGCGAGCAGCCTCTTCCGCGCCTCCTGGTGCCTCTCGTCCTCCGTCTGCAATTGGTGCTGATGGTGCTGCTGCGGCGGCTGCTGGTGCTGTAATTGCTGCTGACTCGAGAGGAACCCGTGGACGAAAGTCTGCAGCTGGCCGTAAGCCTCCTCGCGCTGACCCGCCACCCACATGTGCTTGCAATAGGCGAACGTCACCTGTAACCGACATCGTTGACTCACTTTCCGCGTTTTCGCAACGAGTAACTAAAATCGTTCGTTCGAATGTCCATCTTTCTCTACGGAATGCGCCATTCATTATAAGAATTTTTCAAGCATTAGCCGACAAAATACCTGTGGATGTTGGGTGGGCAGTGCCTGGTCCGGCGATTGCGACGGATCGATACCGAGGAGCATCACCAGGGTCTTGTGGCAGAGCATTAGGTTGCCGTTTTTCCGACAGAGGCTCGCGTACTTCAACCACGTGTACATGTCGTCCTGGGGCGATATCACGAGAGTATGCACTTGTATGATCTTCTGCCAGTCCTCGACGATGCGTTGTCCGCCTTGCAAACGCTCCCACCACATTGATTTTATTATCGATCGTCTCTCTGGCACCAGCTTGTACTGTATCACCTACGCGATAAGCCCAAAAGTTGTAATTTCGTTAAAGGGAAATGAAACGTAATAATAATAATAATAATAATAATAATAATAATAAACAAAAACAGACATTCGACGCTACTTAATGAATACAATAAACTACGTTGAGTCTATGATGCAAAGATTCGATAGATAGATAGATAGTAGGACGCGACGCACCTCCTCGAGCTCAACGAGCTTTTGCACTTCGACCATGGCATTATATGCCCTCTGGTAGCTTTCGCCAGCCATCGCCGTGAGTTCGGTATCCAGAAGGTCCCTCGCGCTGTCGATGAGCCTGTGCGCGAGATTGTACTGCTCGTCGTGGATGGCGAGGACGGCTCGATAAAAGGCCCCGTCCTGCGTGTCCTTGGGTATCAAGGCCACGTGTTTCTCCATGCTCTCCCACTGGTTGAGGCCCCAGGCGGCTGCGGCGGCCATCCTCGCCATTCGCTGCTTCGTCTCCTGGGTGTTGGAGGACCACTGGCGCATGGCGACCTCGTGCAACTGACCCCACTCCCCGAGAGCCTCTAAACAGCGCATTTCACCGAGAGTCGACTCGACGTCCTGGGAATCGGCCTCCAATCGTTCCCTGTACAGGTGCAAAGCCTTGTCCCAGTTGTGCAACTTTTCGTACCAGCGCACTTGGACCTTCAGCTCCTGCTTGTTGTTCTCCTGCTGCTGATTCATCACGTACTCCAGCAGACCCTCGGCCGCTTCCTTCTGCTGCAGCTTATTATTAATGCTAATGAGCGACTCGAATACTGCCCCGCTTCTTCCTGAAACGTTATACGGTCCATGACGCAATGGGAATCAAAAGAATAATAAAAAGAAGAAGACGACGAAGAAGAAGAAGAAGAAGAAGAAGAAGAAGAAGAACAACAACAACAACAACAACAACAACAACAACAACAACAATGACGACGACAACGACTATTAAAGGATGAAAGTGTGAAACTTGCCCTTGTGAAATTCATCCTCTTTGTAGTGCAGAGCTTTGGCGTAGGCGCGACAGTGCATCGCCCTCTCGCCGAGGACCTTGCTGTCCAGCGGCAATGGCCCCTTGTCACAGTGCTCCATGAATTCGGCGAGGTTGAGTATCGTCTGGCTGATTTCGGGCAGGTCCGGGACCATTAGAGCCTGCTGGAGCGTGGCGACGAGTTCCGCGCGATGGGCCGTATCGAGCTCGCTCCAGCAGGAGACGAAGGCCGCGTTGAAGAGGTCGCGCGGCAGTTGGGAGTACGTCTGCGCTAGCGCCCAGCAGGACCTCAGCGCCGGGGAGGGCGACTCCTTCAGCAAACCTATTGATATTTTTCGAATCGTCACGTCTCTCTCTCTCTCTCTCTCTCTCTCTCTCTCTCTCTCTCTGTACGTATAATACACGCGACTGGTCGTTGCGCTTGAACAGAGCTTAAGCGATGGAGCCTAGCCGTACCTATGGAGAGGCTGCGCAGCCACTCGAGCCAGTCGTCCTTGGAGACGCGCCTCGTGGCCGTCCAGGCCTTCTGCAGATTGGAGGCGGAAACGTTGAGCTTCTTTATAACGGTCGTGTCGGCGGCGGAGGCGAGCCCGAGTTCGGCCCTCTGGCTCTTGCTGCGCGCCTGCCTCTGCCGGGCGCTGCTCAGCAACAGGTGATCGTGCTCCGAGGCCTCGAAGCGACCCTGGCCGCCGAGCCGCGCCTCGCTCTGGACCTTGTCGACGAGGCTCTCGAAGCGCGAGTGGACGATCCTGTGACGGGCGAGGGCGCGCTGCACCAGCGGCAGGAAGATCTGAAACTTGGGCCCGAGCTGGAGCAGCAGGGCGCACAGGGTCTCGCAAGCGGGACCGCGCAGTTCCGGGCACTGGTCGAAAGTCCGCACCAGCGGCTGGACGATCCGGGAGGCAAAGTCCGTGAAGTCGAGGCTCTCGGCGAGCTGCTCGACCGTCTCGAGGGCGCAACGGCTCACCGCGACCGGACAGTCCGCCGAGGTTTGAAATAGACGTACCACCGGTGGGAGCACCAGGTGCAGGTAGTTGTCGAGATTACCGGCGAATTTCTGCAGGGCCAGCAGGAGCTTCACCGTCACTTGGCGCTCCTTGCTCGTATCGTGACTAAGTACGCGCAGTATCTGCAACATCCCAAATGGCATACGTCCTCCCGTGATCAATAAGTCCTCGGCTACTCTCTCTCTCTCTCTCTCTCTCTCTCTCTGGCTAAACGTATAAGCTTTTGCGTTACCTGGGGCATCAGACGCGGCAGGTATATCTTGAACTCGGCGCCGAGAGCCACGGCCACGTGCTCGACCAGATGTATCAAGGTGCTCTGGAGGGGACTGTTCCACGTCCAGAATTCGCGAACGAGTGCGAATACGTCGTCGAGGTAGTTGCGTATGTGCTGCTTAACTATTGCTATGAGTATGGCTAACTGTTGGAAGAGGTACTCGCGGAAGCCTACGTCGGCCGTTCGGAGTACGTTTAAGAAGCTCGGCATAACCTGCAATATTTACGTGTCAATTGAATGAAAACGAGCGTGAAAAGGGAACGATAGAGACATCGCTCATAGAGAAACGATTGTTTCTCGGTAAGGTCGCTCACCTGTGATATATATGGCACGCACTTGATACCGAGGCTTTTGAAGATGAAGGTCACCGCCTGGACGACCATCGTGTGATGCTGAGCGAGGGTGGGCTCGCGTATGATGCGCATGAGGGTGGCTATCGCCACGGCCGGGTAGTACTCCTCGAGGGTCGCCGAGGGCATGTTGACCAGCATCTCGCTGGTGCTGAGCTCGTCAACGGCCTCGGGACGGGCGTCCGCGGACGGCGTCGAGCTGAGGGCCTCGAGCTGCGGCGACGAGATCTGTCCGAGGTTCATCTTGTGCTTGTAAGGATCCAGGGCGCCGAGGAGGCCGAGCACGCGAATCGTCTCCCGGCGCACGGCCGGCTGCTGCTCCGTCTTCAGGAAGTTCATGAGTACGTCGAGGAGCGACGGGTACTGTCGGGTTTACGAGGGTACGAGTTATACGAGGGCAGTCGAGGTGAACGGGCAAGAGGATAACGCGAGTTGAGAGTCACCACCGCCGAGGTACTTACCTGCATGTAGGGTCGGACGACGTGACCCGTACTGCCGACCAGCTGACCGAGGACCCAGAGCGCGACGCCCCTCTTCTCCGGGGAGGAGGCGTCGACCAGCATTTCGAGCAAGATGGCCAGCAGCTCCGGCATCCAGGGCTGCATCTCGGCACCGCTGACCTCGGCTAGGACGCCCACGGCTCTGAGGACGGCGAGCACGACGCCCGGATTCGGCTCTGGCTCCTTGAGCTTCGGCACGAGGACCTTTAGAACCGGCTCCATGTACAGGCGTATGAGACGCGGAGCCGAGACAACGAGGTGGTCGAGCATGCGGGCCGCCTGCTCCTTGTTCCTGCCCATGCCCGAGTGCTCGAGCTCCGTCAGAAACTGGATGAGGGTCTTGCGCAACGAGGGCATCACGTACGCCGGGTTCATGTCGCTCAAGCGCCCGATCGTCCGGATCGCTGCATCACCGCCATTATTAGTTCTTTCCCATTAGTTTTTCAAAACGTTTTTCTACGTTCGCCCGAGTATAATAAGTAATAAATATCATGGGGTAATGACTTGCCTAGCTCGCGGATCTCGAAGACCTCGTCGTTCATGGCGACGAAGAGGCAGGACAAGCTCTCGGCCTGGGCGAGGTGTATGTCGAAGGGCTCCTCGAGGGAGGCCAGCACCGAGTAGCGCACGTCCGCGTCCGTGTCCGTGATACCGACGACGAGGAGCTTGCCGAGGACGCTGGAGACGGTGCTCGTCACGGTGGGTCCCGGCTGACCGAGAGCCAGGCGTAATAGTCGCGAGCACGTTTTTACCGCCTCCAGACGAACCTCCGGCTCTTCCCAGGTGAGAAAGTAATCGGCACAGCGGCGGACAAAGTGCAGCAGGGGATTGCCGTCGAAGTTGAAGGTGCCGAGGGTACGGAGCCCGAGGACCGTCGAGGCCACGTCTATCTCCGTGGGTGGCGCCGAGATAGGGCTCGAGGCCATCCACGGGGCCCCCGGATGACGCAGCGGTTTGTACATTAGCACCTGTAATTTCAGGGACCAGGTTCTTTCGGGCACTTTCGCATAATCTTATCGATGGTATTTTGCGCTACACCTTACGGCAATAAATTTCCTTTTCAATTAACGAATCGTAGAATCTCGCCTGGGTTCACAGGCATTCTTCACTACTTAAGTTAGTCAACCGTTTTATTCAAAACAATTAAAATCGAATTGCTTCGAAATCCAAATTAAGCCGTTCATTTGCAAACGTCAAATTCATTTGCAGGTAGTTTTGCGGTAGCGCGCCATGACGTCACAAATTACTAACCTTTATCCACTGACGTGTCTAACCTAATCCCTTGATAATCAAAACAAACCAGCCAGTGTAAATTAATAATGAAAATTCTCTTCGAAATCGAACGCATTGCCGTTTTTTCTCTTTAAATAATTTTAATCTCAGCGGCTCGAAGAAATACTGTTTGTAAAGAAGATATTAACGTTCGTTTCGTAAATGTAATTAATAATGCAAATAATTTTGGAATCTCTTCGATATCGTTTACTTTAAATTAATACAAATTTAATTTTTTAAATTTCTAGATTCCACGGTCAAATTTTTTTGCTCTAGCGATTATAATAATTTCGATTGATCAAGGCGAAGAACTTGTAAGTATTGAAGTGCCGCGAATTGATTATTATATTATTATCACTGCTATAACGTATTTCATAAGATAAGGAAGGTCTTGTAAGAAAATTACTCCTTTACGTTTGTATTATTATTCTACAGATACGTATCTCTGATTTTGAAGAGTTTGATCACTGTTCTCTGACCAATAAGTAAAGCAGCGAATGGAATGATGAGGCAATGGAACAAGCTCAGGGTCCAGGAAGACAAAGTAGAGGGTGCGATTAAAGCTCAAATCAGTTTGAGAGTTAAAGCGATCGGGAAATTGGGACGAGTATTATATTGAAGCAGCGGGTACCTGTGAGAGCATTCGCAAGAGACCCTGGGAAATATCCATCTTGAGGGAGGGCACGCTATGGGCCAACTCGCGCAAGGACGTAGTGAGTATGGGGGATAAGCCGGTGGCCAGCATAGGCTCGAGGAGGTCCTTGACGTCGGTCGTGATGGTTTGCTTGACGGCGTGTCCGAGGAGCGTGATGCAGACGAAAACTGCGGGTTCGAGGGGCGAGCTTCTCTTTTTATTGGGCGTCTCCTTCGAGGGCAGGGAACTCTTTATCACCTCCATGATCTTGGGCAGGTAAGGCTTGATGTCCTCGTCGACGGCGACGGCTATGAGGCCTATCGTTGTAAAGGCCGCGGCCCTGTCTTTCTCCCTACCCCTAAGGCTCAGCAGTAGGTAATTCAAGCACTCCCGGAGATTGTCCGCGACGAATTTGTCCTTGTTGAACGCAGCGAGGCGCGGTAGAAGGGTCATCAGGGCATTCTGAATGTGACTATTGCGATTGTGCCGCTGATTGATCACGTCTACGTTCATGTCGTCGAGCTTCTCGAGCATTAGACTGCGGCACGCTGCGGACTCGTGCACCGGGTACAGACTGTGCTGGATGTTTGTCGAATTCTGAGGGGAGGAGGACCATTTTGACACGAGGTTCGTTTTGAGCCGCGGCATTAGGGACAGGATGTCGTTCTCGTTGGCCTGCGTAGAGCAGTTCAATCGCTCCATGAGGTCTTCGTAGAGCCGCTCCCATTGCAGATTACTGCAGCGCAGCAGCTCGTTCAGCACCAAAAGTGACCCATGGATCCTGTCGTCTTTGTTAAAGCCCTTTTCGCGGCTGTAAACGTCCTCGAAACCAGCGACTATCTCCTCATGACACTGCTTGTACCATTGTGATTTGTGCATCTGCTTGGCAGTCTCCCTCTGAGCGGTTACTACGAGAGCAGCTCTCAGAGCTTCCACGGCTCCTTCTCGGATGACTGGTTTTGAGTCCCGCACAGCATTGAATATAAGCTCAAAGAATTGAGTCACCTGCTGGAAAAAATACGTTGGCATAGAGACTGCCAGCTCCTTCAAAACAAGAACGGCGGCGTGCCTTTTATTTTCATGCCTGTCACCGCTTAGCCACTCAAAGGCACGCTTAACTTCAAACTCCACATACTCTGCGGTAAATGTACCCGACACCAGTGCTAGCTTGCCCACCGTCTTAGCAGCCAGTTCCATAACTCCAACGTCGTTGGACGGCAAGAGATTGCGCAGGTAGTTTGCAAATCTTATAGTTCGGGTATTAATGTTTCCAACATCTGCGCCGATGAGGCAAACGATTGATAGAATCCCTCCCTTCTTCTCGTTTATATCAGAACCAGAGACCATTTCAAAGATGTGGTGATTGAACTCGTCCATAAAGGCCGTGATTTCTTCTTGCGTGGCCTCGCGTAGCTCCGTCTTGACGTAAAGACAGAGCTCGCGGGCCGCTTTATTCCGAGCATCTTCGTGTTTAGATTTCAGCCGCTGAACGAATTGCTGCACAAGCGAGCTTGTCATCTTTATGATGACAAATTATCCACCTAAAACGGCAAATGTACTCGTTTAATAATACTCACGTCGTATCTGTAATAAAGGACGAGTGGCAAATAAGTTTCCATACGTACTTTTACATTCATAAATCATAAGAATCTATCTATTTATGAATTATGGCTTTGGAAAAACCCTGCTCTTAACACTTTCATCACTCAAGGCCTGCTGTCGTTA
Organism: Ceratosolen fusciceps; assembly: GCA_018883505.1. Lineage (NCBI taxonomy): Eukaryota > Metazoa > Arthropoda > Insecta > Hymenoptera > Agaonidae > Ceratosolen > Ceratosolen fusciceps. Next base: position 11,154,168 of record RCIC01000006.1, on the reverse strand, counting down.
ATGACCGACGGGAAAGTAGCGCTCGTCAAAGGAATTGCAATAAAAATCTGCTTGTGTCGGCGATGACCGTAAATATCGATAGGTAGTATTAATAATACAAGTACTTTAAAAGCCAAAGAGTTTGAGCTGATGAGTTTGTAGGTTAGGAAATACCTGTGCACGGGGCGGGTTACGAGTATAGTATAATCAATCGTACAACTGGTCTTGAAGCTTTTTCGAAAATGTCAAGAGTACTCGTGTCGATTCTAGAACCGAAGGGGATCCCGCACCACCGGTCTGACAATCGCACTTAGCCCTATTTCAAATACGTATATCGAACCCTTATTTACATGATGCTCCCGACGTAACAAAAATACAGGTCAAACCGCTTAAAAAAGACACGCGATAACGTTCGTAATGTATCGCTATCGTCTCGCCATCTTAGGCGCGTGTGTGTGCGCCTAATACAGTGCCGCGCACGCTCGCCTCGTTCCTCTCTCTCTCTCTCTCTCTGTCTCCCGCTCACGGGCGCAGCCGATCCTCCCGCGGCTTATTCCTCCAGCGTGTGGGCTGAGAGCTCAACGCCGCACTCCCGCATCCGATTCTAGTATCACGTTTTTTCAGATAAACACAATGTTTCTGGAATTTTAGGGAAATCAAGAGGAGGCTGCTGACAATCATCGCGGCACATGGAATATAATGGCGCAGCTGCTCAATCTCACTCTCACGGACTTTAATAAATTTATCGTTGTCGACGAAGGTAAGGGGGACTCTTTACGTCCCACGATGTAAATATAACCTTTAAAAATACTATTTATACAACAACAATAACAGCAATGCTGCTGCTGCTGCTGCTTTGTTTACTTCTGCTCTTCTCTCTTGTCTTCTTTTTTTTTTTTTGTCATTTAAACGCAGTCATTTGGAACGCTATATTCTTCCTCGATAAATGTCCGATTCTATTTTACAAATTATATATATTCGTTTAGGGATCGATGCCACTTACAGCAGACATTTGATAATCGCTTGCCTGCAAACTATAAGGAAAAAGAAAATCGATACTCCTATTACGATTTTACTGTTTTCCACTCCAAAGGCCTCCTTGGACAATGTCTTGGATTATTCCGAGCTCGATAATTATCACGTACAAGATTATTTCAATGTAAATGTAGACGACGAGGGTGCAGATGTCTACCAAGAGCTGACAAACTTTGTTGCACAGCATTCCGATTCAATTTTGGTACTCGATTGCCTGGGCACCCTAGCTTTACAAATAGGAACATCCAAGGCGTGTGCTTTCGTTGAGAAATTATCAAAAAATCATAAATCAGAAGTGTTCTGCATTTACAGAAGAGACTTTTACCAAGTTTTTCCTAGGATAGAATCGTTGGGCAACGTTTATGTGAAATTAAAAAAGTCTAAAAAAGTTAATTTTGGTTCCCAGATACATTACGAAATATCGGTTACTCAGAAAAAGACGCAGAGCGTTGCTCGATGGAATGAGCTGATACAACAGAATATTGAAAATTATGATGTGCATTCTGAAAAAATTCCAAACGTCCCAAGTGTAAAGTTAGATTTGAATATGTGTCAAAAAACAGTGAAACCAGAATCTTCCTTCAGATTGGAAATGAGCGAAAAGGAGATGCAACAAAGAGACAGTGTACCTCTTCCTTATATATTGTCCGGTAATCCCGAAAGAGAGTCGAAAATCTTTTATTTACCAGACGACTTCGACGACGAAGATCCGGACGAAGATTTGGACATATAATTAAAAAGAGATGCGATTTAGTTTCTTTTTGTCGTGCATTTATTTAAAACACATGTATACGTTGACACATTTTATATTTTATTGTCCGTTTAGTAAAATATATTCTTATACTTTTTAAGAAAAAGTACATGAGACCGTAAATGAACCACCAGTTCTCGCACCACACTCGTTCCGAGAATGAATAAAGAGCGATAAAATATTATTATTCTCTCTCTCTCTCTCTCTCTCTCTCCCTCTCTCTATGTCTGTACAAATGTTAAATTTCTTAAAAAATTGTAACATTACGATAAAGTTACTACGACTCTTTGTTATTAAACATCATTTAAATAAATAAATTATATTTTACAGAAATGTATTTTGACCTATATATTTACATTCACCTGTTGTAGATTGAAGTCGCACCCGCACTTCAAGCATAATTACTTACTCTACATAGTCTTTTTAAAAATTACAAAATATATATAATTATAAATAAAAATAATATAATTCTCGTAACTAGCTACTAATACAGTTGATCCGATCTAATCTCTCATGAAAATAAAGGATATTCTCAATTATCTCTAGGAGCATTAAATTATCGTAAGAAGAATCACAGGAACTGAAACATTTTCAAATCAGTTCGAGACAAGTGTTTAAATTTTTGTTTCGCTTGACGGAAAATAAACTATTTCATAGACAAGATTTTCTCTTGAATCTTTAAACCTGAGATCACAGAGCGAAATGGAAAGAAATTGCCACCCGTAAACTTTCATAGTCGTGTTGCTTTCTCTTAATACTTTTGAATGAATTCACTCGAGCTCTGGATAAACTCAGTATTTATAAATACATGGGCGACGTCGTCGTACAGGTCGCGGCATTATCGCGTGGGCCTCTCGTCTGCGACGAAAGCTTACGCAGACGTACGTGGGGGTGTGGGGGGGGGGGGATGGAATTAAAGAGGGTCAAATTAGGGTTGGAAAGTATACAAATAGTTTCCGTCGTAGAAATGTCGAGTGCCGTCGATGTGATTGAGAACTCTGCTGTCGATGAGGCAGCGGCCGAGGTAAGTCGCCTCCTGTCGGTCCATGGCGACGCCTGCCTCGATAAGCCAGCTGACGAGGTCGCTTCCCGTGAATACTCCGCTGTAGGTGCGCATGAGGTGCCTACGGCAGGCGGCTATTCGAGCCTTGCACTTGGACAGGTAGCATTCCTTAAAGCGTTCGCGGAAGGCTTTCACCTCGGGACTCAAGGCGTCTTCGTCCGGGAGGTGGAGCTCCTTGTCTGTTTAACGAAGGCCAAAGAGGGGCGTGTCGGTGCTTTAGAAATTTCAGTGATTATTATTACAGACGAATGGCCGCTTACCCATTACGCATTTCCTCAGTATACTGCGTAGCCAAGAAACCAATGCTCCTAAACCAGGGTCCAGGCCGAATATACCGAACGCCACGAGTGACTGACCGAAGACCAGGGCAACGTCCAGAAATGCAAGCTCCGTATATATTCCGGTCATTTGTTCAGTTATGAGAGTCGCCACTGACATTGCCAGGCCCTTGGGTTCACGGAATATTAATTATTACATAATCGATAGGACGCACAACGGGTAAATGTGGCCGAATACAAGCGCCAGGACTCACTATGAACATAGAGCAGAGGAGTAGGATGAGTAGTACCAAATGCCGCAAGACCTGCAAGTCGTCCGATCTCTCTGGTATATTTTCATTTTCCAGCTCGCAATGCCGGCTGCACTCGTGATTCTCATTCGCCCCGCATAGATCGTGCGTGGAACCGTCACTGGCGTTCGCCCTGCTACATACAATGCCGAATAATAATTAATAAAGCGCCGCGTGCGCGATCGTGGCTCTCTAGATCGCTATCTACCTCGATGAATTCAATCGGTTTGTACCGGACACGAGATCCTCTACGTCCACAATGTTCCGTCCCGTTGTCAATCTGCTTGATTCCGTCACAGCCGGAGTCAGGCTGCTGTAGCTGCTCAAGGACGCGCTTCTTTGATGGTACCTTTGTCGGAGTACCAGGCAGCCCACCGTAACTAAAATCGTACGGGCATTAAAGTTATTATTGGAGTAGTAAAAGCGACACCGAAACTCCGCGCTGTCGATTATACTCACCAAAGAAACAAAAAACTAATACGAGGATCGATACAGCGACTTGGATCCTGCCCAGTTGAAAATTTGGATTTCTAAGGGCACTACTGTCCGATACAGTGACTGGGACAACTGTTAGGCAAATCAACGTCGTAATAAGCGCCGGGACTCTGAAAAAAACAACGAACGACGGCTTCGTAAGCTTGCGTTAAAGGAATCCTTTAACTTGTACCCCCCTCCCCCTCCCCTCAACCGGAGCAATCGAATACGTACCCCCAGCACACTACGAACAACCATTTCTGGACATTCTCGACGAAAGCGACGGTTTGGCAATTTAAGAACAACAGGGTTATGGCGATGCCCGCTGTCCAAAAACGACTCGCGTAAACGCCAAGTGTTATTAAAACGAATTGTACGTACCTAAAGTAATAAAATTTAACTTATTGCATTTTATCAGTAGTAGTAATGATGGACCACGTGGACCACGTGGACCCGTGGATGGCTTTTTTCCTTACCAAACAAATGTTCCGATGCTATTTACGTCTAATTTCGCCCAAATAATAACGCCTAATCCGGTCGTGAACTAAAACAACAATGAAACATGAAGGTTTAGAGAAACATTGTAGTCAATCGCGTTGGCTTGTGTAGCCAAGTTATGGACAGCTCGATGATCCATTTACCTGAGCTAGAATTAAATACAACGTGCATCTGTGCGTTAGGCTCTTGAAGCTTTTTCTTTTGATTGCAATGAAGCAAACGAGTAGCCAGAGACAGGCGGCCGTCGAGGCTGCACTCGTGTCCAGAGAGAAAAGCTTTAATTGCGTGGCATAGTCTGTACTCGGGGACGCACCGCTCCCAATGGCGTCGATTAACTTTGCCGATATAAACATTAGGGGCGCGGCTAGAAATGTGCAGACAACCATCGCCGAGGCAATTAAATCAATGTCGATGTTGTAGCGGAGGGTGAAAATAAAAAGTGCAGGAGCCGTGGGGATTGTTCCATAAAGGAAGCCAAATGTGCTTAAATCCGAGGTGTCGTTGCCGTCGACGCCGGGGCTCAGAAATACAACGGATTCTCGTATTATCAGAGGAAGCACTATGAGCTTTATCAAAATAAGTATTCCTGGTATAACTAGAGCGGCGCCCTTGAGCTTGTGGACCTTGCCGACCATCATGAGACCGAGTAAGAACAGAGCCGTTGCCGAGAAAGCGTTTCCAAATACTTCTAGAACTACTTGAATCACAGCCGGAAGCTTGTGACTAAAGATTACGTTGCCAATAATTCCCAGGAATGTCATCAAAAGTACAGGATTCAATGCTATCCCTTTAAATATATCCTTAAACATGCTGATATTAATATTTTCTAAATTATTATCCCCTCCTTGGCGACGTTTTGCTATTTCTAAGAAGATAAAACCAATTGGATTTAATGCCACCAACGATATGGGTGCCATTAAATACAGATATGCTGAATATTCTGGATGGCTGGATCCGTATAGAGCATTTACTGAAAATAAATAATTTTTTAATTTTATTTTGCCGCGGAATCGTGAATACATGCTCATGTGAATACTTGAGGGCTTACTCATTGGGTATCCGATGGCAAAGTCATTGCTCTGGGTAGTGAATATAGCAAAAAGGGCAGAGCGCCCAAGATTTGAAGGCCTTGTACTGATTATAGAAATAATCAAGACAACAAAGAAAACTAAACTTTTGGCTATGAATACTGCTAATAAAAAATTCCAATTAACTTTTAAAAAATCCAGTTTGGCCATTGATAAGAAAATTAATGCTGGTAGGGAGAAAGTCCCGACAAAAGTGTTCAATCCATTGGCTTCTCCCTTTGTAATTACCTCCAATCTCCCAGCGACGTATCTAGAGTAAAGAATAAAAAATCATACAAAGTTTAATAAGACATTAAAAAGCTTTATTGCAATAGCAGGGCAATCCCAAGATGCTTACCCGCATATTATAATCCCAAAGCATTGTCCCAATGCAAGGTACAAGCTGTCTATCGGAGAGGCTTGCTCGTCAGGGGAAGTGTCCATTATTGCACAGAATTAAATCAGTCCAACGTAATGATTCTGTAAAGGATTTGCAAATGTAGAAAAGATTCTGAAGATAGAAGAAAGTATCGAGGCATGAGTGAAAGTACATTAAGCGAATGAAACATTTATAAAAATAAACCAAGAGTCTCTCTGGTTCCTTCATAACATTATTATCATATTAACTTCTTATGGAAACGAAATACTCTTGGAGGATCGTTACTCCACTCGGCACCTGACTAAATTATTATCAATCCCGAGTGGCCATTTGATTAGTCAAACTTACATACGTAGAGAGAGAGAGAGAGAGAGAGAGAGAGAGAGAGTGAGAGCGTGCGGGTGAAATTACATTTTCGTTGCTGGAGGTCGTCCAGGAGGTGTCCAAGAAGCCTCGATCCCTTCTTCATCTCATCGTGTAACGAGTCTCGCTGGAGAGCAGAGTGAAAGCAGCGATGTATTGCAACAGAGCGCACGGGAGACGTGTGTACGTGCCCTTTGCGCCACCCTCCCTCCTCCCGCAGCGAACAGCCCTCGGCCTGCCCCGCTCTCTAGCTCTATTCCGCCGCTCTAATATTACCATTGCGTCACATGACAATAATAAAGACACATTACAATCGAAAGCCCTGTTTTATCGACAACACGAATTTTGGAGATTAATTTGTTTTTTAACAGTACCGACGGAGTCCTGGCCAAGTCCTCTCTCAGCCGAGGCCCGGGAAAATTTCTTAGCCCGTGCACGCGCGTTGAGGAGGAAATCACAATTCAGGCTTCGTCCCGGATGCAATTTCTCGATCGGCTAATCACCTGTAATGTTTTTTTTAATTTCATGCCATTAGTTATCGGGAGCTAGTACGTAACGCCTTTATTCGCTCGTTATACTTACATAATGCTTGAAATAATGACAAGCTTTTAATTGGCAGGGCTGTTATTATAATCACTCACTGGCATCGCTCGTACTTGCATTCATAATTATGCAATAATATATTGTTGACACGCGATATTGTCGAAGCGTCGTCATTACCCTTTGCTAAGTGGGTATAACCTTCGAAAAACTTGAATCTATTCATTTACGACCATTAGCTTACGGTATAAACTGCAAAATTCTCTTCTAATAAAAAATCCAATGTGACCGAATATGCCCTCTCTCTCTCTCTCTCTCTCTCTCTCTCTCTCTCTCCCTCTCTCTCTTCTATTTGTAAAATCTATATTCTCAACGAGCGTTTCTATCTTTCACGCTCTTTACCTATTCTTTGCCTACTCTGCGTAAGTTAACGTATTAAAATCCATGTTTAAAAATAGCAGTCGAAATACGCGTTACGTATTTACAATACACTTAAAATCCCTTCTATAATCAGCACAATGATTGTATAATTCAATTCGAGCATTACAATTATTATAAATAAAATTTCAAACTCATCCATTCACGTGGGTAAAATCGATATTTTTAGGCAACTTGAGAAAAAAACCGACGAAGCCTTAAATATTTCCTTTCCCATAATATATATATATATGTATGTATGTATATATATATATATATAAATCACATATCCATTTCATTGATCTAATGAATAAAGACTTCTTCTCTGACCCGAGTATCCGGCTGAAAATATTCTATGCCTCGTTTAAGATATTATTTTACTTGAATATAATTACAAGAATATTTATATTAATTCACATAAGCATCTAAAGACATGGTTTTATAATTATACTTTTCTTGTATATAATATTGAATTCCGCTTTATCTGCTTTTATTAATTGTAAAAGAAAACGCCAAGCGGAACGCACGCATAATTTTAATAGAAAAATAATAAAAGTTTTTAAAATAACCATTTTTTGTTATTGAAATTATAGATCGAATCTGATAACAATAATATGGCTTTGTGTGCTTTTTTTTTTATTTTTAAATACATTTCCATTAAAGAAAATATTTCGATGTAAGAAATGATTTATTATTAAAGCTTACATTTTATTTATGAGCAAGTAAACATTTTTAAATACGATTTTTTACTCTGTAATGTGCATTTGTTCTTATCGTTATAATAATGTTTGTTGTTGCTCATAATAAGGTAATAAAAATATTTTTCTCAAGAGTACACAATTAAATGAGTCGTGAAAAAAAAAATAATTACCTAATAAAAATATATTTATTTATTTATTTATTGTTGTACACAAAGGCTTCGGAGTTGAATACTTTGTGCATTATTTACATTTGAAGAAATAAAGGCAATAATAATTATGTAAAAATAAAGTGTCCGTTAAATTTAAAAGATTTCTTAATTCTTTTAAGACTATATTGTATTATGTATTACATTTTTATACGTAATAAGTAATTGTTTATTATGCAAATGTCCGGGTGATTCCTTCGTTTCAGGTCTCGAATGACACTGCGGCTAATGCCTAAGTGCGATTGGAAATATCTAGTTCAAACTGACTGCAGAGGTCAAATTTTATTACTTTACTATTTCATTCGTAACAGGGCGTAATTCGTATTATTATTGTTATTTTTATTATTATTATGATTATTATTATTATTGGCCAATTCCTTCGGCGAGCATAATAATTCGTAACTCTTTTTGAATAGTGATTAGCCGAAAAATTATTACAAATTACTTGTAAATAAAATGTATGAAAGTTATCCCTTCCACTGGAACAGATCATAATTTATTTTTATCGCTGAAATAAACTCGGACATAAACAAATACTTAAAATTGTTCATGTTTTTTGTTTATGTTATAATCTTAAAAAGTAATTGAACGTGTGGATGAAGAACGCGTGTGTAGGTATTTTGTTAAATTGATAACGGTCGAGGTATTAAATAAAATTTAAATAAGTACAATGAAAAGGGAAAATGGAGTATTCGAGGCATTATTGGCACACATAAAATTGCTACAATGTTATATTTTAATAGCAGGTGACCTACAAAATGCTTAAATATTAAATTATACGACCTACAAAGCGTTTTTTATATGTTTAGAATGCCAATTTCGATTGATTGTTACAAATGGTAGTAATCGGAGTGGTAGTAGTAGTGGTAATATTAGTAGTAGTAGTAGTAGTAGTAGTAGTAGTAGTAGTAGTAGTAGTAGTAGTAGTAGTAGTAGTAGTAGTAGTAGTAGTAGTAGTAGTAGTAGTAGTAGCAGTAGTAGCAGTAGTAGTAGAAGTTCGTAATAATTGAAGAGTAATATGGCTAATTACAACAGGTAAGTAACAATAATTCATCTGGAAATTGCATTCCATGACAAATATGAGTATTTGTTCAGCCAACAATTATTAATGTACGACTTGTAAGAAGATAATATTGATTGCCAATCGTACCGACAATGCACTCGCGATCCTTTTTTACACTCTTAAAAAAAATATGAGTTTACACATAATTAATCAAAATTTGTAAAACCAACAATTATAGGGACATTTGTTACAAATTGATTGCAATGCACGAATTAATTTTAAATTGGCATAATTATGTTGCAAATTATAAAATGCTTGTGTGCCATTTGCAATATTTAAGACAATGTCACGATCAATTTGTTGTGAATCTATATTACATGTCCACGCGCTTCAGAATTTTTATTGATAAGTAATTTATTCTTTTACGTAAATATTGGATTAATTTGTCCGTTCGATATTTTCATTGAAAGCAATGCTATGAGCCCTTACGCCTAATACATGCACTTATGCATAAACTCGATAAATAATGCAAAAAATTATATAAAAAGTCCATTTATCCTTAATTACGATACTTTATTTTTATATTTTCGTATCAGTTTTTTTATGAGCAAATCTTTAGTTGCTTAGTGGTAAGTTTTTGTTGTTAAACGTTAGTAAAAATCATGCGTCTTTATTTATTACACGATTTTAAATATATTGCTGTTACGTAACGAGTGTAAGATTCACTCACAATATCCTTAACATCGATGTGACTTTATTGTTTTGAAATTCAGTTAAACGTATTTTCATAAACTTATTTACAATATTCTTCATTATTTTTTAAATAAATATATTATTGAAATTTATAATTCGAGGGTTAATTTTACTTTTAATAATTTTAACGATACGAGATAATTTATATCAGACAATCAGTGCGTAATAACTTTTATAAAAACCTTTTCAATGTATTTTATAAATGCATTAGATAACTTAATCAAAGCCGTTGAATTTTGTTATTAATTCTACAGTTTGTACGATTGTAAAATTTAATATTATTATTTATTCGCTTTCGTATCTGTTGATAATTCGATAATTTATTACAATTATTTCTTTCACAGCTTTTTTCTTTTTTTTTTTTTTTCTTTTTGACAAATTCCGAAGAAATTTTGTCTTTTTATTCGCCTCGCGTAACGATCCCTATATCATTTCTTACATTTGTTTTATTTTTTGCTCTTTAAATTCAGAATAAAAAAAAATTACTCTCGTAATTTAGGATTTACGAAGTGCATTCACGATTCTCTACTATAACGTTATTATTTTTATATTAAACATACATCCCAAGCGCAATGAATATATCCCTCCTATAAGCATTTAAATTCATCTACATGTCTTTTAATCTTTTTAAACATGTCGTTTTATTATTCCGCTACATTCCAGTAATAATTAATAAATTGCCTTAAATGTCGCGGAGAATAAGAATAGTCGCGACAGTTGATTCGACTATTTTTAGTTAATCTTTTACACATCATTTTTCTAATAAATGATCGTGTTTTGCGCGTGCTTCCTTATGAGATCGATTTTCCGATGATCAGTCGACCGCATGAACATACAGCATGTAAAAGGTATAAAACGGAGAAACATTTGAAGGATATAGGTAGGAATTTAAAATAAAAAAAAAAAGGAAAGAAAAGAAAAGAAAAGAAAAAGTCCTCGATTTAACTGAAAATATTGTGCGTGGCGAGAAGCGATCGTCGAACTTGAAAAGGTCGTAATCGATGTGAGCGTAAGCGTCTCAAGAGAAGCAAATCAGAAGATAAGGTTACGAGAAGCGGCCATTCCAATCGATTTGGAAATCGATGTGATAATTAAGCAAAATGCAAGGAGCGTCGGCTCAGAGAAAAGTTGGACTTCTCGTAGAAAACAACTGATCGTTAGAATTTGAAAGTGCCGGAGGACGTGGGCCAGAAATGCCGGAACTGGAGCATGAAGCGCTTTGAACAAGGTACGTTCGATCACTTTTTTCTTTCTCTCTCTCTCTCTCTCTTTTATTTTATTTTATTTTTTTTTATTTTTTATTCTCTACATTGCATCGAAGAAAGCAGAAAAGATCAAAAGTCGTTAGCCATTACCTCGGATCGATTATATCTATTGCCTCGTTTGAGAATATTATTAATTAACTCCCTTCTTTAATTGGTTATAATTGCTATGTTGCAGATAATAACAATATGGATACTATACGAACGAAGATTCTCTCGATTTTAAAATTTGGTAAGTCCAGTCTCAAAGATCCTAATCTATAAGCTCGATTTTAAAACTGCAATTACAACGTAAATGTCAATAATAATTGGATTTTGAAATTATATTCCAATCGATAATCGAGACATTAATTAGCTCGTCGATTTTTTGCCTTCTTTATGATCTTATAAATGCCGTTACTTCAAACGCACTACTTATCATTAAACACTGGAGGCTTCGATTGTAATATTTTTAATAATGAAATAATGGAGCTCAGTTTTAGGTAAAAGTACTTTTTTTTTTTTTTTTTTTTTTTTGTAATATGGCACAGATATTTAAATAGCCATAGAATTTCTAATTAATCGTAATAACGAAAGTCCTGATATTGGCACTTATTTGATAGATTATTATGACTATTACTATTATTATTATTATTATTATTATTATTATTATACCGATTAGCCAAATATGAATATTATTACGCAGATCGGCACTAATTACGTAATGCAATTAAGTCGAGAGTAACTTTCCACCTAAATATTTTTGTTACTGCATCAGATATGCATTATCGTCCATGACCTTGTGAATTTCAACGCAACGTTCGTTCGCCATTATCTCACATCGATTGCCAATAATTAAAAGTTAACAGAATATTAACCGAATTTAAAATAATTGAAACGAATTTAACGAATTTAAAAGAAGAAGGCGCACTTTCGAAAAATCCTACCAGCAATTGATAATAATAATAAGAAAAATAACAGTAATAAGTATTGCAACGAAGACGAAATTCCTAAAAATGAAAAGGCTAGAAGGTGGAAAGTATTGGAAAGGAAGGAAACGTTTTCTTGACTAGTGGAGGAGTGTCTCCGCTAAGAGGCTTAGCGCAAGGATGACAGAAATATTGGTGAGGAAATCAATCTGTACGATTGGCTTGGCTGTATTTATAAACTTTTTCCCTCGTGCAGTTAACCTAGAGGATTTATCTTTTGCGTCGTATTTTCGAGGGTCGTTCGAGTCTCTCTCTCTCTCTCTCTCTCTATCCCCCGCTTCCACCCGCTTCCACCCGCTTCCACCTGCCCATGCACAGGTAAGACTGGCGAAGAAGCAAACATGGTTGTCAGGTACTCTGTCGGTGGCATGTCACCGAGCGATGTCGCATCTGCTGCGCATTTACACTTGTAATGCTCAAGCACTCGCCATTTGCAGATTAGCTATATCTAAAACTCCGAGTCGCTCGGAATTTTCCTTTAAGCGTTGTATATTGAATTTATCACGTTCCGGCATCCAGCTATAACAAATTTTTGAAAGCTCAACTCGCTCGGCACGACGCATTGTTTATTGAATCAACTACTCGTTCCTTTCCGTTCGTCGCGATCCTCAAGATTTCTAGGAAATTTCTATTCTCTTTCTTCTTTACAAAAGTAATTTTGTTCACGACGTAAGCGATGAAACGACGAAGTACCGGGAAAACATTTTATTTACTATCCAGCCAATCCTACTCGATGAGCTACAGTTCCAGACTTGTTCATAAAATGTCCGAACGAATCAGTCAAGACTCCTTGCGCATTGTTTCCCTCGTTTTTTTTTTTTTTTTTTTTTTTTTTTTTTTTTTTTTGTTTTTTTATAAACAAAGTCTTACGACTTTTGTCATACTCGTGGCCAATAAGTACGCTGATTAGAATTAGTCGAAAATTCAATGGTTTTATTGGGATTAGCGTTACGTAGCTTTACTTAGTTTCACGCAGACAGTGAAAAATATCTGTATTAAAAAGAAAATACGGCTTCTCTAATTTAAATTGACTAACCTTATTACTACCTAATCTGCTATACGATTGGCATCACTATTATGTTTATTTCAAATATTACGAATTCTATTCGTTTATTCGCTCATTCGCTCATTCGATACTAGAATAAACGTTGGTTTTTGCCAAAGAGAGGCTTTAATAAGCCTCGGTCTATTCACGCGTACATTTTATTACGGAATTTTAATCACTTTCACCGTCGTAAGACGACAACGTTATTCAAAACTGAAAATTTTACAGATACAGCATTAGGGAATTTTTATTTTAAACGAAAATAAAAATAAATAAACAATAATTAAAAAATACTCGAACGCGTATTTATCAAAAAAAAAAAAAAAAAAAAAAAAAAAAAATAAAAAAAAAAAAATTATTTGATGTCTTGTTCGATAAAATACCATCGTTTCGCTTTATCAAGATATAACTATTTAATATAAAAAAAAAAAAAAAAAAAAAAAAAAAAAAAAAAAAAAAAAAAGAGCATACGAAGCATTGACTTCTTTTCTAATATACTCAAAATTCGACTTATAATTTTATTATTTCTGAAATATTACATTTAATCTTTGGCTCGGAAGTTGAATTTAAATACTTTAAAGGCGAATTGATTTAGCTTAACTCGAGATAATTCTTATACACCAATTACGAGTTGCCCTCTACTAATCTTGTAAAAACATCGAATTTATTTATACGCAATAGCAGAGATATATCGGCAAGTCGTAGTTTAAAAAGTACATTTGACAAGTCATGGCTGTTTAACAAAGGATGAAAATGTTTTTAGCTTTAGTTTACAAAATATCTTCCTACTCGAGTCTTTTTTCTTTTTTTTGTTTTTTTTTTTTTTTTTTTTATTCACGAATGACTTATTGGAGAGTATAGAGAGAGAGAGAGAGAGAGAGAGAAATAAAATCTGCTCCGCAGCATGACTAAAAAAATGACGAAAAGGCGAAAATGTGGAGAAAAAATTCGCTCGGATCGAATGAAATTTACTTTATCGCACACGGAATTGAGAGTTTTAGGGATTTTTAGGGATGAATCGACGTTTAAAAATAGGGATATTTAAAAAATTCCTTACCACTCTTCGGCAAGTTTAATTCTACACTCTTTGTTTTTCCTCACGAATATGAAATTTTCGTAAAAACTTAAAAGCTCCCCGGGTCAAGGAGGGAGGGGAGCTAAGCATAAGAAAAAACGTACAGATTTCGGAGTCGAAGAGCGTCGGAAGTACGCAAGTTGCCCGTTATAGGCATTGCGTGATGACGCTCACGCCGAATCTCTCTACGTGGTAGAAAATTTTTTATATTGATCCAGACTGCCGCCGGTCCTAAAAATACGTTACACCAGCCGGAGAGCCCGAAACGTGTAACTATCGATGCAACAAACACATACTTTCTTGGCGATTTTCTTATAAATAGAGTCATTCGGGCAATATGAAAGGAAAATGGTGCTTCTTTTTTTATTTCTGCGCTTAAAGAAATCAATTCGATCGACGTTATTCGGCCAGCTTTTTCAATAAAAATGACAATTGATCGAGATTAATAAATATTTAGACAATCTAATGCCCGCTCTCTATCGACATTAACCATAATAAGACGAAGAAGAAGAAGTAGAAGTAGAAGTAGAAGTAGAAGTAGAAGAAGTAGAAGAAGAAATTGAAAGGGATTTTGCTTTTAGCCAAAGCCCAGCTCATTCTCTATTCTTGATTAATAAATCAATAGCTTGCGTGTAGCAAGGAATTATGTTCCATCGCTTGCCGAAGGAAACGATATAAAAAAAAAAAAAAAAAAAACAAAGACAAGGACTCGCGGTATTTTCTTAATCATTTATCTAATCGAGTCGCGTGAACTTGCGCAGTCTTATCTTCGTATAGGATTGTAGGACTTTCGTTGGTCTTACGTACGTCTTGGATCATGATTAAAGGAAATAATATTGAGATTTACGTCAGCCGGAGCAGTGTCAAATATTTTGCGCAATATTCGGCGATTTGTAAAACTTTTCATTGCTTTCATAATCCGCGGTGTAGAATTCCATATGCTCGAGTTGTCCGAGCATGGAAAACTCCGCTCGACACGCGCTCCGCTCGACTCATTTCCGCTCCCTTCGCCGTCTCCCCCACCCCCTCCCCCTCCCGCCCCGCACAGCAAGCAAGCCAGCCCTCGCCGAGCATTATTAGGTGCTCGAAAAATCAAATTTCGCTCGATCGTTATTATTCTGTCTTATCTAGCGCTCGACGTATTTTACATTAATCGTACACGTAATTAAACCGCACGCGGCCGGCCCGCGAAAGTCAATATACGCGTCTTTATGCTTTACGAGTCGCTCGCTCATTTTCTCTCCCTCTCTCTCTCTCTCTCTCTCTCTCTCTCTCCCCTACCCCCTCTCACTCTCTTGTTTTTTTATCTCACGCCTTCTGGCCATGTAAAGCACGCGGGCAGGCGTTATCATTGAAAAAGTATTTAGGATACAAAACGACGACGACGACGACGACGACGACGACGACGAAGAACTTTCCTGCTTATTATTGGCGGATCTCCGATGCAAAGATCTGCAGTCGTGACTAATTAATCTCGATTCCTAACACCTACTTACCTCGCTAGTCCTGCCATTTACGTTTCTTAGATAACAATAATAACACGTGCGTCTTTTTTGTTCGCGCAAAACGTTCGCAAACACATGGCTAGCTCTCGGCTGTTTACGGATACAGCAATGACGTTTTTTTTTTTATTAATATAATTATCGTGCGGATAGTAGAAGCGAAGGAAGGAAGTTGGATTTCTATTATTATTATCATTGTTGTTGTTGTTGTTGTTGTTGTTGTTGTTGTTGTTGTTGTTGTTATTAACACCCTTCCGCTCGTAAATGATAATCGCGCTCTTTGTTTGGAATGCGCCTCCTTAGTCGGTGCAATTAACAATATGGAGTAATACAAACTGGTTTTAGATATAATAAAAGGCTAAGGATGGGATGGAGATCCAAGGAAAGGAAATATCTGCCGATAATCGTTACGTTCTGCTCGAGTCACGTATAACCAACGCTTTAACTAGCCAAAGTCCTCGTTTTCATTGACCGCGGATATAAATGTACGTGTATATAAATTAGTCACGAGGAGATTGTTGATTAGAGCCATTCGATTTCAGCGCCGCGTCCTTGCTCGAAACTCCCTCGATCCATCACAAACGATGCCTAATTGGCCTTTTCGCTCAGCCCCATTAATACCTTTACGAAAAGTACCATCGCCCAATCCCACAGATGGCCGACGTTGTTTAAAATATCAACGGCGTATTAATACATCCCTTATTACCTATCCCTACGAATTAATCCGTAATGAGCTCGTCGACTCGTAGGATAGAAAGTCGAGGACGAATGAGAAACCGCGTGACCGGGAATTGTAATTTTTACGAGAATGGCCGGGAAAACGAACGATTACGATACCATTTATCGAGGACGGGAGGACGGGGGTTTGTTTAAGTCCCGCGACGTAAATATTTAACAACGAGGCTACGATTGCGTAATCGATGTCGCGTCGCGGCCCATATAAACAAGTAGTATTATTAATTATGAAAGAAAATGATCGTTTTTTCAATAACATTTGGTTTTCGAAAGCCACGCGCGGCAGGGATTCTTATTCAGCGGAGGAAGTTACGGGCCGAACGAATGTCAATAACGACCGCTTGGACATTGTTCGTAATACATCGTAATTGAGATGGGCATAGCGAGATGGAGAGAAATTAAATCGACCGAGGCTTGTAAAAATGATCTTTTTGAAAACGGCTTTTTAGAAAAAAGTGCGCGCTCCTGCTGCCACTTACCGAAGTAATGACATTAGCGCGCATTCAGTCGATCGAGGCTCTTTATATGTCGTGATCTGGTCGCCAAGATTACCTGCCCAATATTAACGACAACGACAACGACGACAATAATAATAATAGTAGATGATGCGATTGGCGCTTCGTCGAATAAAGGATAAAACCGATAAGGCCGAGACGATTGTTTGTTACGTCCTCCTCCTCCACCTCCTCCTCCTCCTCCGCCTCCGCCTCCATCACCCGATCAATCGTATTGTCGCGGGTATTATTTTATAATAAAGCCCGGGGGGTGGAGGGGGTGGGCGAGTAGTTTAGTTATCTATCGGATTGGGTAATGCGGCGGGCGCAGAGAGGAAAGCAGTCGTAGTAAAGTACGCGACATTAGCGACATTATCGAATGAGTCAGTGTGTCAGGCAGGCCGGAGACACGTCAGAGGAGGGTTGTGCGGTAGTAGCGCAACATCGGTGCAGCGAGCGGATCCGCGTTTCCAGCGCGGCGGTGCGCCGGACTTTCAAAATCCTCAGGCCTCGAAATAATGAGCCGAGTAATGGAATGCACACGCGGCGCTCGATGGAAAGTCAAGGAATTCCTTGCTTTCGAATCGACGGTGTCTCCGTTACCGCTCCGCGCTGCTCTGCACTGGATCACGGGGCTCAGGACGCCGCGGCTGGAAGCTGCGGACCCGGGAACGGGGAAGGGGATCGTGCCTTGAACTTCTGTTTTACATCGTCATCGTCATCATCACCCCCCACCCACTACCCCTCGCGATCGATAACGGGGGTAAAAGGCCAATTAAAAGCCCCGTGTCCGGAACGGAGATTTTAATTACGAGATGGCGCATAAATTTACAATATTTAGGATTCCGATTGATTGATAAGGATGGCCAAGGGCGATTTTGCCCTTGGCTTAGGCAGCGCTCGCCCCGATAGATAAAACGTAGAAGGGCCGAAGACAGATAGGCGAGGCGGTCGTTGGAACGATAATAAAGCAGCAGACGGAGATGCGGTGATTCTCTTGCCGCGCGGGGCAGGGGCAGGGGCAGCGGCAGGGGGTTGGGGGGGGCACGAAGGCTCGCCGAGTTCGTCAACTCCTGGTAAGGGGCGAAGGTACGAAGGTACGAAGGCACGAAGGCACGAAGGCACGAAGGTGGATTGAGGCTGGCGGAGAGAGGGAAGGTCGGCGTGGCCCTCGTCCTCGAGGTCGCGCAACTCCAATTCGCAAAAGAGGAGACAATAACCTTTGTTCGGCGGAATATAAAGCATCTCTGAAAATTTGCGGCGCAATAAATCGAGGGAGAGGAGGCGAGCCATTAGTTCGAGAGGCCGGAGTCAACACAACGACGGGCGACGATAAGCCTGTAGAGCGAATGGGGCGGCGGGTTGGGCGGGGGTAGGCGCGGGAGGGTGGGAGGGAAAGAGGAAGGTTGAGCGTGTCGGGGCTCGACGGGCGATCGACAGGCGCGCACTGGTGCCCCGGGTTCCGGGAAACGGTCTCCCGTACGCCCGGACGAGAGGTCTTATCTAGGCCCGGTGGTAAAGGGCTCGCTCGCCGGTCGCGCTGGATCAGGTAGATCCGGTAGATCCGAGTAGATCGGGGCCTCGCACGGTAGGGAAGAGCCGTCGCAGGCCGGGACACGGTCGTTAACGCCGACCTTGGCGCGGTGGACCGTTAGGGGGTGGCGGGTAGCAGGGTACGTATGAGACAGGGGTCGTCAGCTGATCGGACCTCTCATGATTTAAAAATCCGATCGCAATTGGCGCGCTCGGCTCCTCGGGCGGGACGACGCACCTACGGCACCCCGGGCGGTGCGCGTCGGTCACCGCGAAGCGCCGGGAAGGGGCTGCCCCGGGGGTGGGGAGCTGACACCCGACCGCTCCTCTACATAAGCTGCGCCCGCGCCTCCGCGCCTCAGTTCTGCTTGGACTTCGGACCCGCTCAGGCACCAGAACAGCTACTAGAGGGCGGCAACGTTTTTATTTGATCGGTGCGCTCGTTGTATGGGTGAGTATAATAGACAGCTGCTTCCAAGTGTCGCGACTACAGAGAGAAGCTACGACGACGACGAGGACGACGACGACGACGACGAGGAGGAGGAGGAGGAGGAGAAGGTCGTAGACGGCGATGATTGTGGTACGAAATGGCTTTAGCGGACGGACGTCTTCGTCGTCTTCGTCGTCGTCGTCGTCGTCGTCGTCGTCGTCCTCGTCGTTGTCGTCGTCGTCGTTGGCGTGGTGGTAGTAGTAGTAGTAGCAGTTGTGGTGGTGGTGGTAGTGGTGGTCGCGGTGACGGTGACCGTGGCGGAGAGGGGACCGGAGTCGGGGGAGGGGCCGATGAGATAGCGGTCGGAAGGCGGGAGGGAGGCGAGGGCGGCTTAGACACACTGGCCTAACTGCGCAAAAGAGAGATTCGCATCGTGAAACGTCGCTTGACGGAGCGAAGGGGAACACGTCAGCGACGAAACGAAGGACGCCGACGCGCGCTCACCGAGACTCCCGAGCTCCTGGTGGAGATGCTAATGCAGCGGCAGGTGGGCCTTCGCGTGGACGATCCCGTTAACGCGGAAGGTCGTTCGCCCGCCTCAAGAACCCCGCGTCCCTTTCACCACCCCCTCCTACGGGATGATACGGCGCTCTCTTGCTCCGATCGTTGGCGTCGAGTTCATGTAAACAAACGCTCCTCGACACGTGAAATCCAATAAATTGACATGCGCGCTCGGTCCGAACGCGGGGAGCTTCTTCCGTCCAGAGCTTTTCTTCCCCCCCCCCCAACCACTCCACCACTCCACATTCGATAATGCTCCGTGGAAGGGATTTATTTATTGCCTCGGCCTCCCCGGGATATACGTCTCGGCTTAATTCGTGCGTAAAGAGGCGCGTGCTGCGGGTGCTTATACACAAGAGCGAGGGATGAGGGGGTGTCGGGACGAGGTGTGCGAGAGAGAGAGAGAGAGAGAGAGAGAGAGAGGGGCGAGCTCGCGTGTGTATATAGTATTATCGACTGGGGAAGTGGCGCGCGCACTCGGACAGGTTGTCAGGCAGTCGTTCAAGGCCGTTCTCCCCCGAGGATGGAAGCACGTGCTTGCGAAGATTTATGCATCGAGGGGCCAGGGCTTATTGCGAATGAGGGCGGGAAGGGCAGAGGGGGGGAGCGTGGGCGAGAGCCAAGTCGGGCCGCGCGGGGACATCCATCGATCGATCGCCGAAAGCCGGGGACAGGGACAGGCGCCATTGACCGGGGCTCTCTCGTCAACGGGAGCGTCCACGGGAGCGTCCACGGGATCGCCGAGCTCGTACTCTCGTCACCGATTAATGCTCCGCGTCGACGGCCTGGCTTCTTTCAGAGCGAGAGAAGAATAAAAAAGACGGTGAGAGCCCTGTGGAGCCAATAAGCAGCTGCAGGGATGAGCATGGCTACGTGCCAACGGTCGGGCGCTGGGGCAGCGAATGGCCGAGTTGACTCGAACAGGCAGATATATGGTGCCAGCCGCAGGGGCAGGCACGCGGTCCCTGGATCAGGGGTGCGCCGCTACCCCTGCCGGTTTGGGGCCACTACGAGTCGCCAACCCTGACCGTCAACACGGTTGAACAGTATGAGGAACTAGCAAGCAGCGTTGAACTTGAAACTCAGCGATTGCTCCGGGAGCGCCGATACGACACGGTCGACAATGTCCTGAGGTGAGTAAGGCAAGGACAAGCCCTCCGGCCTCTTTTTTTTTCTCTCATCTCTCCCCCCACCTTCGTCGCCGTTCATTATTCTACTCGGCAGAGTGGACGGCGAAGGCGGGGGTTGATCCGAGGCAGCATCCTCTACCGTGCCATTGATTCGCATTGATTCCATAACCCCGATAACCCCAATAACCCCACCCCACCCCTCCTCCCCCGTTGCCCGTCAGCGCCTTAACGGTCTTACCCCGAGCGCAGATTCTACCGGGATTTCAAGAAGAGCGGAGATGGCAGCCTGGAGCACTTTTACCGTAAATACCAACCTCTCATTGTCAACGAGCGCCACACGTGCGTCGGCCTAGGCCTCGAGCTGCTGCGCCGTCTGTGCAGCCTGAACAAAAAATTCCCCGGTATAGCGAGTGGCCTTTACCTGGTATCCTGCGAGGAGACGATCGGTGACATAGCCGGTTACGTCGGTGGCCCACCGGCCGCCGACAGCGGCGAGAAGGAGCACGTCCTCGTCTGCCTGAAGGTCGAGATAAACAAGCGCCGCGGTATCGTCCTCCTCGATCCCGGCTACCACGTCGCCCGGGTCATCACCGTCATGGCGGACAAGCTCTACCCACACACGGGCTGGTTCACCCAGAGTGACGACGCCGAGGCTAGGAAGGAGTACAATTACACGTTGTGCCAGAGCGATCCCGACTACGTCGAGTGGCACGAGAGGAAAACCCGACCCAGTGCCTTAGAGCAGACCCAGGTCGCTCTCATTTACGTGGCCAGGCCTTACCTGACCGCGATCGACGTCACCGAGCGTCGGAACTTGGTTTATAACTACAGGAGCCTATTGGCCAGAGACTTCAAGGGACACCTCGTCGCGGGCATTTACTTCCAAGTGACACCGGACTCGCCGACCTTCACCATCTTCCATCAAACGAATCGGGGAAAGAAGCGCATCAAGATGCTCTTCGGCAAGTTTTACGACCTCAGCAAGGTAAGGATGGATAATCTACCTGCCGTCTCCGATCCCGACGTAATTGGCCTTATTGTCGGAGCTTAATAACGAGCTCTCCTCAACCCCCGTATATATACCTCGCCTATCTCGCCTACCTCGCCTACCTCGCCTACCTCGTACAAGCCCAATATAAAACAGACCTTGACCTGTGGATTTTCAGATCGACCTTGACAATGAAGAAACGGAAATGATAATGGAGTGCGCTCGTCAGATGGGCATGGGATCCCAGGACGAGCTAAGGGAGCTGCTCTCCGCTCTGGCGACTGTCCTCTTCGACACGTCGTTCACCAAGCAAATACTTGCCATCAACGTTAAAATCAACAGCTTGGCGAAAGATAATTAACACGCGCTTAACCACCCGCTCGGGTGCAAAGCCAACGCCGTCTCCTCTTATCTCTTCTTTGCTAGCTTTCCTCTTACTTATTTTACTTTCTATTATTTACTCCGGTTTCTAGTGATTTTTTTCCTCGTTCAGCTCCTACCCCAGGTACACGGGAACCTCTACTGAGCCAACCCCCCTCCCCCAATTATTATTTTAAGCTCATCATCCTCCTTCGTTTATTTGTTTCCCCTTTTATATACGTATCCGCGCGTACGTACCCGCGACTCGCACGCACCAATACCCTCCTCGTTTTATTAGGTCCGACGAATCTTTATCATTGCGTTTGCGTTTATTTAAGGTTATTAAAAAAAAAAAAAAAAAAAAAGGACGATAGTTTATCGGGGACTTGATTACGCTATTTTATTCCAATCTAGACTTTCTCCCGAGTGCGTTAGCTTTTAGTTTGCCTTGGTTATTGGGGTTATTACTTATTTCAGCTTACGTGTGTGTTATGACTTTGCTCTATTTATCGCTTGCTTGTACTCCCGACTACATCTACATTTATATCACGAGTTTATTTTATTGAAATAAATTTGAAAACCAAAAGCCTCAATCGTCTCTTTCGTTATATTTCGCGCACCGCAACCCCACACTTTATCCCTTTAATCCCCTTTAATTGTCAAACTATCCTGACAATTAATTAATTGGTAATACAGACAAATAAATGATAAATAAATATATGTATATATGTATGTATATATAATTAATTAATATTGGTCAACGGATTAGACATTAGCAGTATTTTATTGTACCATTATTATAAATTACATGGATGATTATACATTCACATTTATGCCTACGACTGCTCCTCGACAGCATTATTTTTAAATGATAGATCAATGAAACATTTGATTGAGGGATGATGGAGGGCGGCCCCTCGTCATTTCGCTCACACGTTAGAGGTCAGTGCCAACATCCGACGACTTCGATAAGAAATTCACAATTGCAGGCACGTTTCGCAATCTTACGAAATCGCTAAAGCGTCTCGTCCGCTCTTGCACCGCGTCGCTACAATCCTCCTAATCTCCGCCTCTCCCACCCTCGCCGACAATGTAGCATTAAAAGTATAAATGACGCCAAGAGTGCAATTCGACGTTGCAGCGAAACAAATGAAAAAAGAACACGCGGAGACCGTGAGATCGGGAATTTTTCCCAAGGTTTTTATTAAAAATCGCACGGGGAGCCCTCCTCCTCCTCACCATCATCCACCCACCCCTCCTTCCTCGCCATTAATACGATCAATACGAATCTAATTATTAGCACTATGATAATTATTATTCATATTATTAATTGAAATGTAAATTAATATACAGCTGACGAATAGTGTTAGCAGCGGACCTTTTACATAACATGAAATTATTTTTAAACTATCGCTGTATTGTGCCAGCGGGGAATACTTAGAATCATCGAAACGCATGCACAGGTACACGCATGCAAATACATCAGAGTCGCTTAAGGAGTACGGATACATATCGTTCGAAGGGAGCAATGCAGTTTCCACACCAGCGTCACGAGACGGTAACTCGCTCGGTTCGTCGTCATTACCACCATCATTATCATCATTATTGTTATCATTATTATCAATGTCCCGTGAATGAAGTTGAATTCCTTTAATAGAGTATGATCTTGTAATAACGACAAGTGTATTGTTCTGTCCAAACTAAGTGAGGTTACGTTTTTTCTTCTTCATTATTATTATTTATTTATTATTTATTTATTTATTTTTTTTTTTTTTAAAGAAGCAGTCGGTAATTTTCGCAAACAGATTTAGCAAAGCACGAAGAGGTCGGAACCAATGATGCCGCTGGTGTACGAAGCGCAACTGTCCAATAATGCAAAGACGAAGAAATGCCGGCGATCAACTCGATCAGCCCTTACGTTATAATACTTGATTAGCCTGTAGCACTTTTAAAATCCCCCCCTCGACCCCTTTTTCAAACGCACGCTTTAAGACGATCGCTGCCGTTTACTACGCTTTTGCGTAAAAACGCATCCCATGGGGAGGGGTTGACCTGGAGGCACTCGGGACTCGCTCGAACGAGCCGATACTCTAGAGGTGATTAATTAAAGTGAAAAAAAGGATGAGTGAGAGTGTCGAGTGCCGCCGCCGTCGTTGTCCCCGCAGTCGCGATCGATCTCGACCACCTGGAGGTCGTCGTCCGTGTCGTCGCTGTTCTCGTCGCCGTCGTCGCCGTCGTCGCCGTCGTCGTCGTCGTCGTCGAAAGGGGGCCACCGGCGCGCCTCATCCTAATCGTCGGCACTGCTGCCCTGCGTAGACTTGCGCTTGTTGCTCTTGCTGCTGCTTTCTAGATCCGGACTGCGCTCGCGTTTCCGACTCGTCGTGGTTAGGTTCTGGGGACTTTCTAATGGGGCCTCGTCGTCCTTACTAGTCGAGCTCGTACTGGTACTGCTACTCTCGGCGGATCTTTAAAGAAAATTCACAGTCCCAATGATTATCATCCTCACCCCCGTCCCCTTTATTGCCTGCGTATTCCAGCATCAAGGGAGAATAATGCACACTGGATTTCCCCCAAAAGACTTTACTTCAATTATCGACAACTCTATAATGATAATCAATTAAAATCGGTCTGCATGAAATGTCATTATAATGAATCTTTCGAAGCGAGGGCATCGACGAGTAGTGACGTAAATATATATATATATATATATATATACACGTATTGCAGTACACCCCCGCGTAAAGCAGATTATAAACATTTATTTCCACTGCGGCATTAGTTACTCAGATTAAATACAATCGATTAAAGCATTAATTGGTGAACGACGTATTGTCAATGCCCTTTGTGCTCGTAATATTTGTATTTATACGTTTAAGTGCACGTCAAACTATGAAAATAAATAATAAAAAAAAAACAGACAGACAAACAAACAAACAAACAAACAAACACAAACATTGGAGGGACTTTTAAAAATCCAAAGCAATTTGCACGATACCGGCATAAGCGTATTGGCTCGAATCCTTATAATCGGATAGAACATGAGAAAGTTCCGCGGGAGCGAATCCATGCAAAAAGTACTTTCTAAACGTATGGACATTTCGAAAAACGGCAAACATAAACCGCTCTGGGCGTAAATACCAGTCGGTTATGTAAGCTCGTATTACGTTTAAAGTAACGTATTAATTGAACCAATTAAACGTGTGAATGTGTCGCGCGTTTTATAAATATAATACCTGTAGATAAAGTACGAACAAAGCACCTGCGAATTAATTTTATTCAAAGCAAGCTTTCACACGAGTCACAAGCTCTGCTTCGTTTGGGGTGAGGGGGGAGGGGGGCAATATCACACGATACACCACACTTGTGTTTTATCATTCCATAAGAATATTATACATATCGGTATAGAGAATAAAAAAATGTGAAAATTAAGAATCAGATGCTTGAACAGGTAGGGGGAAAAATATTTATTTAAAAAGTAATGGGCACGCGTGCAGATATGTGGAACGTTATGTGAAAAATAATTTATACAATAATACGGATAATTACGTTAGGCGGCTTACAAAATAAAAAGTTATACTTGATATCTATCGTTATAGAATAAGAATTTGCAGATAAAACCAAATTAGATTGATTAATCGATCGATATAGAACATTTTCCCGGTTCCATAAGAAAAATCATAACAATAACAGCAAAACAGTATACATTAGTGAGATAAAAAGAGAGAAAGGGGGGTGGGGAGGGAGGAAGATGGAAGGAATGTAATGATCGGTACAATGATATCAACGTAAACACCGATGACATTAAGTATAAAAAAAAAAAAAGAAGAAAAAAAAAGTATGATCTTTTAGGTTTGAATGGAGAGTTTGGAAGGTGACATTCCTCGTACGTTAAACATCACAAGATACGGCATTGCTAACGATTTTAAAAGTACGCGAAAAGAAGGGGAGTTTCATCCGATACGCGTAAAAATAATAGACAAGAATGTTTTAATCTTTTTAATCAGAGTTACGTTATAAGAAGAAGCCTTATTATCGGGCCTCGGCATAAAGTTATAATAAAGCTCGGCATTAGTTGTGACTTGTCAAGTAGATTTTGTAAAACAGGAAAAAAGAAAGCTATAGGTAGTACACATTCCATTGTTACGAGGAATCGGTTTTAATGTAATGCAAGTACTTACGATGCACAAGCGTCACCGCGTACTATGTTTTTTACATGTAATTATACGTGGCTGTACCTGCAATGCACACAAGACAAAATATTCCATACCAGTTTCGATCCTTTTTTTTTTTTTTTTTTTTTTTTTTTTTTTTTTTTTTTTTTTACAAATGTTTTTATATAGATAATATTAACTACTACGTTTCTACCTGCATTTCTATCTGCACAACATACAACGACAATTACAAGCAATGGGGGGCAGGGGGAGGGGGGAGCGCACCCGTCGATATAACGCTTATTATTATTATTATTATTATTATTATTATTATTATTACTATTTGTTACGTTTAATAAGCCCGACTCCTTTCAATTATCCCGTTCCCTGAATTACGGAGAAATACTTTTTAAATCCCAATAACCATTTGTATCGTTTTCTCTTTATTAGCCAAATGCCCGATTTACTGCAAATTCATACATTTTTACTTACTCACTTCGCCATCGTTTAACAGAATTTGGCGCTAAAAAATGAATTATAAATCGTTTGAATCTTCCGGTGCTTTCACTTACCAATTATTACAAATACTGCATTACCATACTAACCCTATGCGATTGCCAATCATTATATTCGATGTCGTTACGACATTGTTTTTAATTGGATTTGACGAACCGCGTATACGCGATGAAAATACGTAATTTTCAGATTGAAGAAGATTTAATTATTTTCGTGCTAGGCGATCAATATTTATATTACCGACGAGCAAGGTCGTTCTATCTCGAGCGCTGCCTAGTCTTTCTCCAATTGTATTTAACGTAGAACGAGACCGTCAACTACGCTCGTAATTAAAGGAATTTATTGAAATCTTAAAACGCAGCAGTGAAAATCAATCTGATTTCCTCTAGAATATAGGGAAAACATTGGCTTCGGCTACAGATCTAATACCGGTTAATAAATCCGATCGCGAATTCTCTTACGACTTGCGTAAACCAACACAAACCAACACAAAAACTTCTCTGTTGATCAAAGATCCTTTCAAATTTATTTATTTATTTTTTTTTCTCGCGATTTGCTTCTGTAATCTTTCGTGTATTTATTTCGTATAATTATCTTCTGAGAATTAACAGTGTATTTGATTACATTGCACTTGCGTTGCAACGTAACATGCTGTTGTCCATCATTTCGTTAATTTGACAATGATATGCTAATGTAAAATGTACACAATGAGCAATCGAGTTAGCTAGGCAAAATTTTAATAGGAATACCAGGTAATCCGTAAATTGATGATTTTTGTTTACCTTTACGGCTTTATAATTTGCTAATAATTAAGCCGGCCCAATCGCCGCCAATAAGTCATATATAAATACTATTCATTGTATTTACTAAAATGCGCGATGGAAAAACGAAATTCCACTTATTTTTCCCCTTTACAAGCTCTCTCTCTCTCTCTCTCTCTCTCTCTCTGTGTCGGACAGTCGATTAAAAGAAATGCTTTATTTTTAGCTCGGGAAATGCGTCGGAAAATAAAGTTAATGAGGGGTCCCGGCGGAGAGGGAGGAGATCAGAAATAATGCACCGAACGACAAGGAGCATTCGAGACTCCTCTCGCACACTGACTCGTCCCCGAGCAAGCGGTCCTTTATCCTTCTTCTTCTCCTCCTCCTCCTCCTCCTCCTCCTCCTCCACGAAAGCACAAAGGCTATATACTTTGAAGAATTGCGGTTCCCCAAGCATTTCGAGTTAAAATACCTGTAGCGTCCTCAACGAGAGGAGTGTACCGACGTGTCCTCTGCCCTCCTTACACCCTCCCTACGCTTTCTACATACGAAGGACGCGAATACCGAAATAACGCTTAATATATTTTTACGTCGCAAACAAATGACCGGGTTCAGGAAAATTTAGGCGAATTTGAATTTAAAGTGAAAATTGCCTGTCCTCTTCGCTGTCCGAGCACAAAGAACAAAAACAAATAATCCACGTCCATATGCTTAATCCACATGAGAATTACTCCCTCGTTAACGAGACTTGAGTACTTGAGAATACGAAATTATTCTATGACGTACATAATATTTTGTACGGAAAGAAAAACTGTTCGTTCGCTCGCTTATAGAGTAAGATTATTGTAATCGTATTGATATTATTTGATATTAATTGGTATTACTCTCGCTACCGATTGTACTCTTAATTACTCTTTAATTTAAACGATTCGAGGTAAATTTTACCTATCATATAGTATATATTAATTTATTTGCGGCCGAGGCTCGTGTGACTTTACAAAGTTTTTTATAATACTTATTGTCGGGCCTGCTTAATTAAAGATAAGTAAGCAAAGCTTCATTTGCTGGTATTAAATAAGTAAGCGGCAATCTTATTTAAAGCAATAAATATTACTAATTAAAGCATACAGTGTGCAGCGTCGCCCAAAGCTCAAGCAGACTTTCTGCAGGTAGGTGGGCATCGTTATAAATTTATATAATTATAAACATGCTGGTTGAATTGCATCTCCATGAGCAAGTTAAATGAAAATTAAATAATAATTATTAGCTTCGAATGATTAAGAACGGTGAGCCCCTTGATGTGATGTATTTCTCTACTTGATGTTAATTTATAATAAAAAATTATGAAACACATGCAATCGATAATAAGAATGTTTTTCAGCCATGTCGGACTTACCGCGAACTAGAGCTTGCAGCCTTTGGTCTAGAAGATAACGAAGGCCTTATTGTACGTCTAGGCGTATTTACTGGTTTTTGAGGATGCTTAGATTGACGACTACTTTATAGCGCAACGACCATTGAGATAATCCCATTACAAATAAAAAAAAAAAACAAAAAAAAAACAAAGGACAATAAATATAAATAAACAATTTTTAAAATAAAATTAATTTTAACAATAAAACTATGTATCGGTTATTTTTACAGAACAATTAGATACAAAAGCATTCTACATGCATGTTTATCATGTTTTGTGTATGTATGTTTGCTCGATTATTTTAGAAAGTAATAAATAGATTATTATTAAAAATATTCATACATTTTTTTATTAATGCATTTAAGTTTTACATAAATTGAAAGAAAAATAATCAGATTAAAAAATCCAAGCCTTGTTTATTTAAATCAGTAAATTCAAAATTTTGTACTCTTTTTGCTTTCATGATTTTTTCTTCTTAATTTCTTGGATCTGTCGAGCAAATGCATTACTTTAGATAAAGAAAACATATAAATTATAAATTATTCAAAGTTACAATTTTTTTTTTTTTTTTTTTTTTTTTTTTTTTCCCTTATCGAAAGTTAAGGAATAAATATTTATTTGTGCATGTAATTTGGTATACGTAGGCTTACCTTTAAGCTTTTACATCAAGACTTATGAATTAATTACACTTTAATAGCATGCTAACGAATTGTAACTAACCTTGTTGGTGCAGTACTTGGCAGAGCTAATTGTTTATTATCATTTACAGCTCTGCTATAAGGATTATGTGATCTATATGAAGGGGCGCCGATAGCACTCATTGAACGCTTACTTTTAGATTCCCATTCTTTGTTAAATACTTCGGCCTCCTCTGAAAGCACAAAATTTGAATATTATTATAAGTTTACGTCGATTATTGAATATTAATAATTATAGAATAAAACGCCTTGCACCTTCTTCGAGATTAATAAATTCTTGATGTTCTTCTTGTTGGCCGTTATGCATGTTTTGCTCACGTTCCATAATATGTGCTCTATCCCCAATATGATGACCGATTGCCATTTTACGAGTGCCAGTACGTGAATCGCTTACAGTTTTCTTTGTTTCCTTAACTCCTCCTGGTGCTGTCAATGTTGACATAGATTCTTGATATACTTGAGGACGTCCATCAGGACTGCTGGTCATTGTCATAAACGAACTACTAGTATAGGAATGACAGTTTGGATTTTGATTCATATTTCCCTAGAAATAGAAATTTGTTAAAAAATTATCTTGAATTATCAAATTAAAAAAAAAAAAAAAAAAAAAAAAAAAAAGAAATAATAATTCATTACAATCACTTGAAAAATAAATGATAATTGTAATAACTATAAAAGATTTTTGTTAATTATTTATTTTAATTAATTTTTTTTTCTTGATAAGAATACTTATTGGTTTATATGAAAATGTACCAAATCTGAAAACAATTGACCCATGGATAAGGGTTGCATGGCTGAGAAACCAAACGGCATCATACTTTGCATTTGGACCATTCTATTTTGCGGATGGCGATGGCTATCCATTATAGCAGGTGGACCCATAAGTCCAAAAGGATCAGCAAACATTGAATTCATCATGCTATTTATTCTTTGCATGGATTGCATATGAGACCTAGAATCAAGTTATAAAATGATTATATAATTTGCCTAGTTACTTCGGTAAATAAGCAATAGATTTTTGTTGGCTTTTCGTTTTACTTTAATTTTAAAAAAGCAAAATAGAGAAAGAATATTAAAGAAATATGAGAAATTGGTTTAATTAACCGTAACGGACAAGGAGGAGCTCGTATAAAATGAGCATTGTGTATTGTTATTGGCCAATGTTGTTGGTCAATCCGAATGACATGTCAAATAGACGCGAGTAAAAACGTAACTATTACGTAGAAATTTAACCTTAATGCTGGTCGAGAAAGAGGCAAAAAAAAAAAAAATATATATATATATGTATATTAAAAGACAAGAAGAAAGAAGCGAGCTGCTGAACGGGAACGCGATCCAACGAGACTCGAAACGTCATGGTTCGGGTTCCATTGGTAATGTCAAGCAAAATGCGTTACCCTCGAGCTCGACTTAATTTAGTTTAATCGTAGCATTTGTTATAAATCTCAGCAGAGGCCTAATTATGTCACGCTCAATGCAACAATTTCAGTTTCTAATAAATCTTGTAGGAATATAGTTGATTATGGTGGCCGAAAGAGGGGGGGGGCAGAAAGAGAGAGAGCGAGAGAGAGAGAGAGAGAGAGAGAGAGCGAGAGAGGGAGAGGAGTAACGAAAGAGGGCCCCTCGATTTCCTTATCTGATCACTAATAATAAAAGTAACAAACAATAATAGGAATTGTTAATTAAAGATAGAGAGAGATGAACTTACCCGAAGAAGGGGTCGTCCTCGAAATCGCCTATCAATGAGCCGAAGAGCGACATTGCTTGGCTGGCTTTTAAGTTTCGACTCTCTTATAACAAAGCTATCGAGGAAAGAGCGATGAAATGTCGCGCGTAAGTCTCGGGAATGAGCGTATCGAGTGGCCTTTATTTAATAGAGAGTCGGCGGAGCTCGTCGATCTAGCAATATGGTATATTCGAGCAAGTTCTAGCAGCTCGAGCTCGTAAATTTCGCGTTGCGCGTGCACGAATGTCGCAGCACTACGTCCACGAAAGTCACAACAATGGCGTCTCGGGGGCTTTTTAGGCTGTCTAGAGCTAGATAGATCAGCGGCTAGAGCTCGAGGGACGTTAGGAAGCTCGTTACTTACGGATGCGCTACCACTACCGAGCGACATTCGGCGACGTAACTATTCCTACTCCCTAAGCCTGGCTGCTGTCAGTACATCCTTAAAATGCTCAGAATTTTGACGGGCTGACATGATGCGTTACACAGCGAGATGCTCGCTAGGAGACGCGCGACTCTGATTAGCCGAGCGACCAAGTGCCGCGACATTCGCTTCGTTTGAATTTATTTCTTTATTTCTTTATATATTTCTTTATTTATTTTTTATTTATTTATTTATTTATTTATTTACTTATTACGATAAACATCGTACGCGCGCTCTCTCTTTTACGATATAAGTAAAATAAGCGACAACTTCGGTCCGGCCCAATAACTCCCCCCCACCACCCAATAAAACTTCCTCAATATATCCTCCTTTCCCCAATAACCCTCCGTCTAAATACATCGCAGCCTTTTAAATTTCTTCACTCTCTCTCTTTCTCTCTCTATCTCCCTCTTTCTCTTTCTCTTTAAACCAGCGCATCCAACGGCTCCCAGTTATTTATTTACCTATGCATAAAGGGGGCCGGGGGAGGAGGGAGTTTTAACTCGATTTGTATAGGAGACGAATCGCGTCCGCTGATCATCTGCTCTACTGGATTCTTTTAATTTTAATTAAAGCCCGCGTTTCAATGTCAATTAATGACGTTTGATATAGCGAGCGATTTCCTGGTAAGGACACGGGGTCAGGGCTTGGGACGACTACATACGGCCACGTACCGACCAGGTGCCGACCACGTACCATCGGGCCCTGATGGATAGGTGCTCGTGGTGGGGATAGGTTTATCGAGGAGGAAACGTTACGCGGAGGCGGCAACATGGCTCCGACCTGTCCATGCGCGCATAGAGAGCATCTCCTCGTCTGTCTGGGCTTTCTCTTCTGAACGTGTCGTCCCGTCCCGTCCCGTCCCGTCCCGTCCCGTTCCATCCCGTCAGGTCCCGTCCCGTCCCATCGCAATCCGTATCGTCTAGGCGGCTGTCGACGGTGACGGGACGGCCTTATGCGGTTTCATGGGGATACGGGCGGATGAAAGGGGTCATAATCGGTCCCACATAGACGACGGCTCGCCGTTGCCGCCGTCGTCGACGGGACGAGTCTGCGCTTTTCCAACACGTCGTACAGTCGCACTCCGTGGGAGTTGCTCAGCTGTTTTGAAGGAAGTGATTGCGTTGGCCGCGAGCGCGCGCGCGCTCGCGCGTCCCCCCGCCCCGCCGCCACGCAAAGGCCGATAGAGAGAGAGAGAGAGAGAGAGAGAGAGAGAGTGAGTGAGTAAGCGAGCGTGAAAGAGAGCGCGGAAGAGGGCGGAGACGAAGGGGCTTTATTCAGTGTGTGCGTCGAGTGCCGAGTGAGCAGAATAGATTGTGCTCCGCTTGTCGAAGAGAGCAGCAGCAGCAGCAGCAGCAGCAGCAGCAGCAGCAGTAACAGCAGCAACAGCAGCGCAAAAGAAGCTCATACGATTGAGAGAGTGCGCGCGCGTGCAAGAGAGAGAGAGAGTGAAGGAGAGCTGGGCAATAACAACGAGGCCAAATGTAGAGCGTCCCCGCGCGCTTCTTGGGTCGCTCGGCGACTATTCGGTGCTGCTGCTCGACACATAGGGAGGATAACGTTGTTCGTAGATCGCTCCATTCCACCTCGTTTTCGCTAATTATTTGTAAATGTATCGTCGCGGGACATGCATCGAGATTTCCTGCGCGTAGCAGCAGCGCGACGGCAACGGCGTTGACGAGAAACGCATTCGAGGCACGGACAACTGCGGTAGACTGGCAAAGACAAAGAGAGAAAGAGAGAGAGAGAGAGAGAGAGAGACTGGGAGAGACTGGGAGAGACTGGGAGATTGAATGAGTGAATGAGTGAGTGAGTGAGCGAGCGAGCGAGATATATGGTGGTGGCAACCGAGAGAAAAGGAAAGTAAAAAAGGGTGCTGCGAACGAGAGAGTGGGTTTGTGCTCCGCGTAAACCTGTCATTCCTGGGGGAGGTCTTGTTTGGCCCCCGTAGCCGTCCTCCTCCTCCTCCTCATCCTCCTCCTCCTTCCACCTCCTCATCCTCCTTCTCTTCCTCCTCCTCCTCCTCCGCTACTTCTTTTTCCGTCTCCTTCTCGCCGCTGTAGTCCTCTTCCTCCTCCTCCTTCTCCTCCTCCTCCTCCTCTTCGTTGCCGCCGCCGCTGCCGTCGTCGTCGTCGTCGTCGTCGTCGTCATCGTCATCGTCGTCACCGTCATCATTATCATCATCACCATCATTATCACACAATCGAGCAGACATGAGTAAATTTAATCCAGAGGAGGTAAGTAGCGCTACTTTCTTTGGTTTTTAATTTTTTTCTTTCTCATACATTCCTTCTCTCCTTTCCTTTCCTTTCCTTTCCTTTCCTTTCCTTTTCTTTCCTTTACTTCCCTTCACTTCTTTTCCCTTCTAGTCCCAACCCTTCATTCCATTCTTTCGTACGTTCATTCGTTCTTTCTTTCCTTCTTTCTTTCTTTCTTCTTTCTTTCTTTCTTTCTTTCTTTCTTTCTTTCTTCTCGCCCCTACCCCCCACCTCCGTCTTTATCAACTAACTCCAACTTTCTAGCGAGTTTCTGTAATCATGTATTTTACCAGAGAGAGAGAAAGAGAGATCAGCGTCTGTGCTTCTCTTTCCTTATTTCTTCATAATTTTTTTATCCCCCCCCCCATTTTTTATTTACTTTTTGCCTAACCATCCATACGTTCGAATGCAACTAACGTCGATGCTAAGCGAAGGTCCTTAGAATTTTCAAATACAAAAAAATATACTAGTCTTAAAAGTTGTTTATTTTGTCAAATGTACTTTTAATTCCTTTATCGATATTCGTTAAACGTACCCCAAGATTTTTCACGCTCTTCTCTTTACATTATTTTTAATTCTCCTATTTTTACTTCTGTTATTATTATCATTATCATTATAATTATTATTATTATTGTTGTTGCTATTATTATTATTGCCATTATCATTATTTTTTTTTTTTCATGAAAATACAATGACTTGTGCAAAAATAAGTTTTAAAATGTAATCGTTTTTTCCCCACTCCACAATTCAAATGAACCAATGTTTCTTTAATAAATAATCAATTGAATGCAGGATTTAAGCTTGAGCTTCAAAACAATAAAGAAAGTACTTTCATTGAACTCTACAATGTATTTTATTATTTTAATTTTTTTCTTTCTTTTCATGTATGTTAAAAATAGTGTAGCATTTTAGAGTTCTGCTTTACTTTGTTTGCATCTGTTCTGAATATTTTTCAAGGCTAAAAATGTAATGCACCATTGTATAAAGATTGGCATCGTCTTTGCTCTTTGTTTCATTCTCTAATGTACAGAAACTAAATTCATGCATCTTTATAAGTGAATACTTTCTTTAAAAATCTTTATAAGTGAATACTTACTTTAAAAATATGTATTTATTGACAATTGAAATGTTAAACATTGATCTATTAAAGAGCAATTTGTCCATATAATAAAAGATACGTTTTAATTAAAGATTTAAATGTGTCTAAGAAATTTGGCCAAGCTCTAAATGGCCCATTTTAACAGGTGGCATTCTTTACTGTACAAGTGCCAATACTCTATTGCATATCATGTAGGCATTTTTCCTAGACAAATGTCTATTTTAAAAATGTAGATATATATCTACAATATTTAAAATATTTAAAATTATTTTTTAGACGATACAATATTTAAATACATTTCTTTTTTTTTTAGATACGGCGTAGGCGTTTAGCTCGTTTAGCAAGCCTTGATAACACATCAAACAATGGATCTACAAATACAAGCTCATCGGATCTTGGTGGCCTTGCATCACAAAATAGTTCAACGGCGGGACCATCTATACCACAAGTGGTTATAGGAACAACTTCCTCTTCCACCGATCCACCAATATTACAGCCTCCTGAAAATGAGGCACCGATGGAAGTGGAAGATAATTGTGAAAAGCAATGCAACTCATCCGGTGTCGATGTGGATTCTGGTATTGAAAATATGGAAGTAGAGGACACAGATCGTAAAGAGATTGCACCAAGATCCAGGGTATGCACCTTCATTCATGTAACTTAATCATACCGATTGGCTGTAAAAGTACGAGCTGATATCGGAAAAAATAATTACTTATGCAAAGAAAGTGTATGTATTGAATACTTAAGGAGCACTATTGGTTTTCAGACAACGAGTTCAAGTACAGCTGAAGTAACATTGGAACAAGCTCATTCGGTTATATCCCGAGTATTGTGCGTCTCGTGGAAAATGTCGACGGAGGGGACGATATACCTACCGGAGACTGCAAAAATCATAGCAGAATATAACAATAATAATCTCGCGGACATTTCGAATCAAGGAATAATGGAGGTTTTGTTCAAATTCGCAAGTGGGGAAGATCCGTTGAAGGACATAGCTGTAGATGTATCTCTAGATTGTCAAGACAGCCCGAACGATCAAGCTAGTCCGATGCTGAGTCCGGTTGCGGCACATCCAGTCAATCCATCAACGAGCCAAATCAATGCTTCTAGTGAAAGTCAATCGACGCAATCAAAAAGTCTCGCATACTTATTAGACTCGTATTCCCGAGTGGCCGTAGAGGAGAGAAATCACCCCAAGGTTCGTTTCAAACGCCTGAAAATCTTCACGCAAATGGAATATCTGCTTAATTTATTTTCATTTTCTTGCATTTACAATTTTTAATGAGCAAAATCAGAACAAAAAAAAGCATCTCGTTCGTTCGAAGGTTAATTTCTATTTTATTTTCTATGTTTTTTTTTTTTTTTTTTTTTGTTTTTATAGCAGTCAATTATTGACGAAGAAAAAATATTTAAAAATACCAGCGAAGTATGAAACCTGACAATCGAATTAAAATCTACGAAAACGTAATTAATTGTCCGTGATAACGATTCTCGCTAATCATTTGAAAACTATCGTAGCCTTTAATTTATATCGGCCATCTAAACAATAATTTTCTTGAGTATTGACAAATACTTTATTGATTATTTTCTATATTTGCCGTTTTTGCGTAATTATACGAGGCTCGTTACGATACGTTTTCGAGATGCAATTACTCTACGTGCTTGTTAACGTTGTTATAATAAATAGTCGGGCGCTCAGTAGTAGTCAAGTACGACGATGACGATACACGATAAGAGTATGGAAGGATCTTATCGGCGCATTAGTCTAAAAATGCAGTTATGTCAAACATTTGTAATATTGTTCTTCTCATCGTTATTTCGTCTGTTATGAATCATGGCTTGTAAACTGATTAATCTCGATCGCGGTGCACGTAGCGATACGATAGAAGAGCGCTCGTTTAATCAGGAAAGTTGTTTAGAATATTTTCAGCGTGTCGATATGTATTTCGTATGCTGTTGTTGAGGCTAACGTTTAACAATCAATAATCATTTTTAAAATATCACCTCGAAGCTTTTAAACATTGACAATGTCGTGCGATAAAATCTATTTGTCCGTTACTAGTCGAACTGTAATAACGCACTGCTTGCACTGCTTGCTCCGCTTGTTCCGCTTGCTTTGCAGTAAAGTAAGGGAAGCGATAAGCGTATGCTAATCAGAAGCAACTCATACGCACGACTATTCTCACATTTTCACGGGCCCGACGTGAATATCTTTATTAATCCAAGTCAAGGGCATGGACAATTGACCACTTTTCCTAGATATTATTTTCGCTTCGGAGGCTTCGTTCCTCGCGCGCCGAGAAATCGATAGGAATATCCGGTAGAAGGTCTTGACGACCAGTAGAGGCTAAAGTAAAATTGGCCTTGAACCCTATTACGTTATAATAATAACAACAATTGTTATTATTATTAATACCTTACGTTTTGTGAAAGTGTTGATATAAGTTTCAAATTTTCCGGTGAGCTTGGTCTCGAGGACTTTAAAAAAAAAAAAAAAAAAAAAATCTGATTTCAGCGCTCGAGCGTGCCGCCGCTGTCGGAGGTCCTGGCAAGCCTGCGGGCCCAGTGCGTCCAGCACGCGGGTCTCGTTCTCCAGGGTCGGCTGCCAGATTGCCAGTCCCCGGAGTCCGGCTCCCGGTGCAGTTCCGCCCTTCTCAACAGCGTTCTCTCGCAGAATCTACCGCGGGGCTTCCTCCACGAGCTCGTCGCCCGCAACCACGCCAACCCCGAGGCCTTCGAGCGCATCTTCACGCCCCTGCTCCAGAGCCTTTACCTGGCGATGCAGAGGGCGAGCCTCGTCGGCAACACCCACAGGCGACCAATCGAAGCCCTCGAGGAACTCGTCGAGATACGCTGCGGCCCGAACGGCAACCTCCGGCCCATCTGCCGCCTCATCACCAGTCAGATACAGTTCAACCCGGAGCTCGTTACCCCGGCCGTTGGCAGGGAGCTCGCCAGGACTTCCTTCCTCGGACCCTTCCTCTCCGTATCCATATTCGCCGAGGAGCAGCCCAAGGTCAGTCTCTCTCTCTCTCTCTCTCTCTCTCTCTCTCTCTCTCTCTCTGTCTCTCTCTCTCGTTAATTTATCCGTTAAACGCGATTAATTATTAAATCAGCAATGCAATAATCATCGCGTTATCCGTAATTTTCAGGTGGCGGAAAAATTCTTCAGCGGAAACACGTCGACGGACAAGTCAATGATCCTCACCCTGCAAAAGGAGCTCGAAAGCATCCGGATATCGCTCCATAAGATCCTGCACGCCATACTAGCGAGCAACACCTGCAGGGAGTCGACCCTCGGATACCTCGCCGCCGTTCTCCGCCACAACGAGAAACGCACGCAGATACAGACCGAGGAGTTTTCCCTCGCAGGCGACGGCTTCACGCTCAACGTCCTCTCCGTTCTTCAGATGCTGTCCGTCAAAATCAAGCTCGACACAATAGATCCGCTTTACCCCTTTCACCCGGATGCCCTCATCGACATAAAAAACGAGACGAGGCTGAAGCTCACCTCGCAGGAGGTAAGCAACGCGCCGCCTTTCAATGATTCAATCGAACTATTCCTTAACGATAACGACCCTTTCGCTAGACCATTATATTAATAATAATAATAATAAGCGTCGACGAGGATCGAACGACAATGATGATAATCGTGGCCAATCTGCGGATGCCAAGGTCGATGCGTTTTTTAAGTCAAATAAGGCAGCGCGGCCGCTTCACTGTCCCGTAGATCCTAAATCGAGGGATTATTTATTGATCAGGTGACGCAATGGTTGGAGGACCTCGAGGCGGGCGGACCCACGTGGACCAAAGCTAAATTCCCGACGCAATGTTGGTTCCTGACCCTGCACTGCCATCATATCGCGCTTATACCGGCCCTCCAGAAGTACCAGAAAAAGCTGCGCGCTCTCCGCGACCTGCAGAAGATGCTCGACGAGCTGCAGGCGACCGAGTCCCAATGGAAGGACACGATCCACGCGATGCAGAACAAGGAGCTGATAAAGAAATGGAAGCACCAGTTGAAGCGACTGGGAAAGTCGAAGGCGTGCGCCGACGCCGGCCTCGTCGACCCCCTCCTCCTCAGGAGGTCCCTGCATTTCTACACCTCGGTCGCCGAGATCCTGCTGAGGCTCCTCACCGGCGTCGAGAACATCAACGAGCTCGCCTACGACAACAACCTCTCCAACATACTCAATTGCCGCTCCGAGACCCCCAAGGTCTTCACCGCCCTACCCGAATGGTACATCGAGGACATCGCTGAGTTTTTACTCTTCACGCTCCAGTAAGTCGATCTGGGTTAAAAGAGAAAGCCAGTTAATAAGTCGCCGCCACTCTCTTCCTATCCCTGCTACGTTGCCGCCTACCTGCCCCCTCCCCACCCGCGCTACCCGACGAATCCTTATAAAAATCTATTCTGACGAGCAGCCGCCAAATAACCATTGTTGCCCTTATTATATTAATAAGCCGTGATTCTGTGATTCTGTGATTCTGTTAATTAGCCTGCACTCGTTGAGTCGGGCCTTATTGATAACGGGATCGGGGCCATGTTATTTGTTGCGCTATAAAACTCCTCGTTTGGATTGTCTTGAGTTCTTTAAAAAGAATATCATCAATGTTCCCAAACGAAATCTATTACTGTACTTGACTGGCTCGAGCCTCAAAGTCCAATGTCCCCGTACGATGCTTTTAACACGTTTCCTGCACCTTTTAACGGCCATGGCTCTTTATCGCTGGCTTATAATTAGCCTACGCCGTCGTTTAATGATTGCCAGACGACGCTTCTCCCGCCTTTTCGAGGAATCCGACATTCCTCCCGATGCCGAATCCAAATTTTAATCTTAATTAACCAAGTCGATCTCCTTCAATGATTTACAAGCTTCAAATTATTAATACTTTTCCTCTCTCTCTCTCTCTCTCTCTCTATATATATATATATATATCACAAAATACTAATGAGCATTTTATTTTCTCTTTTTAGATTTAGCGCCGTTGTAGTAGTAAATAATGTCGATACCATTCTCATTACGTGGTTATTGGTGCTAATATGTGCTCAAGACTGCATACGAAATCCGTATCTAGTTGCCAAATTAATTGAGGTTTTGTTTGTAATAAATGCAAGTGTTCAGGTAGGAGAAACGTATAACGCTCACAGATATATATATATACCCACACACACCCACACACGCACATATATATATATATATATATATACAACGTATATAAGTGCGTTTGTGTGTATGGGTGTGCGCGCGCGTGAGCATACGTGCAGTATTGACGGTGAGCCCTTTAAACGTTGCAGGGCCTGACGGAGAACTTACACAAGCAAGTGATGGCGCACCCGCTCTCGAATCTCCTGCTCGCCTCGAACCTCATGAAATTCTACACGGACGTCGAAACGACGGGGTCATCTTCCGAGTTCTATGACAAATTCTTCATACGCTACCACATTTCTCTGATACTGAAGTCCATGTGGGACAGTCCGGTGCACAGGGCCTCGATAATCCGGGAGAGCTCGAATGGCAAGCAGTTCGTCAAGTTTATAAACATGCTGATGAACGACACGACCTTCTTGCTAGACGAGTCCCTCGAGTCCCTTAAGCGCATCCACGAGGTCCAGGAGATCATGTCGGACCAGTCGGCCTGGGCGGCCTTGACTCAGGAGCAGCAGCAATCCCGGACGCGGCAGCTCGCTACGGACGAGCGCCAGGCGAGGTCGTACCTGACCCTCGCCAAGGAAACCGTCGCCATGTTCCACTACCTCACCATACAGATCACAGAGCCATTTTTACGGCCGGAGCTCGCCAGCAGGCTCAGCGCCATGCTCAACTTTAATCTGCAACAGCTCTGCGGGCCGAAATGCAAGAACCTGAAAGTGCGCAAGCCCCAAAAGTACGGCTGGGAGCCGAGGGCGCTCCTCGGACACATCGTCGACATTTACCTGCATCTCGATTGTCACAAGTTCGCAGCCGCCTTGGCCAGCGACGAGGTCGGTTTACTCGACTACGAAGTAGTCCCAGCTACTTCGTCTGGCCCAGCGCATCGCAATTTCCTTTACTTATTGCTTTCCTCGTATATTGCAGAGGTCGTTCTCGAAGGAACTGTTCGCGGAGGCAGCGGGTAAACTCGAGAGGTCGGCGATAAAGTCGGTCGCGCAGATCGAGCGGTTCGTCGCCCTGGGGGATAAGGCGGCCCAGATCGCGAGCGACAACCGGGCACGGGAGGAGGACTACAACGATGCCCCCGACGAGTTCAAGGATCCACTTATGGGGACCCTCATGGAGGAGCCAGTCAAGCTGCCCTCTGGCATCGTCATGGACAAGGACGTGATAATCCGACATCTCCTCAACAGTGCGACCGATCCCTTCAGCAGACAACCCCTTAGCGAGGACATGCTTGCCCCTAGTGAGTCTCCCTCCCTAATACTAATTAATATCACTAATTAATACAAATATATTAACGTAACGTCTAATAATATTCACCGACCCTTTGCATCGCTATACTTACAAGTGAATGTCATGGATTTTATATTCTGCAATCTAACGCTTTCGTTACGTTATTTGTTACAGTGAATGAACTGAAAGCAAGAATATCGGAATGGAAGCAACAAAAGAATACATCTACTGATATGTAATAGTCATTGATCTAAAAAAGCGAAAGCCAACTGAACGTGTGGTTTACTAGATAATACTTGACAGTGTTGACTTTTGACACATCAAAATCAAGTATTGCGCCGTGGTGAACAGTGCATCCTTTTTTTTTTTTATCATGATAAATAAAAAGCACAGATAAAAAAATAAATCTTGTGCACGTGATCTCTCGTGATTCTGCTGTAATTACGATCATAAATTTGTTGTTTTTTTTTTATTTTTTTTTTTGTTTTTTTTATACGTCAAAACAAGAAAAAAGAGAGGTTAAAGGATAAAATGCAGACTTAAGTTAACAAACTGCCAATATTACTCGAACCGCATACACAAAAAAAATTAGAATTATGTAAATATTAAGATTAGGATAAGTGCGCAGTAGGTAATATTGAATCAATATAGGTATAATTGAGATCTGTTTTGTGGTACGTGAAAAAGATGAAGTTTGTGTTCTGAGAACAAAAAATTATAATGGATGGGATAAGAAGTTATTTAAAGTTTTAAAGTAAACAAAAAAAAAAGGAAAAAACGCAATGTATATTCTTTTTTAATTCGATTTTGATTTACGAATTATTGTAAAAGATTGCATAAAAATTAATGATTTTAATTTTTTTTTTTTTTTTTTATTGCGATACATATTTTGAGAAGTAGAAATTATTCAATACCGAGAAAATTGAGTTTATTATGAGTTTATGATTTATACTTCTTTACCATATACAATTAATTTTATCTTGTGAATATTTTCTACTTTAAACAAGAAATTTTCAATGCATATGCATAAATACTGCATAAATATTTTTGTTCTACATAATGAAAGAAAACAAAATTGTAAAAATTTTAATGAATTAGAGTAAAAGCATTACATATTAATTTAAAAATAATATAAAGCAATCTTGGAATTGATAATCTTACTTTTTAATAACAATTTACAATAAACGATAAAAACGTTATTCCACGTGGTTTATTTTTAAATTTATAAAACGGTAATGATAATAATAATAATGATGATGATGATGATGATGATGATGATGATGAGAATGATAATAATAATCGTATTGTTTGTATATTTTTCATTATTTAAACAGAGTAATGAATAACAAGTCACTTATTGAAATCGCAATCATGAAGCACTAGGTATACTGGTTTATTTCATTAATTTTTTTTTACATACCATAATGGTTATAAAGCTGTAATCTTTAATGACATTTGTGTTCGATATGAATATTGTGAGACAATGATAATACCATAGGAACAGGATTCATTAAATACCTTATAATATGCAGCTATTATACGTATTACAGAATTATTTACTTAATATACTTGGACATTTTTGACGCATTTAATTGAATAATTTATTTATAATTTTCTCGGTATGAGCATATATCTATAATTGTTGAATTACAAAACTATTATAAATAATATAGCTCGAGAAAGAATTTCTTTAAATCATGTAAATAATGAAATTGAACGAAGATGTAATTGGCAAATAAAAGAAAACAATTTCAAACTGGTTTTATTAATTATTATTCAAAGTATAGAGAAGTTATATCAAAAGTAAAATAATAAACAGGTTACCTTATATTGCTAAGAAAAAACATTTTTAAAAAACGCTATTTCATTAATAACAAAAAATAAAATTAATATCTCGAAATAATATTGCGCAAACTTAAATTTTATTCGTCCACGTATTCACGCGTTCTTTTCTTTTTAATCGCGCGAGTACTAATGATAATTAGTATCTTAATCTTTTTAATAAGAATTCGTTAATTTAAATAAATTACAAGAACTGAAGCATAAACATTTTTGTTAACATAATTCGTAATTGGATCGATATCGTTAATGAATCAACATTAGTTAATGAACTACCACTAATGCGTTAATAAAAAGAAGCGAATCTGTTGTAAACTAAAATTCTTATTCTTAAAAATTAATAACAATTTTACTTTAGTTTAATTAGAAAGATTCTAAATTGTTAAATTTATTCGATATTTATTTGATCTTGCCTAATCTAAAGTTTAGTCGTCGGAAAGAATTTTCATGCCGACAAAGTAATAATCCTAATTTTTGAAATTAGGATTCCATACAATTTTTATAATTTATTATTTTTTAATTGATACAAAATAATGGAAGTATATATTATCGATTTCATCAACAAATACACGATTTTTCATATATTAAGCTTAAAGTGCAAAAACATCATCATTATAGAAACTTAACATTTATTTAAGGTAAAAAATTTACTTTTTTATTTAATACATACTTAGCCAACATTATTTATAATTAGAAATAATTATATTAATATAAATTTATTCAGTTCTTCTCACTTGCTAGCATACTTATCTACTTCTAAGATATCTTCTATACATTCTGTTAGAGCCTCTGACGTATTGTCCGCGATTCAATCGCAGGTATTGGCCTCTTCCAATCCCTATTTCACTAGTAACCGACTGCAAATCGTCGTCGTTATTTTCGCTGTTTATATCTAACATTGATTCTGTATAACTGTACGTACGACGTAAATTTGAGTGGTTCGGCTTCGACAATAAAAAATTGCTGAAAAAATTATAAAATAATAGTGGTTAAAAAAATTTTTAAATTAAGTAACAAAACGATTAATTTTTGTTCTAATGCTTTGCATTGTTGTTAGAAAAATTAAAACCAGAATTTTTTACAGATTTAAATTACGTGCTTTAGCTGTAAAATAAATAACTATTATAACACTTATAACAGTCTAGAAAATTTATAAATTATCTTATGCTAATTTTATGTTAAAAATATTTTATCAAAAAGTATTTTTTATTTGTGTAATATATATATATATATATATATATATATATAAATATGATTAAGAGATATTTCAATAGTAATATTTTGAATCCATAACGGTCTAGTTTAGCACAAAATTTATAAGCTTTAAATACATTTAATAAGAATGTTCTACTATTTTAAAATTAATTAGTTATTTGGTAAATTAAGAAATATTACTCTCTATGTGGTGTATTATTGGTATACTGCTTAATACTTATTTGCTCAAATATTGGTTCATTAAATGCATTATGTTCATTTTGAATTTCATGATCTTCATCCCAGCTCTTGTCTGGTTCTATTTTATTGTCTTGTTCGAAATCTGGTAATTTAATGTTATAATCTACGGTAGAAATAAAAATAAGCAGGATTAAAATATTTCAGTACAATTTGATCTCTTAATGATCGACTGGCACATGCACACACATTGTAATTTAAATAATAAATAACAAAGTAATTTGTATTGGGTTATTTTATAAAAATAACGGCATAAATAAACAATAGAATTTTATAAAATGAAGGTAGCATCGATGATGGACAATACGTAC
Source organism: Ceratosolen fusciceps (assembly GCA_018883505.1). Taxonomy (NCBI): domain Eukaryota; kingdom Metazoa; phylum Arthropoda; class Insecta; order Hymenoptera; family Agaonidae; genus Ceratosolen; species Ceratosolen fusciceps. Next base: position 11,109,244 of record RCIC01000006.1, on the reverse strand, counting down.
TGTCATGAAGGTTCAGATTTTTAAATTTCATATTGCAAACAGTTACGTGTTCAACCATTTCATGTTCAAAAACTCTATGGGTCGCATCATAAGGACACTGTTGCTTATAGTCGGAAAGAAATTTCTTGAACAATGAAAAATGTTTGGCTTGTAAACGGCGTTAAACATTTAAAAATCACGTACAAATAGTAAAATAAAAATGTTTACTTTTTCGCATTTAATGAGATGCTTTTGGATTCTCGACCGGGCGATCCTGTGGTTTTTATTATAAGCGCATATGACGACAGGATCAACATCCAATCTGATATTGAAAGACATTGTTATTTTTATTAAAGCTCACCTGCAAATGAAATTACTACATAACAATCGGATTCTCTTACCGACGCTTCAGAACGATACACATTGTTAAAAAAAAAATGAAAAAAAAAAAAAAGCTCTGTAATCGACGTTCTAGGTTAGACACTTTTCTAAAAAAGACTTATAGCTTTAAATATGAATTACACGAGGAACGCCATTTCGTGAAGCTTGTAGTAAGAAATATCTGGTTCAGGTAGAACGATCGGTTTTGCGAATAAAAGCTATATTACACGAGACCGTGCTCGCTACTACTAACTACATCTACGAAGCTTTGGTATTATTTTTTTCCCTTTATATATCTAATACTCGTTTTGCTTATCGAGTCACGAAAAGCTCTCGTGCATTAATTTAAATAATAAAAATAATAATAGTCCTCGAGGTACCTTTGTTAATACGTAATTTTCTCTTTAGTTACCATGCGCTTCATGGGAACATTGCACATAACAAAATCATATCATTCCAGAAATTGACTTGGGTCAACACTACATGCCTACAGGCATCCCAAATTCGGTTTCAAAATAAATAAACACTATGTGAACGGGCGCGCGTTTGCATACTACACACGCAAACACGCGAATACGCGACTCGCTGAAAAAAAGCTGATAATCGCTTTTCTTGTTTTCGTCGACAATTGACAATCGAATGTACGTACTGAGCACTAGGGTAACGTTAATAATGCTCCCTTTTAAATATTACGATTGAATACGTGGATTGATATTTTCCCAAAAGGCTTTTTACTTTTTATTGGGATCGAGTTGCCTTGGCGTCTCCGATACTAAAAAAGAAAAAAAAACAAACAAACAAACAAACAAACAAAAACAAGAAAAAACAAATGCCATTGTGTGAAATGCGATCTCTGAATAGCGCATACCACCTCTACCCCCTCCAGTACTCGCCGCTGACCAATACCATACAATAACGCGCTCAACGCATTCGCACGGATTGACGGGAGCGAAAAAATTGAAGGCGAGCTAGTACCACTGCTGGCGGCTGGAATGTGAAAGTGGATTATTTTCGATTGTCGTTGTGATTAAAAATTCGATTGCAAAGTGAAAGTTACGATCGACAGAATGACGGAAGTCACGCTCAACGGTGTAGCCGTTAAATTCCCATTCAAGCCCTACCAAGTCCAAAAGGATTATATGGCCAAGGTCATCGAATGCTTGCAAAATGGCCAAAACGGTGTCCTCGAGTCTCCAACAGGTTAAAAACGAGCTCGAACTCATATTTATTCTGTTTTTCATAAACCTTACGTACCCTTACAGCTTCGTTTACAAACAAAACAAAAATAATAATGATTTTACAGGCACCGGTAAAACGCTGAGTTTACTATGCTCGTCGCTAGCCTGGCTAATGATAAAAAAAGCTCAAAAACAAATCCAAGCACAGTGTACGGGGGCTCTGGATCAGTTCAGTACGAATAACGATTTCTTGAAATCATTTTCTAAAAGTCTTAACAAGGGCAGTGGCAAATCCTTAGACCAGTTGGAGAGCTCTGGATACTTGTTGCCAACGATAATTTATGCTTCTAGGACGCATTCTCAGTTGTCCCAGGCTGTGCAAGAGCTCAAAAGAACATCCTATACGCATGTTAAAGTAGCCATTCTTGGATCCAGAGATCAGCTTTGCATTAATCCAGAAGTTGCAAATGAAAAAAATAGTTCCAACAAGATACACATGTGCCAAGCTAAAGTACAGGCAGGCAATTGCTTGTATTATAATAATTATAAGTAGGAAAAGATATATTACATTTTATCTTAAGTATACAAATATTCATTCGCTGTGTTTATCTTTTAGAAAATCGGATGGGAACTTAGGTGAACAGATAATGGATATTGAAGATTTTGTTAAGGCTGGTAAAAAAAATAAATGCTGCCCTTACTTTTTATCAAAAGATTTAAAAGACAGTGCGGATATCATTTTTATGCCTTATAATTATTTATTGGATCCTAAAATAAGAAAACATCAAAATATTGAACTAAGAAATAAAGTTGTTTTACTGGATGAAGCACACAATATTGAGAAAATTTGTGAAGACGCTGCTTCGGTGCAAGTAAGACAGTACTTATGCACAGCCGCACGCATTTGTTTTATATTAAACGAAACGAAACGAAATGAATGAATTTTACATTTTAGTTTACTAGTACAGATATTGCAGTTTGCATAAATGAAATAACTGATGTTATGAAAGAAATGATCAATGAATCAATTGATTCGGATTTTTCTGCAATCGGAACGGAACAAAAAACGCAAAAGGATTTTACAGCAGAAGAAATATGCAATATAAAAGCTATGTTTTTAGAATTAGAAAAGTCCATTGATAAAATAGAAATTAAAAAACAGAATGAGGGTGACATTTTTTCTGGTGATTTCATTTTAGATTTACTCGGAAAAGCTGATGTGAGTAAACATACATTTTTAAACGTATATTGTTAAATCTCGTTTTTACTATCTACAATATCATAATAAACAAATTAAATAAAAATTTAAGGTAACTCAAAGTAAGTACACGTACATAATAAAAATATTGGAAAAAGTCGTTCTTTATTTAGCCGCAAAAAGTGCTACGTCGTTTAATAAAAAAGGAAACGGTCTTCAAAAGTTCTGTGACGTGCTCAATGTTATTTTTAGTGGAAGTTCTGGTAATAAGAGTCACACTTTGAGAGAAAAAATAAAAAAGTGTTATAAAGTTTATATTGAAAGGGAGCAGTTAAACAAATCGTTTAGAAATAACGAATGGACAACAACAAAAATGAAATCAACTGGAAAATTAATATCCTATTGGTGTTTTAGTTCGGCATTGAGGTACATTTCTCTACTAATTACAATATTTTTATAAATTTATAATTATACTGTACAGTATATTTATTATTGTACTTTAGAATGCAACAGTTATTAGATGAAGGAGTGAGATCGATTATTTTAACAAGCGGCACTTTGTCTCCCTTGAATCTTTTTATATCTGAAATTGGAATAGATATATCTGTACAATTAGAAAATCCTCACATAGTAGGTGAAAAACAGATTTACGTTGATATTATTAGTTCTGGATGCGACGGATGTTCTTTGAATTCGTCCTACAATACAAGGTATACAACTAAAATTTAGTAACTGAATGGCTTAAAGCAAGCAAGAAAGCAATTGAAACTTGAATTTTCGTTGTTCGGGATATATATATATGTTTGTAGAAACAATCCAAATTACATTACTTCCCTTGGCCAAAGCATAACACTACTGAGTAGCTTGTTACCACACGGATTATTAGTATTTTTCCCGTCTTACCAGATATTGAAAAATTGTCGGGAGCACTGGCAGAAATCGGGAATATGGTCACAGATAGAAATTTGTAAGGTGTAAATATAATTCTTTTCAAACGACAAACACGGCAATGCGATAAAAAAAAAAAACTTATTTGCTTATTTCTTATAAAGCCAATATTTGTAGAGCCTCAGTCGAGCGAAGTCTGTAATAATGTGATTAAGGAGTATTATTTAAAAATTAAAGACCCGATGAAAAAAGGTGCGATTTTAATGGGCGTTTGTAGAGGGAAAGTCAGCGAGGGCCTTGACTTTGCCGACGACAATGGAAGAACCGTATTGATCACCGGATTGCCCTTCCCGCCATTGAAAGATCCTAGAGTCATGTTGAAACAACAATACTTGAATGAGAACCTATCGACGGGAAAATATGTAATATTTATAAACAGAAAATCTATAACAATTCCCTTTATTTATATGGGTTTATTGGTTATTTTATAAAATAAAATTGTTTTAGACCTTATCCGGATATCAATGGTATCAACTAGAAGCTATGAGAGCTGTCAATCAGGCGGTCGGTCGAATAATACGCCATAAGAATGATTATGGCGCTATACTTTTATGTGACTGTCGATTCTACAATATGTCGTATGCGCAAAAATTGCCCGCGTGGCTTAGACCCCACATTAAAAACCCTATTACCTTTGAAGCCGTTATAAGAGGATTGCACGAGTTTTTTAAACACGCGAACGAAAATGTAATTTTTGCATATTGTGAACCATCATTATTATCATTATTATCATTATCATCGTCGTCGTCGTCGTCATTTATTTTAAATGTTTGCGATACGTTTTAGTTGCCGGATTGTAATTTGCCAGCGGTCCAGGCTCAGTTCGATTGCGGCAACAATGGTTCGTTGAAGGTGACCTCGAAAGGCATGGCGTCCTATTTCAACGCGAGGGATGACAATTTCGATATGGATATTTATAAAAACGATGTTTACAACGGCGATGGCGATCAAAGCAAAGGAAAGAAAAACGTGCCCAATACCAACAATATCTTTTCGTCGTTATTTGAAATGAATTCGAAACAAGTTGCGAATCTTAAAACCTGCAAGCTTCATAACTTAACGGATACTTCTCGTCAGGCTTCGGGCTCGGGAAAGCCCAGCGCGATGAGGAAAAAATTAAAATTGATACCTATGGAATTCAGCATCGACGGGTCGCTGCCGTCAGCGGACGTGCTGCAGAGCGTCACGCCGGAAATCTCGCCACCGAAACCCGTTGAAGTTAAAAAAAACCTGTCCGCGCATCGAGCCGATGGTAACGAATATATCAAAAAGGTAAGGCGCCATCGCATTTCAAAGCTATTCAAAGGTAATTTAAACGTAATAACGAAATTCTAACGCAACGCTTTGAAGGTAATAGTGTCGGTGTCTCAAAAAAATTACGAAATATTTAAGAAAATGATTGTCCAGTATCATAAAGATGAGATTGATTTAGACGAACTGTTGATGACTCTGAAGAAAATATTCATTACTGATCATAACAAAAAGGATTTATTTATTGGTAAATGAGAATCCTCAAATAAATACAAAATTTTTACTTAAATTACTAATATAAATAATATTGTCTTAATAAATGCAGGCTACAGGACGTATTTGAAGAAAAATCACTTGAAGGATTTTGATAATTATGTCGAATCGTTGGAGAGATCCAGTAATTGATGAGGTATAATAATTCTATCGGACAAAGAGCGAGAAGATCGTGTCATTATAGTGGAAAATTTCCCAATCTATATTAAATATATTATTTTAAATCGTGATGAAGAGATTGTGCAAGTACAGTAAAATGAAACTAATACAAATATCACGTTACGAATATTATTTGCCGAGTGTACTTTAAATATACTTTATATGTAGTTGTATAAAATTATCCGAATCGATCTTTTGTATAAAAAACATGTAAATTATAATAGTATAAGTTTGAACCGAATAATAAATGTTCATATAATACTCTATACTTTTTTTCGTTTTTTTTTTTTTTTTTTCATATACAATAACGTGGCACGTTGTCTTACTTACAATTTAATGTTCAATTAATACTTTTAAAAGTAACGCATGCGTTCGGGCTAAATTGACTTTTTGAAGTAACGTCAAGAGGGGGTGAGGAAGTTTAGAGATAGAAATGCTTGCAAATAAATACTACGTCGATTATATGATCGATAATTTGCTACGACGCTTTACGTAATCATACAACGATAGTCGAGCGTGCAGGTGCACTTATAATTTACGTAATTCAATGTTATTAATGTTGATATTGCGAATGAGAAATTTTGCAAAACAATCCGAGTAATGACATCGCGTTGCAGTACTTTTTCTGTTCTTGGCGTTTTTAATGAAAAAATTGGCCAGCCTCGCTCGCTGTTGGAGCTTTTGTCGTTGTCGTTGTTGTTGTTGTTGTTGTTAACAGATTTATTTACGATCCTTTGCACCCAGCGTTGGCCTCAAAAAACCGTTCCACTAACGCTACTTAGCGGCTTAACGGTAACTGCATTACGAACAATGATTATCATCTCGTTTTTCACGAGGACGTGAAAATTACATGGATTAACGCAGCGAGAAAAATATTAACGATCCACGACAACTAACCAATCGATGAGCCTTAGTTTTAGTCGTACTAAAGCATGTCCTGGCCGGGAGTCGGGGAAAAATAAAGAAAAAATAATTAAAGATGCCGACAAGGCATTACAACGGCAATGTTATCGGCGCCTTTTATTATCTATTTGTATTACGAATAATTACGAATACGAACGGAGATACCTGCCTACGGATTATCCTTGTGCTTTTGATTGTCTATGACGCTACGTACATTATTATTATTGTTGTTGTTGTTGTTATCGTTATAACCGTAATAGGCGTTACATGTATTGGGCGAGTGAATGTAATCAGTGTTGTTCGTGCCCTTTTATTCTTACAACATATACGTGAATACTTATTATATGCTTGTATAATCCCTTTTCTTTAAAAAATTTATGTTAGAATACGAGGTCGGTCGGTCGGTCGGTCGGTCGGTCGGTCGATGGGTCGGTCGGTTGGTCCACGCAGCATCCTATGAAGGACGGAAGTAACGATCGAAGGATTTGAAAATTGGAAAAGGAGCGACTCCGTGAGGAGGTTCGCGTTGCAGGAAGGATGAGTAAGCCGATTCATTTGTGTTTAAAATTTACTTTAAATACGATAATAACGTCTTCTAAGCGTTATCTTATCGTGAGATATTTTTAAATACGACATCCGTGTTATCACTCGACACTACAAGTTCGAATGATTAACGCCTCTACCTTTTCAGGATCGTTCATCGTTCCATTTCATTATTTCCATAAATTTATTTATACGGCTATCCAATAATAATAATAATAATAACGATAATAAATCATTAATAATACTTCCATCCCCATGGACCAGTATCGGCTTTATCTATAAAAAGTTCATCACGACGTCGTTCACGGCTTCGTTCATAATAAGAAAAGATACTTTTTCTTGCTTGATTACTGTTTATTATTTTTTTTTTTTTGAAACCATTGCTTCATAATTGCTTAACAATTTTAACACTTTTTTCTTTTGGCATTGTCATTCTTATAATCTAAGATGAAAATAGTTTTTAATTTTTATATAATAATCCATTTCTCATTATACTCTTTATAATTGCTATAATACGTTACTTAAACATTGACATTAAATTTATAAACCGATAAACCTGTGTCTACTTGTCGCCGATTCTATAAAAAAAAAATAATGGGCTAAAAAATAAATCGTGGAACACAAGTGCTTTAAAATGCTTCTTTTTTTTTTTCCTTTAATTTTAAAGCAGAAATGAAAGTGAAACAAACTATAAATATATTTTATATATAATAAACACAATCAAATTGCAAAGGCTTAATTTTTGTTTATAACAAACAACAATATACATTATTTCTAAATAATATAATAAATTTTTTTTAATTATGAGAATTATTTTCTATTAAATAGTGCCATATGTACAAAATTAGATAATTAAAAACTAAACGTGTTCTTCATTTGAATTCAACTGATCGTACATTTAAAATTAATTGTTCCGAAGAATCAATCATTTTATAAAACTATTGCGGCATAAATTTTAATAATAACAGTTTGAATAAATAAAATATAACCGTAGTTCGTATTCTCTTAATCGAGGTAAATACAATATGTATAGATTTCTTGTAAGAAGTTGTACTGATTTCTCAAATTTTGTGTTGATTCTAATTTTGTAATTAAGAGCGTTTTATATGAATTTAGTTAGCATGTTCCTCCGTAAGGCAAGGTTACAATATAAAATGATTTTCAACACAATTCTGCAAACTATCTACGACTTTAAAAATACTTTTTAAAGAAAGTGGTGTTTTTTTGTAATAAAGTTCTTCAAAATAGTAACGGTTTTACGTGATTGCACATTAAACTTTTCATTATCGCTTTGTGCACACATAAATAAAATTTGAAAATTTGTCTAGATTTACAATTTATAATTGAAAGTCCGTTGTGAACAAATATAATTAAATTATGCTTGCTGCATGATTTCTTGAAGTTTTTTACATGATGGAGTGTCTATTTTTTTAGCTCGAAGTAAGTTTTCGTGGTTATTAAAACTGCTTGCTTTCATGATCTTTATTTCTCCTTAAATGGTCAAAGAAATTTCATACAATTAACAAGCGTTACTTATACCGTAACTTTCACTACTATTTTTATATTAATTATAACTTTTAAAATACAATTAATACTCACTGTAGTGCGTTTCTTTATAACATGAGCTTTGTAAGAAATTTATTACATCATCTTCGACTGAATTCTCTAACCTTTTCAGATTTCCTTGAAATTCTATGTGGAAGTTATCCTTTACGTAATATGGTATTTTGTAATGTTGAGTGATTCTTTGCACTGAATATTTGCTAGAGAATTTTAAAAGTGGTATGAAAGTATTTTGAAAATTATTTAAGAAATAATTTTCAAATAAATGGATCGTGTACTTACCTACTTTCGTGTATACTATAAATAGGATTAGAATTGAAAAAACTACTCATTGTTGCAAAAAGGATTATTAGTAGTACAGGCAACATTTGCTGGAATGTAGTGTAACCATTTGCTTGCTAAACAATGATATTCAATGAAATTTAATAAAGCAAAAAGTTTGTTTCAAGTATATTATTGATTTAGAAAATTGAATTAGAATTACTTGAGAATGGCTTTGCTGAGCTTGTGCCTCGCTTTGTCTCATCCACCTGCCACCACCTCTACGTATATAAAATTGTTGCTGAGGAAAGCCACTGAAAAACATATTAAATAATTCCTCGGCCGTAATGTCGGCTAAAAGGAAAACAAAAAAATACGAGCAATTAATACATGTGATCACGATTATAAGAAATATAGCGAGATATATAACGATTTACCTTCAAAACCGCGTGTATAATTATGAGAATGAGACTGCCTTGTATTCTCAAGCCTGTCTTGATCTGGTCCATACAAATCGTACTGTTTTCTTTTTTCACTGTCTGTGAGAATTGCAACGGCATTACCAATGGCTATTTTTGTAAAGAAAAATCAATAATGAAATACACTGACATTTATTTCACAGGCATAGACATTATTTTTAGAAGAGAGTCAGACGGCCTACCCTTAAATGCTTCTGCAGCACCGGGTGCTTTATTTTTATCAGGATGTAACTGAAGGGCCAATTTCTTATAAGCCTTCTTGATGTCGTTGTCCGTTGCATCCTTAGAAATTCCCAAGATTTCATAATAATCCTTGCATTTCTTTATTCTGAAAAGTGCCAAATGTGAGCGAGCCATGGCTTGGGATTCTAGGCTTGGGATACTGTAATTATAAAGTTAAAATAAGAGTGCTCACCTCCTGACGCATTTCATTTGTTCATTGGTGTAATCGTTAGTGGTTTGCAGACACGAATCATTAGCTTTGGAGGCATTGTGTCTCTTCCTAACCTCGGCTTCGGGTTCTGATTTTTTACTTTGTTTTGACAATTGGGCGACGGCTGTTAACAAATCTAGCAAAAAGAGATATTTATGTTAGCAATGGTTATTGAGGTTGGTCTTGACAAGGGGACTTGTCAATAATTCAGCGACGTTAGATCCTTAATGGTAATGTCAATTTCGTGTCCCATTGACGAATACCCAGCGGGAAAAAAAATAAACAGGTAACAGGGGTTAGGGGGTAGGGGGCGGGCAGAGAAATAGAGAAAGAGTGAGGGGCCGGGGGCCGGAGCGGGGGCGGGAGGTTTGAGGAAATGATAAAAAGAGTGCACGAGAATGAGAGGAAAGTGAAATCAATGAGTTGATTGATCGAGGAGGAAAGTGAGGGACGAGGTGAGGGACGAGGTGAGAGAGAGAGAGAGAGAGAGAGAGAGAGAGAGAGAGAGGCACGGAATCACGTAGGGGCAGAGCTACATAGCAGGCCGTAATATCGTGGCTGACGAGTGTTTATCGATCATTATTCCAACTGCGGAGAGACGGGTTTTTAAGGGGCCCCTTACCCTTCCTTCCGAGCCTGCCCCGCAACGCACCTGCACTACCCTGGGAAGAGGAGTAGGAAAGGAGCCCTCTCGCCGAGTAATTCGAGGGATAGTTTTTTTTTTTTTTTTACCTTCGGTCTTCTTGGACGGGTAAAGCTTTTGCGCCTTCCGCAAGAACTTCTCGGCCTCCTCGAGCTTCTTCTCGCGGATGTAGCGCTCGGCAAGCTCCGAGCACCGTTCGGCCTCGTCTTTATTGCTTTCCATAATCGCGGTCGTCGTCGTTTACGTCTCGACGAATCTCGGCCGAGTCACATATAAAATACTGAGTCAGTGAGCCAAGGCCGAATGGGACCAAGCGCTGCGAACTCTCGGACCCGTGACCCGCGCGCCGAACGGTAAATAATAATTCTCGGTTCGCTCCAGTCTCCTCCCTGGCCCACCAACTCCTCCCCGCCGTAGAAAACTATTTCCCAGAGGTGCACTGCTGCTTTCGCTGTTCTTGCTGCTGCTGCTGCTGCTGTTGGTGGTGGTGGTGGTGGTGGTGGTGGTGGTGGCGGTGCTGCTGCTGTTGGCGTTGGCTCTTCACTCCTCCGCCGCGGCGACAATCGGGATGACACCGCCACTGCTGGCCAATACAGGCATTATACCTACGATGACAACGAATTATGTCGCGAGCGATAGGGTCGTGTGGGTTGGGCGTACAACGGAATGGTGAGGGGCACTGGGGGGGGGGTGTGGAGATGGCCGAGCTTCTCCCTGCTGCTACGCTCGTCGCTGTCGCCGCGCGCGCGCGCGCTCACGGGTTAACGTGAGCGAGAAACGGGGCGGGGGACGGACAGCTAGGGACGCTCTCTGACGTGGAATATGCATACACATCGGCCCCGTGCAACGCTCATTCCCATGTTTTGTCCGCTCAACGGCGATTACGCAACTTATTCCGTAAAACCCCGCCGAACTCTCGGCACGCACCTTCCTTCACACCTTCCTTCACCTTTCTTCTCGATCTAATCTCGATCCTCGCCCTTCTACCCTCCTACCCTCTTATTATCCTATTCTTTTCAACTTATTGATTAATTTATAACTTTTTTTCACTCTCGGCGCTTGCCCCCTACACGTCATAACGTCATACGATCCCCCTTTACATAATGACTATCCTGCACAACGATCGCTACGGAATGTATTACAAACGTTATGAATTCCTTGATCCGTCAATCCGCAGTATTTCGTATTTTATATGAAAGAAAAAGAGAGATATACAAAAAAAAAAAAAAAAAAAGAAAGAGAGAGAAGAGCACGCGTATACGTCGCTCCTGTAGTAGTGTAGTAGTGTTTGTACTATCATGTAAGGTAAACAGAAATAAAAAAACATTTACTTAATGCTCAATGTATATTTTTATCAATATATTATTTTACACCAAATTACATTTTGAACTTTAATTTAAATTTAAACAAATTTTAATTATCTGCACTATCCGTCACAAACATTGGTATAATATCATAATTTCCAATGAATTATGATTTAACCTTATGAATCGTACAAATTTTTTAAAGTTATTTATATTCGCATGAGATTTACATTGAAGATTACCATTTGTCAGTCTAGTACACGACCATACATTAGACAAAATATTGCAAAGTATTTTGTTTGCAGTATTATTACAAGGAAACATGTATCTTAGGCTGATGCAATAATATACTTATTTAGATATTGACAATATAAATTTATATGAATATTTTACTATCTGCCATTCTTTGTTTTTTTGTTTTGCTCTATACACTGTTCACTATTATTTTGTTTACTTAACCAATAAGATGCAAATAGAGCCGCAGCACCAATAATAGAGGTAACGATTCCAGTCGTTGTGAGGATTGTTGTGATAGTAGACTCTAAAAAGTCAATATTATTAATCGCTCGTACACAAAATCTTTATAAGCCCAATAACTTTTATGATAGTATATTTTGTAAAGAGATGACAATAATTACCTGACAACTTAAACTGGTCAAAATTAATAAGGGTTGGATTTCTTAAATATTCGTCGTATTTCCTTCTTTTGCCTTCGTCCATTAGGTTAGCTGTAGCATTCTTGACAGCTGTTTTCAAGACAATTCAAAGTTCAATTGCAAGGCCGTAATCGCATAATAATGGTTACTTGTTATTTACCGATAAAAGCCTTGCCAGCATCGGGTGCATGATTTTTATCAGGGTGAACTAGGACTGCTAGTTTATTGAAAGCTGTTTTAATTTCTTTGTTGGTCGCATTACTTGGGACATCCAATATCTCATAGAAATTTGAACTTCTCAAGATTCTAAAAGAACACGACGCCGTCTTAAGGACAAATTAAATTAAATTAAAAATATTGGATTATTTATTAGGTGCATACCTAACCACACGATGTTGATCATCCTCTGAATAATTCATCCTGTCTTAAACCCTGTTTTAGACTGTCCTGTTTAAACCCCTATATAATAAATAATAAGCGAGTAATTTACAGCGTGCAAGGGGCCTAGTTCATTTTACTGGACAATAATAAAAGTATTGTAATAGGAAAACTTTATTCCTTTTATATGTAGCAACGCAATTTTTTTTTTCCCCCTATTGTACTGTTGTTGTTTATACTTAGAGCATGCGCACTTGCTACTAGGAGCTCATTGGTCCACGAGGCTTTAATGAAAATTCAACTGAAATATTTAACGGAGTGTCTTCACGCCTGACATTTTTACGGCCCAAGATAATTGTTAATTGCACAAAATCACCATAGTTACTGCTTGTCAGATGATTATTGTTACTTATGCGCCGGAGCGGCCTGTCCTGTCGGTGGCCCAATACGATAACAAAACAATACGTATCTATCCACTGCTATGTTTCGTAGGGCCGATACGCCGATAAAAACTTCTTGCAACTGTATATTTAACTTAACGGTATTAAATCATTTATGATGCAAGATTACGTAACCGAGGCAGGATTTTAAAATTATAGCTAATGACGATTATTGTAAAGGATATTTTTCGTGGACGCGCGCAACCGGAAAATCAGTATCCGATCGTTCTGGGGGAAAAAGGTTTTCTCTCGTTTAGTCGCTATTTGGATTAGATTTTCAAGTGATAAATGATATATAACCGTTTTCATTTTGCCGACGATCCGACACTCGCTTCTCTGCCTCGTTTTCCAGCATCCAACGACATATACGTCACACGCGCTATTTTATTTAGATTATAATATTTTTCCAGCTGTTGTTTCAAGCGCTTTAACCCGTCCGAGTAAATTCTTTAAGCTTTTTGTTTCGACTCGGAAAAGGGCAAGATTTCTGGGGACGCGGACCTCTGCGCGTCAACTTTTTGTCGGGAAATACGGCTCTCGAATGGCGGACTTTACAAATAAAGGCTCACAGAGTAGCCTTAGCCTTATTTCATAGGCTTATATCGCGCCGTCGATACGAAATTATAAATGAAAATGGATCGCTGTCCATTCGTCGTTGGCAGAACGAGCCGTAAATAATGATGATCGAGATGCAGGGATCGAGAGATCCAGGAATAAGATGCTATAAACCATTGCCGATTTCTTTATCCGTTAATAATGTATTCGTCGATTCGCGGTTATTGATAAAAAAAAAAAAAAGAAGTTAAGGTAGCATTTGGGTATGGAATAAAAGTATTCGTTTAAACATCAACTTGTATCTTTATTTATATATTATTTTCCACCGATCTTTCATTCAACACTTTGAAAAGTACATACAATAATAATTCTACAAACATTTTTCCGTTTAGCGGCATTATCCCTCTCGTATCTGTTTATTCTATTCGTATAAAAAATCTTCAAGTTGTATAAAAATCTTTTGATTAAAATCCAACGAAGAGTCGTTTGTGGAGACATAACGTTCAATAGTATGTAACATATACTGATTCATTATTATCAATATTGTTGTTGTTGTTGTTATTATTACAATTATTATTATTATTATTATTATTTTTTTTTTTTTCTTGTAAAGATCTAGCACGCATTGGACCATTTATTATGTATAAATAAAATTCAAATCAATGGGACTTTTATATTACTTACTAAAATCCTTAAAAATGCAATCAACATTGTGTGCGTATATACGTATACGTATATACGCACGCGTATATTTATATTTATATATATATATATATGTGTGTGTGTGTGTGTGTGTGTGCGCGCGCGCGTGTGGGCTATAAATTGTCGGCTTTCAACGTCCAAATAATATAAATAAAGTAATACACGAATCCTCATTTCTTGAATTCCGGGCAAAGATATTACAATAAAAAATATAAGAATACTATGTAATATTTCGTCGATACCTGCATGAATAGTTTAAAAATATGTCATTGCAATGCATGATTGGCGTAACGAATACAGGCGCAAAAAGAATAAAAAAGTATCGTTAATTATGAATTCGCGTTTATTCAGCGTGAAATTATTTTTAATGCAACGAATAATCGGCTAAATACTTGGGTTTGTAAATACTTTTTCCATTCCTCGGCTTTCGCACGACACTTTCTAATCGGTAGTTAATTTGAATAAAGGATGCGCTTGGAATCTTACGTCATTAATAAATGTAAAGGAATTCAGCAGCAACAATTTATCAAGATAGATTCTCGCGCACTTCTTGTAGGAACGTACATACGAGAAATTGTAAATATTTAGAGCGTGCCTCAAACGTACGTACGTACGTACACCCCCACCCACCCACGTAGCAGTAGATATGTTTCGACCTCGAGCGAGCGTGTGCTGTTGGTATTATTTTACACGCAAAAACAGTAGATGGAACATATTACGTGCTTTGATCTGAAATCGTTCGACTTGTCACGAGTTCAACAAAACAGACATTTACCATCCGTATAAGAGAACCAACCCCTAAGGATTTAGCGCACACATATTATTAACATATATATATATATATATATTATTTTATTTTTTTTAAATTAAATTTCGAAATACCTTACGAGCTTATTGGTATTATCATTATCAGTATAGTTATTGTTCTGTTGTACCCGAAAAGAACATTGTTTATTCATTTGAGAAGCATCAATCACAGATATTTGCTCTTGCTAATAATGTAATTAACGATCCACCCTCTAAGGTTGCCTGCCTGCCCGTCTGCCTCGTATTTTACATTAAAGGAAGCTAAACGGGACAATGGATGATGATAATTAAGGTATTTAAGAAGATATTAGCTATCGCTTAGTTTTGTACAATGAGACACTAAAGGGTCAGTCGTCGACGAATCTCGTGCAGAAAAGCGTAGAAAAGGTCCAGAATGTCCCCACGAGTTTACAACGCGTGTTATTGCAGCTATTTTTTGTTTTGCTGTTTACTTATCGTTGAACGGCGTTCAGCCAGCAAAGTGCGGGACGAACGTTGAGGAGAGGAGATGTAGAAAATGATTGTAGGAGACGAGTGGCGAGTAAAGCGCGCGTGCGACAATCTATCGGAAATCGAGCTTATGAGACTAAAAGGAAAATATCGGCGATACAGTTCTTCGGAGAAATGTGGTTTATTCTTATTATTTAATTCACGTCGAAGGCGGGCTCAGCTCGAGTTGCGAGAAATGCGAGCTATAAAAGCTCTCGATGCAAAAGTAGATATGCGAGAGTTCGTATTCGCCATTATTCCCAAGCCGCGCCGAAGCTAATTTTTTTCGTATATACCCATACGTACACTGAGGCTAAGCTCGGCTAAGGGTAGGGCAGCCTTCTTCATCCCTATTCATCAGTGAGATCGGGACTTAACGCGACTACGTCGTCCTCTTATCCGTTGAGCGAATCGGACCGGGCTCGATACATTTTGCCCAAGCTTTTCAGCGTCCCGGTGCCCTTACTATCTTGACAAACGCCGATGATTTAGAAAATACGAAAATACAGGCACGGTTAGCACAACGCAGCAAACGAATATACGCGGGGCTCCCCCCCCCTCATACCAAAACGTGGAATACTACCTTACCGACGATACGGCCTCCCCCTTTAACAAGATTATGGATTCCATTGGACGCTCGAGTACTTTGTGATCGCCGTGACCTTGAGAACGCATCGCTGCTGCACAATACAAAGTTCAACAATTCATGTCAACATTCACGACGAACGATGAGTTTATACAATTCCATAGGGTACGGCTCGAACGCCAAAAGAAAAGATTTGTTGCTTCATTGTGCACAGATCTCTCTCTCTCTCTCTCTCTCTCTCTCTCTCTTTCGGTAATACATCTATCGTCTATCTTTCAATTCAATATCATCGTGATCGGCCCTTACAGTTGCACCACAACCACTGACTCGATGACATGGAGGGCCGATTGGCCTTGAAGGTTCTCTGGATCGGCTGTCGCCGTCGCTGCGGCCGCTACTTCCGACTTTCCACGCATCTCACCCCCGCAATCCAACTCACCACCAAATTTACATAATCATTCTTTATTAAAAATCATTATAAACTTAAAAATAAAATCTATTTTCGCTATAAGTTATAGCGCCTGTGCTTTCGCAACTGTTCTCACATGCCATAAAAATATATTCCTTTATAAAATATTCTTTTCCGGAGAAAATGCATCTGCTTTGCAATCGTTACGATCGGGGACGATCGGTGAAAAGAATACTTTCTTTTTCTTCTTCTTCTTCTTCTTTTTCTACTTTTGTATATATATAAATTTTGTTGCTTCCTTTATCGCCGTTTCGGCTTGGGCGCGGAAGCCACTGATTTTTTCTTTTTCTCTCCCTTTTTTTCTCTTTATCTTTCATTAATACGCATTCGCTGAGCAAATACTTAATTTTGTAATGTAGCGCTACGAAATGTCATGGAATATTACGTCGTTGTTATTTATACTGGCGTAGGAAGTGGAAGGGCGTTGGCCAGGATTACTGTGGAGTAGAGGTGCATCCGAGTTGTCAACTCGTTCTTCCGAACATTCGTCGACGTCCTCGTGCTTTCTTCCTCTTCGGCTGAACTGCTGGATTCTTCGTTTTCTTTGATAGGACATCACGTCTGCAATTAACAATCGAACAAATACCATCAATACGGGTTTCTTAGCGCTAACCCCCCTCCCTCTCCCCCTATCCCTATCCCGCCCACATCACCAATAACAACAGTAATGTAAAGAAGCTTGGTACACTACTTGAGAAACGAAGCGTTTGTTAAGGATTGGAATATTAATGACGAATGTTTAATGGCATTGACAGCGAATGCGCGAATCGTAGGCAAGAAGTGGTTAGTTTTCAGTTTTTATCAATTAAATGTCGTACGTGGCTATTGATGATCTACTTCATTAGTGCACGTTAGAGTCGTTGCTGTACACCTACCTTCCTCGTAGACCTAACGAACCACAAGAGAACACAAGGTTTTCTTTCAATGAATATAATGTTACATGCCATTTAGGGAGACTCATTTTTAGATATGTATTACAGAAGCCGTGCTACCTCCCACACGCAAGAAACGAAAAGAAAAGGAAAAAAAAAAGAAAAGAAAAGAAAAGAAAGAGAAAACAAAATGAGAAGAAGAATGCAAAGTATGAAGGCTTGAATCGAAATAAGGAAACTTAATACAATATGAAGAACATAAATAATACATAATACGTGATAAGTGAATATTGAAAATAAAATAACAAAATCTTACTGTGTAAAATAAATTTTCTTTTTATTACAATGGCTTACTCTACTCTTCTTTCTTAAATTAATCGATAAACTGGAGAGTATTACAAAAATATAAATAAATATTACAAAAATCTGGACGACGCGTTATATTTCTAATAATAACGCTTTGAATTTGATAATGATAATAATAGTAATAATAATAGCAATAATGATAATGATAAATAATCATAATAGTAATAGTAATGATAATAATAAAGATTACGATTACGTCGTTGAGTAAGCAATAAAGCTCTTGTGCTAATTAAACGTTGACGATGAACACATTGAATTTGAATATACTCAACCAAAATTAATAAAATAAAATTTCTCCATCTATTTGAAACTGATAATGTTTTTCTTTTCTATTTTTTTTTTTTTTTAATTATTACCAACACGAAGCAAAAAATAATCTTAATTTTCATAGACGCGCTTGCTGCTCGTGTGTATATTATATAGGACCATACTGATTATGAATTGTGCGACGATGCGATACAATTAGAAAAATAAAAAATAAAAAATAAAAAGAAGAATCTGAAACAGCGGTTCGTTTGAACCTTCGGGATTAATCACTTTTTACCGATACAAGGCAGACGTAATGATCTAGTTTGCTTGCAGTTCTTCCAAAAGGCATAATAATGTATGACATATTGTAATGGCTAAGCAGACTTTAATAAAAATCACACATTGAGCACTTGTCTGTACTTTTGATAGGCTTCATACCTATCTCTCGTAATCAACCACTCGGAAGGTAGGTGCAGTACTTGTGGGTGTGGGAGGAGATTTATGTTTGCTTACACGATGATTCAATGAAGTCTCTTGCACGTTGTCCAGATTTCCTCTCATTGCTCTCTTGTGATTGGCCAGTTTCTCCCTGTTCATGGGCGAGCCTAGAATCACGAATGGTCGTGATTCAATCAGAATGCGTTTAAAACAATTTATTTCCGCCACAACGCTTTACCGGACGTAATTCTTAAATTAAATACATTTACGCCCAGACTTCTGTTTTAATATTATTATTCGTTACTGTCCTATCGTTATATTATTCGTCAGCATTTGTCATTAACGCAACGAAGCTTGTAAATTAATTCATTAATTCGCAATACAATCACAACCTCTAATTAATATGAAAAATCAATCGAAGTTTGTAAGGAGGAAACTTTCAGCTTACCGATATAACTTAGAAGGACGGGTAAGAATATGAGACCATGAGCTGCTCCAAAAAGCACAATGCCTAAATACATCCTAAAGTAGAATACCTAAAACAGTACATTATGCAAATTATAAAAACCGTTCAATACAATCATCTAGTAGACGTTGAAAAAAAAAATAAATAAATAAAAAAACTTGAAAAGCTTTATTTACTTTAAAAATTTGACTTTTCGCAAATCCAAGAACGATAATTCCTCCGAATTTGGTGAGAGTGATACCACTGAATACTGAACTACCCATATTCGTTAATGCGTCGGCAACTCTTTCTACTCTCGTTGGCTGCACGGACACCGAAAAAGAATGCACCAAATGACTGCAAAACTCCACAGCTATGCCAACGGCCTGAAATGCATAATTCCGATTACTACAACGTAATCCTTTGGATAAATTTTAATTACAGATGATTCGTGATGCTTTTTTTCGACGTGTTTGGCACGTGTCGCATTTTAAAAGTTTCCCATACAAATGCTAATCGATTACTATTAGAATTCATAGTTGATAACAGAATTACATTCGAATTCAAGGTCGAGTATGTTATTATATTCTTTAAATAAATGATTAAAACTATGTAGTAACGTGTACAGTGTAGATTGTCACTTTCGATTAGAAAGCGAAAAGATGCGCGAGTAAGTTTTGAAACTCACCATAACAAGGTTAACCAAGGAGACGGCATTGAGCGTTATGTGCCACCAATACATCAGGCCTCCAATATTGACGACAATCATGGTGATGGTGATGATGACGACGATCGAGGAGAAGATGTCCAGGCCCATTAATAGGAAGGTGACAACAAATATGGCAAGTAATGATATAGTGATACTTTGAATGGTGTCGGGCCACATTGTTAAGTACTGCTCGTAAAAGACGTAGAAAACACTGTAGGGAAAAACTTCGATTTGATTATTGTAGCCCCATTTCTGCAGATTGGTGTTTATCGTTGTTGTTATGTTGGCCGATATGGCTCTCGCCTGCCTCATCGATTCGTAATAGTCGTAGGACGATTTCAGGATAGTATGGTAGGCCATGAAATAAGAGGCGCTGACGTCGGACAATTTGGTTTTTTGATTGGTGATGTAATTGACCCCGTGCCCGTACGCCGCGTGGCCGCCTTTGGCGCAGCTCGAGTCGGGGTTGTCTTGTAAGAAGAACGACACGTATTTCTCAAAGTCCGTCACGTTCGGACGATTGTATTCGTTTTGACTGATTGGGCAGGACGAGCAATCACTCTCAAAACCTGGACAGTGAAGTCGGTATTTATATTGTATTGGTTTATTGGCCAATGCGACCAAAGCGACCAAAGCGACCAAAGCGCACAATCAAACGATATACGTACTCGTATGAGGGCAGAAGGACCCATCGGTCACGTTGTATTTACAGCAGGATTTGGCCAAGCTCGCCCAGTCGAAGTAGTCGTCGAGCCAGGAGGATGCCGGCTTGGCAACGTACGTTCTAGTAAAAATGACCTCTTTCAATTAGCATCGAGGTTGGAGGGCGTATAAAAAAACAAAAAAAAAAAAAACACAAAAAACGTATACGGCGAAGAAGCTCACCTGTTTGCCATTTCCGCTGCAGCGAAGATCTGAGTCGTCAACGAGTCCGAATTACAATACTGCCCGCTACATACCAAGTTCTGCACCCTCGAGTCGGAGTAATTCAATCCGTCCTTGACGACGAAGTACATGGGGGGACCGATGGATAGGTAGCTGTTCAAAAACTGGAAGTACTTTAGGACGAAACTGTCCTCGGGCATAGAAAGTTCTTGGTCGAGGCCGATCTCGATGTGCGGCACTACGGCTATGCTGGTACAGAGCCAGCCGAAGAAGACAATTATGACTCCGGCCCGGACCCACTTTCTCATCAAAAGCGGTACGTAGGCAACCTTGAAAATTTTGTATAGAATCCCGTCGACGACTTCCTCGCTGCTGTCCTTCTTGGAGCCTCTCGCGAAGCAGCATATATCCAACCTGTTGTTCTGAAGGGGAGGGAACAGGTCGTCAGCTTAATTACGTCAGTTGAATGGGAAATTCGGTAATACTTACCGCCTGTCTCACGGTGTCCAATGCGAGCAGACTAACGAAACACGTTATCTGTAAGACAAAGTCCACTAGCAAAGCCATGCCAGCGTATAACGCGAAGGCCTTAACGGCCGGCATGTCCGATAGCCCACCTGTTTAATAATAATAATAATAATAATAATAATAATAATAATAATAATAACCAAGTGAAAAGAAGTAAAGAAAATTAGGGTGCTTACCGAGGAAGAAGCAACAGCTTTCGGAGACGCTCGTCAGCAGCATACTCGGGCCAACTTGACCGAGCGTACGACCTATGTGCTCGGGAATGGATTCGTCCGGGCGCTTGCCTTCTCTCTGGTGGGTCTGAACGAGTATGAATATGTTGTCGACGCCGACGGCCAGCACGAGGAACGGGATAACTTCGATGATAATTAGCGTCGCCGGCAGTCCTACGAAGCCGAATATACCGACCGAGCATATCACCGACGCCAACACGATCAGCACTCCGCCCAATCCGAGAGTGATTTTCGAGTCGATCTGCAATTAAATGGAGAAAATGAGTAACAATAAAAAAGAAGAAGAAGAAGAAGAAGAAGAAGAAGAAGAAGAAGAAGAAGAAGAAGGAGAAAAGAAGAAGAAGAAAAGAAGAAGAAGAAGAAGAAGAAGAAGAAGAAGAAGAAGAAGAAGAAGAAGATGGAGGAGATGGGGATGATTATTTGTGCCCTTTCTTACGAGGAGTCGGCCGCAGGATCTTATCTGTCCGAGGGATATGGCGATGTAGGCGAACATAATTATGTAGGAGACGAGGATGGTCAGGACGTCGGACTGCGATTCCCTGTTCAATTCGTCCTCGATCGATCTTTCGGATGTGAACGCAAGGTCCATGTATGCCGGCTTTTTCGTCTTCGTCCAATTCTTCATGAACTCGACGTAGCTGGAAGAAGGACGAGAGGTCAAGAGAGTCAAGGAGGTCGGTCGTCGTCTCGCACGCCAAAAGAATTAACTCGGTCATCCCACAACCAGATCGAATGGTCGGCGGGTGGCCTCTTACCTCGTTTCCCATTCCATAGCTGGCGAAAGCTTCGACTTGTTGTGGTAATTGTTTATAAGAATCGTGAGGATGATGGCCGTTGCCTTCTCGTAAGGGGGCTCCCGGAGGTTTTGCCCAGGCTTGACGAATCCACCGACGGCGATTGCCGGCTCCACGGGCCCTCCGTAATTTGCAAGACAATCGTAGCTGTACGGGTTCCTTTTATGACAAAAACAACGAGGGGAAATATTGTAAGTAAGCGAACTTGGGGTTCAGACTTGGGTGGATCGTTCAGATTAAACGGAGCGATCGCGTCGGTTACTACTAACTGAGTGCAAGCTTTGAAGGCGTCCAAGTAGTTGATGGTGAAGTTGTTGTCGTCTTGGCTGGAGCTTTCGAATTTGTCAAGGTCATCCTGCCAGTAGCCCCAGATGCTTTGGATCGCGCACTCGGAGACGGTCGTCGGCCCGGTGTAGGGAGCGGACAGGGGCGCAAAGCACACGTCCGCGAGGCTGTAGTTGTTCGGGGTCACGATCGCCTTTATGCCCTCTTGAAGCTCCAGTACAGTTTTCAAGAAGTTCTCGTGGAAAACTGGCCCGAATACGATTCTCCCGTTAGACGTATTATGCTCGATCTGTAAAAGGTGGTTCGAAACTTAGACTTAAAAATTGCCTCTTGAAACGAGAGCTTCATCTCCCTGGAAAAATTATTTAATTCAACAATCTTCCCCTACCTCCCCCCTCATCTCTCTCTCTCTCTCTCTCTCTCTCACCTCGTCCCTCAGCCAGTTGAAAAACGACAAATTTACTAATCGCGAATACCGAATCGCGAATACACGAGCACATCTACTTGTTTTTACTCCAGTGAGTAATTGTTACATCTACGACTCAACGTCCGCGAGATTCAACAGTTTTAAAAATATCGAATATTATTGCACGCTAGCGACAATTACCGAACGATCGTAGCCAATACGGATAATTTTGATGCGAGTAGAACGAGGCTTGTGCCTCGAGCACTTCATTTAATGAATAATTAACGCGTAAATCACATTTGATAGTTGATTTTTTAATTCGTTATTCATCTCTTCCCGCCCCCCCCCAATCACGCCCATAAAATGCACCCGAACCCCTTTTTTATTACAAACAAAAACTAAGGTTTTGCTGTTATTTAGTTTATAAATTATTTATACGCGTTAAGTGAAAAACAGTCAAGAACTGATGAAATGTCAGCAAAAAAGTTGATAAAAAAACTTGTCTATTTTTACAATAATTAATGGTAATGTATTCGGAAGACGGCCAAGGGAAAAGGAGGGGATAAAGATAACAGAGCTTTTTATTACAATAATACGAGATTACGAGAATGATGTAAACAGCTTGGAAGTCAAAGATCCGTTTTCCATTAAAGAGCGAAATGAGCCGGCCGAACAGTAAATTAACTAACTAATGCATGCAGCAGTAGTAATGTATCGCGTGTTTGCTCTATTAGATCATCCGGGAATGTTAGGAAGGATCGATTGCACGGATGATGCCCCCCTCCCCCCACTTAGCTTCTTTCCCGGCTGCTTCGAAAGCAGAGACGATATAAACAAAGAAAAGGCCGTTTCATTGTAATGCCGGTTGAATGGCATTACTACACGACTGTAATTACACGAAGGAGTGAGTCTTGTGTAGTTTATTATCGTCGAAGGAATGCGCGGCTCATTGAAAGGGAAAGTAGGTTGCACTGGTGGTCGTGGTGGTGATGGCGGCGGCGGCAGCGGCGGTGGCGGCTCGTTACTCGTTACTCGTTATTAGTTACGAGAAAATAATTACCGTCGGCAAGCCAACGGACGTGATTATGATCTGCTCGGTCCTGTAGAACGGCTCGAAGTGGCTGTCGAAGTAGGCCCTCTCGACTCTGGAGCGCGAGTTCGGCGAGGCCCAGAGCTCGACCGGGTCCGTCGTCACGTGGAGGTACTTGATGCCGTAGCTGACGACGAGGATGAAGATGAAGCCGAGGCAGAGGACCGTCCATGGCTGGCTTGCGCACGCTGTCCTCGAGAAATACGACCAATTATTAACCTCTTGTATTATTTGCCTACCTCCCCCACACCCACCCACACCCCTCGTGCCCGACAACCCAACCCAATCAAACGATCGTCGTATAATAATAATTATAGCTATAATAATGCCCGAAACCGAGCGGACCATTCCTCGCTTAATTTAATTAAGTTTGTTAGAAGTCATTTAAAACGTAAGTCCGTTCACGTATTACAACACGACCAAGATACATCGAGGTTGTCGTCCCATGCTTTAAGCGTAATCTTATTAAGCAAGTACATCTCGTAGAGGGACAAGAAGCCTTTCGCGCTTCTAAAGTCTTGGTAAAAAAAAAAATTGCCCAAGCGAATTATTTATCGCATTGCGATTCTCTTGAGATCTCTTTATGTACGTATAAAACTGATATTTATTTAACGGACAGGATTTTCCTTCTATACTTGTGTTGAGGCGTAGGGCGCGAGCCAAAGCCCGAAGGAAATATTTACAAAAAATCGTACGAAGAACGTATTTATTTTATTGTACTTGTAGACGTAACATTAATTATAAGCAATCGATGCTTTAAATACCATTTCCATGTCCGCATAATTGGCCAACGATATTCTAATATTATTACCGATAAAAATCCTTCTATTAAAAGTCACAGCCATGATCGATACGCGTTTCATATTGTTTGCATTCTCTCTCTCTCTCTCTCTCTCTCTCTCTCTCTCTCTCTCTTCTTTTTTTTGGATAGCTTATGGCCTAGAAACTCTATTGATTAATAAAGAGAGAGAGAGAGAGAGAGAGAGAGAGAGAGAGCTTTTAAAGCTACGTACAAGAAACATTAGCTCGCAAGAGACTCCAATAACGAAAGACGTCGTATAAAAAGCACAGATAGGTGCAATTGATTCAAAGGCCAGACGAAAAAGAGAAGCGGTTATCGCGAGGGAGCGGAATCGTAAGGAAGTTGTCGGCCCTGATTTTTGCCTCCCGCCCCTCCCTACCCTCCGCGGCTTCAGTTTCAATTAGTTAATGAAGCGAGAGCGCTCTTACATGGCGCGCATGACTTACCCGTGCCCCATCGGCAGAAGAATTTCTGTAGGAACTTGTCGGTGCCAGCGCCGAGGCGCTCGAGGAAGGTCGACCCCTCCTCATCCTCCTGCATACTGGACGGGAGATCGTCGGTCGAGATGACGCCTAAACGCCGCCACGGGTGAGAAAGACATATGAATTACATGGGCATTGGTGGTGGACTCTGTCGGTGACGTCATTCCATTCCATTCCATTCCATTCCATTCCATTCCTTCATGGGTCTCGGTGGAAACCCATGCTTTCGCTCGGGTTCCCAAACTCATGTTGCCCCCCCTCCCCCGTCGCCCCGGACGTCACCGAAGATCCGTAATTGCAATCGCCATTGCAGCGTGCTTGTGCGCGACGCTCAGAGAGGTAAGAGAGAAGACGTCGTCGCTAAAATCCTACGCTGCATTCCAATGACAATGTCGCGAGGCCTTTAAAGACCTTTAAAGGCGCTTGACCCGACCTTTTCACGTTCCACGACCGTCCCTCGTCGTTCCATTAACATTATTAGGCCAATAATGGAATACTACCTTCCTTACCTACTTTCCCAAAATGAAAACTTTGTTTTATCTGTTTGTCAACACAACTATCGGCGACCGAGGCGTTATATTAGGTCATCGGAAAGCTAAGCAACAGTACCCGTTATCGGCCGTAACCGTTTCCATATGATTTTTCTAATCATTACCGAGCGATTTCACTTAGCGCACCTGCGCCGCATTCCGAGTCCCGCGCTACGAGAGGAAAAAACATTTTCGGCAATCGTTTCTTCATCTCGACGTCACTAATGCGACCGAATTAACAAACCAATAATCAATAATGCGTACGCGATCCATTAGTCATCCGTAGACATTAGGAAAAAACGAAGAAGAAAAAAAAAAGAAAAAAAAAAGAAAAAAAGAAGAAAAAACGAAGAAAAAACGAAGGAAAAAAGAAAATTAACATTTGTTTGCGGACTCGTTTGTTATCTAAATACCAATTAAGATATTTGCTTTAATTTACGGAATTTTTAGATCCGTCCGCGAGATAAACTTCAATGCTAATAATATTTTATTGTCGTAATTACTTTGAGAATAATCTGATTGTAACCGGCGTGGACTCGGCGGGCCTTGTGCTCTTTTCCAAAGCCAGAAGAAAGAAAAGGCGCAAGGGAAAATATTATGTACTTTCAGGATTTCTATTTATAACAACTTGCATTTCGACTTCTGGTCACTCGCGGGTAAAAAAAAAATGAACAAAATAAAAAGATCCGATAAAAAGATAATTTACTTGCATCTTCCTCTCTGAGCGCGCGATCGTGCATACATGCATACACGGGCGCAAACGTGTCCGTGCACTTTTTACTATACCAATGTATGCATGCTTTTTTTTTTTTTAGCATGTGCGTAGACGGATATATATATATATATATATATATATGTAGATATATGTAGATATATGTAGATATATATATATATATATGTATATACGTATGTATGTATATATTAATTATAGCCATGTACAATAGCATGAGATAAACGGGTACAGGACAAAACAACAACAAACAACAATAAATAAACTATTGTAAATAAAAGCACAGTTTTGATAAAATAACTTTGGGGATTGATAGAACAGCTGTTTGTCGAGTTGCTTCTGAGCGCGATAAATTTTATCGCGATAGAGCAATAAAAGGAGAAAAATCGTGTAGTACGCGCGGCGGCATCGTCCTCGAGTGAAAATTATTTAATACTGATCGGGCGTCCGAGTCGCCCCCCCCCGCCCGACCCCACGCCATTACTTTTTATCCCATTATGACAATTGACTGAGTGTACGTACGCGAGCCGCGATACCGAGGCAAGAGATAAGCCGTTCTTTTATTTTTGACCATTCATTCACGTTTGCTCGACGAGGATTGCGTAACGCGAGTCTCTAATCTCGCCGCTACACTTGATGCGTCGAGGCTCCAATTTTTCAAAGCGAAGGCAAATAATTATACAAATCGACTGGCACGACGAGGCGTCATTTCTTCGTATTTGGACAATAAATAAAACAAAGTAAATCAGTTAATAAATAAAAGCTACGGCCAAACACAAACGAGTCCATGCATACTTTACGGTCTTACGCATGCATGCATGCACAAACTACTCGTTATTACTGCATTACCCCGCCATTTAATGCGCTTCCACGTATATGCACGCACGCACGCACGCACGCACGCACGCACAGCATTTATCACGGAGTCTCCGTAATAGAAAGTCTAACGTAAGTTGCATAGTTCATGGGGAAAAATAAAAGAAAAATTAAAAACAAATAGGGTCGTACGGTAATTAGGGAGCGGGGGACGCGGATGCTGGGGAGGGAGGGGGGGCAAAGCGTAATAAGCAGATATTTAATGTATAGGAAGCGTGAAGCAGAGGAGAGAGCGAGACAGAACGTGGAATAAAAAAATGACGAATCGTTGGACAAAGTGTATTCGTACCGCGTATACGCCGACGTACGTAGCAATTGTCGCATTGAATCGTTAAAGAAGGCCACGCGGGTATTCTACCGGGTGGCTATATACCGACAAAGAGGGGGAGGGGGCGGCATCATCAATCGTCAATTGCCGTAGTCAAGACATTCGCCCTCGAGATAAATTTCATCCCGGCCAATTGTCATATCCCCGACCCCCTCACCCGCTCCCCTTATCTCCTCGCCCCGCTCCCCACCAAACGCTCCCGACGAACAACAGAACAGAACGCGCTTTCCTCCTTCTTCCGCTTACCAACGAGTTCATCAATATTCCACCGGCGTCGAGATTTATTAAAATCCCAAATGAATTTACGTTCTTACGTTACTTGCTACTACTACTCACTTCCTATTCGACGGAATACTGATCCGACAATCTCGTTATCGGTTTTTTCTACTACCCTCCCCCCCTCCTCCCCCAATCCACGCACCGCGCCCTCGTCCACGACAACTCAGATTACGAGGGGAACATCTCGTGTCGTTTTCCCTCGATTCCGCACAATACGCAATACGACTCGAAATTTTTTTTATATATTTTCCCCTTCGCCCCTCCGGACGACGACACACGCGAACGCAATGACAATCGTTTTATAATTATTGCAAAACCAACGAGATTTAATAATATTAGTCACGTAAGGAGGATAATTTTTTTTTTTTTTTTTAATACGTTTAATACGTTTAATACATTTTTTCTAAACCTTTTTTCGCATGCTAATGTAATAACACGATCCATTGAATATTATTTAATGATTTACCGATTCATGTATTTATTCCTCCGTTGCTTTTTCAACGCTTTTCCCGTTAAATGCAGGCGCTCGAAAACCTCGCATAGGTATACTTGCAGAAAATTAATTATATCGACGACGACGACGACAGTAACAACAACAACAACAAAAACAACAACAACAACAACAACAACACAATAAAAGTCACAAAAACGATAAATAAACAAACGACAAGACATTATGTATTAAACAATTAAAGCTCTGAAGTCTTCGTATAATAATAATAATAATAATAATAATAATAATTCCTACGTTTCAACTAAGATTTCGGTAATTATCGAATATTATAAAATTATCCCACGATCGAGTAATAAAGGTCTTTTATAAAGGCAAATTAAGCTTTAATGTGTGCAAGCATGGCGAGTGAAGCATTAATAAGATGTTAATTTTATTAGAGAGTGAGGTCTACAGACGAACATGGCGATGCGGACAAGGGGGGGAGGGGGGTGCAAAGATGCTTATCAAAATAACATTGAAATAGGCTGTAATTTCATCCAAATTGAATGCTCATTTGATAATAGACGTGAAAGATGTGGACCGAGAGTGAATACAAAAGAGCCGAGTTAACTCGTACGATTTCTTTTTAATTTATACATATACGTATACGTAGGCGTGTACGTATGCGAAGCGTATAAAAACGTATCGCCTGAGATGATTCGAAAGTAGCCCGCGTTAATTTATAATTGCAGCCCGATTATTTGATCTTATTCGTAAAGTCGCGTGCGGAATGTCTCTCTTAAGCGCGCGACAATCAGAATTCCTCTGTTTTATTAATTCCTTTTAATATGAATCGCTTAAAGGAATGATGGCTTTGGCATTTATTATTGGCGATTGGACCAATGTACCAATATTTCTGACCGTCGTTACTCTGGCCGACGATCGTCGGCTTACGGAAGATCGCGCGCTACGTGAACGTTCGAAAGGTTCGAATGGTTCGAAAGGTTCGAAAGGCTTGAAAGGATTACGGCTCCGATCGAAATTGTACGGATTAATCCGGGCTCTCGGTTGATTCGGTGTGCGCTTGTTAACATTCAAGAGAGAAGAGAAAAATTTAAGTTAGATTTGGAGACCTACTGGAACGTTTAGACTGGAGCGGACTGTCTTCTTGGTCAGCAGCGAGAGCAATACGAGCACCATCTCCTGGGTGATGTAGCCCTGCGGCTAGACGCCTACCCACCTGTCTTCCTACTTCCTCCCCTCGTGCAACTACACACACATACACACATACCATACGTCGTACACTACTCATCATAATAATCATCATCCTTTAGCCTTCAACCACGTCTTTATCTACTTGGTCAGTTTTTTACTTTTTTTTTTCTTTTCTTTCTTTTTCATTTCTTTTTCATTTCTTTTTGTTTCTTTCCTCTTTATCCTTATCATTATTAACAATTCTTTATATTTTATTTCAATAATGTGCGCAAAAGTTGCTTTGGTATAACGATCCATTATTCGATTGTGTAGGAAATTCAATTCAGGATCTATCGTTATCTAATACTCTTATCGTTCGTCCATGAAATACGGTATTATTATTTTACAAACCAAATTGGCCTACCCACCCATTATTACATATTATTACATAATTTGTACGAGACTCTCATGAATTTGTTTCTTTTCTTTTCTTTTTCTTTTTCTTTTTTTTTGTTTCATACCCCGAACCGCACACGTTTGCTTATAAAACAAACAAATGATATTACTACTATTACTACTATTACTACTATTACTACTATTATTATTATTTACTGTCTTGTTAAAAAATCCAATTACTTGCCGTTATTGAGGTTAAATCAGGCCAAAGGACTTATCTATCTATGTCATAGTTTGTTATACCAAATGCCCCTTTCGCGTCCAATTTGAATAAAGCAGTTCTTTCTAAAAAGCTCTTTAATTCCTAAAAAATTATATACACGTATGTATGTATATAAGTGTTCGTGATATAAATGAAAGGGAGGTCTTATTGCCACCAAGTTTAAGCCTGGCGTGCATAAACTCATAAAGATTTGTTTTAACACTATTACACTGCACACGTAATAGGTCTTCCGAGTTTCATCATTTATTCATTACACAAGAGAAAAAAATGTCTAATAATTGTTGAGTAATAAATATGGAAGTTTGCGTTTGCATTTTCTGTTTACTAATTTACTAATTTACAATCGGTATCAGTGCTGCTGTTATTGAGGTATTATTTTGATGTTACGTATCGTGTAACATTGGCAAAAGAAAACAAATTTTAACGCTCGATTCCTTTATCTAATGCCTTCCATTTTTATAATAATGAAACAATGAGAATTATTTTAAAGTTACAAGATGAAACGAACAATCAAATATAAGATATTAGTGTATCTAGTAATATAAAAATTAAAATTTTTTCAACAAGTAATTATGTTAAACCACAACCGGTAAGAGGAATAATGTGCATACAATCCTTCACCTTTTCAAGATAGTGCTAATCGTTTATGTAAATCAAAAATAAAAAAAAAAAAACAAAAAAACAAAAAAATAACAAAAAGAACCACACATCAGTGATTTGTAACCATAAGACAATGATTTATGCTTTCTTTGGTTTTCCTTGCTTTAATGCACATTGAGCACAGTAATCGGAATGTCAACTAAAGGGACGTAATAAAAATGTAACTGTGAAGTTGTTCTTTTTTTTTGCAATCGATACAGAGATCTGTAAACAA
The DNA here is from genome assembly GCA_018883505.1 of Ceratosolen fusciceps. NCBI lineage: Eukaryota > Metazoa > Arthropoda > Insecta > Hymenoptera > Agaonidae > Ceratosolen > Ceratosolen fusciceps. The sequence continues at coordinate 11,078,159 of RCIC01000006.1, read as the reverse complement.
CTGAAAAATGAATATAAGAAACATTTCAAGAGTAAACAAAGTTTTAATTATCCAGTATGGAATCGTTGCTCGTGATAAGGTAAGGTAAGGTTACCTATCACCTAGGCTCACAAATAAGTTCACCTATTGTACTGGAGAATCAGATTTTTTAAAAAATTTCATCAAGAAAAAAAAAACATTATGCAAAAAGCTTATGAACTTGCAATATTCAGACGAGCGATCGGATAATTAATTCGACTTGCAGTTAATGCTTAAGATTATCAAATGGTATCAATCGTATCAATCACTTACCTATTTTCTTGCGATTATTGAAGCACAACAAAGATAAAACGAAGACGGTTGTCCCACAAAGGAAAACTATTGTCATAATGACAGAATATCCATCGTAACTTATGAGGGTGAAAGGCTGTGGCAATGGAGGAAGGGGTGGAGGGACTGGGCAACTTTCTTGGCAATCGACGCAGCTGCACGCTGGAGATTTGGCCTGGAGGGTGTAATTTACAATTTTTTAGCAACGCTTTAGTTTAGCTAAGAGTGGGCTAGTACAAAACTAATCCGTACTCACATTTAAGGGCTTGTTGCAAGGCGTGATTTCAGGGTCCATGGGCTTAAACTTACTGATGGGCTTATCGGTAGCAATATAATCAATTTGAAAAGGTACATAAGGATTACTGCTGTCACCCATAAAATTAAACCATTTCTCTGGAGAACATCGGCTAGAGCCATATTCACCGCACATGAGATCCAAGGCCAGTTGACCAGTACTGGGCATAGAGACCCTGCTGCAAGACTTGTAGGTTTCGTTGAAGTACTTTGACGTGAAGTAGGTTTGAATGCCATCGATGTAGGAGGTGTCTAGAAAAGCATATAAAAGCACATCAATTTAAAAAAAAGTGGCAAAAAGAGCTGGGCGAGCTGAATCGAGATGAATTATGGAGATGGCTACGCACTGTCTGTCTTCTTGATTTGTGTAACATTGACAAAGGTAGACTGGTGGGGGCTGCAGGTGAACTCGCATATCTGCTTGGCGAAGTTGCTCATGCAGCTAGGGCATCTCTGGAGTATGCTCGAAGCCAATTGTATGTTCGTATCTAGGGTTACAAGCTGCTTGGTGTCGCAGCAGGTCTTGGGTACGTCTCCGCTCGCTGGTATCATGTACTGACAGTGCTTGGCGAATATCTCTTGGCCGAGCATGTCCAGCGGCTTCGCTGGCCCTTCGTACGGGCAGTTCTTCATGTGGTTGTTCTCCTGGTAGCACTGGCCGTACCAGATGCAATGGCCTTCATCCTCGGCCACGGCATTCTTCTGAAAGAATCACGCGCGTACACGCGCTCGTAAGCTTTGTCGACAATTGTCGGTCATGGGGGTAGTACTGGACAAGGGTCTGCTGGATGATTATGGAACGAAGGCTCCACCTTCCATGAGAACTCCCCCCCCCACCCTCCTCCGACCCGCGACGTAAGAGAAACGTTAAAAAGTAACAAAGGCTCGCTTGACAGTGGAGAGAAGACGATAAAGATTAATTAATCATTGAAAGCTTGGGGATCGTCGGAAACGGTGGATCGCATACGGGTCGCGTATTTCCAGGCAAGGATTACTCATCGTCTCGTTAGGCCGTCGGCTTAAATTTCCTCAAACGGATGCCTTCGAATCATTGACATAATATACAGTGGCGATCCGATACGCGTCCGCGAAGAATGTGCGAGAGAGAGAGAGAGAGAGAGAGCAAGGGGGTACGTATCGTCGTACCCTTGATTGTGCGCTCGCGGTTAGTCGTCGACTTTCTGAAAATGGCCAAAGCTCAAGGATGAATTTGAGACATTTTAGGCGCGAATGATAATGACCCAGTAATAAAAATGGATAATTTTCGACGTTTTAAACCCGTGCCCCTGTGTCCGTGTAGCTGCGTGCGTGCGTGCGTGCGTGCGTGCGTGCGTGCATACAGTTGGGCTGAGCTGAGCTGAGCTGAGCTGGGCTCGCCTGGGTGTATGCGTGCGGGTGCATGTAATCGTTCCGTGTCGTCGACCTTCCGACTTTTCCGGCTTCCTATATCTATTACTCATCGTTAGTCGCTACTCTCTAGCAGCATATAGATTTTTCATCGTCATCTTTATATTTATTTGATTTCCAATACGCAAACTTAATCTCGTAGCCGCTTATTAATATTCCGAAAACGACGGCCTCGGCTCTCTTTGGAATTCCGAATGAAGGGGCGAGGGGATGGGGGGAGGCAGACGGATTCTTTGATGAATAAATAGGTGTGTATCGACGATGGTGAGCCAGCGGGTGAGCGGCGAGGCTGGCAGGGGTGGGGATGAGCAGTGCGAAGGTCAAAGAATTCCCATGATGGTGGGAAGGGCGGAGAGGGGGGGGGCAGAGGCCAGCGAGTGAAGATGGGAGAGGAATTTTCGAGAAGGTGCAATTAATGGAATGAACCTGCTCTATTCGCCGAAAGGATATTGGCACGATGGGGTGACATGACGTCATGGCACGGAATAAGCTACCCGAGAATCGTTTCTCTCCTAACGTCTCTCTTCTCGTATCGCTTTCTCATGCGCGCGTACGATGCGCTGCTGCGTATATCCGTGTGACTCCCCCGCCCTCTCTCACACCAGCCGACGGGACAGCGTACGCTCTCGCGCACACTCGACCGCTCTCACGGACGGCCGTTAGAGTGAGAGAGACATATAGGAGGAGGGAGAGGGAGGGGTCAGGCATGCAGAGGGAAAGAGCGAGACTAAACAAGAGACCTTTTAACGACGACGACGACGACGACGACGACGACAAGGAGAAGAAGCTCTATCTATCGGATTGACGGGTGGGTGGGTGGTGGGTGGTGGAAGCAGGCAAGGCAGGGCAGGGCAGGGCAGGGCAGGGCAGGGGCGAGGCGTTCGCCAAGCTGCGATCATCGCGTATATCGATGCTGATCAATAATCCGGGGATGTGGAGGCCGGGGACAGGTAGTAGTAGCAGTAGTAGCAGTAGTAGCAGTAGTAGCAGTAGTAGTAGTGTAGTAGTAGTAGTAGTAGCAGTAGTAGTAGTGGTAGTAGTAGTAGTAGTGGTAGTAGTGGTAGTAGTAGTAGTAGTAGCAGCGGGTGCAGTAGCAGTAGCAAGAGCAGCGAGAGATGGAAAAATTCCCTCGAAACGCAAAATCCAGGACGCGCCGCAAAGTTTTAAAAAAACTCGAGAGGAATGGGGACATTAGGTATCCAAGGTGTGTATTTATAGTCGGGCTGTCAGGCTTCCTCGAGAAAGTCGTTCGCGTAGAGTCACGGGTGAGGGAGGGAGGGGCCAGGAGGCCAGTCTCTACCGTCGTTGCTCATCGGTCTATGCACTTTTGCCAAGGATAGATGCTGCTGGTCGTAGAAGGAAGTGGCGATGGTGGCGGTGATGGAGGAGGCGGAGGAGAAGGAGGATGGAGAGAGGAGGGTAACCGGGCGATGGCATCGTTAGATTATTACGTGAACTCACTTGGGTAGCGAGGCCGATGAGTAGGGCCAGCAGGAGGCAGAGGGCCGCCGAGGGTAGGGGCCGAGCCATCCTGGGCCCGGGACCGGTCATATCTGCGCCGCTGACTTAGCTCCCGCTCTCCGGTCCTCGTCGTCTGGACCTGCGACGGCCGCCAGGAGCGCCGTCCTCCGAGCGCTGGCTCGACGCGTTTCAGCAGGAGTCCGAGCAGCGAGCTCCGCGGTGACCGAGCAGCATCGGGGCGCCTTGGTATCTGGGGCGGAGAGCGTCTGCGAGTGTGCGAGCGCGCGGCCGAGGAGGAGACCAGCTTCCTTCGCGCACACGGAGGTACGGACGAACTCGCAACTCGGACGGGACGCGCTACGGAACGATATGTTGAGCGAGCGCTCGCGAGCCGACGACTGACGCACGCGCTTCGGGTAGACTGCTCTCGAGAGCCCGCAGCCCACACTCTTCCGCTGGCCGGCGCTTCCTGGTTGGCTGACACGGGCACCCACTCTTCGGCCCCTGGCTTCAATTCGCCCAGGCTCGAAGTGTCGAGCTTCGACTCTCGATCGCTCGAGTCGCCCCCTCCGACTCTCGACTCTCGATATAAGAGAATAGCTGCGGCGGCTCGAACGTCTCCCCCGCCCCTTCTCCCGCGTCGCTCCTGGCACCACCGCGCCCGACCCGCTGCCGCCGCCGCCCAATATCCCAACCGGTTCGCAGAGTTTCGTTGGGCCGCCGCCGCCGCCGCCAAGCTGCTACGCTACTACTACTACCACTACCACTACCGCTACCGCTACCACCACCACCACCACCACCACCACAACTGCTACTGCTACGCCGTAGAGAATCGACCGTAGCTTGACGATTGGAAAGGGGGCGCGGGGCGCGGGGTGCGGCCACTGCAACGGTCTCGGCAACGGCCGTCGGGCGTTAGGTCCCGCTGCGCCGGATTCCTAGCCGACCTGGCTACCGCCGAACGACGATGGGGCACGGCTTCGCGGAATTCGAAGCCAAGATCCAGAATGCCCGATACGTTTTTATAATAAGAACTGGCCACTGATTCGGCTCCTGGACTCTGGATCGGCGTTCTCCGTCCGTTCGCAATCCCGTCGCCCCCGTCAGCCCCGTCACCGGCTCCCGCCCCTCGGCGATCGCCGCCAAAGCCCAATTACCCGGGGGAGTTATCCCACTTATCCCCTCCAGCCCCACCCCCCTCCAGGCCCGAGGCCACCAACGAGATCTCATTATATCGTCTGGCGGTAACGCGAGAGCGCGACTATTAAAAGCAATCAGCGGCTGCTTTCTTTATAATTTAAATTTACCCAATGAATGCAATTGCCCCGTAGTCGATCGATAAATTCCTCGCGACCGAGCGCGGGAGTATCGAGTCGGCGACTCGGCTCGCTCGGTATCTACGATGAATTACAGCAGATCGGAAGCGCGCCGCCGAATAATAATAAGTAATTGCATCTCGATCGTGCGACCTCGTCGTCGTAAAGAAATCCCGGGGGTCATAAGCTTCGGCGCCCGCCCCCCCTCCCCCTCGCATCCCTCGTCGTTCCCCTCGTCCTCCCTTTCGCAGCCCCCGCCCCCATCGTTATGCGGCATTGCATTGCATTGCATTGCAATCCTTACGCTTATCCTTAGCCCAGCGAGATTAATCCTATTACAACGGCCAATACTATTAAAGCCTCGCCTCAGCTCCTCGACAATGGAAAAACAATAATTGCCTTCGATCGCACTACATTATAGTCTATACGTAAAGCGTTCGTGCATTCATAAAAAGCGATTATCGTTATCATTACAAATGTATGCCGTGGATGTAATTACTTTATTTTTCTCATGCAGGGACGTGCATTTTTAGAAAGTCCTGCGATAACGTTGCTTATCCAAAAAAAAAAAAAAAAAAAAAACCAATAGCCCTAGGATGTAATTAATTAATTATTATACCCTCGGTCGGGGAATTAAATTGAAATCTCTTAGATAATTGTCCAGGAACGACGACTGTGGGACGTCGGTTGCAGCAGCAATAATAGCCTTCCCGGTATTAATAATTGAATGTCTGATATCGGCACGCGTCTCTTCAAAATCTATACGTTGACAATAAGTGACAAAAAAAAAAAAAAAAAAAAAAAAAAAAAAAAAGAAGAGGCAATCACATTGTTACGCTTTCGCTGTGTGCGTGCTCGTCGAAATTTTTTTTCAAATAAAAGGAGGAAGAAGATAAACTCTATTTGCTTCTCCGCGCCGAATCGTCGAGATAACGAAAGTCAAAGCGTCTAATGTTAAGAAGAAAAAAAAGTAGTTAATTTAAATTCCTCGGCAGCCGATTACTAGTTATAATTTATTTTTACATCGCGCTCCGATAGTAATCATTTCTTATAAAGGCATTTAAATGTAAAAGAAGAAGAATAAGAAGATGATACGAGCTCTTCCTCAGTCAGAGGAGTTAATAAAACACGTCTCGGTAATGTGATTTATGAAATATGATGAAATTGAAAATAATATAATGGAAAAAACGTCTTATCGAGTCGCTGGCATTTTTCTTCTTCTTCTTCTTCTTCTTCTTCTTCTTCTTCTTCTTTTCAATTAATCCTCCTCCCTATTTAGCATTTTGCCTACATGCAAAAGCCTGCGTGTGCGTACGTATACCTATGAGCTTATTGAATTACGGGTAGTTGCACTAGTGGTAATGCGGACTAGCAGCAGCAGCAGCAGCAGCAGCAGCAGCAGACGGACGACGGACGATGGACTACGAGTAAACGCGCGACAGATTTTCTTATCAATACGGAAGATTGATGCTCGAAAGTTATTTTAGAAGCCGTCGCGCATTAAGAAAGGCTTTGTTTATTATAATAATAAACGTACGGAGGCGAAATTTCTCTATAGAAAACGTCTTCGACACGCAATCCTTCCCCGTCAAATTTCATAAATTCCTCCCCCTTCTCCACCGCGTCAAAGAGTTTGGCCGTTTTTTCTTCTTCTTCTTCTTCTTCTTTCGGTGCCTTGTTTTGCGAACTTTGAATGGCCGAACAGGTTTCGCTAATATCTTCCCCGAACCAAAAACCATTTACCGGGATTAAACAAAAAAAAAAAAAAAAAATCTATACATATGCGCCTGCCCGTGCATAAGATGCACAAGACGACAGCTTTTTAGAAACCGCATTTTAAAAATTCCTCGCTTCGGAATGCATTGTATTTTATTTTGTTTTGTTTTGTTGTTTTTTTTTTTTTTTGACTCTCCTTTTGAATGTTAAAATATTTTCGAATAGATCGAGTGTCTTTATTTTATACTGCTGCAGTCGAGTACCGTCGACTGATAAAGAGCTTTCCTCCCCCCCCCCACAGACGCCGTCCACATTACTATACGTATAAAGCGGATGTTCTGCATCTTCTTAGATCCTTTCGTACAACAATCGCCTTTTATTCTTATTAGAATCTAAATCTCATCTTGGTATTGCAACGCCGTGTCTATATTTATTTCGGAGTTTATGTCCTCGATCGTTAATACAAAGAATCCCGTGGACGCGTGATATTAACGACGATCGTTATTCGATGGATCGGTCGTGTTTCATTGGTCGTAAGTTTTATAGCTCATCATCAATACTCGACGATTGCTCGTTACGCGTAAAAGTTAATTTCTAGTCGAATTCACAACTCGTGGAAACTAATATTCAATACCCATTTCTTTAATTCTTAACGCTCATGCGATATTTTAGCGAAACTCGTTTGCGAATGAGTTGGCCAGGCACGCACACTTGCGCGCGAGTAAATCGATTACTTACCAGAACCTCGATGGCAAAATAACGATATCGATGCCCTTATGGTTAAATCCCAATGATAAATAAATCATGAGCTTGTAATAAAATATCCATAAATCGCCGTTGGCGTACACGATGTGTATCTTTGAGCTGGCCGATGCAAGCGAAAATATTGATTTCCTGTAATAAAAATGAGGAATTCCTCCGCGGGTGTAACAAAGCCGTCTCGCGTATCTGTTTTCTTTCTCTTCTTTTCTATCGGGAAATTACGTAATAGGGGCCGGAAGTACTTTTGCAGGTAATGCATCGTCAGCTGTATTTATCGAATTTCCCGGAGAATGACTGGACGACGACGATAATCGGCGACGATAAGCCTGTGCATAAATAATTTCAGGTATTAGATGAACCTCGTCGGACGGAGCGCCACCGGGTACGGTAAGAGTCCCATTAACCCCGGTCGCTATTGAATAATAATCATATGCCTGTAATAACGAGCGTCCCGAGCGTCCCGAGCGTCCCGAGCGTCCCCCAAGAATTATTTAATCGGCTGTAACATATTGTATTTTCTTCGCAATTGTCACTTGGAATGAGATATTAAAAGTGACTTCTCGTCACTTCCGGTACATCGGATGCCGCTTTCAAATTTTGCCCGTGCCATTGGGCCTTGTATTTGTATATTATTAACCACGAGCAATTACCTGCCCGAGCTGAAAAATCATCGAGCCTCTTATATGTACGCGCACCGGTTACATGTCCCTAGATCGGTGGATCAAATCGGGACCGCTCCGTCGAAACTTTGTCAAAACAACGTTTTGAGCAATAACAACGGCTGACTCGTAATCGCAAAGACATTCACACGATCGCCGGACAAAAGCTGAGGTTCGGCCGTCATTAATAGTTATTATTTCATCTATACTTAACGTTAACGTTGACGTGAAAATTCGAGCGACTCGAATCATAAGCTTTGATTAATGTCCCATTAGGCTAATTAAGCCTTCGTTACATTCGAAAGCTTTATGTCCTACTAAGACTATGAATAATTCTCTGATTTATCACTCGGTAAATATTTATGTCCCGTGACGCACTCTTTATAAAAATATATTTCACTTATCTTACTTTTTTTTTTTTTAAATCTAAACAAACGTATATTGCAATTGTGCTCGTTTTTTGTCTTATGTCACGCATACGTAGGCACGGGGCCCGGCCACGCGTGTGCGTGCGTATGGAGGAGACGTGCAACGTACATGGAATGGCACTGCTGCTACTACGAAACAGCCGCAGGATCGATGCTCTCGGGGATTAAGTTTTATAAATGTATGTATGAATGAAATAAAGTTAACCGGAAGGCAGGGTATTCTTGTTTAAATAAATCGTCCCGTAGTCGAGGCGCTGCCGGAATACATTCTTCGCTCTAGCTTTTTTGTTAAAAATAAATTTTATTGCCGATTCTCGGTATTGGCGTGAAAAAACAATAAAAAACAATAAAAAAATTTTTATAATATTTCTTTTTAACGAATCGATAAATCCAACTAAACGCGTTCTAAGCATTTAAATTATTTTTTACGTTAAGTGAAATAGTATCCACGAATGCAGGGATCTATGCGATAAGCCCATGGCAAAGCAAATAGGCGAAGAATACTACTGGAGGTCCGTTTTGCCTCGCTCTGCTGTCCTACCACGATTACATAAAGAAAGCGGACTCGTCGACTAAAAATAAGCTAAAAGCTTATTTCTGAAAAATGCGTCCGAGTGAGCTTATTTTTCTTTCTTTTCTTTTTTTCGCTCGATCGAAGGATCCAAGGATTTTTCGAGTCTCAATAATTATTATAAAACGGGTTTTTGATTTTAAAATGTGACTGCCTCTTTTGTGTATAAGATAAGTAATTCGAATACGAACGGCGAAAGCTATGAAATCGTTACGAAATTCATGAATTCCGTGTACGTTATGTAAGCGCACATATTCATTGGCGGGTTTTTTTTGGTTTTTTTTTTTTTTATTATTATTTAATAAGAAATCTGCCTATAAAGTCGTACGAAGCTCAAGAAATTGTGAATAATTAAGGTAAAGTTTTTGCCGTTTCATCGGCTTCTTTCCTTCGGAGAAGCCATTATTATTACTCGTTGCCACTGCACTCGATGAGTGAAAAACGAAGTCTTATTATTTGACTCTATGCGGGAACATAAATTTTTTTTTTTTTTTTTTAATCTCACCTCGCCTAATAATGATAATTGATACTTAAATGAAAATTACGAGCTGTTTATTATATCGAGGCGCTCGGATCCCGAAGTTATGGGTGTCGGGACACCTCGTATGCTGCCGCTCTGCCAACGTTACGTCTTTCGAAAAGAGCAGGGAGAGGGGGTGGGGGGGTGGCTCAAGGTTCCTCTTTACTCGTCTCTATCTAATCGTGATGTATCTCCCTTGGGCCAGAGCATGGATAAGATTGTCGCATTATCTGAAATCATTATTTGGTACCAGCACGCTATGGTGCGGTGTAGTGGCTCTCTGGTGAGCTCTCCGACGGTGGTGGGTGGGCCGATCGGGACCCTCGACACGACGACCCACGAAAGCCTTGTATTTCTCCGAACCGCGAGAAGACAATGCCTCAAGGATCGTTTGAAACGCTGTTTCAGGAAGAATGCCAGCGCTCGCTTTAAATATCGCTTTACGTTCCCGTTTTTATTTCAAACCGGCTAGACAAAACATCCCGGGGCCAAAGGCTTTATGCCAATGCCTTCATTTGCGCGCCTCCTTTTTCCGCGCTCGTCTCCCCCCCCCACTCCCCACTCTCTACGGGAAGCGACCTTTTCAATTTTTTCATCCATGATTTATAACGCAAAGCCACAAAAATTAGTAAAACATTTTATTTTATAAGCTCCCGGATCGTTGAACATTACAACCGTTTTATTTATTTATTTATTTATTTTTTTTTTTTTTTTTTTACAAGGTCTTCCATTCCCTTTCCAATTATAAATTTTCTGCTACGAATTATAAACGTCCTCCGTCATTGCCACAATTGAATTTTACCGAAATCCGAGTTGATCGCCAACGTCGGCTCTTGGGGATGAGCATCGAGTCGCCGGGATCTGTCCGGCAACTTTATCTCGTGTACTGGATCTTCTGTATCTTTATCCCAAACGTGCACGTCGTTTGAGAGTGTGCGGATCGACGTATCGGTCGAAGTGGACGAATTCGCTACGATAAATTCGCTTCTCGCTCCAACAAAATGTATATTGTATATCGTGCACGGACGGAGATGCTTCGGATGATTATTCATTCGGTAAGTTTTTATTGGGTAACATCTCAGAGTACTGAATAGGTAAATTGGCTCTTGGGAGTGTACCGCAAGAATCTCTGTGCCGCTGTAGTTGTATTTGACATTCAAGATACCCTTTTTGTCCCGTTGAAAAATACTCTCGACGCCTTCCATATTCGTGCTTAGTTTTTTAACAGGATTCGTTAGATCGCGACAGTCGTAGATCCTAATGTCGCTGTATCCTCCAACACAGAATTCAAAGTGTTTCTTAGGATTGGTGTCGATGCTGTAAATTTCGTAAGAATTTGAATTTTCGCATTTCGCGTGTAAAAGCCGCGTTGGCATTTGTTCTCTAATGTCGATAATTACAATTTTGCCATTTCTATTGCCAGCCAGTACTGTGTACGGTGAATTGGCATTCACACCAAACTTACAGGAAATCTTCTCTCCCTCAAAATGAGGATTTTTCAGCAACCGTGAGACGTTTGCTGTCAAATCCATCAGTCGAATATCACCAAATTGTCCACTAGTTACTATTAAATTTTCATTGTCAGCTGGTATCCAATTGACTTGATTCGTTATGAAATAGTGACCGGCGCTGAAGAACGCCAGTATTTTAGATCTAGACCAATCCCAAACAGTCACAACATTGTTACTAGAATACAGATTAGCTAATATATTCCCTTTACTATTAAATTGTATTTCTGAGATCTCCTCTGTCAACACAGGTGAACAGTTTTGTAAGCCAATTTTAGGTTTCAAGTTTTTAAGAGCATTGAGCGTGGTATAATGACTCAAGAAGGATTTATCTACATCGTCGCCTAGTTGTTGATTAATTAAATTCTGCACAATCGATGGTCTGTGTATTTTTTTGTTTCGTTCTCCCATTATCTAAAAATGAAAAAGCAATCAGATAACAAAATATGATTAGCAAATAAAAAAGAATTTTATGAAGCTTACGACGTACTCTTTGTTTATAAACTGTTCTATTTAAACGTTTTAATAGGATAGAAACGTGATAATGATGAAATTGGAATCATCGGGTCATTTGTAAGTGAAGTACTTCTTCAAAGCTCTGTATCTTCTTCAAAAGGTATTAAATAATTTTCTCTTTCTTTTGAGAGAATAAGGCACATTATGCACTGTTTCGCAGATACGACATACAAGTACGTCGTAATCACGGCTTACATAATATCTAATTTTACAAGATAAATACTTGTAATTTATTAAAGCAATAAACAATTTAGTTGCCCAGCATGAAAGAACCTCAAATGTAAATTGGATAAAAAATTTCTCGTATTTGTGAAACATCGTCGTTTCGATTGATTCTCGTGGTTTGCACGTAAATTCAAATTCCCCGTCCAATATAGTAATAATAATAAAAGCCCGTAGTACAGGCTTTTATTGTATAAATAGGAAAAAGTTCGGTTAATCGAACTTGTAAGATTGCACATAACGATAATTTGATATCACAGCAGACATATGATGTTGGCTACACTGTTGTAAACAGCTGGCTGGGAAACGTCGAAACTTCTGCTTATACTGTTCACATTTATTTGAGACACGTTTCGTGACAGTAATGGCTAATGGACTTTTGGATTCATAAAAATATTATTCAAAATTATAATTTTAACGTGCTGTAGGGAGGCTCGATACGTACTAAAGAGTTCAGTTCGCGTAAATTGTCACTAATGATTCTTAGAGCGCTGCAAAGAAAATCGAAAATTTTTCCAGTCTTTTCGAATGTAAGTTTTCACATTTAACACAAAGTTAATCGTTATTTTCATGCATCTAATTACTCTTATGACGACTAGAGTTACGTTTGTAAATAAAAAGAAAAAAATTTCACTTCCTTATAAATGCAAAACCGTGTTTGCATTGACATTATGATTTTTAATTTTTTTTTTTTTTCCCATTTTCATTTTTTTCGTTCAATGCCTCGATTTATTATTGAGTCCAAAGATAACGAGATCATTTGATAAATTTGCATTGTAATTTGAAGCTGTCTCATACATATTATACTTTTTATACGCAGTTTCGTTACGTTATGGTTACAATTTATTGGTTAAATGTTTACTTGCTGTTTAGTGGCTTGATTCACAAAGGCATATCAATACCAAAGAATTAGAACAATTATCACCGGAGGCAATTATCAATGATAAAATAAAATTAGCATGCATAAATCGTCTGAGAATGACGAAAATGAATGATAAATGTGCAGGAAATACACATAAAGCAGCTGTTTTGGTTCCCCTGTGTATATACAATGGGAAATTGGGCTTGTTGTACACATTGAGATCAAACAAAGTGAGTATGAATAGAGGACAAGTATCTTTTCCAGGTGGCATGGAAGACTCGAAGGATTTGACTTTGAAAGATACAGCGTTGAGAGAAACTTGGGAAGAGTTACAAATACCTAAGCAGGTTATTGACATATGGGGCACTGCAAATTTAATTAAAAGAAAGCACGTTACCGTTTTACCTGTACTGGGTTACATTGGTGAAATTAATCCTAAAAATCTTCATATTAATAAAAGTGAAGTAGAGGAAGCATTTGTGCAGCCTTTAGAAATGCTGTGCGATCCAAAATTGTGTCGGTACACACATTTTAGAAACGCTTATACATTACCAATATATTTGGGAGGAAATTACAAAATCTGGGGATTAACGGCGGTAATTACACATCTGATTTTGCGAGCACTTGTACCAGATGTGTACAAACATGAGCTACCATTTATCGAATCATTAAATACCAATAAATTAAATACAATCAAGACATCTTGATTTTTGTAAAGTATTATTACAAAAATTATAATTTTATGTTAATGACTTAATATATCAATGTTTAACCTCTCAATTTACTTAACAAGAATCAAATATATATATTTTTCTATATAATCTTGTACAAACTTGTGATTATTCAAACATGTACATCGTGTATGAAATATTACATTTTGCAGCAATGTATTTCAAAAGCTTAAACAGATCATTTATATAATATTTTTACACGTTCAAGTTCCTGCAGCATATGAAATTTAAGTATAAATTGGTTGGAACAAAATATAGCCATTTTAGGATAAAAAAAATTAAGGAGTTTTAACAATTTTGAATTAAATTATATTTTTTTTTTTTTTTTTTTTTTTTTTAATCACAAGAACGCAATGGCTCTTAAAGCTTCGCTTAAAGTCTTAAAATATTTTGTAAAATAACTTTTTACATAAACACCGTGTTGCTTTGCAGGAAAGTCTTTTTTACTAATTGTTTCTAACTATGATAAAATATTTTGTCACTTTTTTTCAACCTATGCTTGGCAATAGTATGAAATTCATTGTGTGCACGGGATCGGCAATTTATTTAGCATTTAAGGATCTAATTAATCAACAGTTTTCGGGTAACGGGCCAAATAAATGGACAGCAGGGTCTTTGTCGGACGGGTCCCCGAGGAACGCTGCATAAAGCTCCTGATAGCGGGACAGAGTTAATCCTCCACGTCTCTTATCGTCGTCCTAGGATGAAAAATGTTTAACAATTATTTGTCATTTTCGAGCGATAACTCGTTGAGACGAAGGCGAAAAAAGCTTATCCTAATACTCACGTTGAGCAAATTTTGATAAGCTTGATCGATGGTGTCGACGTTCGAGATCGGAATCCTCGTCACTGAATTGTATCTATATTCTTCCAAGCCTATTAATCCATCGCCTAGGAATGATTAAAAAAAAAATTAAAAAAAAAAAAAAAAAAAACTGAATAAATCGTTTGCAAGTAAATATACAAATATTTTATTAAGAAATGTACATAATTCGAAATTTGTTGAAATATCGACGTTAAAAACAGAACAAAAATAAAAATGATGAAAAGAAAGAAAGAAAGAAAAAGTGAAAAATTGTTAGTTTGTTTATATTTAATTTGCAAATAGTTTATTTATAACTATAAGATTATTATTGTTTCGCATCTGATGAGTATTTTATTACGAGTACCGCAAGTGGAGTTCAGTCATTCTAAATTATTGATGATTAATATAACTGAGCAGGTGTAATATGTAATTCGACAGAGTAGTAAAATTTTTTAAACCCATAATTTTTGTCGATGCGTCTAAATAAGGGAAAAAAAAACGTTGCATCTGAAAATTTATGTTGTGTGCAATATTACGTAGACGTGTGTATGCGCTGTGTAAATTAAACGAGTCCGTCTTTCTATGCATTATCAGCGGACACTGCGTATAACTTTTATCTTGTATAATATTACTGAAATAGCTTTAATAAATTAAGATTTAATAAGGAAGAATCGATGTAACATTCACTGCCATTTCTTACTGCCAAAACGAGAATAAATTAGGATAAAACTTTTAACGGCTTCCTACATTACTTCGATAAGCGAGCGAAGCAAGTGTTTTTTAGGCAAACAATTAAGTGATTATTATTGTGAGATTGGGATTATTATTGCGATGCGATGGTCGAGCGTGCAAAAATGCATTTAAAAGTATGGCGACGACTGAGACTGTACTTGATCGAGATTAGATAGTAATTCGTTCGAGCGTAAAGCAATTATTTTTACAATAAAATGTATTTTTATAATGTCGCTGAGCGATAAAAATATAGAAAAAGAGGTGAAAAACAAGGTCTTCGGTCCGCCAATGGGATAGAAATTATTTAGTCGGATGATGTTTATACTTACCGTTCAAGTCCACGATCTTGAAATGATTATCGATAAACATTTTCATAGCCTGGGGAAAGTCCGAGTAAGATTTGCCAATGCAAGACTTTTGAACGGCGTCCTTGAACTCGTCGGTCGTGACCTTGCCATCCTAACGACATCGAAAAAGCATTATTTCACTTCATTATCGTTATTTGTCGAAGTCCACGATGTAAAAATACTAATATGTATCAAAAAGTGAACGTATGTATGAAGTGGATCGACGGAGTGTGTGTGTGAGAGAGAGAGAGAGAGAGAGAGAGAGAGAGAGAGAGAGAGAGAGGGAGGGGAGAAATAATAAAGATAATTGTGTAAAGAGAAAAAATTAAGAAGAGCGTACTTTATTAAAGTCGGCTATCTGGGCGATTTCGTCCCAGAGGGAGAGCATGACGTGCAGATTTTCCTGATGCCGATTCGAATTAAATACCCCCTTGCCCTCGAGCAGGGTCATTTTCAGGGCCATGCACTCAAAGTCATTCTGCTCGAGTACTCCGTTGCTGTCCGTGTCTGTGCACAACATTAACAAAACGAACCTTAATAACCTTAAGACACGTATATAAAGAAAAGAAAAGTAAAAAAGCCGGAAAAACAATGGGACGCAAAAGTAAGATGAGATTCGGCGTCGGAAATGAAAAACGCAATCCCGTGTAGGACGGGTGGAGGTACGCGCGGGGCGGCGCGATGCCAAATTATTGACGACGGCTACGTAATGTCAATCAATCGTAAGCAGCAAGTGATATTTACGTACAAACTCGTCTGTGAAAGTTGCACGTGAATTATAACCAATTGTATTTGTGTTAAATCTAAATTTACGTCGTTTATTTTTAGTGCTTGTTTATTTTACTAATGATTCTCGTCCCTCCGATTAGTACGACGGGGTATTCGCGAAAGCGTTCGCTAGAGAAATAAATTGAGTGATCGATAATCAAATACCGTGGCCTGTTAATTAATACATTTTTTCGCCTACGGCATTTACTGGCAAAGGCCACCGATCGTAACGAGGAGCGGTCATTGAATTGAACGTTCGATTCGACCCGAGGGGAGAGCGAGCGATCGCTCCGATAGATCGTCGTATAGATCGTTCGACTCGGAGAGTGGACGAGCCGAAGGTCAAGGGATCGATAAGCTTTTTGGTGTTGGAGAATGGGCGGTAAGCGCGACAATGTCAATATCGAGCGAGTCGCCGGTCCTGAGGAGCTAGTGAAATCGCGTGGCCGCCCGGGTAAAGTGGGAAAGGCCTCCCGGCATCGGAGCGAGTAGTAGACTAATGAGTGCTAAATAAAATTAATCCCCCACCACCCCTCTACCCGTATCCTCATGCACCGCGTGACAAAACCAACTCGAACGGAGCTGCATCGGCGATTCGCAGAGAGTAGGAAGAGCTTAACGCGACAAGACCCCGTTCCTCCACTCTCACCCCTTCCCCCTCAGATAACGATTTTTGCACGTTGTTAGCCTTGTATATGGTGCGGGGCAGTGTCAAAGACGGTGCCTGAAACAATGCCCAAATAACAATGGTTAGCGACTAGAACGGCCGCGTTACCCATTTTACTCTGCGGCCTGTCTCTCTCTCTCTCTCTCTCTCCCTCCCTTCCTCTCGCTTGGCCGAGGTAGAGCGATCGGTTCTCGGAGGGTAGCATAAACCGTTACACGCCCTATAATTACGACATCCTAATTTTGGATAGATCGTCTCTCTCTCTCTCTCTCTCTATCTCCCTCTCCCTTTCCCTCTCTTTCACACTACCAAGCTCTTCTTCTAAGCTAGCCACCACCTTCCTGTCCTATCTAATTTTACGCCCACGCGACCTTATGAGTTTTGGGCGAAAAGTCGGCGCGCTATTGCTATTTGGCACCGGGCGTCGATAGCTACGGACGTTATGCCACTTCCTAGACGGGCCGATCACCGTCAGCCAAAATCCTCCTTATTAGCTCGTCGGCCGCCTTTTCTCTTTCACTCTCTCTCTCTCTCTCTCTCTCTCTCTCTCTCTCTCTCTCTCTCTCTCTCTCTCTCTAACGTTACCCCTAAAATCGTCGTACTAATCGAAATCGTGTCAAAGCGCATAGAGCGCTAATTATGTGCCTTGTGACTTCTTTATTCTCATAATTGACCTGTCGAGTCTCGTACGAGTCTTTTCAAGTCGATTGGACGAGGCAATTTCGGCAAATGTCATTAGCACGTTAAATTATCGTACTTACGGCGAGAGTAAGAGCGGGACGGTCCGAGGCAGAGAACCTCATTTGTATCCGCGCTCTGGCACGCTTCTAACACTAATACAATATTATTGGCCTGGCCAATACGTTTGCTCGGATTGTTTTTCTTCTCTTTTTCTTTCTTTTGAAATGCAATTAATTTAGGTGCCCTGAATTAATTGGATATATGGAGTGCGAGTGGCCAGACATCGAGTTCGTCAACGATCGTTTCGCTTATTATAACAACCGCGACAACAACAACAACAACAACAACAACAACAAAAACAACAACAGCAACAACAACAACAACAACAATAATAATAATAATAATGAGTAGCTTTGGCCTCCTCCCTAATTTTGATCCATCGATCGGAGCTCATCGGCTTGATTAATTATACGGCAAGGCTTTTAATGTTTGAATTGGTTTTAATTACCGTAAATATATTTGACGACAAAGTTGCAGCGATTGTCCCAGCTATAAGCCATCTTAACGTCGATTATTAGCTAATCCGAGCTTCGGTTTATTAATAAAATACAAAGTCGAGCGCTAAAACGAAAAAGATTGATTCAGGTATAAGGCTTGTGTTTGCTTTTGGCGATGGGCGATTTATAAGGATCGCGTTGGTTCGATTATAGGGGAAAGGCGTGAGTAGGTTATTGGGGTTATTGGAGAAGCTCCGCGACGAAAGCCAAGGTAAGACAGAGAGACAAAGGTCCGGCAATTTGGGAATGGGATGAAGAAAGGTAATTTTCAATACTAATTTGGATACTGTAAAGTCGGGCTGTTTGGGGGGGGGGGATGCTTTTGAATTGGTGCCGTGTGATCCAATGGGAAACTCTCGTGGACGAGCCTGACTTTCAGAATCGGCAATGAACTTGGTGATCATGAGGAGGGGGCGGGCTGACTACTTGGCCATAGTACTCGGGGGGATGGGATGGTCTACGGAGGCCGGGCCTACGACGAGCGTCCACTGCTGTTGGTTTGATGGGCCGACCGGGTTATTGGGGGATAGGGAACGAACGCGGGCGATGGCCGGTGGCCGGTGCGACCGGGATCGGTTCGAGGTACCTCCTTCGGAAGCACGGGCACGACTCTTCACTGCGGTCGTCGGTCTCTTCTCGTGTCCTGAGGGGGAGGGCTGTCTCGTAGGAGACCCGCGGGCCCGTCGCGCTCGAGAGATGGTTTTACACTGAGGGCGTAATAGCACGTCGGTTCCCGGCCCGCGGTGGTCGACTCGTGGAAGACGGCCGCTAAGTTTAGACTTCGAAGATCACGGTACGAGTGCAGTCTGCGTTCGCCCTCCTCCCCCCGTACCTCCCCTCTCCCGTCCCGCAGTCCCTCCATCACGTTCTCGCGTCGCGCGGCCGGGGTAGCGTTGCTCGTCGGCGCGCTCGCGCTCCCACGGGACGATCGAGGAGGAAGCCAAGAGGAGTACGGGGCGACATCTCCTCCACCTCCCCGCCCCTCGTCGCATTTTAAAAGGACTTTTCACGTGACGTCGGAGCCGAGCAGCACCCGAGCCGTACCTTTTGCATTCCTTCGATATTAATTATGAACAACGTCGCGCCGGCGATGTACTCTCGCCCCCCCCCCACATCACGCCCCATCACCTCGCCCGTCCATCGGCTGTCGATCGATCTGACTGACTCTCGATCTGACTATTGATCGAAGCCGTTGATTAATTACCGGAAACAGTGGACGACTGCGCGTGTCGTACGCTCGTATCGTGTCGTTCCACGCGATACTTCGGATTTCAAATTTATCCGAGCTACCGCTGCTGCTGCTGCTACCGCTACCGCTACCGCTGCTGCTCTCTGCGTGTTAGCTGCGGGCTGAGTTATGTGCGCGGCTGGGCGCGGCTGGGCGCGTGACCTTAGCTGTTGCGTGAAATTGAATTGCGAGAGAAGCGAAGGTCGGGGGCTGTCGGGATGATGCATTCGCGACGGGTGCTCTCCTCGGCTGCCGTTTATACCTACGGCTCTAGAGCCACCCACCCCGAGCGTTTCCCTGCCGCGACTATAGCGTGACCCACTGACACTTCCGTCTATCCGTAGTCACGCCGACGCGTCAACGTGTAGGAAGTACGAATTCCTTCTGCAACGGGTGTCGTCGGTAGCCAAGGGTGAAATTGCGCCCTGTAAGTTCCGAGCCGTTGGTTGTTACATCGCACCCGCGGGCTTTCCTTAATTTCTGAGGCGTTACCGAGAACGGGCAACGACGACGGCCTTTCACGACTATGGGAAAGTAAACGGACAAGTACGACTTTCTTGTTAAGCCATCTCCCAGAACGATGCTGAGCATTAATTGGATATTAAAGCCATTCGCGCTAAATCCCTGGGCCGCGTACGTAACGCCGCGCTAATGCTGCGCTAATACCGCGCTAACGCCGCGCTAATGCCGCTACCGATATTACGTTACTGCAGGTGAGATCGCCGGCTCTTCGCTCCAGGGATCGGCAGACTTTCCTCAAAGGTGCTAAATACATTCTCTCGGAAGCAGTAATTAGAAAAACCAATGCTAATAATCCAAGCGCATTATTATTACTATTACTATTATCAATATTATTATTATTATTATTATTATTATTATTATTATTATTATTATTACCGTATGACGGTCCGGGTACTTCCGAGGGGTGGAACACGCGGAAAACGTCGAGAATGTTGTCGTACACGTAGAGCGGCCGTGAAGCTTATAAAAGCGCACAAACATCGGCAATAAATCGTTATAGTCCACGAAGGAGACAATAATGTTAATCATAACAATGTAACGAATTTGAAATAGATTGACGCTCGTAAATTGTCTGCGGTACGCCTAGCATACGGATATACTATATACTCGATCGCCAAATAGTATTATTACGTATCTATATAATGCAATTGAATAGCGAGAGCGCTCGATAGTCCTCCGATATCTATAGACCCCTTTGGCCTTGGTCATTGTGTATATTGTGTCACCACAGAGTGCGGATGATGATGACGCTCGCTCGTTGTGAGGAAGCGATGGTAAGAGCCATCCGGCCACCCTCGCCTTTGAAAAATCCCTCCGAGCGAGTCGCGTTCTTTGAGATTAAGATTACTCGTGCCCCCCCCGACCCCCTCCTACTCCCCTCGATTTCCCCGAGAAAAGAAGCTCTTCATTGGCTGGGAAATTTATAACAATGACTTGTCGTGAACGAGTGCGTGCGTGGGGGGGGGGGCGGTTGAAAGATATTCGTGTCGAGCTGGACACCACTGATCCTCCCCCTGGCAGATACTCAATAACGGCGATCGCTGCTGCGCGAAGCTTAAATAACTCATCTAAAGGCTCGACATTTCACAGCTACGTTCGTGAATCCGAAAATCGTATAAAAGAAGAAACAGAAGAGAAAGAAAGAAAGATAAATAGTAATAATAATAATAATAATAATAATAATAATAGTAAGGTAGTAGTTACGTGTCGAGGAAGCCCGACGACGAGGCTTATCGATCAGCGTCATACGTACAAATAAACACCGCGACTCGTGGTTATTTTTAATTGAAAACATTGTTGACGATCGGGAAGCGTAATAATAATAATAATAATAATAATAATAATAATAATAATAAGGCGGCAATGAATTATAGAAGAAAGCCGATTCCGGAAATCGGCTCGACAAATTAGCGACGAATGGGTTATTTTGAGCCTAATAATCCAGCTCGCGCCTCGATAGCGCTGCCGCTTATGGAGCGTCCAGTGAAGCTCACTGATTTGGCAGAAGGTGAGTCCCGAGTCCACAGGGTCACCTTCTGCGACCGTCGAGGCAGCCCTCCTCGCGTTGGCTGAGATCGGCTAAGGAAGTCGGCCTTAAACAAAGCGTCGTTAACGTTCTCGATACTCGGACACGTAGAGCGTGATTGTCGAGCGTTGCACAAGCGTCGAATAATTCTGAAATTCAATGTCTTGTTACTTCCTCCTTGACTGCCTAGGGCTCGCTCGAGACTCGATTCGTTTATCCGGACGGGATGTAGCCGTCGGTGAGCCAAAACCCCAATAACCCTTACACCCTCCTCTGCTCAATTCTAATTCCGATCCGAATTCAACTCGATACTGGACTCGTCGCGTCGCGTCTCCTCCTCCACCTCCTCTTTCTCATCCGACCGCCCCAATAACCTCATGGCCGTTACGTCGGTCTACGAGCTGGCCAACCGGTTCCTATGCAATCGGGGCTACTTTCCAACGCCACCCGTGCTGCTGCTCTATATACCTATAAAGCGACGATTTTCTACAGCTTCGTAGCTACTAGCTACACTAGACTTTGTCGTATTTTTAAATAATAACGCCGCTTTAATGATAAATCAAATTTTATTCACGAGTCGTACCAATGAATTTAAAACATCAGCATCCGAATTTATATGACTTTGCCGGTATTAATAATAACCCTAAAATAAATCTTGGGTAGACGTCGCGGTTCTCCCCCGTAAATCACCGCGAATCCTTAATCATTATTATTTCGTAAGCGGGGATATTACGTTTTTTTTTTGTTAATTACTGTTCGGGTACGATAAATTGGAGGCTCGTAGACTGGATTTGTTTTGTCGAGCGCTCGTCCAATCAGTCCTCCTTTGTTTATTTAGAAATGTCAAAGTAAATGAGCAGGTTAAACATTTGGTTCTCGTATCAAGTAAGTTTATATAAGAAAATTCCCAATCTAGAAAATGGCTAATAAATCACCGCTCAACAATCGCTTCCATTACCATCGAGAAGAAAATGAACTGATGCACGCCGGCCCACCACTGGATCTATCCTTTAAACGTGCTTACTCCTGTGAGGGTATGACCAATACCTAATACTTCATAATTTTAGTTCAATTTACGTTTGGCAATGATCGTTTGCTTTGTAAACTAATGCACGGCTTTTTTGGGAATAACGAAATAAATATATATATATATATATATATATATATATATATATAAAGAAATCCCTAACCGAGATGCATTGAATTACGAATGCGCGATGAAAAAAAGGCGACGTATTTAACGTTTTTCAATTTTCTCAAGAGAATTGGTCAATCGTACCGTTCAATCGAGTCGCACTAGAAAATTACCCGACAAGACGGAGAACAACCGCTTCCTTACGAGCTCCATGTGGTTGAGCAACAACTGTCTGACGACGTTGAGCAAGCTCGACGAGCTCGCCAACAACTTCCTCGAGAAGCCGAACGACCTGCGCTGGCTCGACCTCGCTTACAATAAAATCAGTAACTTAGACGAAAATCTACTCAAGTTCAAGAATCTCACAATCCTCTATCTCCACGGGAATGAGATATGCGACATAAAGAACATCCTAAAGCTAAGGGATCTGAGAAACCTGAGGACACTGACTCTCCATGGGAACCCGATAGAGCGCATGCCTTCCTACCGGAGATACATAATAGCGATTCTGCCGCAGATCTCGAATCTCGACTTCTCCTCGGTCATAGAGACGGAAAAGAAACGGGCTCTACCCGCGGGATTCTTCAAAACAATATCAAGCTGATGTATACACACATACACATACGCATATAAATGAACAAAAGGCTTCCTATCTCTTTGTTATTGAATATTGTTTTTTATTGTAATTCTCTCAAAATTTTGTGATACACAAAATCGCTTTCACTTTTTTTTTCTTCCTTCTCTTCGCATCATATTTTACACAATATACTATGATTAAATTGATAACACGATCGTTAGCTTTAGTTCTCGTAAAAAATTAGTTGTACCATCGTAGGCTTATATACGTGTTGAATCAGTTGTATCGTTTATTTTCGTAATAAAGAACGAAGGAAACAAAGAACAAAAAAAAAAAAAAAAAAATTTTTAAATTAAAATAAAATAAAATAAAAATAGAAGATACAATATTTACAAGTATTTTGCAAAAGCTTGTTTCTTTAAACGACACGAACAAAGTACCCAGTAAATATAATTACAATGCAAGTATTATATAAAATATCCGAAAATGTTGTTGATTTTTCAGTGGCGCCGGTGCTTGCTGCGATGTTTGTTTGACTTTTCGGGATCTCGGTCCCTCGACCGGCTTCTCGATCTATATCGAGTCCTCGACGCCTTGTGACTTCCTGATCGTCGCCGCTGCGTTTTCTTCAGCTTCCGCGTTCTACTGTGACTACGCGATCTGCTTCTGCTTCGCTTTTTCCGCTTGGAATGTTTCATAATGTCCACCCTCGTTGGCGATAGCGAAGTCGACTTTGACCGCCTGCGAACCATCAATTAAATTCATTCTATCTCCGGCATTATGTATCGTTAATTAATTAATATATTGTTTTGGCGTTTCGCTCGAATCTCGTTTGAGTTTCTACTTTAATTGTCATTCGCACTTTAAAATTCGAATCTCGATGCATGAATTTTTCTCGTCATGTTCCGCTGTCGTTGCGATAGCTCGGCAAGCAATTAATTGAAAAATTACCACTACAAATACATTATCAACGTCATTTATCAAGAATTTCTATTCTAGTCTAGAGGCTCGTAAGAAACCGTGTAACGTGTGTTGGCCATACAATGTTGTTGTTGTTGTTAAATCACGACTCTTAACGATTAATTAATAACGAAACAAATGTTATTAGTGCTTGGAAAATATTCTCTCTTACTCGATACAAATTTTGACTGAAATGGGTCGTTTGATTAATAATAATAAAACAACAACAACAACAACAACAACAACAACAACAAAGAATATAAATGACTTTGGAAAGATGTGTTAATTAGGTTATTACTTGGGAGATTTGACTCTTTCGATTACGGCATGGGTGCCGCTTTTGCTGATAAATCCACCCCAAGCGTTGTATTGTTTGGGTAAGGGGGGGCTTGGCGTGTGTCCGTCCGCTTCTCCAGATCTAGCTTTTATGCGCGCCTCTTCGTACTGCTTCCTCAGCTCCTCGACGCGTTTCTCAAGCTGCTCGGGCTTTACTTTCGATCTGCTGTACAATCTCAGAATGCGCCTGCAAATATCTCTGATCGCGGCCTCGGTGACGTTGAATAACGAGAACCACGAGGGCGAAGACGGTAGGGGTAATTGAAGCTGCCGTGCTCCCAGGTAGACGCAGGCGCACGCGACCGTCTCCGGCTCGTACCTTATGAACACGTCTGAACGCAGGGAATCGTTCATGTAGTTCCAGCACTGCTGCATGAGTGCTTTGTTCTTTTCGTATCCAAGCACCTGCAGATACATCACGATGATTTTGTGAGGGTGCTTAACGTGTACACAGAAACCCAATTCCTTGAGCACTCTCCTCTCGGATTTGATCACTTGGTTTTTGAGAGCTACATAATTCTGGTCAAGTATCACTGGTGTTATTGCTCTGGAAAAAAGAGAAACATAGAGAGATCAGAGGTTGATTTAAAACAACGATGACGTTACAAAGTGAGTTCGGCATGGCACTCCTCGAATTGAGCAGAAGTTTAGATTAATCCACTTGGTACAAAACCTTGAAAAATAATTTGATTAGAAAAGAATTTAATTCAAAAATATATAGATTAAGCTTGATATAGTATACAACCTATGTAACTATACACCCTTTACAGCAACAATAAGGTAGAAAAAAAACGACGGGTTACCATTCTTATTTTTAGCAATAAAAATATGATCCTAAATGAAATTCATCATACCAATAAGTTAATTATGCGATTCGTTATCTTGATATTTAGAGCAGTAATTTCTAATTCATTGAATTAATCAAATAGAATAGTTATTTGCGATTAATAGAGCAATAATG
This sequence comes from Ceratosolen fusciceps, assembly GCA_018883505.1. Classification (NCBI taxonomy): domain Eukaryota; kingdom Metazoa; phylum Arthropoda; class Insecta; order Hymenoptera; family Agaonidae; genus Ceratosolen; species Ceratosolen fusciceps. The sequence continues at coordinate 11,053,076 of RCIC01000006.1, read as the reverse complement.
TTCATTTTCTACTTGGAAAAATCACTATTTTTCAATCATTCGTGAATAATCGATCACAAAATATTACAAAGAGTAACAGCAAAATATACATGTTTGTTTGATAGAAGATTGACACCACAGTTTTTTGTCATAATACCTGTTTGGCACTAATATAAATGTTTCAAGTAGAAAATTTATAATTCATACCTTTTGTTTATATAATGAAAATCAAATAGTACATAAAGATTATAAAAATCAAATAATACAATAATTACAGTGCGAGATTGAGCGTAAACAGTAGACACTTAATAAAATATGACTTATTTGTGTAGCTTTAGCACAAAGCAGTTACTTACATATTTTAAAAATTGAATTTGTATATTCTTTGCCTTTATAAATTTTCTATTGACTAGATATGTTAGTGCCTAACCCTTGTATATTGTGTAGTATAACAATCTCAATCAAGGTATAAAACATCGCGAGTTTTATACAGATAAAGCAATCTGTACTCATAATCCTTTCAATCTCTCAATCTCGGAGGTGCCAGTCGTGCTTTGGAGCCTTCGACTACAATCAAGCGAGTTGATCTTGAGTGGCTTGAGCTGCTTTTGTTGCTTACATGTTTATATGCTCTGAACAATCCAGAGCGCCTATGCGGAACTCACCCTGTTGAAAATCATTAAAATGTTTATATCTTTTCTTAAAAGATACGAAGAAGGCCTAATGTAACAAAATATAAGAAATTTGCTATCAAGCATTTTCTTTATAATATATAATGCACGTTATTATATATTACAATGGTAATATTTCACAAATGTTTAATCTCTCTCTCTTTTTTTTCTCTTTTTTTCTTTTATGTTATAATTCTCTTTTTTATTACTATGGTAATAATAATAATAATAATAGTAATAATAGTAATAATAATAATAATAGTAATAATCGCAATTGATACTTTTTGTTTGTTTGTTTAGCTTATTAGTTAACGATAAATTTCTTAGCCTGTTTTTTTTTTCTTTAATAATTTTGATTTTTTTGTTCTGTTTTGTTTTGTTCTCTTTCTTTCTAATAATATACAAGCACAAATACTTACTTTTGATTACCAACTTGTTTAATATGGTTGAAGACATTAATGACATCTCGAATATGTCTGGGTGCTTCTTCAATTTTACTAGCAAGGCAAACACATGCCATTGCCGTTGTTTCCATATTATGCCTAACTAATGATTTGCTATAATAAAATCGTTGAAATATTACTTGGCCAGTTGCCATTGCGACCTGTGCAGAAAACAAGGGATAACAATGAGACAGGGGGTGACAATACGAAATGTAATACGTCCGAGGGGTTAGGGGAGCGTCAGGTAAGTGGAGTGGGGTGTCGGGAGGGGCGTGGGGTGTTTGGCGGCAGAGGAGAGCGTCTGGCTGGCTGATCGAGAAATAGGGATAACGAGGGAGAAGGATGAGGAGGAGCGGGTTGAGAGGGATGGGAAGGGCAGGTTGGAGGAGGGCGAGGAGAAGGAGAGAGGAGTGGGTAGTTGGTGAAGGAGAGTGCCCGACAATCATGTAATACATGTCTTTTGCAGGTTAGGAACGTGTTCGAGCCAGCGAGGGGTAAAGTACGAAGCAGCAAGATCATCGGTACTTACCTGAGGTAGCCTGAGGAGAATGCCAGCGGTCTGTATGAGCTCGCATCCTAATATTCTGAGATCTGTTTCGGTTTCGGCGTCAAGACCGTCTATACTCGAGGGCGTCGAATTCAACTTTTCGTCTGGCAACAGGCAATTCTGTAGCGTAAGTAGGATTTCACCGTAGGGCTTGAGCTGCGTAGGCGCGGGGGTGACCTTCTGAGTATTCGACGTCGAGTTCTCTTTGGTGCCCATCTCGTCCGTGGGCCCGGATCCGGTTAAGCCTATAAAAATTGACACTTAAAACGGGGACGGGTAGGACCGGCGAGCGCACAAGCTTGTCCACCGCAACTTCACTTTTGTGTACTGCCAAGCCACGCCATGACGGCATCAGGAGGGCATCCGACACAACATGATGGCAGCCACCGAGGTTCGGAAAAATTTCTCGTCGATCGCAGCGCCCTCTCCCGTCCCGTCCCGTCCCGCTAACCCCACCGCAAACAACTTGCCCTCGCGCTCCCAAGGACAGATACGAATTTCCCGCTCATGCGCGTTACATGGAGCGGCTGGACTCCAGTCACTCCACCATTTAATCTCATTTATATAACGAAGTTAACGATAATTCGGCCCCTCGGTGCTTAAATCGACGAGTTGCTCAATTATAGCTTTGCGTCCGAGCGAGCGGGGAGGAGGCGCGCGTGCGTGCGAGTATGAGCGAGAGAGAGAGAGAGAGAGAGAGAGACCCCGTGAGGAACTCCGTCGTCGGCCCGACGATATAGATTCTCCTTAGCGAGTTTCGATGACGCACGTCGATGTACCCCTCAATAATCACGAATAAAATATTCAATTACCTCGTCTCTTGGATTTCAGATCAAGGACTCGGCTCTACTTGGAAAACGACCCCCTCCCCCTCCCTCCCTCCCTCTCTCTCTCTTACTTACTTACTCATCCACTCACGCTTATTACTCACTTACTTACTCACCTGCTTACTTACTTATCGACGAGCTTCGCTTCAACTTCATTAATAATGAGTTGTCGGGAGAGGCCGCCTACCGCGCTTCCAAGGAATTCTAACGTAACTGTCAACTCGTGGAGGTACGAGCAGAGCACGAGACGCGTGCGTGCTTGTATTTATATTCACGGGGGCGAGCAAGTAGTTGCGCGAGGCCGTCGCGACACTTGTATAAATAAATTTACGGAATAATGATATCGCGCGTGCAATTAAACGTAATTAAACGATCGGAGCCATTGCTTTTTTCGAATCTCCGCTTTTATAGCAACAAGTCCGATTAGATAAAGAAGGTCAGGTTAGGAAAGCGAGACTCGGGACAGAGTGTGTGAATGCGCGTGTGTGTGAGAGAGAGATAGATAGAAATATATATATATATATATAGAGAGAGAGAGAGAGAGAGCGAGATCGAGATAGAGATAGAGATAGAGAGACAGATAGATAGGGAAGGCCTATGAAAGCAGGGCAGGTAACAACATGGCAACAAGTATTAACCGAGCAGTGTTGTATTTTTTATCGGGATTAAGGAACGATTCGGAGGCAAGGGCATCGTCGGTAGTGCGGACTCGCGGCCAATCCGACCGCGATAAGATAAAATGGCATCGCGCGCTCCACGGAGCGTAAACCGCCTACGTGAGAAGGACGACGGCCGTTGAGAGATTTTGGAATTGGCGCTCTCCCAGTTAGAGACATATAAACATTATTACGGCTCGTCCTGATCGCACGCTTCCACGCGTTCTGCGACCTTTTTTTTCTCTCTCTTCCCGTTACTCTCTCTCTTTCTCTTTAGTTCTTCGCATACGTGCAACCTAAGCCTGAACGCACGCACGCATAAGACACGAGCTGATCACGTATGCACATGTACCTAATTGTATAACAATTACTGCACGCTCGCCCTAGGTTTTAACGTTTGCGCTCTTACATGGGGTTAAATTATTCACGATTAGTATTCTTACAGTTGCTCTTAAGAATGAACAAGTTATGGAGCTTCGGGCGACGTAGAGAGTGAAATACAAAGAGAGAGAGAGCGGGCGCGCGAACACCACAGAGACTGCGTGTGCGTACGAGAGAGAGAGAGAGAGAGAGAGCGTGTACGTATGTGTGTCAGTTATATACAGCTAATACAGGCATTAGTTGTGTACTGCGTTAACGGTAAAGTGATGCATCGTCTATTTTCGGAATTGTCCTGACACTCTCGTCGTGGGCGCAGCGAATTTCCGCTGCGGCGGTGTCTCGCAAAAATGTCGGACTGTGAGCAGCAGCAGCAGCAGCAACAACAACAACAACAACAACAACAACAGCAGCAGCAGGAGCAACGACAACAACAACGGCAACAATGCCATATGAGCGATGTACTCGATGGGCCGACTTCTTTTGGAGAACGGGACAACAACGACGACGACGACGACGACGACGACGAGCAGTCGATCATCGATGTATTCGAGTTCGACGACACGGCTCACGACAGATGGTAGGGTCATGCCAATATTTATCTGCCTTATTATCTTGTTTGTATATTATTTCACTCAAAACAATTTAATATTATTATTGTCATGACATTCGAGACTATTCATCTCATTCAATAGTGACCTTTTATTTTGCTTACTCCGTTATCACGATCATACTAGTATTCATTGATTCTTGATTCAGAGATTAAGGTAGATCATTTTCGGACTAATATTAATACTTAATATCTTCCACCCTCCCTCCCCATCCCATCTTCCTTTATTATCATTGTTGTTGTTGTTGTTGTCATTGTCGTTGTTGTTGTTACTACTATTGTTATTATTGCTGTTGTTGTTATTGTTTTGCGAGCTTATTGTGATTAATTTCTTGTAATTGTATTTCCTATTTTTCCCTGCACAAGGCAGAATAGAACTTTGTTACAAAAGTTATAACGGTGTTTCCTTGTATAGAAATAATATTGTTTTGATATTTGATGCCTGTTAGGCTTTGTTCGACTGGAACTGGATCTAGGAGAAACAGTGCTGACTCCAAGGTTCAGGATCTAGATGCTTGGCTTCATGCAGATGTATCAGAATCAGATACTGCTCATTGTGACAATAGTATGTTTATATTTGCTTGATAAGAATCATGCTAATTTAATGATATTTATTATAATGGACAATTTATTTCAAGGCTTAAGAAGATCTGTAGATTCAAGAACTTTTACAAGAATTAAAAGGCGATCATCTAATAAGTTAAACTTTGATTTGGTCGAAGCAGTTTCACCAGAAACGATGTCATTTTCTTTGTCAAATGTGTGGAAAAACGATAGCATTGCAGAAACTATAGCAGAAGTAAGTTTTCATGATAATCCCCGTCTTCGAACTTCGAATGTATAAAAAAGTGCCTTAGAAGAAAGCTAATAAAACAATCGTTTTTCAGGAGCCGCATGTTTATAGAGAAAGAAGAGATAGCATACCAATGATGCTAAGGCCAAAAACGAATCAAGTTATTGCTGCCCTTTTGAACTCCGAAAGTCCGTCTTCGATAAATAGTCAAGCGAGTATGGAAAACCTGATGAATATGACTCGATCAAAGGAAGGAGTGAATTCGTTACGTAGCGATATGAGTGAATCGGACGTAAATCATTTTCTAATGAATATATCCCAACCATCCCTTTTATATTCCTCAATAATATCCGATGGTAAAGGAGATGAAAATGTGCAGGCGGCAGTGAACGATAGCTTTATAGATTCACAGATTTTAACGGACTCTATGATGGAGGCAAGTATGTTTAAAGAAGTGCAGGACACTACGATGCTTGCTGATTTTTTGAAACAGAGTTCAGATTCAACTACTTTCGAGGATAAAACCATTTGTAAAAGTCCCAACGAAAGTGATTTCAACGATAAAACGTTCAATAATGATTACATAAGTGATAAGATATGTTCTAACGTAGAGTCAAAGGTGAACGAGGAGACGTTTGTAAATTTACCTTACCAAGTGAATAATAACGAACTGAATTGTACAAAAGTTATATCATCGGAAGAAGCCTTGTTAAACGCGTCAGAAACGAATACTCATAGTTCATTGGACGTAACGAAAGTTATATCTTCCAACTACGATACAATGGTGTTGGAGAGTAAAGATGATTTATCAAAAACATGTATAATAAGTAAGGAAACTAATAATAAGCCGGATCTAGTGCCGGAGGAATTGAGCTCGGAATCGTCATTTTCAAACGAAGCGAAGTTGGACGTCACGTTTCAGAAATTCAAGTTCTCAACGCCTTTGATTAGCCGGGTATACGGAGTCACGAGTCCCTTAATAATATGTTTAATGTACCATTGGCGCGTTGACTTGTATTTCATGAAAGCTCGTGTTTCAGGAATCGATCGAGAGTGGCGGTAATAAATTGGGTGGAAAGTCCCGTCAGCCCGTCTCGACACTCCGCGCGGTATTGTTGCAAGAAGTTCAGAGAAGTAGTGGGAATAAATTTGAGAGGACGATGACGAAAGTTCAGCTGCCGGATATCGAGTCGAATCTCGACGCGACGTACGATTGCTTGAAAAACAACGACGAGACGTACGTCGCGGTCGACGCTCCTCCGCCTCTCGACGTCACTTACGTTCAGACGCCATCCCCGGAAAAGCTCATCCCTCAGTGTGAAAAGAGGATGGACTGCGAGGCCGATGACGATCCCCTGGCTCTTGATACGAAAACGAGCCAGGCCACCACTGCTTTACGACAAATTAGGTTTGTTTGTTTTTTTTCTTCTTTTTTTTTATTATTATTATTATTATTATCGCTTAAACATCGTCGAAGGAGGATAAGATTTAGACCGAAGGCTTGCCATTCGCGCTTTTTCACAGTCACGGGAACAGGAGCTCGACGTCGGGGGAGTCTCGAGGTCAGAGCACGGAGCTCAGCCGTTTCAATACGTTTAGAAAGGACAGCAAAATTGGCGGCAGTCGTTTGTCAAAAGCCGTCGTTACCCATGAGAATCACGTTAATAAAATATCGACGTCGACGCCCCTGCACGCGCAGAGCGCAAAGGGCAACGAGAACGCGGCGTACCAGCAGAGATTCAACACCTTTTCCAAAAGGACGAGCACGGCCAAGAACAAGATATGCGCGGAGAGTAATGGTAACGACAGGGAGAACAAGCCGGACAACAACTTTACGAAGCCGTTCGATAGAGTCGCCAGGCAGATACAGCAGATACAGCCGCCCCGTCAATTGTCCAAGCTGCCCCAGCTGTTCCAGAAGTCCAATCCGAATCTGGGCGGGAGTCTGAAGTCACTGGGCAAAGTAGCCGGGGACTCGGATTCGGCGAAGAACGAGTTCAACAAGGGCTCGCAACCGAATATCTCCAGCAATACGTATTCCATGGGCAGATTCAAGTCAGAGCGGATCCTCCGAGCCAAGAACAACGCGGATTTCTCAGCGGGCGACAGCACCAGCCGATCAATGGAGAGCATCGATAGTACGGCGAGCGCCCTCAGCGCTCCGGACATTGACGACAGGCTGAGCGTGTGCTCGGAAAGCAGTCGCGCTTCCTACACGATAAAGCCGAAGGATTTGGAAAGGCTTGGCAAGGTCGGGCCTACGGAGGGACAAGGTGGTAAGTCCGAGCGACTGGCTGCTTGCTGGACGTATGCCGGGACAGCGAGTGAGCGAGTAATAACGGAAAGCGATCGCGCTTTGTCTTGCAGATGGGAAACTCGAGGGTCATCAACACCACGTCCTCGAGAATACTTGGATACACGAAAAGGACCTGCCGTCGCCGATTCTTAAAAACAATATCAAAAGGTTTTATGCCAGTAGCGGCGACAGTAATAGCACCTCGCCGACCGATAGTACGGATTTTAACGCGAAGACCAGCTCTCCGTTGACCATATCACCCTCAAACTCGGATCAAGCATTGAACAAAATTGGTCGGTAGTCTGTACTTTTTAACTACTAAGCTATTTACAAGGCTATTTTATTCATCCGCAATAAATGCATTTCTCTCTAAAATACAGATTCCGACGACGGGGCCATCGAAATCACTAAAGAAAACATTCAGGCGGCGGTCAATGTCAAAGTTACCCACCAAATCAAAGTAAGTATTTGGCGTTTTAATAAACGAATCTTTCAAATTCGTTCCCTCGAACATGCATTGTAGCGCATGCCATTTACCAATACGTCCGCGCATTTATGTACATCATAAGAAATAACGTACTTATATATTGTAATTGATAATTGATTGTTGTACTTGACGTTACGCAGGCACCCGGGTCTGCGGGAAACAATCCACCGAGCGCAATGAACGCAACGAAACTTAGACGTCCGACCAACTGGACAGGCGCACCAAATAAAATGGCCAATAGCGCTGTGAGCGGCATTCCAAGACCGGCCTCGCGAATCCCTGCCCCCAAATTTACCAGACCAAATTTAAAATGAACCACACTAATGACTGATTTGTTAAAAGTTTAAAATGAAAAAACAAACAAATAATAATAATAATAATAATAAGAGTATCGATTACGATGATCAAGCAAGTACAAATTGATCAGATTATTATTCTTTGTAATTAAATATAAAAAACATTAAGTTTATACATAACAACTATTTTTCTAATCAAATTATTGTAAATATTATAGTAGAGAAAGATGCATTATAGCGTACTGAAATTTTCTATTCCAAGACAGCTTTTTAAGCACCACATGAACTCGAGTATAATATATAATATTTTGTATCTCTTTTGTAAAACGTTGGTCAATCGCCATTACCGAATCAGAGAGCGTACTACTTATCTTTTATATAAACAGTCTGACTGCCATTTAGTGTTTTGGTAATGAGAGTTTGTATAAAAATGAAAAAATCAACGCGATAGCTTGATGTATACATATTATTATCAAGTAAGCTATTTATATTAACCAAAAATTGTTAATTATTGCAGCACATTTCCTACATGGTTAAAAAGAACTCGTTAAAAAGAAACTCGTATCCAGATGCTGTCGTGTACATTTAATTTATAGAATATAAATTCTTACTTTTAAAAGTTCAGCCTCTGGATTTCCATACTCGTTTATTTACAATAGAAATATACTTGGATCTGTTTGATTTATTCTTAATTTTTCTTATGTTTATGATTTCATAAGATACATACAGTATATATTTTAGGTATAATTAAATAATTTTGACTCGCGTACAAATATTTTTACATATTTATAATATAAGTCACATAAATAGAGTATAAAAAAAATGTATTGGAAATCTTGACTGATAACTGAAAAGGAATTACGTTATAGTTTAAATATGTTACGATATTTTCTATTATTTACAAATAACAAAGATTGCATTAATAATAATAGCAAAGATATTATATTATTAAGAAAATGCAAATCACGTTCAGTTGTATGTAAACAAAAAAAAAAAAAAAAAAAAGATTATATTTGAAATTATTTATTTATTTAATTGTAATTATCGCATAAATGAAAAATTGAATTCAAAGAAATATTATTTTAATGTTAATAACGAAGAACAAATACTGGAAAGATGTGATAAAATTTGTGCAACTGCTTAAGTTATATTATATTACTTTCCAAGGTTATATTGTTTAGTTCAGCGAATCACATGTTCACGATATTCGTATATTTATGTAGAAAATTGTTTATATCAAATGAGTGTATATATATTTTTAAATATTTTTCACTACAGTTGTTACTTACCGCATTGTTCTATGAATGTAAGTGCCTTTAAAAAAATATACGTGGCTCGTGAGAAAACGAAACGGCGTCGGCCTGTTCGAATTTAAATAATAAAAGAAAAAGTATAATTTGTTATTGCCATTGTTCAGCTTTAAAAAAAATGTATGATTTTTTTACATATCAACAAGATTTTGTAAGTAACCAATAAAGACGCTTATATTGTAATATGTATTGCTATAATAATTTGTTTGTAAGATTGTATCGAACATCTATGGAAATTAAATTTGTATTTCAAATTCAATTTGAGATTATATTTAACGTTACCACGCCTTACAGAATTAATAATAATAATAAATAATAATAAAGAAACGCTTTAGTTATGAAAAAAGTTTATTTCTTCAAGAACACATTGTTTAATGTTTTTTCATATAATGTTAATTGACATAACACATATGGAATAAAAAAAAAAAAAAAAAAAAAAAAAAAAGCAGTGTAAAAGAATCGCCGTAAATGCGCTTATTATGCGATTATAATTTTCGGTTATCGACTAGACACATTGTACGTTATAATACGGTCTTAAATGTATACTTCTGTGAATTATGCGTATAATGTGCATTATTAACAAATTCTACATAAATTTTTTGCCATAATGAAAATACATAATTTTCCCTTTGCAAACAGTGAGCAATTATTATAATGCTATTCATTAAAAAATGGACGAATGCTCGAAACGCGTTGAACACAGGCAAATGCAATATTACCCCATGTAAGTAAGTAAGTAAGTAAGTAAGTAAATAACTAAGTAAGTATCAGCGTGTAATATTTTTCTAAAGACATATCAATTAAATAATTGTTAAAGACCTTAAATACGTTACGATACGTAAGAGTGCGTTGTGCTCTTCTCGAATCTTTTTTCACATTTCTATCTTTATCCTATTAAAATTACTATGCGGATGTAAACTGCCGCCTCTCGCATTATATAATATAAAAGATCAGTTCTAAAATTAATTAAGTACATCGATTCTTCAAGAAGAGCATCTGCTCTCGATAAACGATAAATCCTTTCACGCATCTGCCACACACGCGCACACAAATAATAATAATACTGTACTACGATCGCGCTCTGCCGGCATAAGCGAAACCCCCAGGCATTTGTCGGATTTTTTTTGTTTGTTTTTGCGTTTTTCATTCCCTCCGGCTTGAACACATAGAGATTATTTATTCCTTCGGTTATCGACGAGCCTTTCAATATCTGTCGCGTAAAAAAAAAAAAAAAACTTCTTTCACCAGTACTTTCTTATAATATAAGAAAGTTTGATCGCTAGTTAAAGACGCAGAGCATGCATTTGCCTCGAAACGCACGAAACACGAAATCTGTGTTGAACCATTTCTTATACAATCGAAGAGAATCACGATAAATTTATGCATCAGCTTAAAGCATAAATTAATTACGCGATTCAACGGAGGAATCGTTTTAAGACGTTTGCCGCAATACCCACTGGCTTTTATTTATTTATTTATTTATTTATTAATTTATTTATTTATTCACTGATGGGTAAGCGACGCTCTGATATGATAATCTTATTACCTACACCTCAACTAATTCTCGTATTAGTTATCGAAAAATCATAGCAAAAGGATTCCCGGATCACTATTACTATGAAAATATTATGCAAGGATCTGTACATCAAAGATTTTCATTATTAAAATTATTAATACCAGTATGTTCTGACAATGCTATAAATACGATAACGATGATGACGACGACGACGACGACGACGACGATCCGAGCTCTATATATATATATATATATATATATATGTATATATAATCGTCCGCTTTAGTGGGATCGTGAAATAAATATAAATGATTTACGAGCGTCGAGTAATCGATGTCTGCTACGGAAAAGCGGCGAGCTTCGAAAGCGCTTTTCCGTTGTTTCATCAAGATAAGCCTATCGATTGCAGTCGTCGACGAGTATATCGATAACGCTCGTTAAGGTTTGACAAGGATGATATGGCATTCACGCAATATGCGAATAGAAAACTATCGAGCAAATCGATAAGATCTGATTGTCTGCTACCGCCGCCGTCACCGCCGCCGCCGCCGCCGCCGCCGCCGCTGCTGCTCGTACTCACTACGTACGAGTGTAGCAGCGTTCGGTGACCTGGATTCACGCTCCCTTATATCTACTTGATAGGTATTATTCGCATGCCAATTTGCTATCGAAACTGCTTAGTGCTATAGCAAAGGCTTGGAGGGCGCATAGAGGGAATCGATAATCCATTGTAAAAACGTCTTCGGCCACGCGACCGAACTGCATCACGAGGTAGTCCACTGAAATGGAGCGATTATTATTATTATTATTGTCGTTGGTTTATCATCAATATAACAATCGAGCACTTTGGTGACGAGCATGAATAATATCGTTTACCATCGGTATCGTGAACCACTTGAAAGTTCTTCACGGACGCCTGAGTGACGCGCCCGTGAAAATTCAGGACGTAGGACTGAGTGTCGTCGTTCCAGACCGGCGTCTTGTTATGAAGCTCTATTAGGTTGTCCATATTTTTCATTTTGTAGCACTCTGAAAGGCAAAAGGGGAGGGGGGGTCATTGTGGTTGTATAACCAATGGTCCGAGTATAACGAAGCGAGGAAAATGGGATTGTCCTTTACCTAGGAGAGTCTCGCTCTCGTCGCGCGGGCATATCTGAACACGTTTTTGATCGGGAGTCATGCCGGGGATGATGACCGTCATCTTCCGTGGTCCTTTGAAGCCCAAAACGTTCGTTTCGTATATTACAGCGGCTAATTCTTGTCTGGGATTCGGCCGGCGATCCTCTCGTTTGTCGTCCTTTAGTTGGGAGTAGCCGTTGTCGTATATGGTAAACTGAGTCCCAAGGAGATTCGATCTCAATTTCCCGACGAAAGCCTCCCCGCCTCTGGATAAGTCAGTCGGGTCCGTAGAGATTAAGTAATTGCTCGTTTTGCTTCGTTTCCGCTTACGGCCGGCAAGCAGGAACACCTTTTCCAAATAGAAATTTTCGAATCAATGACAAGCCCCCGCCCACTACCCTCCACACGAACCTGTATATTCGTCTTACCTTTTTACCATAATCTCTTTCTAAATGAAGAAAATACGTTGGGAAAAATCCCCGGTCCATCCCCTTCCTGTCCCTAGTTATTCTGCACTTGTAATGCATTTTTTTATTAGCTGGCTGTAAAACAAATTGTTCGACATTGCCCTCCACGTTCCCCTCCAGCTCTGGACTCTAAAATACACGAAAACGTCGTAAGATCCAATAAAATTTTTACAATAACTTTGAAGTCTAGTATTTGGAGGAATGATGAACAGTACCGAGGAATGATGATCTCTATTGATAACTGACATGGGAGCATTGGATGGTGCCACTCTCAATGGAGATGCACAGGCAAGTGTTTCTGTCGGCGATTGTAGTTCTACTGGAGAAGACTCTTCGTCCGCTCCATCATAAAAAATACCATCTGTGCTTATATCTGAGGCAAAGAGAACGGCGTGTAAATATATAAATTAGACGAATACTAAGCCTGTCCCCTGGAACCTTAAGCCTACCTGTATTTAGATCAGTCTCCATAGTTCTATTTTCAGGCAGTGTACTGGTATCTGGATTACCTGGAATCATAGTATATTGTAATGGTCCATCGTAGCCTGTAAGAAATAAGTATTTTCTAACAGTGTTATCGTATTAATGCAAGAGGCGATACAAATAGCTAATTGATGTTGCGAGCTGTACCGTGTAGTTGATTTTGCCAGATGGTTGAACGACCACTGAGCGGAGCAGATTTATTTGATGCTTGTATCATTCCACCAGCACCGCTTTGTCTCTTTTGCTTCATCTTCTGGGCAATCAATTGCCTCTGAAAGCCAAGCGCGTATTTCTGATTAATCGATCGATTTTAAATAATCGCAGATTAGCGTAAATGCATATATAATAATGTGTGTGTGTGTGTGTATGTATATATATATATATATAAATATATAAACACACACACGCACACACACACACACATATATATATAGATACATATGTAAAGTATTTGACCAGCTTTACGTTTAAGGAGAGCGTTATTGATTTCGTTTCCGTATCGAAGGAAGTTAAAAAGTATCTGTCGCATATGCGGGTATCAAACGGAGCCTCGTCGACATTCATAATAACGAGAGGGAAAAGCGGGATTATTGTTAGTAGCGCGTCGTCGTTTCATTATCGGTTGAAAAGGGAATGGATCGCAAGCGTGTATATAAGAAAAGAAAAAAAAAAAAAAAAAAAAGCGCCCAACGGCCAAAGTAGGATCGCCAGTGGCTATCGCTAAGGGATAATCGATCATTCGTAAGGTTATAAAAGACGTTAAGCGATCGGGAGAGGTAATGATGTCGCGTGCTCGATTGACAAGGGATTCGTTCGTTCGGCGGGACTGGGTTTCGAAATAAACGGTGCCACGGGTTCTTCTCACCTGTTGCTCGAGCTTCTGCTGTCTCAGATCTAGGGAGGTCATCGTTTAAACGATTACCGACCGAATCAACGATGCCAAATTATATAAAGACTCGCGATGATATAAGCTTCCGTCGTCCTCGTCGTAGTCGTACTCGTACTCGTGCTGGCTCCTCGTTCTTCTACCTCCCAACGAGTTTGTTTACGCTTTACGTCAAGTACGTGTACTACTACGCTACGGTTTACTACGGACACGTCCTTTGGCCCCCTCACGCCCCCTTTCTTTCTCTTTCGGTGTATGTGCGAGCGCGCGCGCACTCGCCCGCGTTTACTTCGGTATCGAGGCAACGGTTGCCCCCGACTCGCCGCCATGGGCCACCTCTAGGGCCACCTAGTGACCTTTTCTCGGGCTGCGCTGTGAAAACTTTTCGTCGGTAAAAACGATCTTTTTAAAACACCAAACATCTTTCTTTCCTTTATTTACATTAAAAAATATTTACATACATTTTAACAAACGCCCCTCCCCCCTTGTAGTTATTATTAACAATTTATTTTGTACATTCAGGCCCCCTTTGCGCTCACGTCCGAGGTCCTGTCGTCCTCGGAATAAGAGCTGCTCTCTTCTGGAAATTTGTCCCTTAACAATGCCGTGGGCATTCGATTAACGAGCTTCATCTCCGCGCTGGGTCGTAAGCTTATCCCAGTCAGTCGCGACAGCATGGACCTTTTCTCCGTTCCCGTGTCTTTTCTTCGCTTGGCCTTTTTCCTCACGACCTCTTCTTTCCTCCTCGTCTGATGACGCGACATTATGTGAAGACGGATCTTTTGCTTCGTAGTTAACGAGTATCCGCATATGTCGCACGTGAATTTATTGCCCTTATGATCTGTGCGAATGTGGTTGCGCAAGTTTCGATTAAAATAATAGAGTCGCTTGCAATTCTCGTAAGGGCACGGCAAAGCCGCTCTATCTTCGTTGTGAATTACCATATGGCTTTGCAAAGCGCTCTTTGTTAAACATACTTTTTTACACTCCGAGCAGGTGAACTCTGCAAATGAATATTCTTTATTAATAATGTCTCCTTGTCAATTCGGTTCAATATTTCTTTTTTACCTACCAACTTTATGCTCCAGTTGTTTATGCTTTATCAAAATGGCCCATTTCTCAAATACCTTTGAACAACTTTCTACCGGACACGTGTAGTTCTTAGACTTGTGAGTCTCCTGATGTTTCTTTAATTTCATAGACGATACAAATGCCTTTTCGCACCTGTCACAATTATACAGCAATGTATTATTGTGAGATGCTTCGTGCTCTTCATAACGATTTTTCTTCCTAAATCTTATGTTACACTTGCTGCAGTACAGTTCTCTATCCGCATTGTGAGCTCTCTTGTAATGTCGTTTTAAATTACTCAAAGTACTTATGCTCGATGAGCAATATAAACATCTAAAATTGAAATCAACACATATCGTAATTATGCAATTAAAAAAAATGGGGGAGGGACGTTTGGAACACCTTATAAATTCAGGTCACTTACTTGTATGTTTTCGCGATCGCTGTGTGAGCTTGTAAATGACGTTTCAGATGCGACGAGTTAGTGTAGGACTTATCGCAGTCTTTGACCGTGCACTTGTATGGTCGCTATTAAAGTCACAAGCAAAAGTTAGCGTTGCTTAATAGTCGAAATCGTCAACGAAATAACAAAAGCATCATGATTCCCAATGTACCTGATTGTTGTGAAGATTCAAGTGCCGCTGAAGCCGATTCGGTCTATCGAATGCAAGCTCGCAACCTGGATAATCGCACGTGTACCTTTTTCCCGTCTTCCTCTCGTTAATTCCCTTCTGCATTCCCGTGAAGCCAGGCCGGCTATTAGTTTACAGGTTAATAACGTAGTGCTGCTGACGGATCGATCAAGGTCATCGTGCACGTGCATCGAGCCGCGGGTATTTTTATCTCGGCCGCGGCAGTACACATCGGACGTAAACAATTCGGCCAATGGGGCATCCGGTTTATTGGCAATATTGGTACGGGCCACGTGCGAGCTTGAAACCGTTGACTGGAACGCGAGGCTGCCTGTTTCGAACGTCTGCATGCTCGGTATCCGCCAGATGGCGCGGTCGTCGGCGTTCAAATTTCTTTTGTTTTATACAGGTTACAAATAGAATACACATTTTACATTTTTTTATTGTCCCCACTGCTTTTCATTTTCATTTTTACCGAATCCAACTGACGGGAATTAATTAGTATTCGATTCTGGCATCACGTGAGTATACATTTTCAGGCTTTTAACAATAATAGAATCGGGCCTAATTCGTTCGTAATAATCAATCTAATAATTATGGTAGTAATTATCTATATTAGGAATTATAGTTTGCTTTAAGCCTATTGTAGAAAGTGGACATTGCTTTCTCGAAATTTTCCTTAGCTAATTATTTTTTAATACAAAACATTTTATTTACTCGTATACGTGGAACTTGAAAATTATTATAAATGTGTTCTGTGCAGGTATAATAAATTACATTGACAAACTTGGCGTTATGTGTTCTCCAACAAATTCACCGCGAACAATGGAACGATAGTATATATTTTTCCAGGAACTCAGCTTTTAAAACGGCAATTGATCTTTGTCGAATAGATACTGCGCTTCAGCTTATAAGAAATTATTAAACACAAATTTTATCTAAATAAATAATTTAGTATCCGAATACTTGTTGAGTATAAGTAGATTAATGGAACAAGTTATAACCATTTACATTTCTGAATTTAAACAAGTTAAGAATATTAAAGAAAATAATATAAATAGAATTTTCTCAGCCATATTTCAGGTCAGTAATCATTTGTTCTTTAATTTATAAAATAAAATGAATTTCATGATTTAGTTTTAATAATGCAAAAATGCACATATATATTGAATATTTTTAAATTTTGTTTTTTCGATTCTATTTTTTTGTGCATTTAACGGCACAGCTTTTCTATAATATTTAATTTTAAATTGGCGCTTCATTATATTGTATCTGAGAACATTTAAAAGTTATTCATATTTACTGTTGCTTTTAAATTTTTATTTATCATAATAAAAATATTAAATTTATAATTCTTAATGATAATTTATTACGTTAATAGGTAATTATGATTTCTCTATCCTCATAATAATAATAGCATTTTATACATCGTGCGCTTTACATGACAAATTTGCTTAATATCTACCAAAAAAGTTAAATTGTAACTATGAATAGAGGAATTATTATTATTATTATTATTTGTATAAATTGATAAATATTTTGTATTCGTTAAAGCAATATTTCGGGATTGCTTTGTATAGTACAAAAATCTCTTGTCTCCTTACATAAAATTTCATTTTATTTCTGTTAAAATATATTTAATATTTTAAGTTATGTAAGTGTAAACCGGAAAAATTCGCGCTTTGAGTTCGATTTCAAACATCTATTTTATACAAATGCAAGTCGTTTTGTTAGAACTTGATCGTCGAAGAGTAATGAAGGAGAGGAGAGCCGCCATGTTTTATCGGCTTATAAAATTCACATGTAACATTATCCCGTGTTTTTCGTCGAGACAGAGTCTTAGTATTTTGTTTTGAAATCTGGCGATGTTCTCTTCTCTCCGCTATATTCTTTAGAATTTAATATTTATTCGATTACGACACGCTAAAGGTCACATATTTATCCATTATCGGTAAAAGTGCCTTGGCTCCCATTAGCCATAATTAAGCGTGTCGTCTTTGCTTTTTTCAACATTACGATTTTGGAACCTAGTGGTGTCCGAAAGGCCGCTTGGATTTATCAGCTTTATCACAGTACCCATCAAAATGATTCTCTGAACACAATGGGAAGAAGACTATACCAACATAAGACAAGGTGGCCCTGGCAGAGAAGATCACGGGAGTCGTCCGATATCGGATCGGATACGATCAATTAGGAATTTCATATTTGAAAAGAATAACTGAGTAAGCAATTATATTATTTCCATATGTAATAAAGATGATTATACATAATATTTAATTTATTTAGAAAATTGTTTTCATTTATTTGTGAAATACAAATAAAGGCTTTCTTACATAATAGGATTTTTCTGATTATATTTTACTTAATTAAAGCAATCATAAATAGATTTGCGAAATTATTTCTTATTTTATAGATTCTGAAGTAAAATGATAAACATGATTTAATAAAGAACATTTTAATTACTTTTATAGTATTTTAGATCAAAAAATAAATTTTTAAGTCTATTCTAAATTAATCTAAAGCGATCACTGAATTAATTTGACTTTTTTCAATTTATATTTTCAATCATTATAAGTTTTGAATATTATTTAATATATATTAGTTAAAATGAAGACTTCGGTATATTATTTGAATTTTTTTTTTATTAGTTTGTGCTTTAATTTAAAGTTTTTGCTGCCTTTTGTTTGATCATATCTGCTATCTGCGACAGTCCCTGAAATAAGAGTTTACATTAGTGTAAAAATGTAATTTAATGATATAATTTAATGATGTAATTGTTCAAAAGATTACTAGGTAAGTGAGTAGATAAGTAAAAAGAAACAGTGGTGAAGAGGAAGGAAGAAAATGGATTTGCAAAATTAAAAGTGTTAAATTTTTATAATTTAAAATTAAATTGTAATTAAAATTTTAATTAGTTCATTATTGGCGCTAAAAATGGTATTAAAAGCAAACATAATAATGATCAGTTATGAAAGATTCATTTGATGAGAAGATAAATAAAAAATAGTTATGCAACCTGA
Source organism: Ceratosolen fusciceps (assembly GCA_018883505.1). Lineage (NCBI taxonomy): Eukaryota > Metazoa > Arthropoda > Insecta > Hymenoptera > Agaonidae > Ceratosolen > Ceratosolen fusciceps. The sequence continues at coordinate 11,034,589 of RCIC01000006.1, read as the reverse complement.
TCGACCTCTTCGGTATTGACGTAACTAAAAGAGAGCCGCAAGTATTGGCAAGACTGGGGATGCTTTGGGTAAAAGCAGTGTCCTGGCAGAATGTAGAGGTTCTTCGATAGGCAATCTTTTATGGCAAGGTCGTACACGTCATTCAATACGGTTATCTTTAACCAGACGAACATTCCGCCCTTAGGTACTGACCATTCCGCTATACCTATAAAGTTCATTTTTGGTAATTTTCATACTTTTCCTTAAGAAAGTCTAATATTGTTAGTACTATCTTCATCACTCTCCTCCGAATTATCCCATTCGCTTATAATTTAAATGTGATTTTGATATTACGGAAATAATTATTCCGGTTACATTAGGTTAGCTTAATCCGAACTTAGTGAAGATTCCGAGACCTAAATCCTAGATTTCATTTAACTATAAACGTCATCGCGTCATTTAGATTGGCAGTGATAATTAATTTCATTACATCTTAATTAGATAAAGCATATTTATATCGCAATGGGTAGATCGTATTGTAATAGATCACCTGTGAAGTACTTCTCGACAGCTTTCAACATTATGTCGCGTTTATTGCGATAAAATTCCTGAATCCCGGCAAAATGTCTCTTTATGTCATCATCGCTCCAGGAATTTAAGAGTGAGTACACCATCATCTGCAGAGGGCAATGAACTTTATTACGTAGTCCCTGTAGTTTACGACGGCTGCAAATGAGGGAGGGGGCAAGATCTATCTTACGTGCAACGGTTCACAAATAATTATTCAGCAATAATTTATAATGCTATTTCATCTCAAGTTTGTTGTAAACTCTACAGTTACATTTAACATACTACGGCGAGATAAGGTTTTTTTTTTTATTTTACCGATAAGATAAAACCATAATTTATTTATTAAGAAACAACAAAGATAACTTGCACTTGAGTGTTCTCTGATTTTTTAAGCTTTGAAAATTTATACGAGACTCGTTCTTTTAAACAATTAATTTAAATAAATAATTTTTACATAATTATCGTAGGTTTATTAGCCAAAAATTTGTATTTTAGGTTTTAACTTTTATGAACAGCTACGTGAGGCTTAATTTCCATTTGCATGTATTTCGATAATTTTTTTCTTATTGGGGAGCAGGAGTCGAAGGTTTTTAAGCATCTATAGGTATTACACTTAACTTGAGATAGCGAGGAGGCGTGGAGGGTTGTGTAGCTGATATGAAGGCAGAGGTTGTCAATGAGTTCCTTGGGTCCGGTGACGACTCCGAGTCGCAGGCCCGGGCTCATGATTTTGCTGAAGGAGTCGAGCCGTAAGACTCGACCGTCCGTGTCCAGGGAGAGGAACGAGCGCGGGTACTCGTCGAGGAAGTGAAGGAAGTAATAGGGGTCGTCCTCGACTATGAGGAAGTCGTATGCCTGAGCGAGCTTATAAATCTCTTCCTTGCGCTCGTTCGAGTAGACCGTTCCAACTGGATTCGCGCCAGTCGGATTCACGTACAAGAGCTGTGTATATTTTCAAATTTTAGGTTTATGAAGAAAGGGATTTTTAAGACAGTAAAAGCCGATAGAGAGCCGATTTCGCTTATTTTCATCCAGTCAAACACGATTTTCAATAGATAAATAGCCCAAGCTGCCAGCTTCATGGCGTGATATTGCCATAAATGTGAGAGCGGCGGCTCCGGCCGGTGGGTAGTGAGTAGTCGGAAGGGGGGGGGTGAATTTATTATAGTATAGCTTATAGTGGTAAGAATCTTTAATGTTTGTTTTGTCTTACTTTTTTCTTTTGAATCTTTTAGATTTTGAATCAAATCATGACGGGAACTCACCTTGGGCAAGGGTCTGTTACTCTTGCGACGTGTCTCGCAGGCCTTGACGATGTCGGAAGGTAGAACTCCGTCGTCGTCCATGCGGATGTCTATCACGTCGCTGTTGATGGGCACCGCCTGAAACAGATATGGTCGAGGTGCTCGATAGATCGGGGCTAATTTAAAGAATAATGCGAAAATGCAGTACCGCCCCGATGATGCCTGTGTACGTCGGTGTTTGAAGCATCAGAGCGTCATCTTTATCGATTATCATATCGAATATCTTGCTGCAGCCGTCCATCGAGCCCGAGGTGAAGCATACGTCCCAGTTATCATTTCTAAGCGTGTGCCACTTGCTTTGAAATTCCTGCCATTTTTTTTGTAGCGTTGGGAGGCTGTGAACGTCAAAACAAATGTTTTTTTTCTTTTTGCTTATCCACATCTACGTAACGAGTATCGACAATCTTATTATTGATATGGAGGATTTATGCAAATACTTTTTTAAATCTATCAATAGTAAAAGTCGAACAATTTGAAATTTTTGTAATAAAAATTCCCTACGTTCTTAGTACTTATTCGTTATTTTTATACGAAAACAAGAGGAAAGAAGAGTTTTCTAACAATATCAAATGACTTAAACCTATTTACTTAGTCACTCGCTGAGAATGTCAGAAATGCTGTTATTCTGATTTTAAATACACCATATAATGAGCTGCGGCGGGGCGGGGGTGTTATAACATACCCTTGTACGGATCCATATTGAAGAGCTGAAAATAAATCGTTGCCCGTAAGTACTCTCTTTGTGCCATCGCCATAAGTGAAAGATATTTCTTTGAAGGGGAACGTCGCCGAATTCGGCATTCCGCCAGCAAAGTTTAGAGCTGCTGGATTTTTTGCGTAAGCTCCGGCTAAATTGAAACGTAAGACCAGTGAAAATTACCGTATCATTCTTCTTTTAATAATACATTTGCACAATCGGTTTTTTTAATGTCCTTTCAACCTTAATGGCAAAACTTCAAATAGCAATAATATAAATCACAATAAAAATTATGTCAATAACAACAACAATAATAGTAATAATTAATAACAATACCGAGATGATAAAGTTCATTTGAATAATATCGCATAACAGTGTATATTAATTATTTTTTTAATTTTTTTAACAATTTTTAATATTATTTTATTTCAATTTAACGTTGAAATTGATAGTTGTTTTAATTAATATTTTCCTCCACATACGGACGTGCAATACAATATTTTGATTAAAGTTTATATTAAAATTTAAAAGGAGTTCATGTTTTTATATTCTTTGGATTAAATAAAATTTTAAATTTAATAAATCTACATTAACAATATTACATTGTAATTGTATTGATGTTTACAAGCCGAGCTTGCAGATATGATAATAATATTTAGGAATGATAAGAAATATATTGAATTGCTCATCGATATTTACTTAAAAATGAAAGAAATTACAAGGAATTATATTTTATATCTAAATAATAACAAGTATTTTTAAATTATGATTATTAAATTTTAGCTCATACTGCCTGTTATATATTTTTACTTATTACGTCTTATTAATATTGTTTGTTGTTGTTATTATTATGTTAATATTTTACATTGATTATTGCTTTAGTACAAACTCATTACAACTCATTTTGTTTTGAATAATTATGTTTTAAAGTCGTTTTAAAGTCTCCAATTTTGAATTAAATCTATTTAAAAAATATTGAATTTTTTAATTTTTTTTTAAAGAATACTAATTTTATAATTTGAGTTGATAATTATTTTTAATGTAGACTTCATTATTCAAAAATGATGTTTTAACATTAAAAGTCACGTTTAACGGAAGCTGTTTAATTAAGAGTCAAATTAAATGAATCTACCGTTTGATGATAGGAGAATATTTATTTTAACAAAATAAACATGTTTATCCGTTTATTTGTTATAACATTATTGCTTTTTCACTTACCCATCTGTCTAATTAAATTTGGTTTTCTTCTCTTGCTTATTGAGGTAATAAATTTTTCGTAATTCATTATTCACTAGTCGTCTTTCTATTTTATAAATAAATTCACTTTCTGAAATGTACGCTTAAGTGTAGCGTATGCAAAAATTGATCGAATCGAACGATGCAAGACTTTCAAAATGTATTTGACCAAGCTTCTTTTATAGTGAATTATTTCTGATGATACCGTTATCATGCAGCAGTTCTTATACGCTTTCTTAAATTATGAAATAGTAGGGTATTATCTAGTCTCATTGGACAGAATTATAATGCAATATTATCTTTTTAAGAATCAATTATCATTATATGTTTATATTATCGCGTGTTTTTTTTTAAATATTTCAAATTATTAAGTATACTTTAAATGACTTAATAAATGTAGCGGAATCCCAATTTTTCGAGAATGAATTTATATTTATAATTATATTCACATGGCTTGTTTGACCAATGCATCTACGTTAAACCGATGATCATGATAAAATATAATTTTTACAACCGTAGATTAGAGTTATCTTTATAATGCAGCCGCACTCGTAATTAATCCTCGAAACATATATGTCCATATTTTTATTTTTATACATAATTTCACAGACATGTGAAGTTCAATTAAATAAAATATTATTTTAAAGCTACAGTTACTTAAAAAGATGGTAAAGATATAATAAAGTAAACGAAAAAGTACTTTAAACATATTTGTAACATTTATTCCGATTCTCTTATATACCTCTTGTGAATGTCGGTATTTACGCGTTTTTCATGCGAGCACGTTTACAATATGTATGATCCATTTATTGAATTGTATCTTACATGATTTATACGAAGATGTTGAGTCTCGGTTGTCGTCAGTCGCTTAACATGTCTACTAATATTTCTTTCAAGAAAAGCTTCCGAATATCCAAATCTCCCTCCCTCTCTCTCTCTCTCTCTCTCTCTATATATATATATATATATATATATATGTATATATTTTTTCTGGCATAATGAAATAATGCTTCATTCGAATTTCGTGCCGTCTATCACACATACACATGCACGTACGTTAAATTTTAATAGCACGTACGATAAATCGAAACAACTTAGTTTGAGCACCATCAGTATTGTATTTTATAATCATTAATAACAGAACGAGATCATCGCTCGTGCAGTTTATTCAATTTTCATTTCATCAATCGCTTCTCGAACGAAAGCCTGTTGCAGGGTAAACAAAGACGGGTACAAAAGGCAGATAAAAAGGAGATTAAGCTTCGCGCGCTTCTGTTTAGGACGTTAAAGTTCAGAAATAAAGAATATGTGCTGGGAATTTGAAATTTTGGCTGATTACAATGGAAGTTGGTTAAAATTACATATTAAACGTTGCATATTTGAAATAAAATGTACAATAATAAAAATACAGAGAGAGAGAGAGAGAGAGAGAGAGAGAGAGAGAGCAGATCACAGGGAATTCTAAATCAAAGTCTTATGTATCAACGATAAAAGCAAGAAGCGTAATTCCTAATAATTATTATACAACGACGGCTTCTATCGGCAGCTTAAATCATTTCATGAAGCCTTCCCATTCTCTTGAACGAGTTCGAGCGACAATTTTTACAATTTTCCTTTTCTCTTTCTCGCAAAATAATAACAGCCACTCGTTATACGCAATCAAATGATCTTGTTTTAATTTAATAAATAGATAAAAGAGGCGAGCAGAGGCCCTTGCGGTCGAGAAGCCTCCAATTTAACTTTCGTAGCCATTGTTTGTCAGTTTTCCAGTTTTCACGACACGCTTTTCACGACTCTCATGCGCTCATATACTGCTCCCGTCCCCGCTGTACTTTTCGTGCCAGCGATTCCAGAGTTTGCTTATTTGTGCCAAAGTTATAACATCGCATCTTGCAACATGCCATATTTTTATTTTCCATTCCGCCCGGCTTTTGTTCCTTTATTATTATTATTATTATTTTATTTTTTTTTAGTTTATGGCACACGATTCTCGTTCTTTATTATATATTTACAAAATGGTATTCCCTTAACGATTATATTTCATTTAATTACATCTCTTTACAGTCTAATTACAAGTCCACTTTTTTTCTTCCTTTTCTTTTTTGCTTTTTTTCATTTTTCTTTTTTTTAAATCTTTATTTAACCATTCGTTTTTATTACTTTGTATTATTTTATATCGATATAATAGTTCAGCTTAGTGAAAGCTTTCTAAAAACATATTTTGCTGCCGCGCTCCTTTATCTCCCGTCCTTCGTCTAATGGTCTCGCTAGCTTTGCGTGCCTGGCGATGATAAGCAAGAATGTTTTTTTCATTTATTTATCTTTCGTTTATTCGTGTTCGCGACAAATGACTATATCAGCTTGCATTATTGCGATCGCGAGGGAAGGAATTTTAAAATATTAACAATTTTATGACTCGACACTTGACTCGAGTGGGAAATTTTTGTCATGGAGTGGTAGCAGTGAAGATTTATGGCAAAGGGGGTAAAAATATATTTTATTAAGGGTTCAAGATCTTTTCTTTGTCATTTTTAAGAGTGAGGTAAAAAAATATATGCTACGTGAGTTATTTGAGATGGTAGATGTGTCATCAAGCAAGTAAAACAGCTCATTTAAATGACCCGATTAGTCCTTTTGGCACGCAATATCATTTCATAGTGGAAACAGTGGGTGCATGAAATATTGGATAGGGAACACTTACACGAATCGATATGCAATTTCGAAAAATTCTGGCTGTTATAAAGTTTTTCTGAGTACTCAAATTCGATTAAATTCGATATATTTCTAACGTATAAAAATTGTTATGATCAATTAGACTGAATTAGACTTAGACTGAAAAGCTTCATTAATATTCATTACTTGCTTCTTTTTTTTTTCGTTCAATATGAAGTTTTATGCACATAAACACTCAAAAAACTAATTAATATTAACTTTTGTACGTTTTTGTTCAAAAGATATAGAAATTGTTGAAATAAAATATTTTGTAAAATACTTGTGTTATGTTTGTTATTGAAATGCATAATAGTTAGAACGCTCAATAAGATCATTTTTCTTTAGCTCTATAAAGCATCCTTCTGAGAGCTTCTGTATACATAATTAAATTATTCCAGGAAGTTAAATTAGCGCCTCTAGATTTTGATTCGTATATATTGCAAGTACAAATAACTGCAATATTATAAAAATACTTTCTTGAAATCTGCTGTTTAACATTGTAAAAATTTACAAAACAGCAATTAGAAATATTGCCAATGATAAAATCGCTATTTTATATACACATTTAAGTGTTTAAGTAATGGTGATATCATTGAATCTAAGAAACGGTAGAATAATTAGAAAATTGTTTTTGACTCGTAACGGCGCTTAGAAGATCAAATTACATTAAGTTAAATATACGTATTAAAATGATTATCAATCTAATAATAGGCCACTTTCAAAGTAAATAGTACAATATATGTTATATATAATAAAATAGACTGAATTTTCTAAAATTACTTCCGATTAAAACAAGTTTTAATCCCTCGCAAGTAAAGTTTTTCAATATTGAATAATTAATTGAATAATAATAGATGTTAAATAATATTAAATAATACTAGCTTTAGCCTACAGATAAGAACTGCTATACCGATTGGATGATTACAACTCGTAGCAAAGAGCTGAATTTTTTCTAGTATTTGCATTTCTCCCGATAAAGAGTAGAAAACTTATAAAAGTACGAAGATTGAAGATTATCTTTATCTGGTGAATGTAAGACATGGATCGGGTTATACTCATTTGCTGGTAGTGGTGCGTCATTTTTACTAAATTTTGGGCATTTATCAACTAGTCAAATATATATAACAGTTTGTATACATTATTGAGGGAGTATTTCCAAGTTCTTGTAACCTTTTCTTTGCACTTTGGATCGATGAATAAAAACTCTAGTGCAGAAAACTAATAAGACATGAAGTCCTGAAGCTATCGATATAATTGAAAGTATATGACATTTATCCGGAGTACGCTGCAGTGAATTTTTAAGAGCAGCAATCGATAAATATTAAGATGTCGGCAAAAGTTGTAAATAAAGAGGGTGGCGGAAGAATAAAATACTTTTGCAGGTGTAAGATGATTATCGAGTAGGGAGCAATTGCGTATCGTTTTGTGTATTGTAGTTGACAGAAGTGCAGGTGGAAGGCACCGGAGAAGTTTATACAACTGTAATTTATCATTATTCATTTTTTTAATAGTCTACAAAGTTTCGTCGATTTATTGATCCTACAACTAAACATTCTTGCTGTATTCTATCTTTCGCTCTCAATATCTGCGTTTTTCTCCGTGTTTTCATTAAATTTATACTTCGATTTTAGGTAGTTGATTGTTATCTTTGGCAAATCAGCAGCACATGCGTTTTCAAATACCTTTTACTTTTGAAAATAGAGCGATTTATTACGAGGAAAATATAGGACCGCAACGTAAAATACAACCGAAACTTAGCTGGAAGTATTTTCCCGTTAAAATATCAGCGATCGAAGAAAGTATTTCGATAATCTTTATTCACTGAATCTAAGCATATGCATAACATTCGATTATCGTATATGATTTATTTTTAAGTAATGGAAGATAATATAAGTTGAATTTTCGGAATATATATGCGTGCCCGTTATTAATTAGAATTTAAATTAAAACTATGAAATTTTACGTAATAACAAATAATTGTAATTAAATAATTTAAATAATACAGATTTGGTCTTTTTCGTTGAGGAAACATTTTATTATTTCTTTAGTTTTTTTTTTTTTGTTTTTTTTTAACCATTACTTAAAAACTAGAACATATTAGAATAGAGATATAAAAAAGGTTCATCGCGATTCCGCTTCTTAATTTTTATCCTGTCCGTTATCTTTTTATATTAGAAAAAATATTTTTTACTTTTCTTAAAGTAATTAATCGCGACTTCATTAAAAAGATATTATTTTCTAAATTTATTCTGAATTTTACTCAAGTTTTTAAAATTTTTCCTAAATATGGCTCACAATATATTGAAATATATATGTTAAGAAAATTTTACATTACATTGAAATCTAAAATTGCTTTATTAAGTAAACTTTTTTCATTTTCAATTGTTTTTTTTTTCTTCTTAATATAGTTTAAAATAGCGTGTAATAGTTTATATACATATTATATTAACAGTGAAATATAATGTACAGGAAACGTGCACTAAAAAAGTATAATAAATTCATTTTCATTCTTGAAAAATTATATAGAATTTAGTACAATTAAAAATTTTCCTCGTTCGAAATCCACCCTTATGTAACACATTTGATTTTTATCCAGGACTTTCTTGTCATATTCGATAAAATATTCAATACAAATTTTTTTATGGTTTCTTATACAGTTAAGATCTTTTTCACATTTTTTTCAATGCATTACACGATATTATGTACACCTATCTATTGAAAACACCTGTCAAGCAATATATGTTTGTGTTTATATATATATATTAGATACGCAACTTTGCTCTAGCCGTTTTTTATTATATGATCGGTCGAAATATGCAGTTAAAACTTTCGTACAATAAACTTGGACACGTGTTAACATAACGACAGCAGGACATTAGTTTGCATCAGCGGTGGATTATCGATCGAAGATGTCAGTTCTCGAGCCAAATACTCAACATTTGCGGAAAACGTCGATTTTTTGCTCTGATGCTGATATTGATCATTGATCTTTCTGCTGTTCTGCGTTTACCAGCTTGGCGTGGTGTATTATGATCTATTGAAACCGAGTGAAACCAACACAAGGGATCGGTATTGAAGGCAATTGATGGGTTTTAACCGAGGATTGAAGGGCAATGGCCACAGTATCAAGAGAGACATTATTTTATTATTCTGTAACATGACAATGCTCGGCCAGATGTCGCAAAACCCGTCAAAACATACTTGGAAACCCTAAAAAAGAAAAGTCTTATCCCACCCGACGTACTCTCCAGACTTTGCGTCTTCCGACTACCATTGTTTCCGATCGATGGCACATAGCCTAGCCAAGCGGCATTTCCACTCTTATGAAGAAGTCAAAATTTGAATGAATTCGTGGACACGTTTTTTTGACATGGTATCCAACAATTGTTAAAAAGATGATAAAAACTAGAGGCTCGTGGCGGACATTACTTTGTATCATAAACAGATAATCACTTTTTAAGATTGAAGAAAAAAAGACAGCGAAGGCATAGTTGCGCACCTAATGTAAATTAAACAATTTTTTAACTTCGAATAGACCTATTAACATTCAGAAGGTAATATACATCTATGTATATATTTATACGTCGCGTGTTTTTTGAGCATTTTGTTAATGACTTAACAAACAATACGCAGTAATTCTTCGTAATAATAATTTCAAAAGTACTTTCGCAAATAACGTAAAATTAATTGGCTACGCAGTTTGAATAAATCCTTTATTAAATAGAACAATAAATCATCAACTCTTTAAAGAGTATAATGACATTCGTTTGAACGTTGTTTAAGTATCTTACATTAGCCTTTAAATAATTGAATTGAGAAATGTTATGGCTCGACGAAAATACTTTTACATCAAATTCTTTACAAGCTAACCCTTAAGCCTCGTTTACACCAATAACCGAATTTTCCTTCTCGTTCACACCTCACATATAAAATGCATACAAGTATCTTTTACACGACCAGAGTTACTTTTACCTATTTTTACTTTGAGTCCCGCTCAGACAATTATAATTTACATTATAATATAGTGCACTTTACAAGACCAAATATAGACACGTACACGCACATTCAAAACATTACTTTTGATATTTTTAAAAGATATATACGTTTTATAGAAATAACTTAGTCCTCTGTGATATTATACAATTTATCTTCGTAAAAGACGCTTTAGCGTAAAGCGATTTTCTTTGGCTTGTCGCATTCATTGAATTACAACAGAATGATAATATGAGGTAAACTGTTCCAATTATGATCGGCCAAAGTCTCCAAATCTTTTCGAAATTCTGGAGGATGTTTAAAAATCGTCTTTACATTCAACGCGACGAGTATGCGTGTACAGAAAATTAATTCTGGCTAGATTACCGCGACTTTAAACATTACAGGGCTTACTAAAAAAACGTACACTAGTTACTATTTATCAGTCAGTTATTAAACTAATAATTACGTTGAAGTAACCATTAATTACTGGTAACAATTTTTTTTCTCTCTTTTTGTTATTGTATTTTGTTTTCTTTTACATACATAATATTAACCTTTAATTACCAGACTACTCGTTTAAGTACATAGAAAAGTAATATTGTACCTGCATAATGACTAATTTCCACGCGTTCCTAGCATTAATTGTAAATTTTTTCAAATTCTCTAGCAGCAATAGGTTTCTGTACAGGAACATTTTAATGACTCGATCGGAAATATCCTACAAAAATTTCCACTTAATTTTGCCGTTTCATTTATAGCTTCTGATCATTTATTAGTCTAGTTACCCTCATAGCTTTCTTAATATCAACATCGTAAAACGCTCTTTAAAAAAGTCAAATTGAATGAACCAGTTATTCAATCAGGACTATTCGACAGTAAAAAAAAAAATAATACAATTTTTGGCTAATGCATAATAATAATGAAATTTGTAAATACTAGTAAGAAAATATGACGATGGTTTATTATTATAGCTTCGAGGCTTAAGTTCCTTTAAATGCGAAGAAAAAAATTAATTGAATAAGAATAAAAATAAGAATAAGAAAAAGAATGAAATAAAATAACACACTAATCACAGCTGACATTAATATTTTCCATTCCTATCACACTTTTAGACCTAAGACTGCTTCAATACCTATTGACTCTGAAACTTTCTGCTTTTATACTTGAATTAATTTTTTTGTATTTGATTCTCAATTAATTTATCTAACACAAGCACGATTAAACGATTTACAACTATACCAATGATTTATCTGCTTCTTTATTTATTTTCAGTTCGATCGTAGCCTAACTTCACATGATTAAGATCGAATCGAGTGTTCGTATTGGCTCCTTATGTATACCTACAGGTTTTCTTTAATATACTTCATTACTTGTATTTAAGGTAATAATAATTATCATCAACGTTATCGTTACCATTTTCATTATTACTATCAATACTAATATTATTAATGTTTTGTTATCAATATTAACGTCATTATTATAATTATTTATATTATTATTCATGTTATTATTAATATTATTATTCTTATTACATTAGCCCATCTCTTATAATTTATTATTATTAGTTCTTGTTTTTGGAAAAAAATTTTTTTTCGTTTTTTCGTTTTATATTTCACAAACTTGATTATCATCACGTTCGTATAAAAATAATTCCGTATCTTTTATCAATATGTCCGCCTCTATCAGTCTGGTCCTGCCAAGTATTCGCTCCTCGTTTCTTGCTCGTTTATTTTACACACTTCGTCGGCCGGCCAAGCGGTTGAACATTTTAAAGGATTCATGCCTCGAACTGGTTAGTGACGGACGTCCTCACAGTGGCTCGAACGTTTCCTCACTGATCGGCTTTCCACTCCCCATAATCACGAAAAGCAGCTGTTTGTCTTTTCTTGATCACTCGTGTGCGTTCTCCTTACATTTTTGCGATTTTCGTTGAAGCTTCGTTTTTCGCTCCCTTCACTTCCTTTCACAATGCCTGTGTATAGAAAACGTCGAGATTATTTATTTATTTATTTATTTATTTGTATTATTACTTAGTTACATAGTTTGTACATTGGTTAGTTGCACGAATCATGTGTGGCAATCTACGTAATTTTATGTACAAGATTAAGTGTAATTTTAATTTTTTATTAAAACGAAACATTGCTCTGTTGTATGTAATCAGGATGTGATGTAAATAGAGAAAGAGAGAGAAAATAAAAGAGAAAGAGGTTGAAAACTTGAAAGCAATAGTTTAGAAAATTTTGTTTGAAAAATAGTTTTACAATGTTCTGGATCTTTTCGACGTGTATTTTCTTTTATTTATTATTTTTATTAGCTTTCAGTAGGTAATTTACTTTCACTACTTTTTATCGTTTCTGAAGAAAGGAGCTCTCATTCAATTACAAGTATTGAGAAAATTTTATGAAATGCGCTTATATCTATTGGAATAAATTTTCATTACAAGGTTTAAAAGAGCATGTGAGTCAGTTTCCATTTTCATGTAAGGCGATCTAATCTGGTCTCAAGTTAATCTCTAATGTTATCACTTTGTACTTTTCACGTTTACTACAAGGGTATAAGCATATAAACTGTAATGGAAACTTATATGTTATGTACTTGAAAAAAGAAATGATTCTTTTTACGTAAAGACAGTAAAATTAAATTTTTTTTTTTTATGCAAGAAAACTAGCTTTTTATACGCTGTTAAGAATTAGTTTTTATGATTTTATGAGTATAATTTCACGCCATTTATATAAAGTATATGTATAAATGTGTTTTGTTTCTCTATTGAATAAATGTGTAAATTTTTTAAATAATATTTTTGGTAGCATGTACTGTAATGAAGTAGTCAAATCTCTTACAAAGTGAATAAAAAAAGGAGTCGATGTACCTAAAGAGCTTGTAGGGAATATGATGCAGTTGGCTTTTATCGGCAATAAGGAAAAACGTCGGAATAGAGGAACGAAGTCGGCAGAAGTTCGCGCTCTATTTCTAGCCGAGCAGGTCAGGTTGAACCGGGCGAGGACTCCTGGTTTTGATAAGGTTAGGCCGCGCTTTCCTTGTCCCGAGCCCTCCCCTTTAGAAGAGAGTCTCCTGGGTCCAGAGAGGGGGTGAGGAGGTGGAGCGTGACCTGGAGGTCGGCAGCTGGTGCTTCAGCTCGATCGGCGGTGAACAAAGGCCCCCCGCGCTGTTTTGGCTGCTACTTGTCGTCGAGAGCACCGGTGACCTGTTTGGCAGCCAGGAATATAGTTATGAGCTACCTTGTATTCCATTCACGGGACTCCTGAAATTCAGTTGCATCATTTACCAACTTAGTACGCTTCGATGAGACAGTTTCGCACCGGAGAAATTTTTTATACGTTTCTCTCAAAGAGAGTATTGTTCCGAGCAGTTGGTTTTAACTGTTTCTGTATCGTAGATTTTGTTTACAAAGCTCGAACATAACCAAACAACAATAATTTTAATAATAACTCATTTGTTATTAATATATATTTCAATTGATAGGGCCAGTCCCGCGATACCCAGCGAAGTGTACATAGTTTCATTTACGTTTGGAATATCATTTGTGCTAATGCTTTTGTGAAAAATCGTTTACCTCGCTGCATCTTTCACAATAAATTCCTCTGTAAATATTTGTACGCCATCGTAACGGTAAATAATTAATATTGTATCTACAAGTTAGTAAGTATGCATAAAACAGTCATTCGTATCTATAGTTCATTGTGCACTAATAATTTTCTATTAGTTCCACCTACCACACAACTAATTCTGTTAGGTGCACATTCAAATATAATTTTATATATATATTTTCGTTCTCTTTACTTAATCACATTGAATCCGTTATGCATCTATGAAAGAAAGGAAGCTTTTCCCTGTGTGAAAATATTTCTATTTTGAAGTCCTTGTTAAATTTTTCTTTTTATTTACTTTTAATAATTACAAAGTATTATTTACTATCAGCTATTATTATGCATCATCATTCGATATTAAGTATTATTTTACTTTAGACAAAATATCGAATTTGCCTTTTAAAATGTATTCATTATCAAATGTTGGTATTAAATTTACCGATTGTTGTTCAGTTAGCTATAAAGTGGACGTAGATCATGCATTAGTATCAATGTTTAGCTTCATCAATGCTATTATTTACATTGCACTTCAAAAATAATATATGCTAATGTGTTTAGTATAATCAATTGCATGCATTTGACTTTACACTTTTTAACGAGAAAAATAACAAAAATTAAACAGCCTTTTAGACTTTATAATTTTTATAATTTTACTTATAAAAGTATTTTCACAATATGGACGTTTGGTGTATTATATTTATAAGAAGACATTGATATCGGATAGAAATGATCGTGTCGTAGCATTCCAGTATATTTACAGCGAATCGACAGTAAAAGAAATATTAGAGATAGACAGCATCCAGTTTCGTTTATTTAAACCTTTTTAAATCATCAGTACTACAGGCAAATTGTCAATAGATAAAATAGTAGATGTAGTTGTGAGAAGTGGAGATGTTATTTTTTGAATCTTGAAATATTTGAATATATATTTAAATTTTGTGAGATTTTTAAATAATATCGAATACTGGTTTCGATGCTTTATACCTAGTTCACGGTTCAAGAAGATATTCGTTTCATGAATTATGCAGCACTAGAAAATAGAAGAATTAGTATATATAACAGTATAGGTAATATATCACAAATATATAGTATAGAAAAGTAAACGCATATTATAAATAGTATAGATATAGTAGAAGAGTATTGTGAAATATGGCGGCCGATTGTAAAATACCTCTTTTCCCCGCATACCGTATCCATTTTTATTGGAATCAGTAGAATGCATTCCAATCAACTCGTGTAAATAATTTAACGTATAGTCCATAAAAAAAGGCTCCGCGTAAGTGATTAATAGTTTGGTGGTAAGAAAAGTAGAAAAGATGAAGACAGAGAGAGAGAGAGAGAGAGAGAGAGAGAGAGAGAGACAAAAGATGTAATGATTTGACAGTGAGTCTCCATGCTTTTTATCAAGAGTCAAGACCGTTGCCAACGGATAAAATAACGTGGAAAAGAAAAGTACCGACGGGCAACGTCGTTACGTTGTGAAGAAAGTACAAAGTAGAATAGAGAAGAAGCGGTGGCGGGTAAATTGAAAAATAGTGGTGCCCACGAGCGCCCGGGTGTGTGTGTAGGAGAGATCATCACCTGGGTGCTTCGACAGAGGCGCTAATGGTCATGCATGTCTGACAGGGCGGCGTCGGCGACGCCTGGGCCGGCGGACGCCGCCTGGGTACGCAGCCGACGCAACCGTCCCACCTGTCGGGGGGCCGCTTCTTCTTGGGCGGCACCTTGAGGAACCTGCGGGCGCAGTTTTGGCTCTCCGAGGAGTCCGTCGAGAAGCCCGAGACCTCGTCCTCGGTATCCGGCGGACAGTCGGCCTGACGCGCTGCCTCCTCGAGGAAGACCGAGTCCGAGCCCAGTGAACGGGAGTCAGGCTCAGGCGGGTCGACGCTCCCCATTGAGGCCAGGGGTGCACGACGTCCCGACCGCTGATGCTGCTGCTGCTGTTGACGAAGGGCCCCGTATAGTCCGATCTCGCTGCCGCAGGGAGACAGGTCCGGGGTCGGCTGGATCACCTGCGAACGCGAGGTCAAAGTTCGATCAGCGCTCGGGCCTTATTAACTTCTCATCCATCCCCGTATCATCATTATGCTCTTGACCAAAAAGAGTGGAAGTTTTTTTCTATTAAAACAGAAATTCGATGAGCTAACCTCTACCGCAAGGAAAATGATTTAACAAGGAATGCTAGTGGCATTCGCTTGTACTGTATTTTTCTGCCTTGAAAGTGTCGAATACGCGAAAAAAGCTCGAGAGTGTAATTTACGAGAGTCGAACAATGCCGCTGCTTTGCGCTCTCTCCCGTCTCTCTGTCCGTCCTTAAGTTTTGCCAGGAAGACCGAATTTCCTCCGCCTGCCTTTTCATCCGGAGGAAGTACACTGGGGCTTACAAGCTTTGATCTAGTGAATGGCTCGCGATACGGTTTTACGTTAACAGACCCTCCAAATATCCGAGCACGTATACTTTTTTTTACTTTTATTTAAAAAAATTTTTTTACTCTGTAAATTATATTTATTTATTCGCGAAATCAACTTCGGATTTGAGAGTCGATATTAATGAAAGATATTTTACCCGGGTTAAGCATATCGGAATATTGATTATCACTACGTCTGGAGAATAATCAATAATAAACATCTGGAGTTTTTTTTCTTTATCAAATAGTCGACGAACGTTTTGGTGAACATTATCTTGCGAAAATCAATATTTAGGCGGCAAGCGAGGCGACAGTGATACAAGTCGAAATCGCTCGTTGAATAATTTAGAATACCTTTTCCCTTCTACGAAGTGCGGATTTCAGCATTGAAATTCATCAGACCGATGCGTAAGACATTTAAGCTCGATTTGGTAAATACGATTGGAACTAGCGCTAAGGTGGGAGGGGCGAGGATGGAGTAAACTAACCCCTGACTTGGAATAATAATTTTGACAATAGTTGGTGCCAAGGATAAGTCGAGCTCAACTAAACCGAATGGGTGGGTGGAGGTACCTGAATGTCGATAGGGTGGTAAAAATCCCAGGGTTCGTCGTACACCGGGTGCTTGGGGTAGGAGGTGGGCGGCGGGAGGCAGGGCATGACCATGGCCGAGCCCCTGCGCTCGAGGTAGCTGCTGGCGGTGCTGCTACAGGTGACTGAACTGCAGCGTCTGTTGGCCACGAGTCGACCGCCCTCGGGCCTCATCGGGGCCGTCAGCAGGGAGTCGTAGCCACCCCCGACGGAGGCGAACCGCGGCCCGACCAGCGGAAGTCGCGGCTGCACCACCTGCGCCAAAAAATAAATCGGACCCTATCTAGTCATCTCCATGGGATTATTAATCCGATTTAGCCATTGCGAGCTTGAACATTTATATCTATTAATTCACGTTCGTTATTGACAGCTGATAATTCTTCTTTATCGCTCGAACGAGCATTATTCAACGATTGACTGGAGCATATAAGAGTAGGCATGACAATGTTTCCCTTCTCGGCATTAGAAACGAGTCGAGTGCATTGGATGGAAAAAAAAGTACGGATCTCGATTTGGATCGAATATGCGGAGCAGTAATATCCGTTTCATGACATATCCGGTTTTGAGTAGCTCTCGAGGCCGTTCAATCCAGATCACAAGTTAAATTTAATTTTACTTCTCTTTTCGGCAATCAACCGAAAAAGCTTTAACAAAAGTTACGTTTTAGCGACCGAATTTACTTTACACTATCTTTCCCGTTTTTTTTTTACCCAAGTCGCTTTACACATTTTTAGCAATTTTTTTTTTGGCATTTATGGACAAAAGTTTTTCACAAATAATGTGAAATTTAGAAATAACCCCCCGCCAATGCATTCGTAGCTGCGTGTGAGCTAATTAGTAAGATCAGCTTTATATACGGAAAATGGTGATTGTTTAATTGGCGGCGTCGTTAAAATTGCAGTACTCAAATTGAGCGGAGCGTTATGGAGCGGCACGAGTTGAGCCGGGAATGCGAATATACTCGCGCTCATCCTTTCGACCGCGAAGCTCGACTTGTGAAACCCGCAGGATATAGGAAGTGATTCGAGGGGGGGCGGGGTGGGTAGTCTTACCTCGACGCAGAGTGACCTCCTGGGTCCCCGGGCGGGCTTCGGCGGTAACCTGGCGATGGCTTCGAGTGCTGCGGCGAGGGCCCGTTCCTCGGCCTCAGCCTCGGCGACCGCAGCAGCCGCTGCCGCTGTCAGTCGCGGATCCTCCAATTGCCTGTTGGACTTGCACCTGCGCCTCGGATAAAAGACTCTTTTATTTCGAGGTGTATCCTCTCTTGGTCGAGCGAGACGGGCATTAGAAAATAACCTTGCTAGTTCGAATAATCAATGTATTCTTATCACGGATCAAATACATTTCAACCAATTGACTTGGGCGTTCTCATCTTCGAAGAATAGACGTATCGTTATTGTGCTAAATATCATGTACCAGTGCAGTAAGCACAAGTTCTATATTTCAGTATTTACAGACACTATACAAAAAACTTCATTATTCAGACTCGGTATTCGCTGCGCTACTCTCCGATCGTCCGGATCCAAAAAATAATAATTGAATTACGACAGTAAGACGACATATCGACTTACAATATTTATGTTTATAGAAATTACGTTCCCCACTCCTAAAATACTCCTCAATAACAAACGGGCATAAAGCGCCGAGGCTTTTGTTTTGAGTCTATTGTAATGTAAAGAATTTGAGACAGAGTCAGACTTCGACACCGAGAACATCACATACGTTTCTAACTAAATTCGAGCTAAAATAAATCGTCACTATATTTTCCAAAAATAATTGTATTAAACGAATGTACAACTTGGTATTAAGAAGCCAACGAATACCAGCTCGAAATATAATATAAAACTAATTCAACGCGCTGTAACATCAATATATCAAATGAATTACCAATTAATTGATTCGTTGGGCTACACGAAGTTGACGCAAAAAATTATTTTTCTCTAATACGTATCACTTACAAATTATTATTTACCCATAGTCTCTTGGACTATATGATTGGGCATATCATTATTATTTCACGTTACATAAAAGGCACACGATTAGAAATACGAAAGTTATCTATTAGTTAGAAAATTTATAGAAATTAATAAGACATTTCATTACCATTAGATAATGTGCATTTAAATTTTGAACTTAAAGTCTTTTATAGTCTTAGTTCGTGAACTTTGCTTCATGTCATTTTGTAAAATTACAATTTTCCGTTTTTTGAAGACTCGGCAAGTTTAGATATCAAAAAATTTGACTTTTAAGAGCGCGTGAGAGGTGAGGCTAGGTTTCAAAATAACAACATAACGCTTTGCGATTGCGTTGATTGTTTATTTGTAATCTCAGGTGAGTTTGAAGGTAGATCGCTGACTGACCCTGATCCGTCGGCCCATTACCTCGGGGGGCGATCATCGCCTTCCACGCAATGGCCCGAAGTGGGGGCGAGGCTCTTGGGTCAGTCGATCCCCTAACGGTATTTGTCAGGGGATTTACAATATTGGGGTGTAATTAAACTACTTACGTGCGGCGCAGCTGTACGCACGCTCGTTATTGTTATTGCATATGTTATTGTTCTTGGGTGCCGGTAGACGCATGTCTGTGCGGGTCTATCGGGGAAATTGGGGTTTCCCGTAGACGTAAATTTTTCTCTAAAAGGCAGAGAAATAAAGTAAAATAAAGTTGGAATTAATAAGTCGAGACACTTGAACTTTTAGAAAATAAGAAAAGGCTCCGTTTCTTGATATAATTAACGTACGTTCTTAAATGTCTTACGTTATCAAGATTTAATATTTTATTATTTACCAGTTTTCGAATTCGATAGCAATAGTTTTTAACGCAGCAGCTGAAGAATAATAAGTTGTAACGAGTCATTAATTAACAAAGAAAGCTAAAATCGTTTTGCACAACGCGCAGACTGTTGAATAGTAAAGAAGAATTCACTTATTAAAGTAATAAAGTGGGGCCTTGAGAAAGAAAAGGAGATCAATTATTTGCAAGCAAAGCGTTCGGTATTCATTATATTCTATACTATTAAAAGCCATTATGTACGAAAATTCATTATGGAGCAGAAATTGTCTAGAACCATACCGAATGCGATGTTACAGCTTCGTAAAATTTTACATGTAATACGTACACTATTGCAATTACGTATTAATATTAATATTAATATTAATAATATAGGTTGAAATTGAAAATTGAAATCATCCAACGAGATAGATCGCCCTAGATTTATAAAGTACAAGCAACGAATTTTCTCCAGGTTAAAATACGCTGATCAACGTCTGTTGTACGCAGCTTACGTATTTTTGAGAATTGGAGATTTCTTTATTCGCGTGCCGAGCGGAGGGATTAAAACAAACAACATCTCTATAAACTGAATAGCCGTTTCTCATCTGCAAAGATGAGCATTTGAAATATAGGCCTTTTAACTAATATAAAGTTACAAAGTTTACATAATATATGGACTAGTTAAAGTAGGTAGAAAGTTGAAGAAGAAGAAGAAAATCAAGGCTCGGGGAAAGTTTCCTTGTAGTAATAATAATAGTAATTATAGTTGGGCAGGTGATTTATCCAGGTTCTGCTCAAAAGCACATGTAAAGCATGGAAAATTGTTATCTGGAGGTCTTAGTGCTTCCTCCCGTTGTGTTTATTTGATCAGCTCTCGGAGATCGTATAGTTACAGAAATGGCTTGAGATTCCAAGGGAAAGGATCGAGGGATCGATCTCGAATGCAATGCTTACCTGCTCTTGTAAACGACAAGGAGAACCATGAGGCTGAAGAAGCCTCCGAGCGTCGCGGCGATCCTGACCCCCGTCATCACGTCGTAAGTCTTGTAGAATTCGATTTTCAGCTGCTCCCTCTCGCTGATCGTCGGCGTCGCGTCTGGAAGAGACGTCCTCGGACTCGTTGGCGTCGTCCTCGTCGTATTGCTCCCGACACTCGCCATATCTGAAAATCACGAGCGAGCGATTCCTTAATAATTCTCCATCCTTCGAAGCTTGAATTATTTATCCTCGCGAACGTCGAGACATATTTGTTATTTTACCATAACCGAAACCTCGGAGAAATTCTCAAAAATTAGCCGGCTCCCCTTCTCCACACCGATCACCCCTTATCGATCCTAATTTATAAATCAATGCCAATGGAATGGGAGCTTCGGCTTTAAGGTTTAACTTCGCTCGCAACACACGTCCAGACTGAATTATTACTTATCCATTCGACATAATAAGATGTGCATTAAAAATATTGCCACTAATTCTAATTGTCCACGCTTACGTGTATTGATTTCGTCAATAAAAAATTTAACTACTCTTCTCAATACTTTTATTAAAAATTCGACTAATTGTTTTCCTCAGATGTTTTCTAGATCTTCGTATTATCAGAATAAATTAATTCGGACATTTCAATGGATTAACAGTTTTTCGATCAACTTGTAATGAAACGTATCGCGATATCCATGTATTTTCGTAATTCTTGATACTGGATGGCATAATCTTATCCCTCACGTATGTACTACTTTATTTAGAATGTAAATTATTGATATTTTTAATATTTAAATATAATAACAAATGTTTTGCATATTTTTTACTACGACGCATTGAATTAAATTTATTCTTTAAGATTCATTGCTTCCGTGTTGAATAAATTTTTGTACAAAAGATTTTTTTATGCATGAATCTTTTATTTTCTTTCAGTTTATGCATTCAAATGCAATTTAAATAGAATTTATTGTAGCCACATTGACCAATCCAACCTCCTCATGCAGGCATTTGAAAACGTAAATTTACTTTTAGACTCCAGTTCTTTTTTTTCAGGCATATTCGAAAAAAACTCTAATCGCGTTTTCATCCTTATTAAAAGGCGTTGAGAACTCATTCGAGGTTTATCTCAGGTAATTAGTTGGAGAATTTTGTATCGATTGAATGCAAATTACTGGAAATAAATTATCTTTATCAGTATGCAAAAGACTTTGTTAAGGTCTTTATTATATAATAAAGACTGCCTTTTTTTATTAATACAAAGTAGATACACGAGTAAAAGTACCGAATTTTATCACTCTTGGCAAGTAATTAAAATAAAAGAATTGCAACGTTTTTATCAAATTATTAACGTAAAAATGCTAGAATAATTTGATAAATTTGATCAATATTTTAAAGTTCTATTAAAAATTCATTTATGTTAAAAAAAATCTACTTTTGTTATCATTAGTTAATAAGTGTGTATATATATATATATATATATATATTCTTATTAATAAATGAATACGAAATATAGAAGTAAAATATTAAAAAATAATATGGAATTTAATATACATTTACAGTTTAATACATATTTGTCGAATTTAATATTGACTTTTCTACTCGTATTTTGGCATAGTTAATGTCTTTTACAATTTTGCTTTTCTTGGGTTTTTTCTCAAAGCGTATTATCATATCATGCGATGTCTAAAAGTAATACTAAAAGTCTCGTGGATTTAGATACAGAATATAGTGCATTATGTTAGTTAAAAAGGCAATGGAATCCAGGTCTTGTGGAGCAGCTGATGTTGGTCTTCAAATATTTATTTTTTACGCCTCTACGTGGTTACTAAAAATGATTAGAAAAAACGTATTTCTCAGCTATCCAGTATTATGGATGATACGAGGGAATCTCCACTTTGTTTCGTAAATCTCAAAGGCCGTGGGACTTTAAACTGCATTACTTTAAAAATGAAAAAAAGAATTCCTTGAAATTTATTTCCAGCCAGGCATTTTTATTGTGAATATTCGGGGTGGAAATTCCTTTAAAATTTTCATCCACATATCGTGACGCATTCGTTAAAAAGTGATTTAAATAATTTGAATAACAATTGTAGAATTGATTAACCGTGGCCCGTTGAATATTTATTAACGTCGAGCGTAGGGGTCGCAAATCGAAAAGAATCGAGGGCCTCAGTTTTTTTCGTTAAAGGAATCGATAAAAATCTGTAAATTCCATTTTTACGATGTTCTTCTTCTAAAGCTTTTTATTATTTATCTAATTTTTATGCTTCCGAGCCGTTCCAATGAAATAACAAAGTGCCATTAAAATTTATACCGTATTAAAAGACAATACTCCCATGAATATAATATTGAAAATGTTTCAATGTAATAATATATTTGTAGAGAGCAGCACGTGTAAATGTACAAGGCAAATAGCGACCAATTAGGGAAACTTGATCAATATATCAAAATGCTCGCGCGTTCGCACAAGCTCACCTTAATAATCGCAGCTTTTACTATACATTCCTCTCACGCATCGATTATATTTATATAATTTACGACGCGTTGTTACGTACATTTTCATTAGGTTTGTTAAAAAAGACTCCATCCACTATGGACGAATGGAAATTGTTAAAGATATCGATAGATGCTCTTCTCCTCTCTCTCTCTCCATCCTTTCCGCAAGCAATGAAATTTATCTAAGAATTTATAAATGCTAAGCAAGTTTTTGCTGCAGCTAATTCAACTGATTCGTTCCCTCATTTTCCAAACATGCAGATCACGGAAAATATACTCCAACATCCGAAAGATTTGAAGTCACATGGAGCTATGGCCAAGATCTTTCCAACGATCCGAGTCTTTGTGCGAAGAAAACGGCTACGGGCGATAGATTCTTCCTTGTCAAAGCGAACTTCGGCTAAAGTAAGTTGGAGATCTTACCCTCTTTAATCCAAAAGTCCGATACCATTACTATTGCGACAGGCTTTTTATAATCTCGTTGGACTTTTCATTTTTAAATTTTTCTAATTTAATTACAAAAAATAAGGTTAGTTCGAGAAAGCGGACAGAGTTCTCGGACTCACGTTATGTGGACTAACACTTTTACATGGTTTATTGTGTACATGTTTTCTCTAGCTTTTTTTTTTTAATTTATTTTTATTTAAAATCGTAAACTAAAATTGCATTGTATGAGGGAAAATTCAGAAATGCCGTATGCACTTTTGTAAGCAGTGTACTTTTTCTTTTATCT
This sequence comes from Ceratosolen fusciceps, assembly GCA_018883505.1. Lineage (NCBI taxonomy): Eukaryota > Metazoa > Arthropoda > Insecta > Hymenoptera > Agaonidae > Ceratosolen > Ceratosolen fusciceps. Next base: position 11,010,533 of record RCIC01000006.1, on the reverse strand, counting down.
AAAACTTTTACTACTTTTAAAGTAATTTATATATTGGACCAGATCAATATTATGTCAATATTTCTGCTGGACGATAAAAACATTTAGACCGCCGATTTCATTGGGTATTCGTATACAAAAATTGTTATATAAACGAATCTATTCAGGGCTAATTCTAAATTACGATTCTAACGTCCATTCCCATCCACAGCAAGACGCGGATTCCACATTTTTCTCCTTATATTTACTGTCATAATATATACGAGTATCTATAGCGCAAAGCCAAATTATCACAATATAATATTAAATAGAAAATGAAACGGTACTTGTCCTGATTTCTAGTAATAGTAGGTACTGTGTCTTAAAGAGGAATGTGTGGTCCCAGAGATCGGTACAGGTTTTATATTTGGAGATGGAAAATAAGTAGAGCGCGGAATACTTGAATTTATCTGGTAGTTGTACAGAAGAAGAAAAGCTCACGATCATCATGGCGAGCCTTTAATTACTGTACGTACTTATATTCTCGAGGCGAGCTGACACGAGGCTAGATTTACAGAATTCCTTTGGAACGAAATAAAGATTTTTAAAAGTGGAAGCTGTTTGTCCTTCTTTCCATGTGCTCGTTAATGATCGTTGGACGTAATAGGATTCGTGCAAATTGGACTGATAGGGGATCGCGGTGAAGGCGAGTGTACCGATGGCGCCAAGGATATGGTGAATCGAGCTGCAGTAGGCGGCGTCGAGAAGAAGACGGTCCCGGTAGTTGGATCAGGGGGAGATACGTGAGAACTCCTCGAACTCGCGTGACCCAGAAAAAGGCTTGGGCTTTCGCCGCTATGGAAACCAGGTCGAGGATCGGCTGCGAGTGAATTATAGATATGTAGAGGGAGTTGAGGCCGTGGTGGTAGTTGATGTTGAGGGGGGGGGCGAGTGGCGCAACAGGAAAAGGAACCGATGGAAAAGGGGTTAGGCCGTGGGTCACGGAGTCGCTGGGAGGGATTCGAGGCTGGATGCCTGGGTATTGATTCCCCCTCTGCGCGGACTCCTATCCGGCGGCGGGGGTGGCGGCAGCCTAAACCTCCGGGAACAAGTGGCGCGCGTATAGGCTCTCCTCGGTCGGCTTTCCAGTCCCGGCTGCTAGCCGCTTTCTTTCCTTTATTTTGCGCTGCCGCTTCCAGCGCCACTTTTATACCCTATCCAGCACATCCTCGATACCTTCCCTAAACCCTACACCCTCTGCACCGACAATCTCCGGTGACTCATTTTCTTACTTACCTCCCCGCACTACTAGTCCTAATATTACCATTTCGCCGTTCCCTGAGCTCTATTTGTCTCGAGCACGTAATGACTCGGGTGACGGGAGGGAGGGAAGGAGAACTCGACTCGTAGACGGACCCAGGCAAATTTAACCTTGTCCGCATAAACGCTCTTCCCACTCTCTTGAATTTTAATAATTATTTTGATGGAATTAAGTATCTCCGCTCAGCGATCGGCGATTGTTATGCACCTTTGACCTTAAAGTGGAAGCCTTGGCACACGTAAATTTAATCCATTATATAAAAGTACGCTTTTTACAAGCTCTACGGTCGAATTTGAATTTATTAATATACGCTCTGTGCTATACGAGCTCAATTGTCATTTAATGCGTTTTCAGATAATTTAATTTGAGGTTTGACATTTTGATTGCCGCACTAGCGCGGAACAACGTTATTTTTCCTTTTAGCAAAATTCAAGTAGCCGTTTATGTAAGTATAATGAAAACTGCTGCGACTTTAGTATCATAACGTTATTCGGACTATCGAAGGCATAAATTTCCAGTCAAATTGCTCATAAAACATTATCCGTGCTATCATCGTCGATGCAACGGTAATATAATCAAATAGGAAGACGGAAAGAAAGAAAGACGAGAGATTATTAAGTTAAGTTAGTGCGCGTTGAATTTGATTTATATTTTATTTCATGCTGGGACTCGTTGGCTCTTTACAACCAAGTTGTGCATTCGTTTTGGGTGAATTGATCAAATATTTTATACAGAATTATTTTTGTAAAACAGAGCGACGATTTATTTTAGCTCTAACTTAGATAATTTACATTACAATATACTCAAAAGAAAAGATACGGTGCTTTATGCTCATTTGTTATTGAGGAGTATTTTAGGAGTGGGGGACGTAATTTCTATAAACATAAATATTGTAAGTCGATATATCGTCTTACTGTCGTAATTCAATTTTTTTTTTTTTTTTTTTTGGGATCCGAGCAATAATTTCCGTTAAAAGTCTATATCTACGTTGCGTAAGGACTTTAAGGAAGAAGGCATCGCTCTCTAACATCTGTAATCGATGTATTTGGAAAAGCGCGGGAACGATTATCGTCACTAATGGTTGAAATAAATAGAAAAAGCCTTGAGCGATTAATGATCTAGGAATTTTATACGATAGAACTACCGAGGAGTTGATACAATGGATAAAATCAACGCCAGCGAGAGGAGAAGAGAAAGGTCAAAAGGAGAATGTCGTTTCGCTATTACCCTCGATAGGAAAAGGCCCCTTTACTCAAGCAACTTCAAAGGCTGGAAAAAGCCTCACAAGTCACGAAACTAAAGAAAGCTAAAGGAGGAAAGAGTGTTTCGAAACCTCGTAGTGGTGGGGACATTTTATATTAGTGAGCATGTGTGGGTGGCGACGGGGGTACTTTTCACTTCTGAAATTCAGAAATTGTTGGAAGAGGTAAATATGCTCGTTCGAGAGCAGCGTTAGCCAGACAATATCGTTATAGCGAGTACATCCGTTCCAATTGATCTGGCGGAGAAAGCACGTAATGCAAAGCACGATGGCTGTTCATCCGTGAGACTTGGAAAATATTAAATAAACGACAGGAGTAGACGGTTTGCGATTCCGGATTAATTGGAGTGAAAAGACGTTGGTATTACATACGCTCCAAGGTCAAAATACGTATAATCCAGTTAGAAAAATAGGTTAGCCTCTGCGATCCGTTGTTTTCAACTAAACGTCGCGTTCTGTGTCGATGATTTGTTTTCAAGGTTTTTTTTAACTTTTGAGCCAATCTTTATTGAAAATATCTTTATCGACAAGGTCCCGATGGGGGAGAGATGTTTTATGAGCTTTATCTTACGACTGTCTTGAAAGCTCATGTTCTCTGACGATCGTCCTCCACTGATAAAATCGACGATAATTTGACGAGTCACACACGTACTTCGATATTGACTAATTGAGTAGATTATTATCTAGTGCCGACTTTGGGATTAAATGGCCGTAGTATTGATAGTAGAAAAAGCCTTTTCAACAGCGTCTTTGTAAATATCTGGCGAAAAGTGGAATAATTAAAGGAAAAGGGTGAAGTTTTTTTTACATTCTACGAGCTTTTTGAATAAGTCTCGGCGCAATGCTCTTAGAACAATAAGACTCCGTGCTCCAGCACAACAGACTCGACGGCTTAACAGTACTTGGATTATTTAACGTTCCTCTTTTTTTTCTTTTTATCCGCTATGACGCGCATCGGGAGTCGTCTTCTCTATCGAATAAACGGCCTTTTCAGTTTTGACATTCCGCATTCGTATAAATAAAGGTGACTATCTCTTCCTTTTACCCTTCTTTTCGCCCCTCCCCCCGACACTTTTTAGGCCAATACTTGGAAAATGATAATTGGATATCAGCCCAGGGTGTTATGGCTCCTAGCATCCTCAGCACAGTGGCTCGCCACATTCGCACTCGATGCCGCTGTTGGGCCCTGGCTGCTGGGTTCTCGATATCAGCTGCCTCGTCACTGAGCAGCCTGAATCGCTCCTCCAGCAGTTCTTTGACCTGCTTTGTTCCCGCAGATATGAGCTCCTGCTGGTAGCAGGCATTCTCCCTGGCTATCTGTGTATCCGACCAAATCCCTCGATTGGGAAGGCCTCTCAAACACTCCAGGACGCCCATCTTGATCTCAGGGGGCTGCTGCACCAAAATCCCCTCTGCCTTGTCCAGAGGGAGCACTCGTATCAAATCTGCAATGGCTGCTGTGTCGGGTGACGGGAGCGTTTTAACGATGTATTCTACTTGTGACCTTTCACTGATAGATGAAATGTGTTCAGCCACACCTTTAATATTGTAATCATTGAAGGTGGCCTGAGCATCTGGCGAGGTGAGAGCACTCTTATGGTACAGAAGCACCATATATGCTAACCTCGTGACATTTTTGATGAAGTAAACATCTGGGAGAGTTGCACGAACACCCATATATGGTGCTGCCTGGACTACATTGCGAATTCTCGCAAAGTGTTCAATTTCAGGGACAATGTGAGCAGGAGGGTTGGCGTATATTCCTTGGAAGATTGGCAGGACAGGTAGAATAAAGTACAGCGAAGTAGAATGATAACTATGGTAGACTAGTCTAGCTTGCTCCATGAGAGTCTCCCCGATTGTTGTGACATTCCAGCGGCGACGCATCTCCTCTGGAGTAACAAGTTGATCAATTAGGCTATCAGGGGCATACCCCCCATCTGGTGTCAAACAGACAGCCATTCCGAGCACTTCATCAACCACAGGAGGTCGGGTCTCCGTGCTCCATTCCATAGATGTGATGATATCCTGCATCTCCTGTATTGTAGGGTGGTCGATCATGAGACTGGCACTTGCCGAAGCAATTCGTTTTTGTATTTGCTCGGGCATCCGCGATAGACGCGAGTATGCACTGCCTAACACATAAAGGCCCAACAGGCCTGTTACTTGGAATAGGAAGCGTGCAGGAGTAGGTCGAGTTCAGAGGGTGGAATTAATAATTCAAGTTTTCGCTTTTTAATCCTTTATTGGGAGTTTATGACAATCGTCGTCGCGTCGGACTTTTCAAGACAATAATGGTCGTTGATCCTCCGTACTGCCTTTTAACTCCTCCAGGTCATTAGGTCGTCGCTTATCCGGCCCCATTCCTCGCCTCGATTGTTTATTTATTTTTGATGACCCTTGCTGAGCTTAAGGACTGCTTGGACCTTGATCTGGTCACTATTTGCTCCGAGGGGGTCAATAAACCCGACTGAGTAGTACCTCCGGAATGTGAGGTCTAAGAGTTGAAGGAGAGCAGGGCCAACCACAAACCCGAGCTTCCCTAACTCCATGATTTCTTCCCTGTCTCCAGAGGTAAGGTGACCCGGACAGTAGTTGATTGACCACCCTGCCAAAACTCGGTCAACCAGCACGCTCCCCAGCCGACTCTCAGTCAGTTCACAACTGAATTGCTCCCATCCCTTTCCGATGGCAGTGACTAGCTCTCCTTCTGTGATACAGGTCGGGTTGTCTGGGCCCTTCCCAATCAAGAACAGCTCCTCCGAGTAGGGGCTTGACTCAACTGGTTTGACAATGTGAGTCCTATTAAATTGCGAGAAGACCCTGCAGAGCTCCTTAGTGATCCCACTTATTGCTTTGGAAGCTGCTACTTTGATTATCAGCACAGTAGGTTTCCATATAGGCAGGAAGTCTGCTAGAAGTTGCAAAGCTGTCCCAGTAGCCATTGGGACATAATTCATGTCAAAAGTGATCAATGCCACAGGGCTGGGATTTAGCTTAATAGCATGGGAGAGCTCCACCCAGGTCTCCATCTTCTGTAGGTCACCATATTTGGACCAATCCTCTGGTATGTTAAGAACCCTCCTATGGATTCCACACTTACAAAGCAGTCCTGGTGGGAGGTAGATTGCAGCCATAGCAACAGGGGTGTCATCAGGAGTGACCAAGGAGTTGTACACTCCAAAGGCGTAGTGATTAGCATGGAGTAGATAGCCCAAGTAGGACCCTAACCCATCAGCCAACGACACGATAGTGGCGTGCTCAGGGATATCAATTGACTCACTTGCTAAGATGCTAGCAATCTTTGGAGCCCCAATTGTGACCTTGTGATTCCAGCGAGCAAGCAAGGTATAGCACCTTCCGACATTGGTGGTGGATTCCATTAGCTGTATGGCAGCAGCTGGATGCAATTCCTCCCCCTTCACAAATCCGACTGAGATTCTAAACCAGTTGGGCTGTGGAGCTAACACAAATTGATCAATCGGCGACGGCCACGTGCTGACCACCTTACGCGGCTTCAGGCTGGATCCGAGCCTCCTTCGCTCGTTTTCCCAGGCTATAGCCCCTGGTGGCTTGGTCAGGCTATAGCCCCTGGCGACTTGGTCAGGCTATAGCCCCTGACGGCTGGCACAGGCTATAGCCCCCGACGGCTGGCACAGGCTATAGCCCCCGACGGCTGGCACAGGCTATAGCCCCTGGCGGCTCGGGTGGCACAGGCTACAGCCCCTGGCGGCTCGGGTGGATCGTACTCCGTTTATTATTCTTGTAATCCCGCGCGGTCTTACATTACGCGCGGCGATTTCTCGTAATCTGTTCCGCAGATAGAACAAGGGGACATTGTTCTATCACTTCTACACCCTCCGTGGAGGAATCATTTGTTTATAATTATATTTATATTTCGTGGTCTGTAACAAGGCCCATGTGTCGAGCAGTCCTCTCGCTGCGTTGCATATGGGTCAGGTCTGACCCAATATTCAGATCCAGGACAGTCACCCTCCCAGTTAGGTGACGAGAGATATACGGATACAAGAACAACAGTGTAGACATGATTCGAGTGCTTTGAGAGTGCCCGTTATCACTGAGGATCTGGTACAGACCAACCTCAGTAGTTTGCAAACAGTAGGGCATCTCCCGATTAATACCCAAGAGGACGACAGGGAGAGCCGGAGCAGGATAATTAGTTATTCTCATTGCATCAGCAAGGATGCTATGCTCGCCTCCCCTTTAATCTTGGAGAAAGCTCCAAAGACGGCTCGACATCCTTCTGTCTTGCCAGTTACTAGGAAATGATTGAGAAAAACCCGTCCCCCCACTTCAGCCGGGAACTGGGTGTTGAAAACATAGGTAAAGCGCGGGAATGAAATCGCACGTTCACACAGCTGAACGCCCACTCCAGGAATGGGATTAGCAATATCCCAGATAGTTACCAGTGTCTCTTTGGTCATGAAGGAAGACGCACTTAAGATGTCCTGCAGGTCTATATATCTCCAGAACACCCCGGTCCAATCATAGGTGGGTAAACCCCGATCAGCTGCTTCTTCAGCATACTGTTCGCGGTTAATCACCGATAAATCATGGGCAGATGCTAACACAGGCATATTGACAAGAGTAAGGAGGTTGAGCAAGAGAAGGTTGACAGAAAGCACCGGAACGAGATTATCGAACTTCCTGGACGTAATCAGACACCGCAGGGCGGAAAATTCTTTAGCGTCGCACTCCTTCCCCGAAGTGAATATTCTTTGAGCTTAATCGGCTTTGCGCTTCTTTATCTCCAGGGTTTCCCGCGAGTGCGCATACCCCTGCACTGAATAAAAGCCCATTGAAATCGGTTCGAGGCATTCCTTTTTTCTTCTTTTTTTTCCGACTTTTATCGACTTTACTACCTTACTTGGAGGAATAATGAGTACGTGGAGAGAGGGGCGAGGTTAACGAGTTTAGAATGCGCCTTGTTCGTTCACAGTCAGACTGATTTACGAATTTTGACCGAACTTCGTCCCCTTTAATCTCGCCCTAGTCCCAGCTGTTTTTTTATGCCTTTAAAAAAAGCAACGGGGCAACGCCTGCGCATAGTTTTCATAAAAATGCTAATTCCAGTGAAATTTTTACGAGGACGGACTCTCGCCGGATAAGGTAATACAGTTTTGGAAGAGATCGGAGGAACGAGCGGGCAAATTGGCTCGTTCTCCGCGCGACCTACAAACTACGAGGAGCTTTTAATTATTTCGAATATCCCAAGTTAACCTGGGATAACCTGGGCTAGCGTGAAGAGAACCCACAACGCGTTCGTAGATTCGCTATAAATGCGTTCTTGTAAAGGAAGCCGAGCGAGTCATCGATGTGACCCAGTAAAGGATTTCTATCGTTATGAGAGAAAACCTCGGCGATACGGACAGAGTTCAACCCTCTGTCTTCTATAATAGGTAGCCGCTTCCCCCCTAGTTCTAGGAAAGAGCCAGACGACCTAATGAATCGACATTCAGTCGTCATTGCAGCTGCAGTAGCAGCAGCAGCAGCAGCAGCAGCCATCCTCTTCTCATTGCATTTCCTCGCGCGTATGTGTCCTCATAAGGTACGTGCCTGGCGAGGCGAGCCGAGGCTTCCGTCGCGTCCTCTCACTCCTCGAAAATTGCTCGAGAGCAACCTGTGGATACTCCTGGGCTCCTCGACATCTTAACTCCAGCCTTAGAGTCTCGCACGAGCTCCGTCGTTTCCATTCCCGGCACGTTTTTCGCACTCCAACACCCCGCTCGCACCCTCAGTTCATCGCCGGGAGGAGATTTCTGTCATAAGGGAAACGAACTTGGCTCTCTTTACCTAAAGATTTCCCCGTCACTCCCTTTCTGCCTTTCTCTATCCTTTTCCACCCTCGAATACCTTCGCTTCATCGCCAGTATCACCCACCCTATATCGCTTGTTTTTCTTATACTTCGGGATTCGCTCCCTTGGGTTCCACTTATTGCCTTTCAAAGAATTTTCTTGCCCTTACCCCTCCGTCATCGATATCGTTCATCTGATATTGCAAATTTATACGTTTTTCTTCTCGTACTTATATCGCTGTTTGTTTGTACAACCAAAGAAGAATTCGAGTCTGATATGAAATTTCGTTATCCTCCTAATACCAAGTGCGAATGAATTCTATCCTTCAAATTTTTATTCACTTATACAGTGTAAAATTAACATTAACATATTGGATAATTGCTTCTTAACGAAGCGAGATTTAACAACCTAATGAACGTTACCGGTGTGAAACATGCATAGATCTCACTAATTTGATTTTAACTTACTGTTAGAAATGCAATAAAAATCTGGTTGTAATTGATGCATTATATTAGGGCTCCTTTTTTACAGGATCGTAAAGTTTTTTCAATTTTCAACGTAATGAGAATTCTCTGGAAAATTTGTAATACATTGTGAACACTTTCAGACAGTTGCATTTCACGGGCTTAATAGTAATGTCGCTTGACGCTCACCTCTTCAGTTCTCTCTTCGAGGCAAATTGCTATTCAATTACCGTATTCTCGTGTACCGGTTGGGGGCGAGGGATTGAGGGGTGAGAGAGAGAAGTGGAAGAGGGAGCTAGTCGGGTCAGAAGAGGAGAGTCAAGATGCTCTTGGAACGCACACCATTAAGGAAGACGGTAAAGAAACGTCTGTGTGTAGAGTCCACCTGTTTGTAAAATTTATGATAGCTCGTTAAAGCGTAATTACGCAAATGATTGCTTAGCAGTACGGCAAGGGTACACGATGACCACCTATATTATTTCGTTCTGAAATGTCAATGTTATTATTCGTCAATATATAATAACCCATAATTTACCAGTTATTTCGTAATAAGGTCGATTGTTGTATTTAGAATTTTATGCATTATTTATTAATGTTGTTTGTATTTATTTACGTTTCTCTCTCTCTCTCTCTCTCTCTCTCTATCTCTCTCTTGAAAAAATAAACCCTTTTAAGTCTGTTTTTGACCCAGAATACAATTTTTTGATTTTGATTTGATCTCTGCAAATGAAAAAGCGTTTAACCATTTATAATAACAATAATAGTATATACATATTCTAATTTTTTAAACTACAATCGATAAATTTGCAATGAATATTGTTGTTCGGGCGCGTAATACTTTGATATTCTGTTTACGTATGTACACGCAATGGACTCGTCAAACTAACGAGTTGTGCCTTCGTTAGAATGTTCAAATAAGTAAATAATTAAACAGTTTGTATATTTTTTTATTTAATTTATTTTCAGTCTCTATATAATGATTATAACACGAAGAGCGAATAGCAACTGACTACATCATACGATTTTCTAGAATATCTGACTATATTTCAACGGTTATTTTTATTTGTCATTGAACTTGACTTTATGTTTATTTTGAAAGACGATTATTTTACAAGCCCAGCCCATTTTTATATGTACTAGAAATGTAATTAGATATCCCTGAAATGCGCGTGCGTTATTATGCGTAAATGTTTTGATTACAAATACATTAAGAAAAATTAATACATTTTAAATATAATTTAAGCAACCCTTAAACAATTGTAAGGCACGAATGAGACAAGAGGCTCTTTAATCAAAGGATGAGAAATGCCGGGGGGGTGTCAATAAATAAAAAATACTGTTAGGATTATTGGCAATAGACCGAGGCGGTGAATAACGAAAGGGCGAGCGCGCACCGATTAAAAATCTTCCGAGGTTCTCTCCTCTACTTATACGCTTTTAGGCTCCTCCCGCGCCGTCGGTCTCCTCCTTCGACACACGATCTCGCCCAGACCTGCTCGTACAGGTTCGGGGAAACCCCAGTTTGTACCTTTGCGCTCCTGACCTAACAGGACCTCGGGCAGGGTTTTTCTCCGAGTTTCCCTTAGTCCGTGTGGGTACGCGTAGCGGCAGAGTTACAGGCAGTGCGCAGTGGGGGGGGGGCACATTGTCCCCGGCGCGCGTCAAATGTTTGAATGTTAAATATTGTCAGTTTAAAATCGATAATTGGAACTGTTTGATGATTAAATTCTGTTTATTAATAAATAGCTTTAAGATTTTTAATATTGAATATTGCTTCGAATCTTTCAACTCTTTCATACGATCATGTATGAAAATGCTATTCTATATTATCCGTATTGTCCTGTATTTTACATTATCCGTTTATTCATTATTGTCATTCGTATGATTTTATATGCTATGAATTACTATTTTATTAAATATTATCCTTTAATAATAAGTATATCAACAATTAGTGTAATTTGTAATATTACAAATGAAACAGATAAATTCGTGTAAAATTTCCAATATTTACACGGATTTGTGGATAGGTTTACAAAATGTATTACTATGCAATGATTAATAGTAAGCAAGATTTATTTAAATTACATTATTGGCATACGGTAAAGGGAAATTAATTTTTATGCGTAAGGGAAACGAAAGAGATTACTAACAAATGGATCTATATTTATGTCTGAATTAAAAGTGCAGTAGGGAATAACGAGGCAGAATGTACTGTTTAAAATGAATAAATGCTACGGTAATAAATGTTAAAATACCTTCCGTACTTTATAGCTTGCATAAATTAAAAGTAAACAAAAGTAAATTAATAATTCTACAATAACATCAAATATGAAAATAAAATATTAAATATCTTAGAAATTTAGTATGAACTGCTCGGAGTGTAAGTCCATTGATTTTATTGTCGTTTTCGGGAATAAAAATAATTTGATAAAACTTCAAGGTCACGCGTATTACGGCTATTATGTTTTCATAAGTTACGAGCTTTAATTTTGCGAACAAGTTACTTCTATGGTTTCGGTATGTTTATTTCCCTTTCTTTCAAGCGCGGTTAGAATAATTTATAGTTCTATTGCGTTAGTGCAACCGAATGTCCGTTATGAATTCCATTTCATATTAATGATCGGTAGAACCGAGCATTCGGGGCGTATAAATTATAAAACATTCGAAGCCCTAAAATAAAGTGCAGGTAAAATTAAAAAATTGCACGCTTTCGATTTCATTTAGTGTTGATCGGCCAATGTTAGTTTTAGCGAAATATTCATTGCTATTGTCTATTCGGTTTTCTTCATTTTCAAATATTTCCATTCCTTTTAAAACGTCATATAAACTTCATTAGGAATAGATGTACTACGGCCTGCACGTGCAAAGCCTCGAGGATGCCATTTAATTCTTAAATGCGCATCCCGTTTAATAGAAGTGTAAAAGAAGGAAAGTTACACTGTAAATTCTTATAGGAAGGAATGGGCATAAAGATCTGTAGACGCTATCCGCGGCTGAAAGTAAATAATTTTCCTTTAGCAGACTGGAAATGTCTTGGCTAAATAGTAAAGTTTATATTGGATTTAACAAATGGCTTGTTAACCACATGGAGCGGCCGTGTCTAATGATTCAACTAATCCATCAGAGATCAAGCAAATATCGTACGTACAAAGGAACTTGATTGTTCCGGTGACGCTGCAAAATTTCGTAAAGCGCATCACCGACACTGGCTCTGCTCGCTCAGACAATCATTAATGCACGTGGTGTCGGTTTCGACTAATTGACCGTGATTGCAACGCATTCGCAAATGCATTACCAATGCTTCGATCTCAGTAGATGGATACTAGTCGCCCATTGAGCCGGGACAGTTTAATTCATCTCGATCTATCTTTATTAATTTCATGCCAATGTCACGTAATAGTCGTAATTAGTTATTAAAAATATCTGATTCAACGAAGGTATGATTTTTACAGTAGCTTAATGAAATCCTCCTAAAATTGAATACTATACAGTCCGCTTGTAAAACGTAATTAAAGTTCAACACATAATAATCATACTTAAAAATTTGGTAAATACTTAAATAATAAGTGACTTTTGGTAATATTTAAAGGTTATAGTAATAACAATAAAAGTAAAAGTTTTGGGTCGTCTTATGTCGATGTGCAATTCAGTCACTGGAAGGTTGAATATCCTTCTCCGATTCCCTTATTTCTTGTTCAGTAGATATTTTCGCCTCCGTGAACTCCACCATCGGCTATACATTGTTAGAATTTGGATTATCTTGGACGTATTGTCGTTTTCAAGCCTTCACTGTATCATAATTTATGGTTAATTGGCTTCTGTGGAACTGCACTTTTCGTTGATAAAAGAAGACGCAGGATGAAACGTCGCCTGCCTAAGGCCAGAGAATAACATCCTTCCATATTTAGCTTCATCGGGACATTTGTTTCGTAAAAGATATGATTATTAATGTATGTGTAGATACTTAACGCTGATTGGATAAATTTACTTTTTATATTGTATTTCCTGCCCGGTATCTAGCAGAGTATTAAGACCCTAGCGCGTCGTCATCGGAATTTAATGATACAAGATTCTTGTATCGAAGCCGAGACTCTCATCAGGCTTTTATCAAGAAATTCAATTTCATTTCAACTTAATAGCGCGCAAAGTGAATTTATGCCAAGGAATGCTTTCGGCCTATGTCGTGAGAGCTAGCCTCTGGCATATATTGAGTGGAAGATGGTCGCTGTTTGCATTTTTTAAAAAATCGGCTAATATAATTTGTCCGCATAGCTGAACGTATTTCATATTCCGGCGATGCAACGCTACCTCGACTCTACGTCCACGAAGAGGGGCGCGATCGCTCAGCGAATTCATCGGCGAGACGCAGCGATGTTTCGCGCTATTCAGCCGACAGCGACTCCCTCTGACCGAAAATTCCGGAATCTAGGAATGAGAGGCTGCGTAGAAACCGTACTGTCGTAAAAGGTTAGCGGAAGTGTAACGTTAGGCGGGGGGGGGGGACTACCGAATAGAGTCAAATGACTTACGCCCTCTGAGCTTTAATACTCTCTCCTCTCCATCCCTCGCCGCTCATTATAGTGTATTTACTTCTTCTTCATTCCGGGACCTAAACGATCTCGACGCTCAAAAATACGGTGTACTGCATGTGGTTAAATTACTCGTCTTTGCGACTCAGGGGTACATTATCTACTCCATTACTTTTATTTCGATGACCGTACAAAGTGCTCGTATAATAAAAATTCGGATTATAAACAGTTTATTTGCCTTTCATATTAGTTTTATCGATCCACTTGCTTATGGAATATGTAAGCTTTGCATAATAGAATATTCGCTTTGATGTCGTAGTAATATTATATACGAAATTTACAAAGAAAGAAAATTTCCAGCCCAAAGGAGTCAGCACTTTTTAAAAATAATCTAGTGTCTATTACATCGATAGTCTTTGTGAAGGATTTTCTTTTTTGATGCTGAAATATTTCTGCCCCACTTTTCATAGTCATTATATACTGTATATTCTATAAATTCTATAAGTTTTCTGTACACGCATATATATATGTATTATACATGAACTTGGAAGGTACTACAGTTACAGTCAATATTGCTTTAATTATCCCCTGATCACATGCGCACCTTGCACGTATATATATACATACATACATTCATATATACGTACGTATATGTACATTAATCAAATTTAGTTTACCGTTCAGAGCCGTACATGCCGTGTGCATTGTATTAATGTCTTGCAAAAATTTTTTTTATTCACCGCGTTTCTTGAAAGATTTATTGCAAATGCTAAATTTAAGAAAAACAATTTCAAATTGAAATATGGCTTAAAAATTCTATTTCTTTTGAAAACGTGTCGTTATACGGAACGTAGTAGACAGAAATACGATCTCGTATTAAGTTAAAAATGCGCGTTTATATATTCTTATAATAAAATATATATATTTCGATTCATAATTCGAAATATAATTGTATGTCATAAGTGAGGAACGATGAGTTTGTTGTAATAACGGCTGAAAGATTACACTTTTCATTGATAATCGTAATACTTGAAAGGTATAAAATAAAATAAAGGAGCGTCTCGCATCGAAAGTCTTTCCAGTTCGTAGAAAATTACACGTTAGTATAATTACAATTGGAAGTACAGAAGCGGGTAGAAAATCTTTGGGGTCCTATTAAAAACGTGGGAATGCCGTTATCTAGCGAATGCCATTAACGTTTAAGAGCCAACGGCTTCATTTGACACTTATACAAAAGAAAAACGGAATCGATTGTATAAAATTTAATTATATACATAAAGGGTCGGGTAAACGTATAAAGGATGATTTCATTCCTAATGGTTCGAATGTTAAATAGGAACGAGCAGAGGTTTTAGTGGGTTCGCTTACATAAGAAGTAGTAGTACCTTGACATTGTTCTCGCATATACGATACGATACATAACGATTGATTGAAGGAAAGAGATAAATGCAGAGTTACGAGGGGATTGACACGTGCGTTGCATGAGGTGCGGGAGGGAGCGTCGTCGGTGGCTCATGAATTCGTCGAATGGAAAGGCTCGCTGATAAGCTCAAACGCGATTGCGATAAGTACGGAAAATAACTTGGCCCGTGTGAGCTTTCACAACTCGCAAGCTCGATCGCGTGCATCGCCGTTTTCTCTGTAACTTGTTGCTTCTCCTCCTCGCTGCACTCGCGACTGTAATGTCAGGAAGCCGTCGTGCGTTTCAATTGACTCGGTCATTTATTATTACGTTATCGCGTGTCCGTGGTATTTATCACTTTGACCATGAGTCGATATTTTGAGGAGTATCAACGATTTATAGAAAATCTGATCTGATTTCAACCCAATTCGAACGAAAGCCTGTTTATTATTTTTTTTTGTTTCGTTTTTCTGAATCCCATTTTGGTAGAAAGGGAAAAAAGGATCGATTATTGTACTTTTACGAATAAATATTTTACCCAGAGAGGGGAATCTTAAACTGCCGATAAAGGTGTGGGTATGTGTGAGATGGATGGATGGATGGATAGAGAGATAGAGAGATAGATAGATAGAGAGGTTGAGAGATAGATAGAGTGGTAGAGAGATAGAGAGATAGAGAGATAGAGAGGTAGAGAGATAGACAGAGAGATAGAGAGATAAAGAGATAGAGAGGGGGGGCTCGTCAATGTGATGGCAGTATTTAACGAAGGATGTCGTATGCCGTTAAATAAAATTTCGCTCTCGCATTAAAGAAATAGAATCGGAAATACTTGGAGTTTTTAATGAGTCCCTCATTCTTCGTTCGTCTCTTCACTTCGAACAGATGGAGAAGATCTATTAATTCTACGAACCGGCGAATAATGCATACTCTCACTCGATGAAAGAACGTATATGATTACGAACACTGTCTTAAAAATCCCTTTGCCAACCGAATTCGCCGAGTTCTTACGATCGGAATTATATAACTTTATAAAATATTGATATAGAATCCGAAGGGATAAGTATTCCCACGGGACTGTAATTCTCTCCAATTTCATTTATAATTTCTCACAGAATTTTCTACGAAAGAGTGCGTTCTTATTTGCAACTTCTCATTTCCATCTTTTACCTAAAAAAATATTTCCCAAATCAACCAACAGACGTCACTCTGATACTTATATATTGAGAAATTTATTTTCAACCATTGATCTTTACACGTTCTAATACCTTCGGTTTAATAAATTGTTCTTAGACATCAGAGATGAATTGAGGGGTCAGTATTTAAGGGGGCATACACGAAAAGCTATTTTTTCGACTTGTTTTTCCCGACTTGGAAAGAAGTTTTTCCGGGAAAACAAAGGATATCGTGCGACCTCGACAGTCGTATCACATATCGCCGCCCCGTGACAATGTCGATGAAAACCTAGGGAATTGCCTCCAGTAAATGAATGCTCGAACAAAACCTATTTAAACTTTTATCTGAGAAAATTTGGCTATTCAAGACAAAACCCGATCTTCCGAGTGCAAATCCGTAGCTTACAAGGCTTCTTCTATGCCTCGCTTGTCCCTGTACTTGGAAAACTAATTTCAATGCTGATTTTCTTTTTCCTCCTCTTCTGGCCCCTCGCCATCGAGCCCCATTATCGAACTTTTTGCCTCGAACTCAAAACCCCTTTCTTTAATACACGCGAATGTAATTTTAATCAGTGTAATACACGAGTGTATTGGTGGACGAGTGGATGAAATAAATACTGCTGTTACTCTCACGGTTTTATTCTACGCGTACCTTCTCTCGAAAAGTCCGGTTTGAACAATACTTCCGAGCCCGTACAGTCGTCTAGCAAAAGTGAAGCCGAACCGAGTCATATCATACATGTTGTATTGCTGACATCATCATCTTCGCTCCTACTACTATAATCCTCGTCAATTCTTCTCTATGAAAATTTCTCGTGCTCGCAGCTTGCCTCGATACATTTAGTTAATTATTGGACATAGATTTATGTTTAATGAATCGATTGAAGGGGATTTTATTACGTTTCATATACATCGAGCTACTGTTCGTAGATATTTATAAACATTTGGAAGTTCGGGAAAGGTTAGGGTTCACCGAAATAAATGAAAGACGGTTTGGAACTATGATGACTTTTTATTTTGACCTCAGGTGAGTTTGACGGTAGCTTGCCGTATGACCCCGATCCGTCGCCCCATCGCCTCGCGGGCAATTCTTGCCTCCCACGCAGTGGTCCGAGGTGGGTCGGTCGATTCGATTTTACAATATTATAATATTAGATTGCTAATTACTACGTGCGCGGCGCAGGTATATACGTGTCCGTACCCGTTATTGCGTTTTAATTGTATTGTGAATCCTGCGGTGCAGGTACACGCAGGTCTGTGCGGACCTATCGGAGAAACTGGGATTTCCCATAGACGTCCGCCACAAATATCATCATATTTTACTCCTTTCGGAATGGACGGTGAACAATTAACTGTTCATCAGCTCGTAAATCGATGCACCGTCCTTATTTTTTTTCTACATCGAAAAGAACGTCTTCGAATAGCGTATTTGCCGAGAAGAAAAACGTCACGGATGCATTTCTTTCCGTTTGAGATCATTTCGTTATTTTCAAGGTTATACGGCTATAGTAGGCTGTCGCTCAGCGGACGTCGTCCCTGCAAATCCAATATATAATCGTTCATTGTTGTTCATTCGTCCATCTCCTTCCGAGCTTTCTCGATCATCGTCATTAGCATTTTTACTTCTTCTTCTTATTCTCCTTTTTTTTTCTTTCTCTTATTCCTTTCTAACTTTAGTATCAATCACGTTGATTTATCTGGATCGAACGCGTGACAAACAGTATCATCATCATCATTATCATCGTTTGTTATTAAATTATCATCCGTTGTAGTAATACTTTTTCACGAAAGATAATAATGATATTCCGCCACTGAAAATAATCAGGATTGGATAAATAGAGATAAGCCTTTTCAGTGCGACGTAAAAAAAGTGTCTAAACTCAGATAAGCAAGGGAAAATATATTTTTTTTTTTTGACAAGCTTGAAAGAAAAGCGATATATTTATCAGAGCTTTAATCGCGGTAATAATAAATTTTCAAACTCAAAAGCAGGAAGCGAAAAAGTCGGAGGATGAAAAAAGCTCTTCATATTGTGGAAAAATCGTCACATTCTTCAAAGTAATAATAACAAAGTTATATTTCCACGCGTTCGAACAGTGGCTTTATAGACTGCCTGCGATGCAAGAAAATATTTAATTGAGAAAATAATTTACTGCTAGTGAGTACAAGCAAAGCTCATTCGATACCTAAACTGTATTGGCAAGGAATTATGTTTCACGATATCCGTAATGAGCGCACCGAAGCATTTTTATGATTTTAATGGCTTTATGACTCGAGCTTCTTCATCACATTTACCCCCTGCAATATTAAAACTTGTACGTTTCGTTCGGCAATAACCGTTTACGTACGTCCCCCCTTCCCCTTTTGGTTCCGTTAGACGTCCAATCGGTCGGCTTTTCAGTTGTTTTTTTTTTTTTTTTTTTTTGCGACGAGGACTGCCTGATTTCTTAAGTGGAGACGAATTAGGGAAAGTACAAAGGCTGCGCCGCTTTGTAGTTAAGTCGTCTCTGATTTTTCCTATTCCCATTCAAGGGCTCTTTTGATCTCATACTAAATTTTACTTCTCGACCCTCCTTTTTTTGTTTTTTTTTTTGTTTTTTTTTACATTACGTTAAATAAGATAATTTTTTTTCCCAGGAAAATTCTTCGTGTTCCATGTGCAGATAACGGGCTGGTGAGGTTTTTTTCTTTTGTAATATACGGGTGCGATATTCACTTTTTGAATTTCGAGGTCGATCAGCTAGACTGAGGAAATTGCACGAGCTTCGGCCTGTCAATAGCGAGTAATCAATAAACGTCTTTAGTATACGGTCCCCAGATTTCTGCTCAAGTTCCTCATCACTTTCGTGATTGATAATTCTTAAGTTTACCCCGTACTCGGCCCCAACACGTTTATTTACCCCTTAGAGCTGAAAATACGCTAAATTCGGTAAAGTCATTTGTCCGAATAACGTAGCTACTTTGTCTCACCTTAATTCATCCGTTTAAATATTATGGAAATTCGAGAAATATCGTTTTCAGTATGTGCACGCGTACGAGTAGGAGAAGGAGATGGCCGCGCTTTCACGACGTTTAAAATGATTATGTTTCGTCAAAATGATTATAAAGTTTTACGACTCCTGCGTATTTGCCAATTTAATAAAGTGCTGCAAGAATTTTCTCTACCCCCTCCCCCTCCTCACTCCTCCCCCATCTCACGGTCCCCAGCCGACATTATGTAAAGGGGACGGGAACTGCTGCAGTAATAAAATACTTTTGTATTAAAAATTTATCACCAACTTAAATAAAACTTGAGTCGATTCTACTTTACACGAGTCTATTTTATCATTTTCAATTGTTAAAATATAGGTTGGAGACTTTAAACGAGATTCTCCGAGGGAAGGTAAGGATTGACAAGTTTCTAGGAGAACTCTGAGAAGGACTACTTTTAAAGAAATCGTCCACCCCCCCCTCCCCACCATCCCCCAAGTAGCAAAAGTTTGTTGATCTAGTAAAAATTATGTCTTGGATGCATAGTGAAGGAATAAATTGAAACTTAATCCGCTTTAATTAACTCCTCGTTCCCCTCGTTGAGATACCAACGGGGATGTACAAGTTGAGACGTATTTAAATTTAGGTTGTAAAATTATCTCCATTATTAGTATTTGTCAGCGAGTAAATTAGGCAGAAATTGTTTGAGTATTTGTATTTGATTATATCGGATGATAATTTTCATATCAAGGGGTCGAATTTAATTTCGAAGTTGGCAAGTGATACGGCAGTCAGGGCGCGTGTGCACTCCCCCCACCCTCCCACACACGTAGATATTATAAATCCGAACGCTCGAAGCTCAGACGTATTTATTTTATTTTCGAATATCGTCCGGTTCGAAGAACGTCCGGGACAAATGCCGTTGCACGAGCTGTAATAATCGAATCGAAAAGCAATAACTTTTAAATTTACAGTTTAATTTTCCCTTTGAGGTATCGGACGAATGAATGTGCCGATAAAATGCACGGGCACGGCAATGTAAGAATCCCGACTAAATAGAAGCGTAATTAATAACTGCGCTCGCCTAGATACAAAATTGTTGTTAATTGTATACACATCATGCTCTATCAATTTAACCATTTCATTAATCGATATTAGCTAAAAATAGTCCGTTTACGAATGTTTACGAATGTATAAGCATTAGCGCTCTCGGCACTTGACGTATGATCATCGCAAGAGCAGACATTTTACCTTTTACCTAATTCATTGTATTTCTTCTGGTCTTCTGGCTGACTTGGTCCGAGCAGTTAATGAAAATACGGGCTTAACGGCCCGTTCACCCCGAACAGCCGAATACATTAATGCGGCGACTCCAAGGTGCAGCCTCCTTTGTTCCCCCTCGCCTACCTCACCCTCGCCTACCACCCCCGCTTACCCGCGTTCGGTCATACGTCGTATTTTACGAGGCTCGTAAACTCGCAGGATTTAACGAGCCGATCGCAGCCTGTTTTACAAAGCAGTGCCGCTCGCCTGGCATCATCGACCGGAGCCATTTTAAACGTCGCCGGTTAGGCTTCTGATTTTCAATTTGAAAGCCGCTGGTCAAATACAACGGATACAAAGGAGCGCAGTTTATTTTCTGGCCACTTTCTTCATTAACCGCGCACATTATCCCTGATGTCGGTGCGCGAAACTGGTGGGGCCGAGGAGGGGGCGAGTAGGCCCGTAGGGGCCAATGCTATACTACCCCGCAAATGCTCTGTTGCATACAAATAAAATGAATGCACTGGTCGCTCCCGCTCCTGGATTTATATATTCCAGTGGATGTAAATATTTTAACAGGGCCGCGGTGTGAGGTTATTGGGGAGGGATTGGGAGGATGGCGGTATGGTGGTAGTTGGGAGAGGGGGCGGCGGATATAATGGGCGCGTGGGCTTCATGATTAAACAAGGACGATTTGCGAGCTTGTAGCAGTCATTACGAGGGCGCTAATCCAGTTTTGTTCGGCCACTTAGTCCTCGGCAACTAATACCGTTTGCGTTACCCGAGCTAAATCAGTTTGCAAACTCGTTTCCGCACCTCTTCTGTCTTTCGCTCGCTCTACGCCTGCCTGCCTCCCCCCTCACCCCTCCCTCCCCATCGCTCCGACTATCCATGTCTCTTCCGTGTCTCTTCCATGTCCCCATATATATTTTAAGTCCGAATTCATCATGTCTTTCATCGCTCTTTTCAGATACCATTACTGCGCAGTAATACTAAATGCAACTGCAAAATCACTTATCTGCTTTGGGACAATATCGAGCATTAAAAATAAAATAGCTCCAATTTAAAGATATTGAGAATAGTAAATCGAGAGAGAGAGAGAGAGGGGGGGGGAGAGGATGTTCCCTCAGTCAAATACGTAAATAAATATCTATTTGTCATCCAATACGAATTGCAATTTTAATTTAAAATTTAATTAAATCCAATGTTTAAGGACTTGCTGGCAAATTCATTATTATGCATCGCTATTTTTACTTCATTTGGGGGTCAAGAGCATCTTCTACTTTAACCGAGCACATTAGCTCACATGCGAAACACTTAAAATTAATTTAATTGATCCGTAAATTAACGCACGACTTTTATTCATTTAAATGAAAATTGTGCGAATTTCTAAATCCATTAGTTACTGTAATTTGCATTATATTCGTTAATATCGTTTACTTCAATGTATTTCTACAGTTAGCGATCATTAATTTACATTAATTGCTGATATTATTATAAATATTAACCATTAAAAATAATGTTTTGTTTATGTAAGGCTATTAAGACTTTAACGCAATAAGGACTGCGTGTTTTGAAAACTGAATACATTGATAAGAACTTTTGGTTTAACCTCATACGTATGAATTTGTACTTCATTATCTTGAATAATTTTATTAACATAATATCAAGATAACTCGAGTTAATGGTAAATTGTCGAGTTTCATGAAAATATAAACATACTCGGAATATGTCAGGATGTTATGCATCATGGCATTTGCATAAAATCGTTTAATTATTTATTATAGCAGCAAAGTAGTAGGAGTTAATTCCTAATATAAATAATATTAAATAAGCTAAGGTTTTATTTGCCCCCAAATCGATATAATGTTAACAGTATTTTATTTACATTCACGGCGAATGCTTTACACAAGTGAAGGCTTTAATTAAAATTAAATTAGAAGTTATGATGTTTTGCTCAAAATTAAATTTGCATTTCAGAAAAACGCGTATAATTTATGCAGGAATTAAATCTAGATTTTATTTATTTATTTATTTTGTTTTAGAACATAATGCTATTAAAATAATTAAACAAGCTAAAGAATTTTCAGACTGAATAATATATCTTGAATAATATATAAAGAAATAAAGGAGCTTGTAATTAATAGTATAGTTTTTTGAAAAATTTTAAATTTTAAACCTTAAATTACAGTCGCCTGGCGCTTAGATTATTATTATTATTACTTAAAAAACCAAAACGGTCAAGTATAGGGGTATTTTATTTTATTTTTTCGACGTACCAAATTTACAATGGAGTTGCATTGTAAAGCTTGATTTTAAAAGGATTCGAATACATTTAGTAGAATAGTCTTTTCACTCTATTTTATAAAAAAATGTTCCAACTTTTATTGTTCACTAGGAGGAGGTAAATAATTTTGATAAAACGTACCAATTAAGAGCTTGTTTCCAGCCAAGCCCCTCCTGTATTTTCCAGCCAGGAGACAAACCATTTGAAATAATTCATTTTTAACTTCAATGTATTTGGAATTTATTCAGCCGGATAAAATATGCCTTGTTCCATCTCGAGCAAGAATTAAGTGATTCGTCCAGTAATGGAGTGCGCGTTAGGCCGTATCCTGCAGCGCGCCCTTCTCGGTGTTTTAAGCAAGTTATAATGAAAAATATATTATTCGCTGCTGTAAGACGCGGAGGAGGCTGTATTATTGGCGCGGGAAATATAAAAGTTATTCCACCAAACTTCCGGACGGAATAAGCGTGCATCCTTTTTTAAAATAGCGTTGAATCGTCAGTAGTATAAGCAGAGGAATAGCTCGCCACGGAGGCCTTTTCAATTCGTATATAAATTGAAAAATGAGGGAAATTCACTCTACAAATCCACTAGCCGCGTCGGAAAGAAAAACGGTATGCATAAGGATAACGGAATGGCGGCGGGGTGGTGAGGAGGGGAGGTTGCGGGCTGGCGAGTGAGTGGGAGGGGGGGGGGGGGGGAGCAGCAGAACTTGAAACGGCAATGCATAGACTGGAAATACGTGAAAGACCTTGTATCCGGAAGTATAAGAAAAACACAGGGATATTAAAATTTATTTATATAAAATTGCAGTATAAAAAGCAGAAGGAACGCCGGAATTCTTTATAAGCCGTGTGCGATATTATTCAATCGTATTATTAAATTATTTAAAGATCGCGAAATAGCGGGGCCGAAAGAGCGTACGAAATATCTCAGTCAGTCGACTCAAACTAAACGTTAGACTTATTTCGCAGGATGCTCTATGAGCTGCAATTGCATTAAGTTAAAAATCCCGGGAATTGGGGGTAGGGGGTGGGGAAGCCGGTCGTTTTCCCTGCTTATACGAGGCCAGTGTGTGTCGGATCGAAGAGTGCGAGCGAGAGTACGACAGGAGTAGTCGGAGGAGGCTCGCGATTGGGCTAATTCTTTGAAAGAGGGCTGGATAAATCGATGATTGACGAGCGTTCGGGCGAAGTGCGGGGCAAGAGGGTGTGGCGGCTCCTAGTTGTTTACAAAACACCGGATTGCGTGGCTCACAGCGCAGTCCGGTAAATAGGGCGCCTTGGATCGATCGCTACATCATTTTCACAGTCGCTACTAATCCGTTTAAAATCTTCTGCTTTCTGACGCACCGACAGTCAGCGCACCTTTAATCACTTGTACTTTGAAGACGATGGCATTTGCCGGGCGATTAAGCGGTTTAATTGATCGGAACTGCTTCATTGCGCTCCGAGTTTTTACCTTCAATAACGACACTACGATTTCCCATGCGATTTTCATCCAAGCATCGCGTTTAATAATATCTTCGTTTGAAGGAGAAAAGCTTCTTACAGATGTCCTTTCGTATGACTCTATAATCGAGCGTATTCGGAGAATGTTTATTAGTAAGTCTGTTTTGTCAACGTATACTCCATTTCTCTATTATTAATGTTCCTCTCAAACAGGGAAATAAGAAAATCAATACTTTTCTGATTCTATCGGAGATAAAAATGTAGCTATTAGAGAAATCGGAAGCGCCTTATAGAGATTATTGAGCTATTTTTATGTAACGAGACCACCGCATCTTCTTTCTACATTGACTGTGTACGTAATTTTCGGTCCCTCTCGTACAACGAAATGTCCTTTCATTATTTCCTTAATTCTATAAATCGAGCAAAGTTCATTTGCTATTACAAGGTGACCCTTGTGATAAAATTAAGTTGTAAAGATAAATAGAATTCAGTATAGAGCCTTAAAAATAATAACGAAATTCCATTTTGAATGGCCGCTTTTTCTTTATGGGCATCGCCTCTGATTTAATCTCTTACAACGATTAAAAAAAAAAAAAAAAGAAAAAATAAAAAATAAAGGCAAGAATAATACTAAATAAAAGCATTAATTTTCTTGGCTGAATCTTTGACAATTGATAAAGCTTTGATAAGCCGACTACAGCAGACTTGCATGTCATACGTCTAACATAAATCAAACGAATAATATATAATTTCGCGTATTAAATTTACATTGGACCGTTCGTTTTTAATTCTCTGATTTTTTTTTTTGAAGAGTCATCTAAATAAGGGCGATAAAAACAAAATTTTAGTTTTTCGTATACTTTATTTACGAGGAATTGAATACGTGCGTAAAAGAATTTATGTACTGCAGATCGGAAATGTGTGATTGTCGGTGGGTGAGTGGGGGGAGAGGTCCGTTATACTGATAATCAAGAAGTCTACTACTACGCTTCCGTTTTTACCGACTTACTACTAACCCATGTAATTTAACATACAAGGGCTTTCAATATCTCAGCGGTAAAAGCTTTTAAATTCACGGAACTCTTTGCTATTGAGACTTGCAGCTTATGATCTCAATTACTCAATGTGTAAAGGTTAATACAAAGTGCACCGAATTCACAGTTTGCTGAGCCATTGAGAAACGCAGAGCCCGTATAGGCTGTGATTTCTCTTGATGTATGTGGCTCACTAATTTATATTTTTCGAAACAACGTACAAAAATAGTGGATTATACATTTTACAAGTACATTTCGTATCGGTATCGAGTCATCACAATGTAAATTTAATTTTAAATGTCGTAAAGATTTTTTTATCGACTTGGTTTACAGCTTCCATCATTTTTGATAATTTATTGCTTAACGCAAGTTCTTTGTAATGAAAATTCAATTTCGCTAAACAAGATCGAAGATTTTTGAAGTCACGATAGTCGGTCCGAATAAATTTATATTACATTAATAAACTTTTGTTAACGGCATGCGTTATTTATTTTTCTTATTTTCACGAATGACAACAATAACCTAATAAATAATTTATTGATAATAGATTGAACGTCAACGATTCCCAGTTATTATTACTTAAGGTTGCGTTTAATAAAGATAAAAAGTTTCGTAGAATTTTATTTAATTGAAAAGTTCTTTGATATTTTGGAAGATATGCCAAAGATTTTCTTACGTAGTTCACGGTATACGTCCTTTTCGATTCGAGCTGCACGATAATATATAAATCGTTCTCGTCCAGCAAAGATCTGTAATCTTATTTACAGATTTGTTCGTAGGGAATTAATGTATTTGCCGTTGGCAATAAGATTTTTATAGGTAATTTCAAAGATAAAAATTTATAATTGAAGCTCTTTGTTATAGTTATATATTGAACGAATGGAGAATAGCGCGGCAAACCAATACACGCGCGCGCGCGCGCGCGTTAAAATAATTAGTTATTCGTTTGAAAGAGTTGATTGCCGATATAATCGGATTAAATTCAGATTAAATGACAGAGTTATTATTTTTATCGATTCATCCCCAATAACCTTCTTTGGACGGGAATGCCTTTTGTTTTCTTTTCTCCTACATTGGTATTAGTTTATAAAAGAGTATAAGTTAAGGGTAGACGAATAAAGTCAATACTGGCTGGAAGTCTGGTTGGAAGTCTGGCTGGAAAGATGTATAAGGATTGGTAGGAGGTTATCTCGGTATCGAGAACACATAACGAAGGGATCCGAATGCTTTGCATTAAAAGCCGAGTGAAATGTTCCGGAGGCCCGGGCCTCCGTGCCCAAGGGACGCTTCCATCTCTCGGCTGCAACGAGATTCGCATGCGGATGCTCCAAGGCAGCTTGTACTTTGGCTCCCGGGCTTCCCATTAGTATTGGCCGGGGCTACCGCGAGATTAATCCGATGATGAAAACATTAGCGGCTCCGGGGCGCTTCTCCTCGATTCCTATCTGGGAACTTTGGGGAAAAACGAGGTCGAAAGTAGCTCGCAGCCGAGATCGAATCTGCAAATTGCATCTTCCGTCGGAGCTTCGGATGTCGGCGGATCCCTTGCCGACATCCCTCCCCTCTGCCCCGACGTCTTTCCGAAGAGATCGCGAGCAAGTAATTCGATTAATTATATACTATACTTTGTTAAAGTGTCTTCCTCGTGGCAGTGCTTCCAATGGTTCTAGTGTGTTCGCTTAAAAATCAAAATTGCCGATACGAGCTCTTTCGTGGTGGTGGTGGTGGTGGTGGTCGTGGTGGTGGCGGTCTTAGGCAAAAGAAGGTGGTAGGCTCTTTGCGTACTTATTTAAACTGTGAATCTGGTTTGAACGTGAGCCATCGGTCAGGGCTAAGCTAAGACGTACACGAAATGGGTGACGAGCACCCCTGGGCCGGTGATCGTAAAGCCCGTAAAAATATAATGTTTCGACGCGGACCTCCTGACAATGTACCGAGAATTTACGAGAGATCGACTGCGGTGGTGTGGGAGGAGGCTGACTTAGCTAACCGGGATGATTTTTCCCCACCGAGAGACGGCTTAGATTTTGTCTGGATGCGTATTTAGATATAAAGAGGTGGGAGGGAGGAGGCCAGGAGAGGGACTGTCGGGGCGGGGGTGAGTAGCGAGCGCCGGCTATCGATTCCGTGCCTCGTGGTGCCCCGCTAGGCCGCCCCGACCTCCTCTGGAACCACGCACTTCGGGTCACCGGGTCAAAGCTCATGGCTCCGAACTCGAGGGCACTGTTGCGCCTCCGCCGGCACCTCCTAAGCCTAGTTAGTCGAGGCTCACCTCTGAGCCACGAGACTGACTGACCTCTAACCCGCCCGGTGGTTTACATTAGCGCGAGCCTCGCACTTAGACCCGCGACCCACCGCTGCTCAGCATCCCCCTAACTAAGCGCAACTGCTTTTCACGAACGCGATATTTTTTTTAAATCAAAGATGGACAAACCTCTCCCCTTCTCCATAACAATATGCCCTCAACCTTATCGTAACAGGATTTGTTTATTTGTGTAGTATTTATCAAACGCGCTATTATTATTAGTATTATTATTAACGGTTTTATTATTATTATTATTAGCCCGTCCTCTTATCCTTTCCCCTACTCTTATCATCCTTAATAACTCATACTTCATAAGACTCTTTTTCCAATACCAACTGTATAAATTACATACCTTTTACGTCTGATATTCGGCCATTGTATTTCTAATAAATTTTTCGATCTTTATTGCGTTATATTAGGCGAAACGTGTAAAGGACTGCGACTCGTCACGTGCAGGTTAATTTTAATGAATTACGTTCATCGGCCAGCAATAGAAGACTTTAGAATATTTTTAGCTTGATATCTAATCTTACCATAATAATAATAATAATAATAATAATAATAATAATAATAAAGCGAATTATTGACTGGACATTAGACAACAGCTAGAGCGTAATTAAAAATTTTTGCATTATATGTATTTATTTAATTAGAAAATGTCCGTTGTAAATATTGTACGAGTATGAGAATGGAAATATACTTAGATGCCTAGACACATTTATGTGTAGCTCGCTGCACATGTATTGAGTAAGGCTCGACGATCTATATAAGTGCATGGGAATTGTTATTGTTTAAATTTCCTGCGTGTATAGGTTAATAAACGACAAGAAGAAGAAAATTGTAGATCAAAGGATACACGGGACTGGCGAATGTTTTTAACTAAATAAAACAATGGAAATAATAAATTACAAAGATAAAGATGACCTTTGTCTTTGAGAACCCATTGGAATGGGTACACAGAGTTAAGAGCGAAAAAATAAAGTACTAGAAGGGCGCATTCATTATAATACGCAAGCGCAATCGTGACTTTTTTCTTAGCGGGAGCTACGTCACACGAAAACACGTTTACCGCCGAGAAAAGCAAAGACGACACGCTTAATTATGGCTAATGGGAGCCAAGGCATATTTACCGATAATGGATAAATATGTGACCTTTAGCGTGTCGTAATCGAATAAATATTAAATTCTAAAGAATATAGCGGAGAGAAGAGAACATCGCCAGATTTCAAAACAAAATACTAAGACTCTGTCTCGACGAAAAACACGGGATAATGTTACATGTGAATTTTATAAGCCGATAAAACATGGCGGCTCTCCTCTCCTTTATTACTCTTCGACGATCAAGTTCTATTAAACTAAACGACTCGGACTATCTGCATTTGTATGACATAAATAAACGTTCGGAATCGAATGTTTCCTGCCTGACCTCCAAGTATACGCGAACAGGGATGAAATTAAACTTAAGCATTTAATCCAATGTAATGTTAAAAAAATTATAGCCTTTCGTAATCATTGTATGTGTAGAAAGTCGTGGCGAGCGGAGAGGGGTTCCGGAGAGGAAGACAGCAGTATCTCATCGAGCTGCTCGGATATTATTAACTCGCCGTATCAGAGAGAGAGAGAGAGAGAGAGAGAGAGAGAGAGAGAGAGAGAGAGGGAATTCTGGTCTTGGAGAACCGGCAAAAACTCCGAGGGGCAAGTACTCTCTTATAAATATGTAAAGGAGGATGAGTCCGGTTCTCGAGCTGGTGATCCTTAAATTACCAATAACGGTTACACGTATCCCCTGGATCTGCGCTCTTACACTATTAAACTGTTACACTAAGCTCGCTCTCCTTGTTTAAACACAAATACATTAATATAAAGAGCTCGTTAGGTAGGACTTGTTTAACTCCGGATCCCATGGATGTATGCGGATCCTGGAGCCACCTTTAGCTTAACTCCGCCCTGATGAGTAAGCATCTTTAGTGATAAAGTATTTCCAGGCCTTATTTCTGCCCATTTCTCTCTCTCTCTCTCTCTCGAGCCGCCCTCAGACATTATGCGTTTCATAAATTTCTAGATTTCAGTTTGTCCCACATGGTCCCGAGGTATTTTAAATTTCCCAGGCGAAGGCAATACCTCAGCAAAGTAAAAAGCCTCAGCCCAAGGCTAAAGAGGATCGTTGATAAATATGGAAATGCCACGATTAAGTGAGCGATGATCGATTAAAATCAATCATTTCAATCCACGAGAGCCGCCAACCCTTTACTTACATCCCCTCATTTACGCAAGTCCAATAAAGTGTTATGCCAAAGTGCAATGCTGACGCAGCTGGCCAACCCTTGGTATTTTTCACCTTTAGTTATCCGAGCCGCGGAAGAAATCTTGAAGGGAACCAATGAGCTTTCGATTCACATTAACCCTATACGCAAGCTTACCATTCGCTTACGTAGACGAGATTCCACTTTTATATCTTTTAATTATGACCGCTCGAGCTGAATTTTTTATTCAGGATCCGTGCAGTCCCCCCCTTTCAATACTTTATACAGCATCTTATTTGTTTTTCTCCAACACTACTACCCCGAGCTATTCTCAAATACGTGAGCTTAAGAACGAGCCCTTTAAACGAGATTATACAAATACTTTACGAATAGTTACCATTTGTTGAGATTATTCTGCCATTTTAAATGCAATTCGCTTACGTTATTCAAGTAAAATACTCTCTCTCCTTTTATTTTCTTTATTTTTTTTTATTTTTTTAAATTTCACACGTATCTGCAGAAATACATAAGAAATTATTCTTTTAATAAGCAGAAAATGAGAGAGAGAGAGAGAGAGAGAGAACCGCCGCTGTTTAAAATTTAAATTCCTCTTAAAAAAAAAAAAAAAAAAAAAAAACTGGCATTTCGTAATTGTGCATCTAATTTTCTTTAATATTCATTGCATTAAAAATCTTATAAGCAGAAGTTTTGTAATTAATTATACGAAAAACTAATTAAATCCATCAATATTTCATTTATGAAATATTAACGAGTTCCCTTAAAGTATAGTATAGCATAGAGGCAATCGTTTCGCTACGTAATATTTACTAACTTTTTCACTACAGCTTGAATTATGTATTTTAAAACCTTGAGTTAAGTAATAGGATTACGTAGAGATAATGTAAAAATAAATATGTCTATTTGTTTAAATAACTAGCGGGTCGATCTTACCATGATTTGTAAATTTTAGGTTAAAGTAACGTACTTTTTCCCCTTTAAAGTTATTTCAACAATTCCTAAATTCAACAAACTTTTTAAAAAATTGTAAATAATTACAGTGATTCCTCAAGGGCATTAATATGCATCAACTTGCACCTTCATCTATCCGTGTTGTGTAACACATACATTTTATTCACTTGGTCTCTGTCTTAAAAATGAATGTCTTACCGAAACAAGATTTCTACGTCATTTGAAAGCGCCAAGCAGGTTTCATTACTAAAAACATAAATAATAGTAACTGTAAATAATTACTTTTATCTCCAAGTTCATTAATATTCCTTTAATATAATCACGTACTTTAATGCATGTACGTGTTAATTAATTTAAAATTTCATAAAAATAGAAACTTCTTTCATTTATATTTTTACATTTTGATCGACGATAAATGTTTTTTTCTCTATTTACAAAATATTAAAATTGTTTATACACGAGGCGTATAACTCTTAGTATAATTAAGTTTGATAAAAAAATATTTAAAAGTTATCGCTGTTAAATATTATGAAATATATCTAACGCTTTTAAAAGGGTTACATTACAATAAAAATTCGGTCGAATATTTTTGTTATCAATAGCAAGTAAATTTTATCCGACTTTTACAATCATCACGATGCAAGGAAAATTAATTTAAGCTACAAGTATAAATTTATGTTTCTTATTTCAATGCAAATTACTATTAATTACTATCAATACAAGCTTGCGCGAGTAATAATTAATTATTGAATTTTATTATTGAAAAATTATTTCTATCTGGCGAAAAAGTAAGGAAGAGACAACTTTTATTACGTGAAACAATATACGGTAATTGTGAATAATACAAAAGTATCTGTTTATATTGTATTTAATTAGCGTGTATTTGAAATATTTCGAATTTCCGATGCGTCCTGCCTGATCGGTGCGCACTTTGAATCATAACTTCTCCTTGATACTGATAAACAGGAAAAATGTTAATGAGCTACAATTTTTAATAAAAAATCCCTTCCCAGAGAAAAAAGGTGAAACTCATTCGAATATAGAGTCAAATAATTTTGTTTTATGACACAGTAACTTTTCTCTTAGCCCGAAGTATCTAAAATAAAATTTATTTCCCTGGTAACGATTTCATTTAAGGGGATTTTTTTACTGAGCCTTAAATATATTTGATTAAAAAAATTTGTCCTTGCTTATTAAGTTAAGTATATGTTTGCGATAAGAAATAAATACAATGATAATTTTTAATAGAATTCGTTTCCTCGTGAGCGTATGTTGCGGACGAAGAACGTAATTTGCCAAAAATAGCTTAATATGCAATAATAATAGTAAAACTAACTCATTAACTTGGCCTTTTTGATAGCTCCATGGCCGTAAAATAAAGTATCGGGTAAAACATTATGATCGATACAAAGCATTAAAAAGTTATGCAGTTAGAAGTATTGACTATTAAACAATGAGATTCCGTATTGAAAGGCGTATAAATAAACTATAATTATTTTGGCTTTTAAAGAAAGAATAAATTAAATTTTTGTTATCGGAATTCGGAAATTTGAGGACAAATACTTGTGAGTACCGATAAATACCACCTATTACTTTGCATTTTCAAAGCCGATAGGAAATAGCTTGAGAACAAGCCGAAAATGCTCGATACTTTTAAGAATCGAAAGGTAAAGAACTTAAAAATAAAGTTCGTGTGGCCATTGTTGCGCTGTTAAATTGCATTAAGGATATAAAGGCCCTGTATTTGTGTAGGGGTGGTGAGAGGTAGATCAAGTGCAGCGTGCAAGATGTGGCTGCTTCCTTCGAAACGGGCATCGAGATCCTGCGCGTAAATAATAATGATCCACGGATCATAAAGTCGCGGCGCGGAGCTAAAGGATGCCGGGGCAGAGGGGGCGCGGCTGGATTACAGTTCTATAAGGAATCGGGCGGTAGTAAATAGACTTTGGTTGTCGGATTTAGATGCCGATGGCGGAGAATACGTGGCGTAGGAGAGGGGCGGGGAGGGGCGGGGCGGAGGAGGCGAGAGATAGCCAGATCCGGTTATCCTCTACGAGAATCGGCTCGTAGAGGAGGTGTTTACAACGCGAGTTCCGAGGTTAGCCGTGCGTCTGGCGAGGCGATCGATCCGCCAGGGTGACGCGGACCCAACGAGCCGGAAAACCGCGAGAGTCTCGTAAATCACCGGCTCCGAGCGCGCGCGCGCGCGCGCGTGGCTTTACGGTTCCGGGAGTCAATGGCTGAGAAGTTTTCGGCTCCGTTACGGACACTGTCTGATTCGTGTATCGCTCCTTCCTTTCCACCGAACTACACTCCCCCCCTCCCGCTCCCATGTCTCCCTATTAATCTCATTCCCGCCCACCGAATGATTTTATTTCATTTTACTCTCTCCTTGCGTTTCTTGGTATTAAAAAGCCTAATGGACCGATGGATGGTCGTTAGCGTAATATGCCAAACTGATGGCTTATCGATACTTATAACTTTCTCGGCTCCGAAGGACTTCTTCCTCCCTCCTCCACCCCTCCACCCCCACCCCCACTCACCCCTTACACCCGCTTCATCAAACTTCTTTCTCTGCCATTAATTTTCCCGAGGAGGACACTCGACGGGACGCTAACGTTTAAAGAGCTCCTAACTTTTATTAAACGCGGCTCCCATTTGCAATCCCTATAGACGTGCATTGAGCGCTGCTGCTGCTACACATTATATTAATACGGCTTCGAGACAATTTTTGTACCATCGTCTTCTCGCGTCCTTTCCGCTTCGGCTTCCAGTCAAGGAGGGATCGTAAACAATTATTTATCTGCTCGAGGATCGAGTGATTTTACAATTCGTGACTGATAGCTAGGTATAATGGAACCGTCGATGAGCGATGATTAGGTTCCGCGAGCATTCGTGTTTCGTTAGCGAGGGGAAGCGACCACCCTCCCCCCATAGTCAAATATTGATACTTATTTTACACTGATGATGGATGGAAATGGGGCTGGGGGCGAGGGGATCGCCGACGGTGGTTGGCGAGAGACGAGGAGATGGGTTAGAAGCCTGCAGAGGCGGTGCGCGCGCAACCCAATTTGAGGTCAGGCGAAGATAAACAGAAAAAAGACGCTCGCTTTTACTCGATGATTAATGAACAGCCCATCCATTGCCTTCTTTATTTTCACCCTCACCCCCTCATCCCCTCGCGGCAAGCCACGCACTCATCTCTCCGATCAATTTCAATATTCCAAATGCTCAGACGGACTACGACTCCTGGCTCGAGGCAGCTCAGCTTGCCCGCCGAGCCTTTCTCAATTTTCCTTACAAGACAGAATAATACCTGGGGATGTTAGGGGGTTATTATTAGGGAACGAATTCAATGGAGCGAGCGAGCATCTCCTTGCCATGGAAGAATAGCTTCTTTAATGCGACCCGCGACATTATTGTTGCAGCTTACGCGCATTACGTGTACTGCCGGGCAAACCTAAGAATCCAATGCCTCGTAATGGAAAACTCGGTTATTACCGTCCGTTTATTAATTCTGATGAAGATACGGGAAGTAGTTGTGTTGATATCGTCGAATTGAAATAGGCAGGTAGCCCCTTTAGATAGTCGTTGGCCTCGTATCGTTAGTTAACGGGGACATGAAATCTCAAAGGAGGGCTCACGATCCGCGTTCCTCGGCTAATAAACTTAATCTCCGAGCCCAAGATCCTTTTCCTTCAATTACAAAAAAAGGGGCTTCGCTCGAACAAACCAGCGGTTCTCGGCTCTTGGGGATTTTTATTTCAGGCGAGGGCACGGTCTGCCGTCTCTCCCGCCCTCCCCCCTCCCAGCGACGGCTCGCTCGGGAAAATTATACGTATACGCGGAACGCGAGAGTCGACGTGTTTGCCGACGGCAGCTGTGCACCAGCGTTTTCGCCGCGGACGGCGGCAGGCTTCCTTTTATTATTCACGGCCCTCGCCCTCTTGACCTCCGTGAACCGCCGCTTTTCTATCCTGACTATCACGCGTCGCGCTCCCACCTCCTCCTTCTCTTTGTTTATTGACGCTGCTCGCGCTGCTTCAGTTTTCAGCTGCAACGCTCACGCGTCACATTTATTAAGGTTCTACTCTCTCTCTCTCTCTCTCTCTCTCTCTCTCTCTCTCTCTCTCTCTCTCTCTCTCTCTCTCTCTCTCTCTGTCTGTCTGTCCGTGTCTCCTATTATCTATTGGATGGCGATTCTCTTTCTTCGGATAACGTTATCGATTCATTCCCCATTGTTCATTAGATTTTTGTTGCTTTCCTACAAATAGCAAAGCTGTGATTATAAAACGATCGAACCCGTTAAAAACATCCATTACTTTTAAGTTTATTGTAAAATCTATAGGATTGATGAAAACAGTTAGTAAATCTATGTTATGCTTTAATTTAGAAAATGTTTACATATTGTCGGGCGAGTTACCGGCAATGTTACATAAAGTCGTATTGTAAATGGGAAACAAAATTCACGAATAATCATTTTCAATTTAAAAACGACATCAGCCATTCGCAAATATTACCTATTTCACGTGTATATATATATATATATATATGGATATATACAAATGTACATATTTATATTGTTTAATGAAACGATAAATTTTTTAAAATACCATTCCATTTTAAATGTAGCGAAACGTCCGATAAATTATTCAACGACATTTCAATATTCATTATTCAAACGATGAGAAAAATGTTTTAATGCGTATTCTAAAATAATAATCCTCTTTATGTAAAGTACGTTTATGAAATATATGTATATATATATACGTATTTACGGCAACAAGTCCGAATGTATTAAAATGTAAAAAAAAAAGTATCGACACGTATAAAGCTGACGGACGTACAAAAAGATTTATAAACGACTGAATCTCCGTTATTACCGTGCATTTATAAAAGGGATTCTTGGCGTTTCGACTCGGCGTTTATTAATTTTTACTTAATCAAAGTGACATAGTTGTACAATGGATGTCCCGTGGAGTGTGAGCGAGGAGAGCGAAGGGAATAAAACGATATATTCGAATGGGAAACAAAAGAAAATTCATTAAACAGCGTATAGCGGAAGTGCCCGAGGAAATTGATAAACGCAGTAAGGCGGAAAAGCAGCAACAACTGCATGACTTTCCCCTGCTTTTGTTTTATTCCGCTGAATGGCCGCGAAACGTTTGTTTGCTCGCTTATTGTGACTACAGCCTGACGCTAGGCGCAGAAAATTAAATGTATAGTCAGGCTCCCCCCTCCCCCCCTCCCCCAGACGTATCACGGCCACGACGACGTACGTTTGATATCCGTCATCCTCGCCTGGCCGAGGCAATAACGAGACAAGCTTTTTCTTTCGCTGCCCCTCCCCACCGCAACCGGTACCTCACTCTGCTGTCTTCGACTGAACTCCAGCATCACCTTCCCCCTCCCCCCTTCCCCCAGTATCCTTGCCGTTATTCATTGTCGATCCCGGCTTCGACGAGCTCGGACGGCTCTCAATCGAATTAGAATGTTCCGGGGATCCAATTATTTAACGGGGACGATTATATAACGAGACATTTAGTATCGCCTAGTATATTCCTAGTCCGTGCTCTTTTGATCGCAAGTTTTCAACTCGACCGATCCCTCAAATTCACTTTCCTACGTCTTACTCAATTACCTTATTCGAGGGAATGGCGAAAATTCACGTAAGATATGACTTTTTGTTCTTATAAAAGGCGCCGAGCGGACGACGTCATTGGAATCCCATGCATTTATAATTCAGTTGGCATTCGGAAGCGTTTAATTAATGTATTTCTTAGTAGCAGAGTTAGTAGTAGTAGCAGTAGTAGTAGTAGTAGTAGTAGTAGTAGTAGTAGTAGTAGTAGTAGTAGTAGTAGTAATTAATTGCAGAAATTAATAAGCCGAGCTTATTAACAAAAAAAAAACTTGGGTATTTAGATATTTGTCGGAGCAGATCTGCTGCTCTGTATCGTTCGCTGCACTCAATGGTTTTTTTTAAATTTTATTAAAACATTGATGCATTGATACGAATGACCATGGCAATGGACAATAATGGATTTCGAAGAGGAACGGGTCTAAAATGGATGATAACGAAGTAAGTATTGGCAGAGGTCGGACGGAGCTTGGAGGTCTGCTGCGAGTCGAAGACGATCGTATCCGACGTGTCGGGAGCCGACAGGGACGAGCTTTTAAATCTGTGTGGGTCAGGGGTTTCGAGGACCGATGGAAGGTCGTCGATTCGAAGCGCGATTGCCCGTCTCGCGTCTCCGAGCCCTTATAACGAAAGGAACGAAATAACGCGAGGCTGGCACGGGCCGAGCCAATCGTGGTCCAAGGACGGAACAAAGCCCCGACACGGCTCGAGAGACGACGAGGGCTTTGTTCGGGAAAGTGGAGCGTGGGGCGAGGGGCGGCTGTGCCGGGAAATGAGCCAGAAGAGCGTCTATCGCGGAAAGCTCGCGGCCATCGATCGATCATCGCTGTTATTTCCTTCTTTTTTTCTTTCTTTCTTTTTTTTTCTTTTTTTTTTTTTTTTTTTTTGGCAGGAGAGCCGCGTGATAAAGTTATCTTTGACCGGCTTATCTTGTTCTTGTGGGCTTTGCTCCAGAGTTTTATGGAAATTGGACGCAGTCTATATTTTTCGAGTCGTGTGACGGTCCCGGCGTCGTAGCCCAGGACTTTATCCGTCGACGTGTTAGTCCTTCACTTTACGGCTACACTCGCTGATCGAGTGCCGCCTCGCTTCTACCTACCGCTCCTCCACCTTAAATCGACCTACCACTTACCTCCCTCTTCCACACACGCTGACACATACACATTTTTATTTTTATTTTTATTTTTACGTTACTTCGTTACGGGGCAGGGTAGTTTTACGTTTCGAGGGCGTGCTACCATTATCAACCCCAATTTCGTCCTACGAGTACATATAATCATAAATCAGTTACCTGTGATCGATAGAATAAGAGTTTTCTTGTTGGAAAATAGCTTTTTTTACAAAAAAAAAACCCACCCACACACACATATTATTACAATTTAATGAATTTCTATTTCGATTTAAAAAATAATTGGAATTGTAATAGTATGAAATGCTTAATTATGCATCCTACAAATGACAGTTGACAATGATAATAATAATAATAATAATAATAATAATAATAACAACAATAATAATTATTAAGCTACCACTTTTAGTATACTAGGTTATACGAAACCACCGATTAAATATTAAACGCGAGCTTAATTATTTTTAAAGCCAAGCATTTCAGGATTAATTCTTATTAGATTATTGTATATTCAGCTCGACGTATTCGATATTGTCATTCTGATGACGTAAGTGCTGTACATTTTAACATTGGGTGACATCGATTGCAATTAAATAATAAACTGCGGAGATTTTATTATTTTGATTATCTTGATTAAGCTTTTAGAAATAATCTTAATCGATGTTTCAGTTATGAAAGCGTATGAATCGCTCGTGACATCGATACATTATCATCAAATACGTTTTAATAAAATCAAATACGAGATCGAGAGAGTACTCCAGATAACAGTTAAACTAGTCGAATCGACCTCGAGTTATTTATCCGCGTCGCATCTGTTCCTGAATTCAACATTAACAGAATAGACGTAGACGTGCTCTTCTCCGGCGCTGCTCGAATTTATAAATATTTATTCGTACTTAAAATTTAACGCTTATTTATAT
The DNA here is from genome assembly GCA_018883505.1 of Ceratosolen fusciceps. Classification (NCBI taxonomy): domain Eukaryota; kingdom Metazoa; phylum Arthropoda; class Insecta; order Hymenoptera; family Agaonidae; genus Ceratosolen; species Ceratosolen fusciceps. Next base: position 10,972,400 of record RCIC01000006.1, on the reverse strand, counting down.
TTTATAAACACATTTTTGATTCTTTGATTAATGATAAATGTCTTCTTACCGGTACAATATTTCGTATAAAATTTTTAACTTATTCTGCATTTAAATGCACTTTTTAATCGTAAGTAAATTAAATGACGAGGAAATATCAGAAAGAAAGTATAGAATATATTTATTCGGTCTGTAAACTTTCATGATTTTATCGAGTTTTCTTGTTTTAAAATAAAATTAAAACTTGATACAATACATTAGATTACAAATAATATCATTTACATAGAGTTTCATTTGGAAAGGAAAATTTATAATCCAAATTTTAAAATTATTAAAAAATACGAATACGTTATGACATTAACTTTGAAAGCCCTTAAAATGCTTATCTACGACGTTTTGAATTAGATAATTTCTCTTTAAAATACAAATTTTAATTTTTTACCATCATTGTCATTAAAACTTAAATACGATATTTAGCAAAAGCATATTTATGTGTAGTTATGCAATTATACGATTCTCCGCCTTGAAAAAATAATGAAAAATAGATTTAATTCAGTATTCGAGACACGTTTTAAATTTGAAGAAAAAATAAAAACCAAAAAATTGCTTTTTTATATTTAAATTTCTATATTGATAATGTATTTTTGTATATTGTTACGCAGGTAAGCTTTTATATAATTAATTAATTAATTAATTAATTTATATATTACGAGATATAGTGATATCTTGTAAATATAATTATAAAGTTCGGTAATATCATTTAATGGACTTCCTTCAGAATCCGTTGAAAATTAAATTAAAACAAAAAAAAAAAAAAAAAAAAAACAAAAAAAAACCAACAAACAAACGTAAAAATATAAAATGCTATGAATAGAAAAAGTTGACGGTCGATTCGCCCGTAAAATAACTGTACTCATTTTCAGATTATTTTAAAAACATTCGCATAAATTCGCATATTAGAGAGGATATCGATTGGGCAAGTGATCCGCAATGGGTATTTTTGTTGCTGTAATTGCAAAGATTTCGTTTTTAACGAGTCCAGGAATAAAATTCAAAGAACATGTAACACGAAGGTATTTATCGGCGCAAGGCAGATACGCACACAGGCAAATAAATAAAAGTAGAAATACATTTTATATGGAATGGCAGTGCGCGTACGTATACGTAGACGTATATGCCGATACGAATACTAATACGAATTTAAAGTTCTTGGAGGTCGAGGCGCATCGTTGTATTTTTACAACTGGATACGTAAAGTGGCATAAAGAGGAGCTTGAGCAGCTTCGTCGGGCAGAGCTTTCGGCTCGTAATCACAGGTCAGATATAGGGTCTCGATCGCGAAGGCTATAGAAATAATAGTGATAATAGTGAAAGGAAAACGGCGATCGATGGGCGACAGTGGAAAATTTTAATTACCGGCGTAGGAGGGAGCGAAAGAAGGGGCGAAAGGGGGGGGGAAGAGTCGATACGAGAAAGCCGGACTCCCGGCATCCGAAGTCCTCCTCCTCCTCCTCCTCCTCCCACGGATAAAGAGGAGAGGTATATCATCACGGACGATGTATGAAGATCAATAAGAGAAGGCCGCGCGAGGAGCGGAAGTAATCCAGGATTGAGGAATGCTGAAGATTCGTAGTAGAAATGAGGCGAAACGAGCCGAAATAAACGACAGATGAAATTATTAATGCAACTCGAGACTCGTAATATGCTTTGGAAGCGACGGTCTACCTACGCATGATATCAGTTTTTTTTTTTTTTATTATTTACCACGGTTCGTATGGTATATGACTCGATATAATATAAATAGGACGTTTTTCGGATGTTCGATGAGTCGATTTCCCGACGATAACGTGTCCGAGTATCGAGTACTCGCAGTTTCCTCCGCCGGAAGAAGCCCCGATAAACGAAGAGAAGCAAGAGTACGTGCACGTCGATGGAGGAGTTGCGATAATATAAAAGCCGGCAAGAATCTTGTGCTCAATGTCAGTGTTACGTTTGCTCGGCCAGTGTATATAAAAAAACAAAAATATACAAAACAAAAGAAAAAAAAAAAACGACACTTGACACGTTTCTCAGGGCGAGTCGCTCTTGACACTCGAGTAATTCGCTCGAGGTTAGCTTTGGAGTTAGTTGGCGGACCGAGGGCTCGCCGACGGGGAAGCGAGTCGAGGGCGCGCGCGAAACCAATATTGAATTCCCGAGGTAGACGTCGGGGCGACACCGTCGAGGATGACTAGCCCGATACGACGACCGGCGATACGACGCTTCTTGCCCTTTGTGCTCGCTGATAAGGGCACTATAGGCACGATAATGACCTGACAGCGCCGCCTCTTACCTCGTTCTACCTTATTATTCACCGCGACTCCCAAAAGGTCTCTATTATTGCCTTCCCAGTGCCTTGAGACATGCATCTCGCAGCATTTGGAATTTTCATACTTAATAAGAGCCAGTGCTTTGGCACATACCGCGGCTCGTCTGCATTCCTTATGCATTAGCCTATTCGGCTTTCACGGCTCATAAATGGTTATTTCGATACGTAGGAAAAACCATAGGTTCCCCGGGCATACCAAGCATTTTGAAATACAGGGTTTATTTAATAAATAAATTACGAAATCCTAGCTATTCAAGTAAGTGTTTATTGTAATTAAAAAAATTAAAAAATAAAAAAATAAAAAAAATAAAAAAAGTATTATGCTTTTAGTATAAAATGTTTTTGAGCCATGAAAAAAATAATTGAGTTTTTTTTTTTTTTTTTTTTTTTGAGTGAGAGAGATTCATTTAATTTTATTCTTGCGATAATCATTATACGACCGATACGAGCAGAGGCCACAGACATTTTTACTCGTTATCTGCTTCAATAATTGAGGCACTTTCGACTAATCAGCCACGCTGTTTCGAATAATAAATACTTTATGCAACCGTTTGAAAAATAAATATTCTAAATATAGACGCGAAAGACATTATTTTTACCTTATATAATCTTTTTATATTTACGGACGTAATTAAAATAACATTAGATTACATTGAAGGTAATCTAATGCAATAAATACTTATTGTTATTCGTTACATTCCTTTTAGATCTTGCATACATAAGCTTTCAATTAAGTAATCAATGCCAATATAATTGACGTTAGCAAATCAATCAATCAAATTAAAATCTTTGAAACCAATATTTATACATACGCGATTTAAAATGTAGTTTTGTTTTATACAGTACTTGTCAGAAACGTCAATACATCTTTAGACTACATTTTTTTTATTTTCATTGAAAATTCTAAGCTGATGGCTTATAAGTTAAAAAAAAAAAAAAAAAAAAAAATAGAAATTTACTCGTACTGCTCGCATTCGTCTTACTAAATCTATCAAAGGTATTTATTAAAGTTTATTTATATATAATATCTCTGTAACTCACAGTCAGATTATCACTCTACCGAAGAAAATGTATAGAGAAAAATATAAAGAAGCGATAAAAGTAAAATCGATAGGCGTCATACAACCTGTTCACTTTCAACATTTCTTCGTACATACAGAGTAGGCAATAAAGATTCAAAGCCTTAGAAAATTATAGAAATATTTTTTCTAAATATCAATATTCCTGTATTACAATTTTCTTATACCTGTGCGTTGAAAGAGTTTTTTTTGTTTTTTTTATAATGGAGTCGAGGAAGGCTATTAGCGAACATGTTTCATATAAAAACGTCAATTTCATATCTTTTAGCATTTTTTAATGACGTTCTTACGTACAATTGCCTCAAAAGAAGGGCTAAATTATTTATTCTGCAAACAAATTAGTTTCGATTTCTGAAAATACTTTACTTGCACGTATTTTTTGGTAAGGTTCAATATTTCTACGTTATGATCAATCGAAATCCTCATTTTGACAGACATGTCACTGTTTTATTTGATAGCTAAGTCATGAGATTAGAATGAAGGTTATTTAAAAACTTGTACAATATCGATTGATAAAGAGGAGATTATTCAAAATAAATAAGAATCTTTGGCCTTTACTAAATATATATATATATATATTATAAACGTATGTGCATCATTTGTAAGATCATACGCTATTAAATAACTATAATAAATTTTTTTGGTACAAGGTTCGTTAATAAGATTTATAAGTTTAGTATTTATAAGATTATTTTAACAAAATAAATAAGAAAATGTAATTTTCATTTTAATATATTCACTTGGTCGGCGACCAATGATACTTAAGCTCTCTTTTTTATTAAAACATAAAAAATACTTTAAATTTGAGCGAACTCCTTAATATTTTAATATAAGTACAAGTCGTGTGTAGCGAGTATTCGTTAATTTTTTTAAATATAAACATAAAAAGCGACAAAAGTTATAGTAAATAAAAACAAGTTGATTAAATAAAGGTTAATGTTTCTCACTTACGCACGTCTATGTAATACGTATAATTTTGTAGAAATTATTGAAGCTAAGAAAAGCTAAGAAGCATCACGAGTTCGCATTATTTTATTAACTAATTAATTGCATCATATAATATAGTTAATACAAGTGTTTAAAATTTTTGATGATACCATGGAAGGCTTGGTGGGGTGAAAAGTTTTTACAACTTCGGTTCACAAACAGGAGAAAGCACTTTCACACGGGAGTAGTATTAGCCGGAAGCGTAAGTAGTCTGATTCGGAAAGTGGACTAAAAAAAAAGAAGTGTCGAGAAAGAATAAAATGCATAAGTACGTGGAAGTACGTATTTTGTTTCATCGCATTTCATAATCAAGGCAGAGAGGCTTTGTCAGATAAAGTTCTGTCGAAGGCAGTTCGTATTCGATTTGCGATGAGTTTCTCATGTGGTCGTGGATCGACCTTGAAAGTTCGCCTTGGAAAAATCTTAGATCGGCTAGATCCTGTCGGCTAGATGGCGATTGGCAATTGGAGCGTCTAAAACAAGTAGTCAGAAGCGGCATCGGTCGGACAGGGATAACAACGCGGTAGACAGCGGCGCAGTCCGGACGTACTGGCCGTGACACATTTATACCGCAAATGGATACCTAACTTTGAGAGACCACTAACCTGATTCCCTAGGCTAGTATTTCGAATTGTCGGCGGTCTGCTCCTGTTGCGCTTGTCATGTAAAAGCTCCCACTTTCACAGTTCGCCTCTGATATGTAAAAAAGGGTATATTAACCCGCTCGAAGAACCTTTAGAATTTTCATTAACTTCAGAAGAATAAAGATTTTCTAATCGGTCGCGAATGATTCACGTTGTGCGGTTATTTATTTATTTATTTATTTTTTTTTTTATTTCTTCTCTACCGTTGGAAGGGAGCCAAGAGTTCCGTAGCCAATGAATATTTAAAATGTTGAGAATTAAATGCATTAAAAGTATGAATTTAATAAATTGATCGAGTTGCGAGGAGTTAGTTAGCCCGGAACTTTTCATTCTTTATTAAATTCATTAAAGGCTGACTTGCTAAGCAACTCAGCACTTGTTCATTCAGAAGTAAATTTTTTATGATTTTATAAATAATGTTACAATAAATTCCGCGGGAACGTGAAATTTACTCAGGAGCTTACTTTTGTATTAAAAAAAATATAATAAAGTCCTTTATTACGTTCAGTTGAAATTCGCGCAATTTATTATAAGACGTAAGTAGTGCTTTGGCCGAATAAGCATGATTTTAAATATTTAAAATCTGCTTATATCACTTTCTATTTCAGCAAAAGGCACTCGTCCTATGCTTTTACCAATTTTAATTTTTTATGGCTAATAAAAATATTCGAGACAGCCAAATCTGAATTTTAAAGCAGCCAGTTTTGCGTTTTCAAAGTTATTATCTTTTTATTATTCGGATACTTTATTTCGAATAAAAATGTCCTGTAATAAATTTACTCGCAAAAGTTCGTGTACAAATTATACTGCCGAGAAATAAGGATTCCAATCGGATTGCAAAATTCCCCTCAGCGATCTGTAATTTATATAAATGTAGGATTACATTCCTTATGGAATAATGTCGAAAAATATAAGAAATAAATTAATGGCTATCAATCGGAAATTCTCTTATAATATATCTACGAAAGAATTTTCATTCAATAAATAAATTACGTAATAAAGACGTAATAGAGTAAGCAAGCGTATGTAGTGTAATTATCGACTCCGGCTCACCCGAATATCTCGAAAGCTTTATTTTCTGTTCGCTCTCTCACAGTCAGTCGAGTATTCGAATGTATTTATCGATGTAGAGGAAGCGAAGGGCGCGAATCGATTGCTTTCGGGCACGAGGAGCGATTCCGTCTGCTCGGCCTCGTACTGTTCGCCGAGAGGGGAAAAAGCCGACGAGGAAGAAAAAAAAAAGAAGAAGAAGAAGAAGAAGAAGAAGAAGAAGAAGAAGAATCAAGTCCGATGAAGTTTTTCGAATCCACAGGACCAATTAGAGCATCTGATTTAGCGACCGTCGCCGGGTTCGCGCACTCCCTCATTATCTCACTCGAGAGAACGGGAAAATAACTACCGACTCTGTGTTTCGAAACTCTGAAAAATTTATGGAAATGTACGTGGCGGCCATGTCCGGGTAAAGGAAAGGGAAAAAGAGAGAGAGATAGATAGAGATAGAGAGAGAGAGAGAGAGAGAGAGCGTGAGGGCGATATATATATATATATATATAAGGTAGAAGAAATACAGTAGAAGAAAAGAAATTGAAATAGAATGCGTCGGGTGATAGCGACTCGTGAAAACGGATTCGCTTTTTTTTTTTATTATTTTAAGGGAGATGCGCGCGTGGACTGCGCGGAAATTACGTTTTTTCCGATAATTTCGAGAGGGGGGGGGATCGTAGAGGCAGAAATTGATGTTGTACAACGTTGGGAATCCTTGACGCTTCTGTTGTTAAAAACCAATAAAGGCAGATTCTTATCTCTTAGCTGCTTACTGATTTAGATCGGTTTCCGATTTCTTTTGGCACACGGCTACTTGGGCAGATTTTTAATAAGGCGCCTGGCGTGTCGCTGTTTTTGACTCTGTATCGGCCGCAGATAATACAAGATCTAACGTTTAATTGGTAATTATTTGCGCCTTGAATAATTGATAAGACATTAGCTTTTCAATGCTTATGCCCGAGGCGGTAGTCTTCAATCGTAAAATATTTAATTAAAACCGTCTTCTTATACTCGTCGGCGGATGCTTTATTGCCAAGAGTTTTAAAGTAGTAGTAGTAGTAGTAGTAGTAGATTTTATTGGCAGCGATAACGGCATGATTCTGTTGCTATTGAAGTACCAGCTCTTACCTTAAATACTCATGTGCCCTTTATTTATAACATGAAAACATGGAGAGAAGGAATTGTTTATGATGGCCCGGAGAGGGTCGGGGGGGGGGAGAAAAATTGCATTTTCTTTATTGACGATGCGGCTAATGCGATCCAGCGATTCAGCGATTCGTGCTTCATCGAATTAGAGAAAACGCGATGCAGAAATTAGTGGATCGATGAAAGGCATTTTTTTTTTCTTTTTTTTTTTTTTAACGGAGCGAAGCTCTTATTGTTTCGTGCTTTTATTCGGGAAGGAAGGCGAACGGAAGGAGAAATCAATCAAGGAAGATGCGTCGTCTCTTGCTTATTTATATTAATAAACGGCAGAAATATTGATATTTTAACCTCCCGCGCTCAACTTACCACTTTCCGTACGCACACAGTTTATCATTAATTACTCAAAGGACTTTTTCTGAATAGAATATTCATTTAATTCAACAGAAATGATGTACTTACTTATAAAGTCGATTATCGCAGGCCTTCGCATTTCAAATATTCACAAAAGAAATACCTAAACTCGTTCATTATTTTAATTCCTTAATCGAATTAGGCAGCCAGCTCGACAGACACGTATTTCGCGGCAATGCAGTTCTAACAGTTTTTAGTATAACACATAATTTTACGTATAAAGAATTTTATTTACATTCCCTCGATAAGCAACATTTGAGCGACGGTCATGCGCAATACTCGTAATTCATATACTTTATCCTCAATAATAACAAAGACATCCTAAGTAGATATTCCCCTTGATAATGCGATGATACCTGATTTTAATGTTTCAGTATTTTTAAAAAATAGTAACAAATAACTTGATATTGTACCCTTACGAAGTAGCAAGAGTATCATTGGCTTGTGTGTAATAAATACATTGGGGTTATTGGGAAAAAGGCATTCCCGCTGCGACAGAACATAGCCAAAGAACGCGTTGGGATGTCGTATTTGTGAATATTTTCGTTCACTCGTGCTTTCGCTCGATTAAACGGACAAGTTTTTACCACCCCCCCCTCCCCCGCGTGTAAAATCCATTCTAAACGAGAACGTAATGACAAACTACTGGGGCTGGAATTATGATTTGAGTGGATTATTCCGAGCGATGCTCCAAGTCAGAGTAAAAGAAAGAAGTTGGGAGTCTGGCATGAGAGTTGGACGAACAGGTGCGAAGCTGATTGTTTTATTTGGAGTTCGAGCGAACGTAATGTAAAATTTACTTTGGAACGTATAAAAGACGTATAAAAAGCCAATGGATTTTCCGTTACTTTGTTATCACTGGTACTTTGTTATCGTAGGCGGTGAGCCGCGAGTCATCATCGATTTCCCCGAGTCCCTATCCCTACCCCAATAACCCCAATAACCCCAATAACCCCAATAACCCCCCCGTCCTAACCTCCAATGGAATACGGAGTAAGTAGCTCGCGACTGCGGGGCAGCCGTTATCTCGGCTTCCGGGGGCTGTTCGCCAACCGTCGCGAGCCCTTAGCTCCTAACTTATCTACCTACGAAAGTCTGCGGGAGAGCTGCGAATATTTCAATGGAATCTCGCTGGCCAAGTCGAATCTTCTTCGGGGGCATGGACCCGCTAGACAATGGAGAACATTGTGCGAGCTTATTCGAAGAAACGCTCGTTTTAATCATTCGTCTCATGCAAATCAACATCTACGATCCGCAGACTTGATATATATATATATATATATATATTTACGTCAATACGTATCACAGAGGTTTTCGCCCTTTAATTTGTTAAAACTATGAAAACTCCTTAGTGCTCCTGCCGATTATCATTTTGTTATTTCGAGCAACTTTTAACTTACGAAAGCTCTTCGCTCGATCTCTCGAATCGATACGCCCCTACTAAATATTTTAATCCTCGTATGCGCATGCAATTTTCTCGTAGACACGCCATTGTTATGATAAAAATACGGCTTTATACTTTACGGTATAAAAACATGTTTTCCCCACTATGGATATTCCGAGCTCAGATTCCGAGAATACGACTGAATATTCCCTTTTTCCCTTTACGATTACGTTTATCGAATGTACCGGAGCATAATTTTTGTATCTCTCGATTATTTTACGTAAGGTTTTTATTTTTGTTGAAACTTCAGGTTCCCCGTACTTATAATAAAGTGCTTGACAATACAGCTAACCGACGCAAACGAGCGAAAATCTTCCTTTACAATATGCTTCCTTTAGCAACATGCTTGCGAGATAAGTGAAAGCAAAGAGTAAAGAGTAAGAGATCTTCGCGACATTGGAATGTCGCAAAAAATTGTTATTAGCGCGAGTATAGATGTGCGAGAAAATGATAATCTCGAAGACTTTTATGTACTATCATAATCGTCTTCTCCGAGTCCGAGACTCTTTTACACTATGAATTTTCAAATATTTACTTTGGCTCGTTTATTCTACCTCAAAGAAATATATCTACCACCCGGTTCCCGTAATTTCTTTGTTGCGCGCTTCTTCATGCCGCTCGAACTTTTATTCCGCCTTTTGTTTTCTTTATTAGAGAGCCATTCGCTCGAAATCCGACTCGACCCTTGAAGCGAAAAAAATGTTCATGGAATTCGAATGTTTTCCATTCCCTTGCCAATGGAAGTGTATAATGGAAAACGGACTAAACGACCTTTCGCTGCTTAGAGATCCTTCGAGCCAAGGCAACGTATAATAAGCTTAATTCCAATGGCTTGGACATTGAATGTCACATGACCAAACGAGTTATTTACCGATGATAAATACCCTCGTTTCATCGTTAATTAGATTGTATCGACAGTCTCGTGCCCAAAATACCTACAAATAAAAAACAAAAAAAGAAGAAGCTCTAGTCCGTAATTCAACTGTCCCAACGTACGGATACTGTGTAAAAATAAGTACTTTATACAGCAAATAGAGTAACGTATTTTCTAATTTCCGTTAAACTTGGTATTTTATTAGAGCGTTAGGATTTGTTTTTTGTCTCGCTCGAAGTCTGCAAACGAGCTAAAGAAATCACCAGGCCGTAATGCGAACTGGTGTGAATACCGAATTCCGAATAAAGTAATTAATCATTAAAGAATGTCTGGAATTTTTCGTCAAAATATGACATTGAAGCACGAGTCCTGCTAGTACGTAGGTAAGCTCGTATTAAATAGGATATAATTAATTATTCGGCGTCGTAAGGTTCGCTTAAACCGATTGTTGCTACTCCGACAGGTTCGTCGAAGCAACAATTTAACCAATCGTACCCCCTAACCCCTCCCCCTCGCCCTCCCATACACACACACACGCGCGTTCTTATATCGATAAGAAATCCACTTTAATCCATTTTCAGTTTCCGCTTCGATGTAATCAGATCACGTTCCGGTCTCTCGGGAGCCTTTCCTCTTACCAGGGCGTGAATACCGTCGCGGTTTTTTTTTTATCTCGGCTCGTTAAATGCCATAAAATCACGAACGGGCTTTTATTTTTTTCTCTCTCTCTCTCTTAAAGCACACGGTGGCCATTCATCTCATTTGGTAAGGAAAAATAAGCTTACATAGCGCGTGCGTTGAATGCAAATGATTACATGAATGATGAAAGCGACGATCCGAAAAGTTGGAGAATTTTCGTAGCCTCACGGCAGAGTCGGTTTTCCCTTCTCTTTACTTTTCCTTTTCTGTGTAACGAGAAGACGTAGAAGCAGAAGCATAAGCAGAAGAAGAAGAAGAAGAAGAAGAAGAAGAGCACCTTGTTCCCAGTTCCGGAAGCTCGACATTTCCCAGAGGGCTCGGCTACACGGCAAATCGCTCGTCAAAAATAGCCTCGGAACCACGTAGGCGCGCGCGACCCGTCCATTTGCAATTCCCCGAATGAGACCCTTGATTGAATTTTCGGCGGCCCCGGGGGAGAGTGGGGCACGCGTCGCTACGGTCGGTTACGCGCGAGAGGGACGAGCGACACTTATCCGGAAGCTTGGCTCTCCTCTGTTGGATTTTATATCTCGAGGAGTAGCTCGAGTACGTAATCGTCGACGTGCTAAGCGCGGACGCTTAGGTGACTTTGACTTTGACGACGGGGGCAGGTTTATTCAGCCGGCCGATCGATCCCCATTGCAAACTTTATGAAATTAGAGAAGGAAGCCATGAATCTATTTAGCCGTCATAACTCCATCCGTTTAATTAACGGACAGGTAGCTATTAATTAATTTTATATCGGATTATAGGTCTGCATAGATAGCTGCTGCCGCCACCCCTCTCCTCCTCCCCCATCCCTCCACATCGCTTCGGTTGGCAAACGTCTTTCAGGAATAACGGACAAGCGTCCCCCGAAAGTCCCCCTCCCGACTCTTCGTAATCCATTTGCAAATTTAACGCTCTAGACGGCCTATTGCAATCTCTCCTTTCAGTACTTGTGATTTTACAATATTCGATTCAAAGTCATCGATCCGTGCATCGCGTAAAGAAGCGCGTTTAACCCATGTTATGTTATAAAAGCCCTAAAAGCTTCGTAATAAATTAAAATACGATTAGGAATCGTTGTATGGAATTCCCTGGAAATTAGGTATAATCAATGCTTTAACGAGATCTTTTAGACGGAGAAATTTACCGACCCAAATTTTTATTTTATTTATTGATTTACGAGTACACTTAGTGGCGACGACGGTGGCGGCGGTAACGGCGGTAACGGCGGGGAGGGTGGGGCGGCGGGTAGGAAAGTATAAAGCTAAGCGGCTTCTAATGTCGAGATGGCGAAGGAAAAAGATCGGCCCTCGCTGTGTGAGAAACGCGCGTATGAAATTTCAATGCCCGCTTTTATCGCAAGTCGTGGCCAGGAAACGCGTCCTCGGGACGTAAAACAATTCCCTGGGAAAGCTGGGACACAGGGACCATCGCGCAATACATTGATTAAGGAATGGCCGAGCGAGCGCGAGCTGCGGGGTTGCGGGTGGATTAGTTAGTGTTTGTCCACCCGGCGAGCGGGACAAAGTAAATTCGCATATTCCGTCGACTGCTACGCATCGAGATTTATCTCACGAGCGGCCGAGGAGCGCTCGCTTGAAAGTTAAGTAATGAAAGGGAGGAGAGGCTACGAGTTGCGAGCGGTGCTAGTGGTGCCAGTGGCCATCTGCCAGAACCTCTGGCGCCTCCCAACCCCCCCCTCTCCGCCCGTTAATTGTAAATTGAATCGGCCCGCGAGAACGCTGATTAAGTATCGCTCGAGACCTTCGCCGCTAATTAATCGCGCGTTTACGTTTTAATCAAAGCCCTCGGAGCTTTCATCGGCCCTCTTTGCCTCGGGCCTCCTCTCCTCTTACCTTATTAATTGCGCTGCTAGAGCGTATCCACCCGCTCCCCCCTCCCCCCGCGCTTCCAACGTCAACGCGTTCGAGCCGACGGCTTTTCAAAAATAATCAACTTCGTATCAATAGCGCGACTTCTCGCTTCCCGGCTACGAGACTCAGAAAGCTTGGCTTCCCCTCGCTCGTCATGCAATTACAACGAGAGACTCTGCGTATTTGTAATATTACCCCTTACGCTCCCCCCCCCCTCCATCCCGTCCACTGCTGTATTCATTTCGTCATTGCCCCTGTCGAAGCGAATCTGCGAACAATGTGCCGGGCAAACGAGAATAATACCGGCGAATAAAGCCTTCTCCGCAGCCATTTAGTATTAATGGCGGAGCACGAGTGCGGATCCGTAAAAATAATCTAGAATTGAGACGCGAACTTTAATTCCCATCCGAAATTGCGGCCAAAGTCCATGGAGTATAAACAGCGTGGTAATAATATTTTCCCTTAGCTCTAGCGCGATTGATACGACGAGCTTAATCAAGTTCGTTATACAATGTTATTGCCATTGCAAATGTAGCCGAGGCTTAATTGGTTAAGCGTTAAAACGTTACGACTGGATTATTCGCTCCTTTTATTCCCATGGAAATCCAAACGAAAATTAACACTTTTATTCGACATTTTTGTTTACGTACCTCGGCAGCCGAATGTAAAATAACGTTAAATCTCGTATACCATTTGCTAAGCCAAGGATTTACACGGACGATCGCGCATATGTGCATCGATGCGCATGTGCGCGTGCGGTTGCGGGTGCCGGCATCTACTTACGAATCCATAATTGCTAGATTATAAATCACTCGTATACGTGGCTCACCTGTAACATAAGAATACCCGAATTACCTACGCGGCTGATGAAAATCAACTAATTTAAATTCAATATATTATTAAGTTTGGGAATTGAATGGATCTAATTTGCCGGCTGGATTAAATCCAGCTACGTAGCTCTATTTTCTATATAATTCTGCGATGTCGGGACCTGGGTCGTGAAAAATAATAATAATAACAATAATAATAATAACAGCAACAGCAACAGCAACAGCAATAATAATAACTCGAGATTATAGGAATATAAATAATTCGAAATAAAATGGAAGAGCTAATCGAATGGTTTGGTTTGGTAATGGCGGTGTAATAAGATTAGCGTAAGAGTAAGAGGATCGGATGGATTTTATTTACTTATTTCCCGGACAGAGGCTCTTATTTGCACTAGATCCCCGAGTGATATTTAATGCGAGCATTGAAATTTAATCAAACCTTTTGAAGGCAAGCTCTGGAGATGTCGCGCGGAATTCAGAAAAGTATTCAGATACGTTGGTTGGGTGAGCAGAGGGTAAGGGAGAAAACCGGGCTGGCATACGAAAGCTATAAGAATAATCGGGGATGATAATTGCAGCTTGGGTGGAAGAGAGTCTGGCGGAAACATGTGCTGCTTAACCCGTGCACTTGAATAATGCAGCTGGCAACGCTGTCGGAAGCTTGTATAAGGCTCGGCCGCTGCTGGCCGGGAATGTGCGTCGGATGCATATCCGTTAATTTGCCAGGCGATAAGCGCGAGCATGAATAATAACCTCGGAGCGAGCTCGCGTTCTCGGGCGGGGTGGGGGCGGCGAGGGGGGTGGCGTACCACGTACGCGGAGCAAGCTAATCGCGCAAAATAGATTGATCGGAGCCGAAGGCTCGGACGGGAGGTGCCGAGTGACGAGCGGACGGGAGCGGGGTAAAGGGGGGCGGCGGCGGGGCGGCACATAAAGTGCTGTCTAAAAATAGCCGAGAGAGAGAGAGAGAGAGAGAGGGAGAGAGAGCCGTTCCGCGAATCGGAATTCCGTATCTACTCCAGTGAGGGACGGACGGACGGCTGGCGCAATCGGAGCAACCCAATTTCCAAATCGGACTGTTGAATAGGTAGGGAGTGCGCAGTCGCGGCCACGGAAGCGTGAAGAAAGTAAGGCCAGCAGTCACGAGGCAGCAGCCATCTCCGTGGCTCGGTGTACGGGCGAAGCTCAAGGACGACCGGCAGCCGTCCGACATTCGAGCAATTCCATCCTCTTCCATCCTCTTCTCGAGTCTCCGATTACCCGCTCGCGCACCCCAATCACCCGACAGACCCGCCGTCCTCGTCCTCCCGAGCGCCCCTCCGCGACGATAAATAAGTCGAGAGCGCTTTCGAGCCCATCACCACCGCCCCCCTTATTAATAACTTGTTTCGAGTGCTCGAGCTCTAGCGATCGATCGATATTTCTTCCTTTTATTTCCCGATCCTTGCCCGTTCCGCTAAAAAAAAAAAAAAAAAAAACGTACTCGCTACTCCGTAGCTCGAGGACGCGTACAGTGGCACACAATCTTATCGGCTCCTCGCCTTAGAGCTTTATATAGTTAGCATCAATCGCCCATTACCTACGTTACTTAATTATTATAATTTCTTATTTTCGCAAAAGCTCTTGATCATTGCAGCCCCTTTAATCTCCTTGGGTGTCGAGCATACGCAAGAATGTTATCAGGCAACGAGTTGCCCGACTCCTTCCCCTCTAATTTTACTTTCTAGATTTTCTTACGTGATCTTTATAGGGGTACATAATTAAGATAAATGATCGAGATAGCGCTTAATTTGAAAATCCCATGGAAATATGGAGGAAAAGGGTAATAAAGCTTTCAATGATGTCTACATAATTCTCAGTTAGTGTATAAGAAAGAAGCTCCGACTGGGAAAAATCTTCAAAATTATTATAGGGAACGATTATTTAAAAATAATAACGTAATAATAATGTCCAAGGAAAGTTGCTTAATTATTCGCTGTATATATAAGACAGTGTGAGAGAGAGAGAGAGAGAGAGAGAGAGAGCTGACCGATGCGAGGGGGGGGGATATATTCCATTGAGATGCCCGTCCGGTATATAATATTTCATTCCATTAGGTAAAGTTTGCACAGTCCCCTTAAACATGTGTGGAAATTCTTATACTTGATCTTCGGGCTTGTTTACCGCAGAAAGTCGGTCAGGCAGGCTTTTGACATCTGTTACTCGGAAACTCCGAGGCCGAGAGACCTTCCTGCCCAGCTTCCCCGCACTAAGAGTTACAATACAGGGAGGATTGAGGAGATAAATTGTCGGCGAGCTTCTGAGATATAAGTTTCGGGAAATGAGGTATAAAGCTCAGCTAGAAATCAAGGTGGAGGCTGTGGAGGCTGTGGAGGCTGTGGTGGAGGCTGTGGTGGTGGTAGAGGAGGAGGAGGAGGAGGAGGAGGAGGAGGAGGAGGCTCCAGATCGATCGAGGCCCCTTTCATACGCGCGCTCGGAAATAAGAAGTGAAAAATAATCTGGCGTGCCGCAATGGCGGCCGTTTTGTTCTGTTCCTCCGTGGTGGTTGGACGGTTGGACGGTTGGGGTGGGGCTGGGGGGGGGCGCAGGCATAGACTGCTCAAATTAAAATGTTCCATATGAATACGATCGTTAACGATGCCGGTTCGCTCGAGCTCGGCGATCCCCCAGGCGCAATGTAATTTCCTATTTCGGTGCTCGTTAAACTTTTCCCTCTGTGCGTCAAGTTTTTACACAATAATGCTCTCCCGCGCCCCTCCCACGTCCCATACCAAGAGCCAGTTATCTTAGGACCTCCCTACGGAGAACTTTGAATCTTTCATTATTATTGTTGCTCAGAGTTTAGTTTTACTGTTGTTAGATTGTTATTGGCCCCGTACTCCCCGATGCCCCCCTCCCCCTCCCCTCCCCGCAGCCACTCTTTCCATCACGAACTAACGCCACTAATTCTTCTGTATTAATGACTTTCGACTCGCAATAACGTGGGTTTTTGAGCTGCCAAGGTGTCGTCCGTAAATCTACCTTTCAATATTTTAATATTTTCTAAATCTAGAGTACGTGCTTCCGCACCGGACAATCGCAGAAGATCAGCAGATGTCTGCGTCACAGACGATGTACGTCGCTATTAAACGTAGTACGCGTATTACAATAAACTAAGGCCACCTTTAATTTCTGGGAAGCCATGGTTTGGGATCGAGGGAAGAATTCGAAAGTCTTGAAATTACAGAGATATTTGAAAGTTCCAAAGTATTCGGTCCTTCCTAATCCTAGCCGACTTCCCAATCCAAATGAAACTTCATTAAAATCCATTGTACCTTTCCATTAATAAACAATTTTGACTACCAAGCGGTGGCCTAATTGGACGCGGCATAATCCCAGACGTAATCGAATAACATTAGGGAAATACTTATGCCGATGACTATCAAAGTCATACGCAGAACCGTACATTTGGAGAAAAATATTCGCTACGGACTCGGTGGCTCGGGTATGATTGATTCGTAACTTCTTCACTCGTTAAATAACATTTGTCGCTGAAGAGTAAGGAATGTGAAATATACAAAACTTTTGGATTACCTATCTGGCGATAAAAAAAAAAAAATTCGTAATTTACTTCAGAAACGCGAAACCGCAATAGTTGCGTGTATTGTATTAGTTCAAGTTGTATCATAACATGAATAATAGAAGGTTTAGTAGTTCAATCGCTTACGGACTTACGAATAACGTGTGTGCAGGTTAATTAAATATTCATGGCGTCAAGTATAAAATACGTTGGACACGAGGTGATTGTTAAAGGGTATCTTCGTAGCGGAGCGACAATGTATCTGGAGTCCGAGCGACCCTGCGAACTGGAGCATCTCTAGCGGTGCATGCGGGGGCGCGATCCGAGTCAGCAGCGCAAACAAGCGAATAAACATCCGAGCGGATGTGTTCTAACACACCCCTTACGCACGCATCGGGGGCTGTCCGAGGCGGCGGCGGCATCTGGCTCGCCTGCCTTCTGCCCCGTGGCGTAGCTTCGTCTCGGCAAGTGTCGGCCGGGAGGTGGAGGAGCCAGGGTCGACGAAAGCGGTAGGGATGGGATACCTCGGCTTTGTGGTCAGACACAAGCGAAGCTCTCCGGGTACGCGAATGCAAGCAGCAGTTGTTTGCGGTCGGATCGCCAAGAGTAATTGCACGTGGACGTGGTCGAGTTTCCTCGAGCGTTCCCCCCCCCCATATGGAAATTAGGAATCCTCTTGCCCTCCGCACAAATCTTCGGCTCCTCTTCTCATTTCTTCAGCGACTGTTGTCACTGGCCGATGCAGTTTATCCAACAGCGTCCACGGTCACCGTTGTTTTCCCTCTCCCCGTTAAAATTCATTTTGTCCCAGATGCGCTCATTACCATGGAAATTTCCGTTCGGCTCTTGTTGTTTGCCGGAGTAATGGAATTGCCCGTCGATATCGGGGACCGGGAATTCCGGCGCTTCTCATAATTTATTATAATTAAAGCAGAGCCTTTATTCCAATCATTGGCATTTTTATATTCGGGGGAACGAAAGCTCTGAATATTATTAAGAAGCCAGCCAAAGACTTATAATTGTCTCAATATAAGTTCTTCACAACTTTAATATTGAAATAAGTTAAGAAAGCAATGGAGAAGCTTGAGTCCAGGCATTCCTCGTTTCTTCTTCTAGTCGTCTTATTGGACGACTAATGTGAGGAAGGCTCGATCATAGAGAAATCGCTTCGTTCTTAATTCTACTTGATAGCGGTTAAAATGTCGGATACTCCTAAAATACTCGCCCAATAACAAACGGGCATAGAGCGCCGAGGCTCTTGTTTAGAGTATATTGTAATGTAAAGTATTTGAATCTACCGAGACAGAGTCAGACTTTGACACCGAGAACATCACGTACGCGGTTCTAACTAAATTAGAGCTTTCCGAAAATAATTCTGTTCGCCTAAACTAATGTAGAACTTGGTGGTCGACTTGGGAAGTTAACGAATACCAGCTCGAAATATAATATAAAACTAATTCAAGGCGTATTTTCTATAAAAAATTTCTCTCCAACCGTTCACCGGATGAAGATCAGTTTTCGCTAATAATCCGTTGCTTCGCTCCGACATCAGAATCAGCTTGCATTTTTTTTTTTTCTAGTGACTCCTCATGACCGACCGAGGACGAGCTTTTCCAGAAAGCGATCGGTTTCGTTTTCCCGGGGGCGGCGGGCGGGCGGGGAGGGTGAGGATCTCAAGGCGTGACTCATTAATCACCCGGTAATTAAATCATGCTCGAACCGGCGTCAACTACACTGCACCTTCCCCGCTTAATTGCCACTCCTCTCTTGAACCTCTACCCCCCTCACCCCTCACCCCCACATCCCCTCCCGGGCCACTGTCGAGTCGCCATTGCGTCACTTGTCGTCATTGAGCTCCGAATCGGCCGTCTCAGGCTCGAGACGCGTGCTAGGCTTGACTCACCCCTCGCGATAATTGGGGCTGCCTTACTCCTGCGCTCGACGTATCCCGAGTCGAGCGCGGTTATCGGGGCTTATTGGAGAGAGAGAGGCGGTTACGAACCTCCTAATGAACTTGTCTAATGTCTCATTCGTCCTTTTTACTGCGATCTTCACCGTTTCGGCTCGATTCTCCTTACTTTAATTACAATAGGCTATAGTAAAAATCCAACTGCTTCGGTTCACTGATACGATTTCAATTCATTATTCTATTACTTTACTTTTCTTTTATTTCTCGTAACTCGGTTTTTCCTGAAAAACATGTCATTCGAATCTTGACTTTTCTCTTTAACCGAAGCTCAATTACTAAATATAATGTTTACGTACATACGCGGATCTATATATATATATATGTAGTAAAAGATGAGATGACACAAAAGCATCTGAGGATCTTTTGTAAGAAAGCACTTTTATAAGATTGAAATACCGTGAGCCACGTTAGCTTTTAGACAAAAAGGCATTTTTTCGATTTTATATTTTCAATAAAAAACGCATTTTAATTGAACCGCACGGAAGCTCTTTGAATACATGCGCTTTTCTATCATTCCATAGTTTTCACATTTTGATGTAAAACGATACTTAAAGCCGCCACTTTTTCCAATTTCAAAATTGATATTTGAACGTGACCGTTATCAACGTAAAGAATCTTAAAATCATACAATCAACATTTTTATATTTTTAAATACACTTTTCGTTTAATACGTAATGTGATGTATAGGATCTTCTATTTTACGATCGCGAGTTAATTCATTCGTACAATAATATTCACGTGAGAAATCGTAGTCTCGTGCCGAAAATTTTTGTCTTCTCTCAAATTAATTACGTCGGGACGTGGCTTTTACTGGATTATTTTATAAAACGGCTTTAACGCAATGAGATAGGCTTGCCATTTGTCAATAGAGCAGTGGATTATTAACGATTATATATGTATAAGAAAGAAAAAAAGAAACTGTTGTGCGGTATCGTTCAATGGATTACATGAGTTGATTTAATTATTCGAAAGCGTATATCAGATACTGGCCGTACTGTTATGCAAATAAATTGGCTAAACTTAAATTATTCGGGCTAATCGAGTAATTAATTAATTTATAATAACATGCAGTTAAATTTAAATAAGCCGAATTATCCTGTAAATGTAGTAAATGAAAGATATTTATAAATGATTAACTCCGACTTATTTTGCATTCGACAAAACTGCGATTAATACGGACCTTCGGCGGGGCAACATCTATCTCAATTAAAGGTAATATTCATATTAAAGTTTAAAATGGTCGGTGAGAATATATATGGGGATCAGTGATATTCGGATATCAGTGTGGGTAAGATGATTATTATTAGTGGAAATATTAGTGGTAATACAAATGATCCGGTAATAATCCTTGTGCTCGCAAGACCTTCACCCTTCCCTTAAAAAGCTCTCTTCATCGAAGGTTTCGTACTCGTTTTGCCAAATAAAGTAGCCCCGTTGCGGTAACGCCTACGCGCGCATGTGTGTGAGTGGCCGCGCAGGCGTGGGCGTTCGGGCGAGTGGCATCGGTCGCGTACGTATGAACTAGAGAGGCGGCGCGTGCGTCTCAAAAAGGGATAATCCGACGTAAATCACTTGGCGGCTAATATTACAGATATATTATAAGTACGGCCGGTAAGCGGTTAAAGCGTAAAGGGGCTGGGGGATGGGATGGGAGGGGGTAGAGTAGTTTGTGTACGAAAGCGAGTCTTTTGTAATCTCTTGTAGTATATGAGCCGGGATGGCGTATATAGAGCTTTATTGTCGATCCGACCAGACAGGCAACTTCAAATGGAACCTATACACACCTGCATCCCCAATATCCCGTCCCGTCCTGGCTATCCATGGATAGCGACGCACGCAGGCTCGCCTAATGGCGTTACAATATGGATATAAGGATTCTGCGTTAGCTAACCTCGTCGGGGGGGGGGGTGAGTAAGGGAGAGAAAAGCAACGAGGACAAACGGCAAAACTTTTCTTTCTCGCGAAGACAATATGGTGGGGAATGCGACTTCCGGCTTTATCTGTGTCTTCGACTGCATGCGTTGACGTTAGTACACGCGACTCCTGCCGCTATTGACGAGCACTTTATTAACGTGTCATAATAAATAGTTATAAACGAGTATCGTAATATTTTCGAATGCAAGTTAGGCTCAAACAACCAATTAATGAAGCATTATTAGTAATTTTTATGGGCTACACTAGGTAAAGCAGAGAATCTTCCGGATACTCGAATGTTACTCAGAAATGAGGTTTAAATAAACGAAGCCACGTTCCTCGACTCTACAAACCGTGATGGTTTTTTTTTTGTTTGTTTCCTACAGCGGGCGCTCACAATGGTTCTTCTGCGTCAATAAAACGTTATTTCCTCTTTTTGATTGGGCATTATGTACAATTACGTATAAAGCATTTGCTCAGACGGGAGAGCCGCTCTTTCGTGCATTTCACAATTATGAAAATTTATCTTTTATGCATTAGTCGCTCCTTCCACGCTCGATGCCGTTTACATAAAGGATTGCATTATTCAATGAGAAATACTTGTGCCTCTCCGTACCAACTCTACCAACTCCTCTACACATGCAGCCGCGTGCGCGTAATGTAATAATTATAAGACGCGTTGGGGGTTATATGTTACGATTAACTGGTTGAGTTACTACCCGGATTACCCAAATCATGAAGCTATAGAGCTGTTTTTTTTTTGCCAACTAGAGGGCGTCGCGTAGAAATTAATACATATATATATATATTGGTAGAAGATATGGCGCAGCGCGCATTTACGATACACGACCGGTATTATATATTCTGGGAAAACGCGGCCGACCAGCGGCCGTCTCCATCCACCCATTAAACGACCTCCAATTGGACAATCCCCAATTGAGTCGCATCCGTTTTTGTCTGCGCATATCATACGATAAAAGTCGTTTTTTCTATCGAATGTTACCTTTCTTGCGAGAAACCCGAGACGGAAAAGATTTATTAAAAATTATAATCTCGGCTCATTAGTTTGCGTCATTTGACATGGCATTATAAACATTTCATACAAATTCGTCTTTAAGTTGTTTTCTTTAAATGCAAAAAATAGCCAGTGATCGATAAGCACGTTAAAGGTTGAATCAGCCGGAGCTTTCGTATCAAACGTCGAGTTAAAAATTTATTTTAACAAAAACCATTAAATAATTATTTGAAATAAGTTTTAAAACTCTCTCTCTCTCTCTCTCTCTCTCTCTCTTTATCTTTATCTCTATCTCTGTCACAAAACTAAAGACTGGCATTTTAAGGTTTCTAAAGCATTTTCACGACGGTGGAAAAAGTTTGCTGGAAACACATCTAAGTTCCAGCGGAAACTTTATAAAGAAGTACCTCTCACAATTCATAGAAAATAAACAGATAAAGAACATTTGAATTACATAAAGCATCGAACTTTTATTAATAATTTATATGATTTTCGTAAAAAATCCTTCATATATAATTCTCTGTATAATTAAATATAATTTTCTATGGCATTCGATTGCTTCATTCGATGGTAACGACAGCTTTCCCGGTGCAGCATTACTACGGCTTATTACGTTTTATGTCCAATACATTATAAGCCGTGACATTTTATTCTACCAGAGCCGAGTCGATACAAATACGTTCCTTCCCGTAAAATATAAGAACTGTCACGATTTCATTTATTTAATTGAATCATTATATTTTTCGCTATCGGAAATTCTATAAAACCTTTCGATAAACAGTCATAAAAATCTTTATCAATAATAATAATTAAGAATGAATTTATTATCTCGATCTTCTTGGCAAGATTTATTTATCTCTAATTCATGCAATTAGCAACACGTGCAGCATTGTCGTTTTCCGAATGTTGTTCATTACTATTATGCATAAGTCCTATTAATATTTGATTATTCAGTACCAATAGAGAACATAGATAATAGAGAAAAACATAATTTCGGTAATGACAGCTGTAATTTATCATAATTATGTGTATTAATATCCGTTAAATTTACATACGTACTACACTAAGCTTTTCCGAAATAAAACTAAATAAACAATCTATTGAAACATTATTTTTCTACAGTCTTCCAGCTTGATTTACTTATTCATTTTACTGGAACGCATATTCAATTTAAATTTCAGATAAAAAAAAAAGGTAGCAAAGTCATAAATAAAAATGTCGTGCATATCTTTCCTTTTAAATACAGAAATTTTATAATTTTGAATTCTATGGAATACAAATTTTTTACATTCTTATTCGTTTATTTTACGATTTTTACCTTCGTTTTTGCATTTTAAGCCATTAATCCATAAGCATATTATATATTTTTATTTTAATTACATTGTATACTATATGTTTAATACGTAAAAACAGATTTTTTCATGAATTAGGAATTATTCTTTGTAATATCGATATATTTTAGCTAGTCAGTATTTAAAAAAAAAATTCTTCTCATTACTTATTGTATTTTTCGTAAATAAATAATAGTACCTTACACACGAAAGTATTTTTTATAAACAATATATATATATTATTTTATTTATTATTTTATATAACAATATATATATATATACATTTTTATTCAAAACTTCAAAACGAACAATAAACATTTCATAGTTTTATAAAATTTGTTGTTCCTTCTTCACGTTATGCTGGATTTCATTTCTAGACATCCGTGTAATTTAATATTGATGATACATTAATGTTTTTAAATGTAAAGTAAAATTCCAGAGAGAATTTATTGAGAGCAGAATAAAATGAAAATAATTTCATTCGCCGATAAAATGCAAGGAATATATACGTCTCGGATACTAAATTGTAATAAAATTAAACAATTACGTAGAATTTCGCATAACCTGTTAATTTTCTAGCCTACACACAGTCGTGGAATTTAATATCTATATATATAAAAAAAAAAAATAAAAAAAAAAAAAAAAAAAAAAAAAAAAAAAAAAAAAAAAAGAAAATGGAACCGATAAGCCAAAGTTTACTTTTATACCGAATTGATGAAAGTATGGAATAACGTGTACGTAGTCAATCGATTCTCGAGTACAGGCTTCGTAAATTTTTAATATCCTTAGGATGAAGGCGACAAAGACAGAAGACGATAAAAATGAATTAATCAAGAGAATGTGAGTTGTGCAAATTTTATTGTAATGCCGAATCGAATCGACGAAGAATCATCGGGGAAGAATTCGCAGGCGCGTATTATATAATTTCGATAATGAAATTAATCCGTCGGATGAAGCTATAGAATAACCGGCTGGCTCGGCGTTTCCATTGAGTGCCGAACCGAAAAATCCGAAACATTTAGCTCGTAATTCAAAGCCGAGCCCGGAAGTCGGGCCGCGTGCCAATCGAAAAAGCCGCGCAAGCGCAGTGGGAGGGCCCCTGTCGAACGACTCTGGCTCTCTGGCAGGGAAAAAGCGTGGGCGGACGGGCGGGCGGGCGGGGGGGGGGTAGCCGGCGATTGTCGAGGATAACCGGCGCCGGGAAAGCGCGAGCGAGACGTTGCCGGGAAGAAATGCCAGGAACTCGCGGATGAACGAGCCCACGATTCCTGTGCGCGCGAGGCCTATCTTCGAGGATTACTTGGACGACATGAATATTTAGCGGGGCTGGTACCACGGATGAGACACATTGAAATGTAGACCTTACGGGATTTGAATTTTTTCAATACGCTCGACGAATAAATTATCTAAATTCCGTTCCCGCACACTCTCTACGTCCTCTCGCGCTATCCTTTCTACCTACCTCCCCCCCCCCCCCTATACCCCATACCCGCCACTCTATGGCTTAAATTTTAGAGGGACTCCAGCGAGCTCGATTCATGACAATCCGTGCCCTCTGCATAAACAGGCGCTCCATCAAATATTCATAAATACGCGTAACAAAAGACAGGAGAATTTATAATTAATAAATGAAAAGTTTTATTTACAGATAAACCTCAAAGTATAGGATCGTGTCTTTTGGGTCTTGATGTTGGATATTCATCTCGTACTCCCCCAGTATCGAATACTTCTTATCTACGAACGAATAGAATCCAGAATTAATTTTCATCCCCAAGGCAGAATAAGAAAGGGGACGTGAGACCGGTTCCGACTGCTTTGCACCCACCCCCTCCCCGACTAGGCTAATTAGGCATTCTCTTTCTCGCGTAGGTCAGAGGAACGGGGGAATGAAAGGCGCAGGAGGGCAACAAAGAGGTCGAGGGTGTAAGAGGTCGGCGATCGTCGTAAGACCGGCGCGCAATTAACGACGAGTCTTCATTTTGCCCGACCTCGGCGAGATTTGAATCACATTGGCGGGAATATAATTGCACTCGACTGGGACTCGATAATCGTGAGGGGCTGCTTTGGTCGTGTGGGGCCAGCGCGTCACGGCTGCCATGTTTTTGCCATGTTTTCCGAGTTGTTTTCCCTCGACCGGGAACCCAGTCCCGTGACGCTCAACTCTTAAGGGGATTTGGTCCGTGACCGTGCCGGCGCTAAAGCTGTACCCGAAAGCCAAAATCGCGTATTTAGCTGGCCTTTCCAGCTTCGAAAGGTCCGGCAGCATCCCGAGGGCGCCTCCAAAGCATGGAGAATAAGAGAAACTCGAGCCCCGGCGCTGTTTAAGTGCAAAGGCAACCGCGGTTGGCGAGCAGCTTCTTTCTTACTTCTTCAAGTAACTAATTAAATGTACGTACGTACGTACGTACGTGTGTGTGTGTGTGTGTGTGTGTGTGCCGAATACGTTGCACACTGTAAGAGCTCTAGGCCTCAATTTTTGCAAAAAAAAAAAAAAAAAATTCATTGTTTCTAAGACTCATTAAACGTCGCTGCAAAAGTTTAGAGTGCGGCGAGTGGTTTGGGCGAGGGAGGGGAGGGTGGAGCTCGGGTTTCCAGAGAATCGAAACGGATATTAAGCTTCGGTCCGGAACTCGATACGGCACTCACTCAAGTCGCGTCATTTTCAGTATCCGATAAGTAACAATTCTACCGAAGATCGCGAGTCGCGTTGATTTAGCCCACGTAACGTTATCCATCCATTGTAAAGGAATTACCAGACGTTCAACTCATGTTTGGCAACGTAATATACGATCGACCGAAGACTACGGAGCAGAGAGGTCAAATTATTATTAATAATACAAGTTGCGTGCAATGGTCCGTAAAGGGCGCGATTCGTAAAGGCGAAAAATTAGAGGGGAGGCTGCCCCTCGCCCCGGGAGCCTAAGACATTCGCCGACGTAGATAAAACGCAGGCGCGCCTTAAAGGTCGAGAGAGGGAGAAATAATATTTCCTTTATCTGTCGGGGCGTACTTTATCATCGCGTGTATACGCGTCCGAATTTGCCAAAGAAATGTATTTCATCCAGTCTAAGAAATTTTTATATCGCAAGAAACGGTCTCGCTCTCACGATCCTTTTAACGGGGCTGTGATGAAGGGGCGCCATAAAAATGCGACAACCGAGAGCCAAGGAGGAGCCGCCGTCACCGCTCCCCCCCCCCTCTCGCTGAAAACGCTGGCCAGGGGTTCCTTTATCGCTCGATGGCGTGTCCGACTTTGAAGAGTAGGACGGCGCCAGGGATTACGCGAGCTCGGATTAAATTAGACAACCCGAGACCGAGACCTTCGGCTCTTACGATACGGTCTCTCCGACCCCCCCCCCACTCCTCCCCCTACACCCTCACATCCGTATCGACAGCCGCATTTTTATTGTGTCTCTCCGACCCCCTCCCCGCCGCAATCCACAGTCAATTCCACTGTCATAGACTATTCATCTTTCGAAGAAAAACTCTAGAGGATCGGTACATTTTTATTATACATACACACGCACACACACAATCACACACGCGCGCGCGCGCGAGAGCATTACTCGGTCTTGTAATCAATTATCCGGGAGTTCCCATCCTTCGAACCGTCTATTTTTAAGCTTTTTCTCCGGATATTTGTCTTCGCGATCTCTTCCGTATTTATAAAGTCGACTAGAAAATTCAATAAAAATGCCGCTTACAGCTTCCAACGATTCGGTAGAAAACAAACGGAATATGGGCCTTCGTGATTTGGGATGTCGTCGCCAAGCTGTATTTGCGGAACGGCGGCCTCTTTAATTAATCGAAACGCGGCTCAGAGTCACATACATACAGTTACTCTCTGTAAAAGCTCTGGAATGCCAATAAATAAAACAAAATAACAAACATAAAAAAAAAAAAAAAAAAAAAAAAAACGAATAGAAAAGTAACGAACGGGACGTCCGATCATTAGTTGATATGATTATTTATATATAGCCCGTAATGACTGGTAACGAATATCCTTGTCTCGGGGGGCAGGGAGTTTGCACAATTTTCGATCCGCATATCCAGTCGATACTTAACCAAAGCTGCCTAGTCCTACCCTCGGTCGACATTCTCTGCTTCAAAGATCCAGACGGGTCGCACGTCGATTATACGTTTCTAACGAGCTCGTACACAAGTGACTCGACAACTAGAAAGATACGGGGTGGAGGGGGGTGGGGGAGGAGGTACGCGCGACGTTGTAATGGAAAAAGCTCGACTCGTAAATCACGTGACTCGAGTCCGGCTGCCAGGGTTGCCGGGTGGTGGAGGGGGGGGGGTCAGCGGCGATTAAAGAATATACGTCCATCTCCGCGGTTCTTGTAGCTCGGAGTCGTGTATTCTTTTCGCGTGCCTTCGCCGGGAGAAATGCAGGGCAGCAGCTTCAATGAAGGACGATCTCGTTTCTCGAGCTGTCAGTTTTACATATACACGCGCACTCGATTACTGGCAAATCGTCGCGGGCGTGTCGTAAATTATCAAAGCCCGAGAAGAGGCTTCGGCCAAAATGCATTCTTATACCCTTTACCCGCTTGAATTATTTATTTTTCTTTACTTTTTTTTTTGTAATAATGCATTGCCAAAATTGTAGACAGCGGTTATAAAAAATCCCTTACATCAAGAACGCCTTCATTATTTCACTCTCCGTATTTCATTCTATTATAAGTAGCGAACGCGATGTGGCGATTCGGTGATACGTAACAAAATAAAACGTAATAAAAAGAAAATACCACTTTGATATGCGCCCGAATAACTCACGTGACCTCGGCCTCGAATGCGAGGACGAAATTTCTCTCGCTTATCAATGTCCTGTGCCGAAGGGATTTCTCGAACGAACTCGATCATAAAATTAACCCGCACGTAAGGACATATTTTTCGAACGAAAGTTATAATCTTAATTTAATTTAAATGCCTAAGTGTCTGGAGTCCATGTCGTGCTCTTAAATTAATGGGCATCCAGCTTTAAAGAGTTTAGTCTTGACATTGGCAGATTACATTGATACGTTCGAGATGCGAAGATCTTGATAAACACTTGATAAAATATGGGAAATTAATGGGAGGCAGAATTTTCAAACAATAGCGTATTTAATCAAATGAGCCATGAGATTCCTAACCTATAAATTAGTGGCAGAATATTTTTCTTAGCTCAGCGAGAACTAATTTTCGCGTTACAGTCGTCGAGCTGAACCGGAGATATAAATCCAGCCAAGTTACACATTAATCAATGTACGTAAATAAATATAACGCCATTAGCAACATTTTGCAGTTTAAGTTGATTTATATCGCATAATTTATGTATCAACTTCGAAACTGAGTGAAAAAACTAAGGGAAAAGAATCTCGCACGCTTGCTTACGATATAGCGATAATTTTTTACATTTAGGTATCTAATGAAAGTAAAAAAAAACACTTCCCTTTTCATGTAATTACCATTTAAAACAACTTTATAAAACTTTATTAATAACGTTTTGAAAACAATCGGTTAATAACCGAAGCTAATACAATGCAAACAGCCAAAGTTTTAAAGCGTTTTCAATGTATTACGATATCTTTGTTTCTTCGTATTGAGCAACGTACTTAAGACACGTCGCTAAAGAAGTATCTTTTTGAATCTTTAATGAAGAGACGCGCAAAAAATTGTATAAATTTTGTAGGTTATTATCATAAATGAATCGTTCGGGAAAAAAATATTGAAAATGTCAGGGAAGACTAATAGTTTACTGGAGAAGAAATAATCTTATATATTATTCATAATATATACAGAATTAGCATGGAGGAAGGACATTTAAATTTTTATTACATAAATATACGATGATTTTAGTTCGGAAAGATCGATTGTCAAAATTTACTCGAGTTATAGCTTCGTAGAAGTATTCCATTAGTACGTCAAGACGGCCGCATCAGGATTATTCAAACAGTAGTGAGCGTGTAGACAAAGAATATCATTTACACGGCAGTGGATTTACGGTGTAGGCCTTATAACAACGACTTATATCGTGATAAAATGCTACAAAATACAAAATATCGATATTTGAATAGCAACTATTTATTGCCTATGTATAAATGTACACGAATGATTTCAATTCAATTTAATCTGGAACTGAATTTTTTTCATGCCTGTTATCGCGCCTGCACATTAACTAAGTATTTTTATTTCGTAGTATATAAGAAACCGTTTTGGAATTAACTTAGCAAGTATGCGAAAAGTGCAATATATGCAGGAGACGTCCGATTGTCAGCGCAAATTGATACGTTCTGAAAATGGCTATCGACGGTGAATATCATCTGCTATTCGGTAAGTTATTTCATCTCCATTTAAATATGCACCTTTCGTTTCGGCATTAACTCCATTTGAAATTTCGAAAATTCTTGAAAATTTATTTTCAGGGTCACAATATTAAAATTACTTTAATAACTTTGTAATTGTGAATTCTCCAAATTACTTTTATCCGTCATATTTTTAATCAAGCATTCCCTTCGGATTCACGTTTGAGAACGGTCATTCTAATTTCAATGGATTTTCATCCGAATATTATAATAACACTATTTATTTGTGTTCGAATTTCGAATTCTGCCATTTAAGCTAAATTTACGCAAATCTAACAGTTCGAGTAAATATTCACCAAATTGCTTGTTGAATAAATATTTATAAAATATGAAAGCATCTGAACAATAATATCGTAGGATAAAATATTGGAGTTTTTATTACTTTTAAATTATTAAAAAAAAATACTATAATTATAATGGTAATAATAAGCAGAAGTAAGCGTGTTAAGAAAGACTTTTTATTGAATAGTAAAGTAAGGAAACTTCAGAGTTCGGTTAGTTATATATAGGATACGTTTTCACTTAATTCTCTTTATGAATAGCCTGTTATTATAAATCAAAAGTATTTTAGCTGAGAGTAACATGATTTTGCTTAAAATTAAGGTGTATTCTCTTGTATTCTGAACACAATCGATGCCTCATTTATAATTGAAATCTAACATTTAATCACTTTTCTAATTTGTTTATAAATAAGTGCTATTAATAATCATAGAGTATGCTTGGATTTTTATATAAAGTGGTATTTTGCATTTGTTTGAGTGTTACGTAAGGAAGTCCTTAGAAAGTAAAAACAGTATTTTGTATTGCATAATTTACATATTCAAATTATTAAGATTTTTATCAATATAATGCAGGCTAAAGAATGTACATACAAATAGGATAAATGATTATTTTTTAATTTAAATACAGTTAAAAGTATATGAAAAATAATGAGCACATAATGAAGTAGAAAAATAATATTTGTTAGTTTGCGGTTACAAGAGTAAGTTAAAAAAAACTTTCCGTAAAGAAGAGGATCCATGTCCCGAGGAAAGAATTTAATATATGTATGTATGTATGTATGTATATTTTAATAGGGAATATTAAACTTTTTCTAATATAATCCAGTAGTAACAGTTTAATTGCATCTCGAAATGTGGAATTAATGGAAGAAACGGAAAATGGCGAGGGAACAATGACTTGACTTTCTAATAAATAATCTTTGCGAACAATGAGAGAATTTCATTTCTATAGCTCTATCCGAATGCATTTGCCGCAAGTATTCGAATAGAAAACAGAAGGGGTGAAAAGGGTCGAGGGAAAAACGGCGAGGTACTCGTTTGTATAAATGGTAGCGATGGACAGGGATTTTGGATTGGATTGGATTGGATTGGATTGGGGGAGAAGAGAGAAAAAGCGGTGCGCAACGGCCTGCAGACGAGGGCACGAGAGCAGGAAGCTTTGGTCGCGCTTGACCTTCGACGGAACCTAACGTCTTCCTTTTGGATTCATTTTTATCTGCCATTCGTCATTTGTGCATGTCTGGACGCTCGTACGCATACATTGTTCATAAAGTAAGTTAGTACCGACTTAGCCGGCTTCGTGTAAAACTTCTGGTTTCATTCCTAGCCTATAAACAGAATTTTGTATGCAGAGCACACATTATCCGAGGGTATAATAAAGTTAACAACCGGTAGCGGTATTTATACTTGCAGTTAGAGTGGAAAGCTGTAAAGATGCGTTCCTCGTTAACCGCATCTTATTATTAAATGTAATTTTTACGTCATGTTTGACCGCATCCTCGGATTAACCACTGAATACCGTTTACCTCCTTCCACCCATTATTTTTCTCATCCTCTTTTAATAATTCATTAAGAGTGCCAAGTGTTATCTGTTCAACTAAAATCCTCCGAACTTTAATTAAAACTCCATGGGTTTAAATTGCAGTTAAAACTCGTAATTATTATTTAAATTGACGCTTTATCAAAGTATATTAAATTTTCACCTTAAAACTGATACTTCTTAGTAGATTTTCGTAAATAATAACTCGACGATCGCTACCCATTAAGCACTTTATTCGGCTTTTTTTTTTGTTTTTGTTTTCGTTTTTGTTTGCGTTTTTGTTTTGTTTTTGTTTTTAAATAAATAACGATTATCATTGATTTTTTGAAGCAATTCATTCAACGAGATTTTTTACTTAATTACAAATTTTTAACTTTACGTAAAGTGTGTGTAACGCAACTTTATTGTACGAGGTTATTATTGCTTAACACAATCAAATATCATAGAATTAAAACGGAATTGTTGCAAAGTAAGGGCACGAGAATTCCGGAGGATGATAATTATTTTGCTTATAAATGACTTCTTAAATTGACCCAATTAATAAAGTTTCAATTATACGAATAAGGTGAAACGAAACAAAAGAATAAGAAGAAAAAAAATATAATTATAACGGAGCTCTTGTAACTTTTGAGGTTATAGTTTTTTATCGATTGTTCATTCGCCTGTCCTTTCGTCAGACAATTGTAGGACCAATTGATTCGCGACGAGAGCATAGGAATGATGGAGGCGTATTAATTAAATTTATACCCGAATTTTTCGGTAATTGTATTAAAAGAATAATCGGTGGATTGCATTAATTAACGATTGCACTGATGATAGCCTTACAATAAGTTTCATTGATTTTCTCAATATAAATTAAGCTTGTGTCGAGCGTGGAGATAAAATTTATAAATATTGAGATACAATAGGCTACAATAGAGTATTTATTCTATGCGATAATTATGTCGAAACAGACGATGGGACTCGGGTCTGAAACAACTGGAACTTATCGATAGAGATAAGTGAAATGTGCTCGATATATCAAGACACAGTAGTTTCGCTTGAATTAATTATAAATATATCAGTGCTGAATTCTAGAGAGGTTGTATAATATAAGCAGGCTGATCTTCTCTTCTTGCGCTACGAGCAATTAATTGCATTTATAATTGCGCATTTCATTTTAACAATGTCTGTATAGATAAAAAGGAACGTTGAATGCAATTACTGTTATGCAAAATAACATACGAGATGAGAAACACAATGAAAGCTTCGCATGCCGAGATGATATTCGTAGATTCAATGTGTCGGGTGCGCGTGTACCAAGTGTATGCATGTACAGCGAGACATAAAGAGTGACAGAGAATGGCGGTGCGGCTGCAGAGGAGTGGCTGGCGGGGGTGAAGCGCATCGTTGAGGAATCTTGATGCGAGAGACTCGTGTCTCATTAGTATCCGCGAAGCATCGAAGATACAGAATATGTAAGCCCTATAAAGAAGAACTAGAGCAGATTGTAGGCGCGCTAATTTCGTCTCCATTTAAAAAGTACCCCCCTCCTCACCCCTCCATCCTCCCCCTCACTCTCTCTCTCCTGAAGGTCCTATTCCCTTTAGCGCCTCCCCCGCCCTTAAGCGTACCATCGACCTCAGCCTTCCGTAACGATGGTTGTTAGGCATGTGCATGCACGTGATGCACGATTAATCACTCCCAGTCGATCCGCTCTCTTCTTTATCGGTCCTCTTTTTTTTCTTCTTCTTCTTCTTCTTCTTCTTCTTTTTTTTAACTCAAACAGTCTGCTCAGGAAGGATTTTTCCATAAGCTCGACTAGTCACGTCGTTTATTTGAGAAGACGCGAAGCAATGTCAATAGCCGAATGCCCCCCCCGCCCGCCGTTTCTTTCTCGTTTCGAAACAGCTGATAAGAAAATGTATTACTTTAAACAATTGTCTGGTTGACGCGTGCAACGGACGAGACCGAGGAAACTTTCCTCGCCCGGATCTAATTAGTCTGAGCAGGTGTATTTCGAAAGCTACCCCTTGCCGCGGACGTCGCGCGAAGCTCGACGAGAGTCTCGAAAAGCATCGCGAAAAACAAGAATAACGAACAACAAAAGAAGAAGAAAAGAAGGAAGCAAGAGTATTGTCGCTGCCGTCGCCGCAGCCGCCGCCGTCGCCGCCGCGGGGGGGACAAAGTCCGGGAGACAATATGCTCGGGATGGATCGGCGATGATACGAATCGCATCTTTCACACCTTTTGCTGCCTCGCGACGTTCGCTACCTCGTCCAGCACCAACAGCAGCAGGAAGAGGAGCGTGAAATAAAGTGAGAAAAAAGTATATGGACAAAAAAAAAAAAAACAAAGAAAGAAAGAAAAAAAAGAATGCAAGTGGCTCCTTTGGGTAATTAGTAGTGGCGTCACTTGACCCAAAAGCTCGCGTCATCCCCGAGTGAATTTTGCGCGCTGACGTCCGAGATTATCTTTTAACTCGGAGCGTTCGCACGCTCGCGACTTTCGACCGGCAGGCAACCCCGAGACAAAAGAATGATTACCTAGCTTTTCCAACGCTATTCGCTCTTCATGCCGCACCTTCCCCCGCTCCCCATGCACAAGCCGAATAAATATTTCCGAAGCCGCGATCGTGATATTACGTCGGATCCAATACAATAATCCTCCTCCTCCCCTCTCCCCACCATCTTCTGCCATTTCAATATTCCATCGATCCTATTTATTGTATTTAATATTTTTCACGGCCTCTCTAACCTCACGTTCCTCCAGTAGATCGAACGCGATAAAAGTTATTCGATCACGAAATCGAGGCCATTAGAGTCGATAAATTTTGTAATTGCAGTTTTCTTCTTTTTTTTTTTTTTTTTTTTATTTGCCTTCTGGGAGGAAACGGAAAGAACGTTTATGAATTATAATTTCCCTGTAAATTTTATCGTAAAATTATTTATTACCTTCTTTGCGCGGCGTAATTGAAAGTTATCTTTATAGCCGAAGACGTTGAAGTAATTACAGCACTTGGTATATAATCTCAAATGCTTTATGTAACCGACTTAATTACAATTTAATTCTTCGAACTAATTGAACCGGATAATTGTCAGATAAAGCGCGTTTAATTTCATATTAAAAAAGGAAAGGGAATCCCATCGATCCTACCTCGCGGTAAGAATATCATTGAAACACGATCTCGTCAATGATCTCGGTCAGTAATCTCTCCTTGATTAATAAGTGAAACGATCCTTTGTTATTTTATAATCGTAACTTTTCCCGGTTTGGAGGCATCGGCGGGGCTCCATCGATCGGATTACCGGTGAACTCTCAACGGCCAATAATTCTTAAATAATATTAAAAAAAGCATCGTTCCCCTAAGGCGAAATGTTCGGTAAATAATAATGGACTGTAAATTAATACCGACGTGAGAGGATTAAAAGCGGCCGAGGAATCCTATTTTCTTCCCTGGCGTTCAAAGCGGGAGCTTTATAATGCATTAATAAATTCCAATCGCCCAGGAGAAATTAAATATAGAGCCGAGATCCTAGAATCGCGCAATATATAAGCCTCGACGAGTATGTCAAGGTTGAACAAAGTCGAGTCCTTCGCTCCAATAGGAGACATACGATATACACATACATAGTCGAATGAACAGAGCCGAGAAGATCATTACGAT
Organism: Ceratosolen fusciceps; assembly: GCA_018883505.1. NCBI lineage: Eukaryota > Metazoa > Arthropoda > Insecta > Hymenoptera > Agaonidae > Ceratosolen > Ceratosolen fusciceps. The sequence continues at coordinate 10,937,428 of RCIC01000006.1, read as the reverse complement.
CCCTTTATTCATAATAATAATAATTATTATTAATGTCTTATCGAGAAGGAGCGAATGTATGCGTACTCCTTTTTCTTTTATTTAATATGCCTTTCCGTCGCGCAGTTTCTTAAACAATTTGTCTTCGTGGAGTTTTGTTGCGAGATGTCTGCGTATGTAGACGCAGACATCTACGGGTACACGCTCTCCGCCCTTGCCTTTTCCCATCGACCGATGCGGTCAGTGTCCCATACACACATTCCTACACATTTTCTGTTTTTTGCTTTTGCCTTTTGTTTTATTCTCCCTTCTCGGTGGTAAAAATTCTGCATTTCCTCTCGACCTGGCGATCGAATCACAATATTTCCCTTAAATTAACGATTTATCTAAAACTTACGGAAAAACTGCTCTAATCTCCCTCATTCGTAAATTTTCTGGAATTCTTCCTATTCCGATACTATTCCTACAACTCGAAAGCGTTAGAAGTTCGGAGTTCCGTAATGTTTCGTCGCAGGCGTGCCAACGGCTCGCGAAGCCTATAAGATTCTCCCTCTCTTTCTAACTACTCTAAAGAGCCCGACTCGCCCATGCCTGTGCTCTCGCTAAATTTAAATCCGACAATGGACGTAAATAAAATGCCTGGAGCAAATTTCTCGATTGCTCCTCCATAATTTCTACAGAATCCTTAAACAATTTTCACAGCCATCTCTCTCTCTCTCTCTCTCTCTCTCTCTCTCTCTCTCTCTCTCTCTGTTATTAAACTTCGAAAGAGATCACATAAATTAGTTTACTCCGGATCTTTACGTGATTTAAGAATCGTCTAATTGATGAACTTGTTTGTATAGCTTTTAACGACACGGAAGAATATTAATGTATTTAACTGTAAATATAAATGTATAAAGGTATTTTGTAAGTTCTTAAGGTACGACGAGTTTATCGACGAATTCCTGAAGCTTAAACTAAAAGCTCTTTAATGTACGTATACGTGTAGGTGTATAGATCATTACGTGTACGGGACAAATGGAGAAGGCGTAGGAAGAGAAGGTCGTGGGTGGAAAGTTTAAGATTTAATAAAATTTAGCTCGGACCAGACCGTCCTGGTTAAAAGATTAATTCTAACAGATCGTAATGAAATAAAACGTATCGAAAATCACGGGAGTGCATCGGAGCGGAATCGGAACTCATTAAAAGCACTAGAAAATCCAGTCGCCCCGGACGAGGAGACAAAGCCACGGGGAGATTAGGGAAAAGCTTAAGAATTTCTTGCTTCTCTTACTTTCCATTCGCTTTACTAAACGATTTTCTTAATCTCGCTAAGATCAAGTAAGAACTTGCTGTATTACGTGTATTTCCCGACTCTTATCCCTTTGCGCCGCTGACAACTTTTTGATCCTTGCATAAAATAAAAGAAGAAACACCTTTAATAGGATTCGTTCTTTTTTTTTTTTTAAATTCATTCTTCTTACTCTACTGTATTACTCTACTGTATTTATTACTCCACTTGGCAGATTATAAAAACACGCAACAACGCATTGCGCTCGATTAAAGAAGAAAAAAATTCTGAATTTATTAAAGAATTGACTTTATTTAGATTTTATTTAGATGTGGCTTGGCTGTTCAAGTGAAGTAAGATGAAAGTAGCCAAAGAGAAAGGAATCGTATAAACTTATTATCAGTAATGTATGCGCAGCGACGTAGTTCCGCTAATGTAAAAAAAAAAAATACGAGCTCGCGGATAGTCGCCCTCCTAATGGCCGTGGTATAATATAACCAGGTTGAGAAGGAGATCGCTGGACGCGGTTGCATTGGGCTCCGACTTATCTAGAGAAAAAGAGGGCTGGGGGTTCGTCGGAGGGTTCGTCGGCGCCTGGACACCAGCCAAGAATAAGCGTCGCGGCTCCATGATTTATTGCCAGGATCATCCCCGTCCTCGGTTTTGACTCCTGCTGCTGCGGCGAACGCTTCCACGTGATCGTAGCTTTCCTGGTGTTTTCCATCCTCACCATCCGTACTTCCCCACCTCTCACTAATCGACGCCCTCTCCCTTTGTAGTGCAACTCCAACTGGAATTCCAGCTTCCAAGGGATGCGCCCTTTTCCGAGAAATCGCTACCGAATTCGGAATTTACCGTTCAATTCAATTGACTGGAGAATGTTTACCATCGGCAAGCCGTCCGCATTCCATGTATATAATGTCTTTATGCCCTAGCTAATGAATGGTATTGTTAGCCAAAGATAATACCGGCATTTTAAGGATATTTCTTTTGTCTACCCCCCCCCCACGTCTACCTGTCACTCTTCCGTCTCCCGTAATGGATAATTACTCATCACCACAGTTAATTACAAACGGTGATTTATCGTTTTACTAAATTTTAATGATTTATTATCGACCGAGTTTAGCTGTAGATTTTCCTAGACTTGAACACGTTTATAAAAATCCACGCGTCGAAAGCATTTGATTGTTCGATTAACACGTATACGTGTATCGAGAGGTACGAGGTCAATAACGTCAAACGACTATATTTTCTTCTTATAAAGAAGATGTGATGAAACAATATAGCCTTTCAGGCGAAGTAATTAAAATCCAGGTATTTTTCTGATGAAAGCGAGGCTGGCTGCGCCAGTTAATAAGCTAACGAATACTCTCGTAGACTTAGCTCGAGTATTATTAATTATCAATTTACGAAATCGGCCACCTTGATAAAACACTCACGCATAGATTAGCGGATTACGTAAATCTTATGCAAATGCGATATTTATGTATATATATTCATACATGTACGTATATGGGAAGATCGCGGAGACTAGTTGTGGCAAGTTGCGTCTTACGGTTGGATGGATTATCTTGTAAACTGGAGATGCATTTAACAAATCGGTTCCCTAAAGATTCCGATTATATTCGTTTATATTCGTTTATATTCGTTTATTACGGGAATGGGAGGAGGGGTACAGAAGGGGTAGGGACTATAAATAAATAAGACAGCTGGATTCTTTTTAGTCTTTGAGTAAAGGCAGCGGCCGGGATAAAGTAAAGCTTGAAAAGCTCTGGAGCAGAGAGAGAGAGAGAGAGAGAGAGAGAGAGAGAGGCGCGAGACAGTAAACGAAGTTAGAAGTACTCGAGTGCATTAAGGGGCGTAATAAAACTCGACAGCCGTGTCTATTAACCGATCGCTCGTCGCTCAAAGAGACACGGGGCGAAGAGGTAAAGGCTCGGCTGTAAATCGGGGCTGATTATCCGTTTCGATTGGGCGGGCGGACGGGCGGGTGAGGAGGGGAGCCTCGGGGGTCTTTTGGCAAATAATTATAAAGACGTTGGAAACGCGCCAATGACACTCTTTGATCATCCTGACGAGCAGTCGGCTTCCTCTCAATATTCAATGAGTTAATTAACCGGTTGGAAAAATAAGAGAGAGAGAGAGTGTGGGAGAGGTGGGGGGGGGGGTCGCGGCGAGGCAAAGCGCCGTCGGCAGTCTTATCCTCGTGATATTAAATCGCTACGCTAAGTGAATGTTATTCCCGAATTAGCGATAGGGAATTAATCATGCATGGCGTTTCGCCTTATTTCGTTTCGCTACTTGGCGCATAGTCGGTCTGCCAGAGAGCGAGAGAGATGATAATGTCCATCTTATTCACTTTATCCTTAAGAGCTAATTATTCCAAGTTTTTCATGAGATCGAACGAAGCGAAGGGAATAATGGATCCTTTCGCATCGAGAGCTTTTTTCCGTAGGTACGTATTTGCGGTAGAAAACGAGCGCACCTTATGAAAAATTGAATATATACGCTTAATCCAATTAAACCGAAAATAGCCGCATTAGAATTGATTTGCCAGCCCGTATACGAGATAAGACGAAGATCAGAGGCTCTATAATAACGAAATGGGAAGCCGCGGGAGGAGTGGTGTCATCGAGAGTCGCTCGATTATTAGAAATTTATATAAAGCTCGCCGAAATAGGCAGTTTTATTAAAGCACGTTTATTGAATTAAGTAGGTAAGAGGGAGTTTGTATAAATTGTACGCTCGGGGAGGTATTGAGTGGTCCTAGTCCTCCTTCACCTCGTCCTCCTCCTCCTCCTCCTCCTCTCTGCGAGGAGAGGGACCAATTCCTCGAGTAATCGTTCATTGATGGCCTTCTTAAAACGCGACTCGGCAATAAAGTAACGATAAATAAAATAAAATAAAAACCTAACGGCGGATCGGGGTGGGGGGCGGGATCGGTAGGAAGGTAGGATCGGCGTCGTCGGCTCTCTCATTCACGGCGACTCATTTTCACTTGCATCGCCGTAAACTCCGGGACGTCCCGATTATGCTCCTCCCGCACTCTACGACTTCCAGACAGCGAAGCTGCGCCCGCAGCAGCGCCATCATAAACTATTTTACTGCCCTAGACGAGGACGCCGCGGCTCATGGTCCATAATAGGGGTCGATCGCACCCCCCCCCCCACGCGATCACCCAAAAGAAAAAAAATACCCGGCTCTGAGTCAGTCAGTCGCTTGATTTTTATGAGTCAGGTAGGCTCACCTCCTCCCTTCCCTGTTACCGGAGCTTGTATTCGTAAACTCGCCGGACAGCCGAATTTATCCGCCCTCCGCCCCCTTCCCCTCACCCCCTACTCACCTCCTGCACGAATTATAATCTGAATCTCGCGGTCCTCGTGGCCGAATGGCCAAATGGATCAGCATACATAACGTATCCGTTATTCGTGTTAATGCGGACCCCCACATACATCACCATTAAATATTTCACCTTGAATTCCCACCGATTCTTCCCACCGAATTCGGGAAAGCGTCGGAAAATTCTTTCAGACCCATCGTAACTTTTCTTCGCGATTCGTATTCCAAACGCGTATGCTTCGACCCCCCCCCCACTTCCCTTCCGCCCCCCGCCCACCCGCTCTACAATTAAATTCAATAACCAAGTCAATTAATTCTCCGAAACTCAAGGGAACCTTTGGATCGGATGCAGGACGTTTATATATCAGCATAAGCGTCGATTTAATCGCACATAGCAACCACGCTGGCTAAGTTTCGATCCCAAAGTACAATAAACATTCAACTTGATTTACGAGTATTATCAATTTTATACGACTGGCCGTCAGATCCCTGGTTCTCTGCCATACGGCAGAGGGTAGCATGGTTTTTATTTATATATATACATATACATATATAAAACATCGATGATTTCGTTATAAAATTTGTTTTACGAAAATTTCAAAACAATATTTATTATCAGTATTGTTGCTTTTCACGAGAGTTAATTTGGAATCGTCGTATTAGTTGCGTTATCACTGTTAATTAAAACTTGCCAAAGCAACGTCACTCGAATTCCGCGGATGGCGTATAAAAATTACGATCATCCATTGTTTAACGATAATACCGATCGATAGAAAGTCAGATCAGAGGCACCCATGCGAATGGCTTTGCTTAATTAATAATAATAGCCAAGTAATCTTTCTTAGTGAAAAAAAAAAAAATAAATAAATAAATAAACAAACGAAAAAAATCATAGTTACTACGGTATTCATTAACTAGTTGCTCTCGCCTTTTTGCTACATAGCTCTATAAAGATATAAATTAAGTTTTATAGAAGGTGTAAGACGGTTACGGCGCAGGCGATCTCAAAGATCAAGGCCGCGATAGTTTGTTCCCGCACTGCGAAATATCAAACCACGACGACATCGTCGTTTCCGTGGAAAGTAGTTGCCGCGAACTATCGGCTCACGCTAATGTTCCTGGAACTTTAATTACGAAACAAGTTGTAACCTCCTCGATCGCGTTACTTCATGACTTACTTCGATTATTACCCCTCCGCCCCCGTCGTACAACAGCGTGTAAAGAGATATAAAAAAAAAGGAGAAAAAAAATGATCTCTCTCTCTCTCTCTCTCTCTCTGGATGAATAGCGAAAATCGTCGCTTTTAGTTCAAACTTGTTTTATTTTTTCTTTCTTTCTTTCTTTCTATCTTTCAATAACTGCTTTTGTTTTCATTTTGTTTTTCTCTTTCCTTTTATTGTTGTTAATTTCAATGCAGCGGACGGCGCGATGTCATGTTCACTTTGACGAGCTAATTTTTTCGAATGTTTTTAATGGAAATCCGTAAAGTAACAATTTCAATTGTAAGTAAAAAAGGAATAATAAAAAAGTATGCGGCTATTTTTTAATTAGTGATTCCAGAGTTATTATTTCTTTTCTTCTTCTCCTTATTCTTCTTCTTCTTTTTCTACTTCTGTTACGCAAATATGTTATTTACGCAGTATTTACTCGATATGACGAAGCAGAGGAATTTCCTAGCCATACTCGATCCGTACAGTCACAAAGCCTTTTAAATAATTATCATGTTCGTTTCGAAATTTCTTCTACCGCCGGATAAAAGTATGTATTTTAGAAATTGTCGTGCTCTCACCAATTGTACAATAATTCTTCTATCCGGAGGACATAAAGTTCTTCAGTGAACTTCAGGGTAGAGATTAAATTTTATCGATTTTCGTCCAGGATCGGTCGAGCGGCAATAGTTTTGCAAATAATGGCTCCCGCTTAATGTTATTCAGAAAAATACTTGGAAAATTAGACGGATTTAGTCGTTGGTAGTAGGAAAGTTCTTTTAGATCAAAAGACCCTTCTCAGTAAAGTTGTTGATCGAATGATTTAAGAGTTGCAGGAACATCAACAGTCATTGATTAACAGTGGCAAACTTCTTTCCTTTCCCCCCCCCCAAAAAAAGACTTCATTTTAACAGGTTACAAACGCCACCGCGACCACATTGCTCTCCTTTTTTACCACTAACTTTAAATTTAGCTTTAAATGGCCGAGGTATCTATCGCGTGTATCATAAAATTCGATGTATTGGTAATATTTAGTTGCGCCGTCGTGTAATGACAATGACAATGACAATCACAATGACAACGATGACAATGACAATGACAATGATAAAAACGTTGCCACGCGAGGCGTCTACTACAGTCAATGCCTGGCCATTAAAATTGGTAACAGTCATGCATTGACTCAAGGATGTAATGACTTTTCTTTGAAAGCCCGAGCGTGAAGATAAGTTCGTTTGGCCGAATCCTCGATAGGAGGAGGATCGAGCGTCTCGAGAAATCCTCGGCAAATGCGATCAGTCAGGCGTGCATGAGATTTTCCCGGGCATTTTCCAGGCAGGAGTCAAACCACGTATCGAATGAGTTATGCACAAAGAATTTCTACCCTCGGCCTTGGCTCGCTGCTTATTCGCTTTTATTCGCTCGTATTCACTCGTATTCACTCGTATTCACTCGGCCTATCGCAGTTGCCGTACAACGAAACACAGGCAGATGCGCGCGTCACCTTATCCAATTCGCATATCCGATCAAATGAAGAAACGTGTTTGAGTCTATGCATATTTACTCTCGGCCGCCTCTCTCTCTCTCTCTCTCTCTCTCTCTCTCTCTGTCTGTCTGTCTGTATGTCTGTTCGTTGCATTATTTGCTCGAGGACTGCCTGCCGGGGCGTAGGAGCGTCGCCGCGACGACTTTTCCGGATACATTATGGATTCCCGACAGCCAGACATTTTTATGCGTCTCGCTCCGTGGAGACGCGCTCGCTCGTGCTCTCGGGGGTGCGGGGCCGAGCGATGCTTGGCGCGCAGTGGCGGCGGGGAGGTCGGAGGTGGAGAATCACTCGCGAGTTCACTCCCTGGCTCGGCTTTATCTCGCGGAGCTGCGGCGCGCTCTCGGATCCTATCGAGGCCAGGCTGATACTTTGGGGAGTATTCGGGCACAGAGGCCGACCCTCCGTACCCCACCTCCCTTACCGACCTCTGCACACCCTTATGCGCCCGTGCAACGCGAGTCATATTTGAGTTAGAGTTAGGCAGTAAATAACGGCCGATCCCTGTACTGGGGCTACGATTTATCGGGGATGATTATTAAGCAACATCGCCACGGTATATCCCCACCGACCTCCCCAATAACCCCTCCCCTCCCTCTCTCTCTCTCTCTCTCTCTCTCTTTAATATTACTGCGAATGCCTCCATCTGGGATATTTCCATTTTTCTGGATATTTCTACTTTAAGAACTAATCTCTAGTGGCCGATTTTTGTGATTTCGGCCCCTTCCTCTGCATTATACTCTCAACTCAAAATAATATTACATTGTCATCACATGTAATTACATAGATTTTTAATGAACTCGATTCCTTAAACTCAAACCTAACCAAAGATTGTCTCCCTCTCTTCCCCCTCCCCCTCCCCCGACTATCACCTCCTTGACGTTTAATCCGCTTTTCCCTTAAAAATGTACGCGTTATCGAAATGGTTTATGTACATCTTTACTACAAAATACATTGAAACAACTTTTCAGCGCCATTACAGATGTACAGATTATATTCATTGATGTTCGTGAAATTTTAATATTTTCGTATCGTAGTAACGGTAGTGGAGTATAAGATAAAATATAGAAAAATAAAATTCGTTGTAATATCGAACCCCAATTTAAATTGACCAATTGTTTTGATTGTACGGGTCAACGGAGAGCGTAGCCTTAATTTTCATTTGCTGTTCCGGATTTTTATCTAGCCGTAAGAATAATCCAGGGTATGCTGGTTAGATTGGCCGTGCGGTGGTCTCGGTCGGCAATGGAGAATGTTGGAAGGAAAGTTGGTAATTTTGAGGGTAACGCGCTTCCCAGGGTCACAATTCCCTATACAACGGCCAGGTGTCCGATAACTTTTGCTCCGGAATACCTTAATAACTTGGCCGGGGAACTCCGGAGGCACGTGCATATCGAGAATTTCGCTTGTAAGTTAAGAAAGAGCGGGGGCCGAGGCCGTGCGGAGGGATGCGCGGGTGAATAAAGAAGCCATTGATTAGCGAGCCCGTGGACGACGTGCGTCTATGTTACACATTGTTTCCCGTACTTTTGTAACGAGACGCGGCGCTCCTGAACTGGGACATTTAATTATACTCGAGAGCCCTTCGAAGCCCCCCCCCTCCCCTTACCCCCAACCGTGCTTCGAGAGGCCACGGCTTCATAATACGTTGGCAATGTTTCGCTTCGCAGTTTGTCATCGCGCGTCTTTCTCAGTGTCTCCACAGAAGACTCTCGTCTCTCTCAATGAGGTGAGCAGGGGGGCGGGGGTGGCGGGATGGCGGGGTTTTCATCTTTAAAGGAGAAAAACCAACGGATCCGGACTAGTAGCCCAGTCGAGTCGAGTGCTCCGTCCCTCAAAAACCTCGACTTCGACTTGGTTTTAACCTACAATGCGCTAATGCACTAATTTATATAAATTATCAATTATATCTTCAAAAAGCTCAACAACTCAACGTAAACCAAGAAGCTAAAAAAAAACGCTCTAAATGTATCATTGCGTACTCATCGCTGCCTTTTTCATCGGCAAAGCGGCCATTCTGAGCCCCTACAAAAGTTTAACTGCAACTCTATACATTATTTATTACTCATACGCATAGACTCTTTAATAGAGGTACGCGTGCATCAAGAATGACGTCTACTCGGATTATTTTATCGTGGCTGGAGCTTGATGGCTGTTGTGAAAAACGTCCATAAAGGCATCTTACCATAGATGCCCATCGGACAAAGTTGATACATTCTTTAAACTGCATCGAGCCCTACCCAACAAATTGCTTTCTCCTTTCACGACATCCTTTTCGAAACCTACACACGTACATCCATTGCTCTTCAAATTTTCATTCCCAGGCCGTAGCCGCGTCTTGGGCATGCGCATCCTTAGCATCTTTAAAAGAGCTCAGCTCTCGCGCATTACTATAAATCAAACCTTTCGTTCCTTCTGACGAAAGGTGAAAATATATTAACCGGCTGCTTTCGCGCTCTCTCTCTCTCTCTCTCTCTCTCTCTCTCTCTATCTATCTACCTCTCCCTATCTCTGTTAAATATTCACAGCAACCAACGATAATAATAACAGTAATAAGGATAAAGTGAAAATATATCTGAAAGCTCAAATATTCGCGCATAAAGCTTTATTCATAAAATTGTCCATTCGCGAAATGTATTATTATGCTCATGGTTTATACGCGCGTTACGGTAAATAGGGATGTATGCGTTATTACGGGGGATTTACTCTTAAGCAGGACTTAGGAGCACGGGAGAATGTTAAAAAAAATAACGTGGCCAAAGTTTTTTCGAATGTAAAGAAGGAGGAAAAGAGAGTTAAGGAAGGGGGCGGGAAGTGGAATTTGTAGTTTTACAAATATCGAAGAATCGAGTGGCTTAGAATTCTCTTTTAGAAGCGAATTACAGAAGAAAAGCATTTTATGTTTTATTCTCCAGTATTTATGAGACTCCCAGAAATATTTCAGTCGGCCAAGTACTAAGGCCAATACCTCCCTTCATACAGCCGATGGATATTTTACGACTTTGCTGTAAGTAGTCGTTTGGTCAAATGCCACTTACATTTTTTTGTTCATCTTGGCAGCCCCACCCCACCCCTAGCCCCCTACCGCCCCTTCCCTCGATTCTTCATCGGAATTCCGATGGGAATGCTAAAAAAAAAAAAAAATAAGATGCTCCGTCGGTCGCTCCACCGGCGCACCCGAGACCAAATACAAATACGCCGAACGTAGTTGTAAGGAATACTTCTTGTCGAATGAAGGCTCACGCTGTTAAGGGTGGGCGGAGACGACTAGATCTCCGCGCGGAGCATCTATCCCGCCCGACTGCGTTAAAATTCAATTACTGTAATGCCTCGGCTGATTAACATCTCGAGCAAACTTGTCATTCTTTACGAGTACTTCGATTCCTTGGCCAAGCCGCGAGAATTTACGTAATTTATGAATTACGTCTGATCCGCTCGGAACACTCCCCGCCATAGAACACCGTAATTATATATGCCATTCGAGTTAAAGGATGTCTTGGGGTGCTCTCGGGCAACGCGGCAAAGGACATGTAATTCAAAGGACGGTCTTATCACGCGCGTCACCTCGTCACTGAGGCGAATAAGGCGACGGGAGGTAGCTACGGCCGATCGTAAATTGTCCTCACTCGATGCCGTAAATCAATCGACGGACTCTCTCTCTCTCTCTCTCTCTATTTCTCTTACTTGTGCAATACGTATTCGTCTCCAGTCACATTCGGTCGGAACCGGAAAGCGTACGACGTCATGGCAAGGCAATGGACAACGTACCAGATACGTCCCGGTGTTTACAAACAATTATTACTTTGAAAGAAAGTGTTTGCTCTTTCTTGCTTTTTCTTGCACGTGTTCGGTGGCTTCTCCACCGCCCACCCCCTCCCCCCATCCCTCCTCCTCCCAATAACCACTCGTCACCCCATGCTTACCCTCCCGCCCGTATCCCGGTAGTGACAACGAGCAGAGATAAACAATCTTACGAGGTTGGGGTGCTAGTTCCTCGGTCGAGTGGATTCCTTTCTGGATGTGGAAACCTTTATCGGCGACTCTCTCCAAGTCCGAATCTTAACTGAAATCGCGCGACGCGTTAAGCCCGACTTTTCGATTATTTCCACTCACTTTTTCACTGTTTACAATAATAACCAAAATGGAAAGGGACATTTTTTCCCCTCCCCACCCACCCATTGGATTTCCGTCAATTAACGATGTAAATGTACGTGAAATTATTTTCAATAATCCGTCGTTTCGAGATAAAATTTATGCGTTTTCGCGAATAAATCAGGATAGAGGATCAGTCCATGATACGTCTCATGGACTAAATTCAAATGGAACATTTAAACTCTTGCCTTAGCGAAACAACGTTACTCTTTCCCATATAATTTAGTCGGGTTATAATTTTTTAAAATTATTTCCAAGCCAAATATTAATGTCAGGCAGATTAACGCTTTTAATTAATCAAATGTTATCCCTTATATGCGGATGGTAAAGTAATTTCGTGTTATAAAATTAAATTGAATGTATAGAAAATATTGGCCTCGGGCGCTATTCAACATCAGCAGGCTATGAAATATATTAATATATTATAAATTCACTAGTTTCAGTATCATTATTGCTTTAATTAAAGTATGTTATGTATTAAATTGAAAATTTTAGTAAAATCGGAAGAGGGGCGATCGTGTACCTTATTAAGTACTCAATAATTTGTGTATGAAACTCAACGATGTCCTTTAAATATTTAAATTGTTCCTGATAATTTAATAATTGCCAAATCTGTAGAGCTTGCTTTTTACCGTGAAAGTTCAATTTCGGCCGAGCTTTAGACGCCACGTACTTAACGTAATTATTAATTCTGGATAATCAAGCTCGAATGAAACTAACTAGCTTTACAAAATTTTTATTAATGCATTATTTTGTTCCCGTAGCTCGTAGTTTTAGTTAATTACTTAGAACGACTTAAAATTTATTCAGAGATTTTTATTAAATGTACAATGAAAATTTAGTCAAACGTATCTTTCATCTTTACATAATATTGTATAGCCAGAGCATTGAATAGAACATAATATTATACTGCTGCACTTTTTTTAATTAAAATGGAGCATAATAAAATGGAGAATATTTTACATGTAAATGAGAATTACAGATGCATCAGTGATTGAAAAAAAAAAAAAAATAAAATAAAAAATAAAAAAAATAATAGAAGGAATATTATTTATAGATCAAATAGAGATACTAATTACTGTACTTTATGTAATAACGTAATTTATTGTACCGTTAATCTTATAATTAATAGTTTAGCCTATGTAAGTGATAAAATTTTCTAAACATTAATCAATATTTCTTATCGTAATTCCTATATTTCCAATCACGTTTAAAGGATTTCTTTTAGCCGTTCAAATTTTATTGATTCGGCAACATAAGCTTTAAGATTATATTAAAATGCTGTTGCATGTCCAATTCAATTAAATTACACCAATATTTAAATTACACGTACCTCCTTTAAATGTATGTGCATGACATATCAGACCGTTTATATATGGCATACAGATATGACATTCTGTTGTAATAATAGATTAACGGGAAGCTCTTACGCGTAAATGTACGCTCTCCTCGAACGATAAGCCTTGCATAATTGTAGAATAAAAACTACTAATTAACAAAGACGATTTACTAGCGATGTGGGAGTAAGGAGTAATATTGTCATTCGCTCGTCCGTCCCCGTTTTTCCAAACCCGCTCGCGTGTGCCAGTACAGAAGCCTTTTATTCGCTCGACAATCCCTCGCATTAATTGACGGTACATGAATTGACGGATGCTGCGACATTCGCATACAAAGGCTTATAAAAGATGAAGATATAATGCATTCATGGGGATCTGTAGGGACGGGAATTTCTGAGAAAAATCTCGTCCTTGGGTCGAACGGCGAAATACAAACGTGTGTTGTACGAATGAGAGAGGGAGGAGGATGGGACACCGCTTTTATTCGCGGAAAAAGAAACGCAAAGGACCGGGGAAAGCGTGTCCACTAAATGCGCGGCATTGATAAAGAAAAATATCTCGGCTCTCGTGTTGAATCTCGTAAATCAAACTCCGAGCCTGCCTCGAGGATTCCGTGAAAAGACTCCATCCGCCATTTCGTCTCGTGGCTTTTGAAGCCTTCGAGTTATATCCGGCCGGACAAATGACGGAATTTATTTACCCGAGACGCGTGTGCGTGAGAAAATTTCAGCGTTCGACCCCAATAACCTCCAGGGTCTCGCTCCACTCCCCCCCCCTCAGCCCCCTCCACCCCCCGTAAAAGCCTGAAATTTATTACAATGGCTGTCTTCTCTCGAGGCTTGCCGAAATAACGTCTTATAAGGTCCCGGAAGGAGGGTACGCGGGTCCAAATAACGAATACACGTCAAGATCTGGCATTGCGCCGCTGAAATTATGTTTACAGTTCCGAGTAATGTTGAAATGAGCGGCGACGTCGAGGCTCAACTGCAGTTTAATACTCGGCGAGAATATTCCCTTCCTTCCGTCATCGCTCCGCGTTCGTTATCGCGAATTCTTGCCACGCGATTATCGATGACCGACGTGATTGCAGTAAGAAGGCAAGAAGAGTCGTCCGGATGAATTTAACGGCCTCGTCCTTACTAAAGACTTTCTGCACGACACGCAAATTTGGCTTCGGTGACTACTCGAAGTGCGGATTCGCGCGGAACTGGAACTTTGCGGGTGCGGGAGTAATTTCGATACAGGAGTTCGTGGCAGTTTTCTGGACCGGGGACGTATGAAACTACACATGCATACGCTCGATGAAAATAAATTGTCGCGCGGTTATCCCCCGAATACTTGTACTTGTTCTCGCTGAACGAGAGCTTTTATAATGCACAGGCGAAGTCGAGTGTCGCGATTTATCGCGAGATTTATTTGCGAACCTCTTGCGAAATTTCAGCATCCAGCCCATCTTTTATTTTTAAACAATTGAAAGCTTGTATCGGTGAGCGTAATGGTCTCGAGCTACGCATACCATCAAACCCAAATGGAATATTATCTGTGTACAGGGCTCGATGATAGATAATTGCGATACCAAGGGAAACGCATCTACATACGTATTATCTCATGCGAATGATTCAGCCTATTTTAAAATCCATTTGTGCTCATTGAATATTGAAGTTTTTTTCTTTCATTCTCTCTTTCTTTCTTTTTTTTCTTTCATTTCTTTATATTCTTTATTTCTTTTGACGTTTTCTTCTTCCATTCAATTTCTTTTTCTTAATTAAATAATACGCTAAGCAATGCAAAATAGACTCTAATTAAAATATGAAGAAGCAAGAAATCCTTAAAAATTCTATAATCCTCCCTTTTGTTGCTGTTTATATAATTATTAAAGGCGGCATTGTCCTTAATTAAATATTCCCTGTTTAATTTTAATATTGCTAATTAGTGCTTACTGGGAACATTAATTATGCGTGTAACAATTTTCATTTTGCTTAAGAAAAGTTCATAAAATTATATAAAATCGCGATTCATATATTTCTCGGATGAAATGAAATCGATAGGCCGCCATAATGTAATAAGATGGTCCAACTAAAGAGGTAATTGCTCTGTCAATTTGTCATTCTGTAAGATTAATTCGGATTCGAAGTTACAATAGCTTTCGTTCCCAACTCAATAAAACGGTCCAATTAGCCAAGATAATTTTCATACGGTGGCAGTACTGCGAGTTCATGAGTACAGAAATTGAGTTATCGAATAAAATAATATAGATCCGCGTACGTGCTTCGCAAATATAATCGCGAAAGGAATTTATCAATATAATAACTTTAAGGCGTGCACGCGAGTGGGCAGCACGACGATAACGTATAATTTAATTCTTTTTTTATCGAAATATGTTTATTCTCACTTTATTATCGATCAAATAAGATATTTAGTTACATATTCATTATGTAATTTTTAAAAGTTTTTTAAAAAGCGGCAAGAATCTCGGAGCGTCCGACAAAAACTACATGGATACGAAAGAGTGATGTTTAATTTAATCTACCCTCTAACTTGAATATTCAGTGATGAATTAAAATAATAATGATAATGAACTGACTTAACTAATTGGATATTTTAATTTATAACTTTGCACGTAAAAGTGAAAAAATGTACGTTACGCGTTATTTTCCATAAGAGAATCCATCCCTTTATCTAATTAGACTAATATTTAATACATTCAAATAAGATTATTCTGTGAAAAATATCAAATGCAATATTAGAATCTGAAATTAGCTGTGAATCTGTATGTGTATAGTGGATTGAATGTAGCCTATAAAATACGGACAAGGATAATTACATTGAAAATGGAAAACTTAACTAAACTGGCCAACCACATGTCCAACAACTCGATGTTCATTCAATACGCTTGTCTCTCATCCATTTACAGAAATTCAATAACACGGCATTAACCTCATGCTACAATAATTATCCGATTAGTAAGGTATTGAATTGAATTAGCCGTGAGGTGAATACTAATACAAAGCCATACTGATTTTAACCAACAGTTGAATGCGAATCCAATTACCTTCCTTAATAATCTCTCGTAATAAGTCCTAAAAATTATATTTTTTTGCCAAATTCACTCTTGGCCTCTCGGCCCGAAATATCCGAACGAAGCAATGATTTCGTCAGGACGACGTCCGAAGGTAAAAAAGCTCGGATTCCGTGCGAATTGTGCGAAAAGATAAAAACCCATCGCATATGGGTGGGAATTCGCGTCACGTGACCGTGTCATTAGCGACGAATTAGATAATTAGGCGA
The DNA here is from genome assembly GCA_018883505.1 of Ceratosolen fusciceps. NCBI lineage: Eukaryota > Metazoa > Arthropoda > Insecta > Hymenoptera > Agaonidae > Ceratosolen > Ceratosolen fusciceps. Next base: position 10,921,309 of record RCIC01000006.1, on the reverse strand, counting down.
AGGGCCTTAGGGCCGATCGAGCGATTCGAAATAATCCAATCGAGTCCGACGCCATTCGTCCGTTTCCCGGAACTTTTCTATTGTTTAGCCACGGCACGGGAACGCGCGAGGAAGGTGCACGTGCTTAATTAGCCGCTTCCCCCTACCTATTAGAAAATCGCTCCGACGTAGCAGACGAGACCCTTTTTCGCTCGCTCCTACCGTCACTTTGGTCAAATGGCCCGACGTTGCCCCCCCCCCACGAGCTCGGCTCCTTCTGTATTTCATTAATTAATAAAAGAGAAAGCTTACATCTGACTTACTTAACGGCACTTGCCCGCGCTATTTACTAATATTATTAGTAAAATAATAATAAAAACCATAAGTTATACGCTGAACTGGAATATTTCGTCGTGGATGTGTATTTTTGTTTTTTTTTTTTAGCAGGAGGGACTCGAAGAGTACGACTGACGTATAGCTGTGCACATACTTTGCGAAAATAATATACATCGGCAAAACTTTCTTAATTAAAATACTAATTAAAGTTATGCCGATGGTAAAAATATTATTCTCCGGGCTCGTGTTCGTGCTCGTGCTCGTGCTCGTGCTCGTGCTCGACTCTCGACAGGCTCTCGCGAAACTTGTATGCTCGTATACTATACCGACACGGACGGGAGTGAAATCTCGAGACGCAGCCGGGCCTAATCGCAAATAAAATCTAATGTATCTAAAGGGGAAATCGCGGAAGACCTGTTAATTACGTAGCTCTGTCGAGTGTAAGCTCGGTTGAAAGCCAGTCTACCTGAAAGTACGAGAGTGTATATGAATCTGGATACGCTTTAGTTTTTAATATTAAATGGGTAATAAGGATAATATAAAGCTAATTGACGCCGAGGCTGATTTATCTAACGGTTGCAGTCGTTCCCTCGAGGACAGCGGAGCCAAGGGCAAGAAAAGCTCTCGAATGTAGCGACTCTGGCGGAGTACGTAACGCCGCTGAATTCTCCTCGAGCATTGCCCGAGTCGTGTAATATCGCAAGTACGCGAGGCTTGGCGAGGGTAGAGGGGGGGGTGGGGTGGATAGGCGAAGCTCGTAAGGAGAGATAAAAAGGATTCGCTTCGCTGATGAATTCTTTGTCACTTCCGAGACAGTGTATATACCGTATACGTACCTATTTTATCCCCACGGCCTCGGGAGTCCCCTGCCCCCCTATCGCTCTCTCTCTCTCTCTCACGCTGTCTCTCTCTCTTAGGAAGAATGGCGCTCGCGAACGGAATGCCAGTATCGATAGCGCGATCGATATAGAGATTGACCACTGTCGACGACGTCTACGTTCTTGGCTCAAAGCCTCCTGCGTATTCCCATTCCTTCTTTTCAGAACCGTATCTCCAGCATTTTCAGCGGAACTCGATATCTCCTATATATGCTATAAGCAGACATTCTTACTCGCGCCGCTCTAGCCCAGGTGATAACGTTCTTTACTTCGCGCTTGACAAATACATGGACAAATAAATGCTTAAAGCAGTATATAGGCTTTGCCAATACTTTGTAGTAGCCAGCGCTGACACTTTAGACATTTTATGCAATGATAAGAAATTGATCAGAGCACAATTGATGCCGAATTGCAGAGATAATGAACCGGCGATGCTTGTAATAAAACTTTCCATCGTAAAGGCCAACGTAAATTACCCCACTTTACACGAGTTGGCCAGAAAAATTATTCTTCCCCACGAAAAGCTCTATAAAATATCATGGGGATTATTAAGTGGCCTGCGGGAGTGGGTGTGTGTATGTATTTATTAGAATTTACAACGTCAAATAAAGATTTTACGGGTACGTAACTTTTACGCTCATGAGAGAATTAAAGTTATCGAGTTGTCCGAGAGGACGCAACGTGTGTGTACTCGGAATATAATAAAGCTCCTTAATCTACACGTATAATACATATAAAGGCTCGAAATTAGTTAATTCGGGCATGCTTTCGACGTATTTATTCATACACTGTCACTTTAAGACGAATGCATGAATAATTAACGGGGATGCAATTAATAACTGCTTCGTAATTCTGAAATTTTACGTACGTCTTTGGAATAATACTCTGATTCTTTTTAAATAAGGAAGTAAAGCACCGCCGACCACGTTTATGACCGTAAGTGCACCGATGCAGGAGCCTCACGGGTGACGGGTGACGGGGGACGGGGGACGGGTGAGCAAAATAACGAAGCCGATTACGTTATCTTAGTTAGGAGGAATTTTCCAGTTTAAGGTCGAATGGTAGCGGCTGCATAAGCTCTGCTAATTACGAAAAAAAAAAGAAAAAAAAGAACGAGGACGAAAAGGCTCGAGGAAGATTAAGTGCCCGATCGTTCCTCTCGCTCCTCTCCCCCCCTCCCTCCCTCGTCCTCGCCTTCTCATGAATCGCGAGGGGCGCGAATCGACCCCGTTCTGGCCTGCCTTATTACTCTAGACGCGGACTCCCGTGTCCCAGAAAGCGAGAAAGTCACTTGACCGATATTTCCGGTCGACTTTCATCGGCCTACCGCGGCGACTTTTGTCCGAATACCAACGTACCGTTCGCACCCCTGCTCCCGAGTTTTCCGATTTCCTCACCCGCGGCGAATCCGATTGCAAACGAAGTCGCTTCCTCCAGGCAGCAGACGAAGGCTTAAATTTCAGCAGCCGTTAGCGCAATGCCCTTTCCGTCGTAGCCCCCCCCCTCCCGCGCGCACGCCTGCCCTCTGGAGTCGCTAGAAATTGCAAACGCGCCCGACCGTCTCGAGGATTGAGCCATATTAAATTACATTCGATGGCGGAGCGAATGAAAAACGATTCGTTCCTTCTGGAGTATCATTTTCAGCGAATACTTACCGGCTCATGCCTTATAATTATTGCGCGCGCATTGAACCGACCCTCCAAGTATTTAACTTAATATCTACAGACCTACAAAACGTCCTATTATAAAGCGTATGTATTTAATATGTACCGGGCAACTTTTAAGATATTTCTATCAACCATCGTTTACGTATACCACGCGAGGTGTCGGGTATTCACGTGCACGGATGACACGTGTTTGACTATCTCAACGCTTTTTGCAAAAAGTCGGTAAAAAATTAGGCAATTCTAGTCGATAAACTCGCTGGCCTCAATTGACAGAAATAGGAAATTACGAAGCCATTTCAAATACGTCATACAGTCTTTGATCGATACCATTGTTTCTCGTTGCGATCTAAATGTTTTCGTTCTAAACTATATTATAATATCTCAGTCGATCAAGCGGATTGTAATCGTTGTTAATGATTTGCGGTAAACTTTTAATTTTACACGAGCTTTATTTAATTTAACTGATTTGTACGGCGAAGTTCCGATAAGCGAATAAAATGCAAGGGATGGAGCAACAAGTGCTCACCATGATTTATTACAATTTTATAATTCAAAGACGTGATAATGTCGAAGCGGGCGACGACCAAAGCGACGCCGTTGATAAAATTCTGAATTATCAGGTGACTTTGGCTCGACATTAGCCCTAAACAATAATAACGAGCGAATGAGTGAGTGATATTCCACGAGCGGTGGTGGTCCATTCTAACTTTATCTCAACGACCTACGGCTACAAGTAAATGGTCTATAATAGTCCAAATAATTATTAGCATTGTTGACAAAGGGGTATAAAACGACGGGTGTGAAGGGAGAGGGTATTTATTTAACGGCGATTTATTTTCGCCATGTGCACATGTGTTGCACGGCTGCCGAGTCTATTTATACACGTAGAAGTAAGCGGCGCGATAAGTCGGTCTCTCTGAAAGCGCAGGCGAGTGTTAGATTTTCAACGGAGCTTAGCCTACATGATGGAAAGGTTTAGCGGTGCTGGCGCTGAGCGAGTTCGGAATATCGTCGCAGGCTTTTTGGGCCAAAGATTTTTCAATTTTTTCGATGAGATCGCTCTTTCCAACGGAGATTTTTATAAAAATCGCTCTCTCTCTCTCTCTCTCTCTCTCTTTCGCCTCCCCCCACCCCCACCTTCGTCTCTCTTACTTCTCCCTTGATTGCACGGGGACTCGAGACCGATAGTTCCCCGTAAAGGAAGTAGAAAATATCCAAAGAACGGTAACCGGCAATAGAAATCATTGGAGATGATTTATTTACTACGCTAGATCCTCCATCCTGTCTCTTTAAATAAAATGCTTCGGTCCTCGCGATTCCCGCCTCACGTAGCAATAATCTTAAAACGTTCTTTAATATTTACGCAGAAGCTCGCGGGAGCTTTAATATATCTATGGGAAATATTGCTATTAAGGCTACGTATGATTATAATGCACATACGGGAGCAGTGAGAAAAAGCTCTTCCAAACGCTAATGGATATTAAATAGATCCTACCTTACCTCATCACGTACACGTCGAATGCTTTCCCTACTTCACATACTCTTTCAATTTATTATATCTTTATGAATATTAACACTGTCTTATAAAACTTCATCTATTTGCTCGGAAAAATAATGTTATACTTTTGATAAAAAAAAAAGGCCCTCGGTCCCCAGCAAGAATATTTATTATTATGCCTGTTATTTTACATGACATTGTACATCATTAGCTCTCCTGTGTATATTTGTGTGTAAATTTCCAAGCATAATAATTTAATTGCGTGTCATTAGTTTTCATAATATCGCAGCTTCAAACTATCGTGAATTATGTATTGCGCTATATTACGATAAATTCTCATTCGTGGATCGATAAAACGATAAATCAGGTATTTAGTTATTTTTCATTTACACGTCGAATGCGCTACTTGGACTCTTCTGAAGAGGGGCGGGGGGGGCGTGTTTAACTCGAAGGAACGGATGTCGTGGATAGGTTAGAGCACGTGCTTCGCTGGTAAAATTACTCGGACGAGAAGAGAGTTTACGAGAGGGGGTGGAGGAGGATGGAGCGATTTCGGCAGTTGGGAGTGGTTGTACCTCGGAGAGCTCGATGGTTGGGCATCGGCAGTCGTAAAAACTGGTCCCTGTGAATTTTATGAATCTGTCACCCAGTCGGTCGGTTTTAGTTTCGATAAAGCTATCGAAGCTCCACGGGAGCGTTATAAAGATAATCTGCTACGGGAGTATTGTAAAATTACGGCATCGAGATGTAAACAGTCGGTCTAAAGGGCAATCGAATTCATCGCGCTAATGCACGCGGCCCGTGGGGCTCGGGGAGGGGAGGGGAGGGCAACTTTTACGTAGAGCCAGAGTGCGTAATTGGAATAAATGGCGCGTAATAGTCGACCACGACGAGTTTTTTTGGCTGTTCATGTATTTATTTATTTATTTATTTATTTTTTCTTTGGTTTTAATTCACGGGGATGATGGACGACCGAGAGATTTTTCGAAGGAAAGCTCCGGGGCACCGGGGCAACGGGTCGTAATTAGAATGCCGTTAACGGAACGAAGGCGCGTTCGATCCGGGGGACAAAGGCCTGATTTATCCAGCCGCGCTCGGCTCCACTTCGGCTCAACTCGGTCGTAAATGATTCAACGTTATGAATTATAAATGTGCCCGTAGGGTCGAACGAACGATGCCGTCGGCGACATCAATCAGCACCGCAGGACGAGGAGCGGCGGCCACTTATGACCGACCGCGTGGTCGTTGATTTTATTGGAGATTTTACTAATAAAAAAAAAAACAAAAAAAAACGGAAGTTCGGTGCGGGCTCGGAAGAAAAAAATCCACGGTACATCATCATTCCTTGTATGGTACGGAGCTGCGGAGGGAGGCTCGGGAGGCTGCTGACGAGAAGAAAGCCCGAGGACAATAATTATAAGCTCGTTAGGGGCTCCGGGATTACAAAAAAAAAAAAAAAAAGAAAAATTCAAATCGAGCGAATTTTCGCCCTCGGGACTCGCCCAGGAGAGAAGATCCTACGTATTTTCCAGAAATGCACGATTATCGATCGTCGGGCAATCCTTCAGAGCCCCCGCGGAGAGGATAATTCCTTCCGTATTCGTTGAATTAGCTACTACGCGAGCAAAGAGCCTTAATCTCTCTTTGAGTAAGGGCGGGAAGGTATGGTATGTGGACCAGTCGATGAGTCGATATGCTATGCGTGATATTCAATAACCGATCGGTTTCGCAGACTCGGCTCCGTAAATAATGAAGAAAGAGCCGAATTTCCCCGTGATTCCTAACACGCGAGTCCGGATCATTATCTTCCCCCTTATCTTCCCCGGTCCATCCCCTCAAGCTCAATAATAGGGCGTCCCTGATTCGTCCCTCGCTGCTTTACTCTCTTCACGCATTCGCTGAAAGCGTGAAAATAAGCATTGCACTTGAAGCGATATAGGCTATTATCGCCATTAGCACGGACACGTCCGTGCACAAATAGAACCGAAGCCCTTTTTATTGAAGGCATTTTATCGTAACACGGAGCTTCGATTTCAATTTCAAATGGAAAAATAGTAAAATACAGTGGCCACTCTTACCCCCACTAGATCCCCCCATTTAGATTAGCCTTCTTAAATGTTTCATCAAATTATATAAATCGTGGTCTAGTTGGGAATCGCCGCTATAAGATAAGTATATCGAGACGCATATACGCCCGGCTATATATAAACCCCGCCCGCCCCTCGCACATGCTCACCGATCTTCATTCATTACGATTTTATGTCCCCGTTCCTTTTCCCTTTCTTTTTTCTTTTTTTTTTTTTTTATTTACATAACGGTGGCGGAAGTGATAAAAATAAAAAGGCCGAGTGTCTGCGCGTCGTGAGTGAGACGGACAGAGAGAGAGAGAGAGAGAGGGGGGGACGTTACAGTAATTTAATCGCTCAGAGTGCTGTAGAAAAATTGACAGTTGGCTCGATCCGAGGTGATCGATGCCGTCGAGCTATTAATACGAATAAATGTAAAAATAAATGGACTATACCGGGGCTCGGGACGGACAATCCAGTACTTTTATAATCGAACAGTGGGTGCATAAAGCGCCCCCGGGACTACCATACGAGGATGTCGAGCACGCAGCGAACGCGTAAACATCACGAAGCTGTAAATACGAGCGTCGCCGGCGTTTTAACCAAGCAAATCATTAATTAAAACAAAAAAAATAAATAAAAATTAAAAGTAGGAAAAAAGAAGCGATTGTTGTAGTTCGGTGACGTATTGCTGGCTCTCGAACGGCTAGAAAGTTTTCCGGGCGGAAAGCGAGCGCCAGCGGTGGCATTATTTTTTTACGGCCTCCCCTCCGCGCCCCTTCCAAGTCTCGCGCACACAGATACACTGGCGCGAAGCCAGGTAGAGAAAGCATGCCCGTTGTCGCCGGGGTAGAAGCAGTGGCCGACACTTGGACTTTTTCTTCCCCTCCACCCTCCATACCTTCCCTTCCCTTCGATTTATTTGAAAATCGTTGATCCACCACCCCCGCGATCCTTACAGCCGACCCATCGACCCTAATTTCCATCGCCGGACATTGCTTAATTCGCCAATCAAGCAACCGAGGTGTAATGATTTTTGTTATTGATGATAAAGTTTGGTTAAAAATTCTAAAGGGAGGCCGCCATTTTATTTGCGTATTTTGTGAAAAGAAATTAATAACTCCCTCGGTGGCATTCTTTACGGCCGTTACTCGGCCGATATTCTCCGAGGGAGGAAATGCACGAGGACATCGGTCCTTATATTATAAATGAATAGCTCGGGCAAAATCGCGCGTAATGGAGCGGCTATTAACCAAAGCTGTTAAAAATAATCATGAGGTTACAGCCGCTCTGGAAAACTCTCATCCCGCAATTTCATGGCGAGTTTAGCCCGTCGTTTTTTTTTTTTTTTTTTTTTTTTTTTTTTTTTACCCTCCGCCCACTAAAGCTCTTTTACACGCGCATATAAATATGGAGTTTTTGTTTACGCGCAGTAGCTTTCGTTTAAAAAGTAAAAGTGACGGCGGGGGTGGGCAGGGAGTGACCTGGCGCCAGCTCTCGTCCGGCCACCGGCAATTTTTACCCAATCCCCGTAAATCTTTAGGCGATTAGGTTATTCGTGTTTGTGATTCATTCGTTAGTCGGACGTTGATATTGCCAGCGGGCGGCGACGCTAACAGCGGCTTCGGGGCCCTTTAATCGAATTCCCCCAGAATCAATAGGCATTAAATGGCGCGAATGCCCGTAAAATCTTACCCTCTGTTCGGATTGCTCCAGTCGGAGTAAAATACGATCTCTCGAAAGACGAAGGAGATCCGATAACCGAGGATTCGATCCTTACGCGTAAGAGAAAAAAAAAAGGGGGTGGGACGGAGCTCGGGGAGGCCGAGCTGAGTAATTGCTGAACCGAGAGAACCGAGAGCGGCGCTCGCGCTCTTTCGTTCCCAAGAAAAATACGTACGCAACAGGAGGCTTGGGGACCGGGTGTCCGGACGTCCGGGCGCACTTAGCTTATCACCTCTCGACAGATCGATAAAATTGCGCAAACGTCGGAACTCTATGGGCTCCAGGGCCGATTATTATTCGCGAGCGCGTGGGCTTGGGAGCATTTCCTGGACAGACGAGTCCGCGCGAACGACGTCCCCGAGGAAGGCTAAAAATATTCCAGACTGGACAAGGAAGCTTCGAGCGACCTGCCCCCTGCCCCACACCCCACCCCACGAGCTTCGCGGCCCCTTTGAATAAAACCACGTTCGACGAGTGCCTTTAAAGCCCTCGACCTTGAGAATTTATTATGGAATAAGTGGCGTTCCTTTGTTTTCTGTTTGCTTTCTGTTTTCTGTTTTTTACCGGCCGTTATTTGTCGACTTTTGCGGCCTTTTATTTCACCAAGGATACTTGAAGTGATCAAAAAGCCAAGTTCAACGATCCATCGATTGGCATTTTTTCCCTCAACGAGAGTAAAAATAAATCTATCCACGTAAATATATACCGGATACAACTCGTCACGGCCGATAATCGTGTACCCCACTGTCTCATGAAAGTACACTTGTATCCGTGCATGTATTTGCTCAGTGAAGGATATAAGAGCCACGACTGTTTTATTACGAATAATCGGGAGGCGAGGTCGCCGCTGCCGAAACTCGAGTGCTTTTATTGCGTAATACTTCGTGGATGACCCAATCATTTGCTCCTCGGTACAATATATAATTAACAAATAAAGGGGAAAAAGGAAAACTTTTTTTTCTCATAGCGGATACAATGTCCAGGAGAGGTCGGAAATCCTTCTCGATGCGATACGGGAGAAAGCGGCTGCGATTGGCATCACCAGTAAGAGGGGGGCCAAGGGTGCACTGGCAATAGCTACGAATGAGGGCGAGTGAGTTATTGGGGGAGGTGGGGAGGGATAGAGGGATGGATAAAGACTGAAAGGCCTCGAGGTTGACGAGTAAGCAGCCTTGTGCGGCGCTAATTACCCTCTCGTGGCTAACTCCCTCTTTCAGCCGCGGCCGGTTACTCCGAATCCTTCCGACCTCCTCGGAGGCTTCGTATAAACAAGTCATCCTCTGTGCGCCCGAATACATTAGTTGTGAATGAAAGGGCTAACGGTCAAATGGACGCGTAGACGCGACACCGACTCCCGGAGCATTCGCGGAGCATTCGCGAGCCACTTTACCGAATTCAGAGTAGAGTCGTAAAGGAAAGTCGCCGGCGAGTCGTGTGGAGGGAAACGAAGACGAGGAACCAAGAGGAATAGTTAATAAGATTCGCCGTTTACGGCGAATTTCTCACTCTCCTCGACTTTTCCTTCGTGAACGCGCGAGAGGATTTTTTTTTAATTTGCCACATAAAACCTAATGGTTTATTACGTAGAGACTGGTTACGAAAAGTGGCTTGGAACGCTCCCTACTCTAAAAGATTCATAGATCTTCGGCGGCATACTACTCCACGTGCTTTCTCGTAAATAAAGCCGTTTGTTTAATTCAAGAGCGGCACGTGCTGGCTGGCGGTTAAACAAGGATACGAGCCAACAAGGTCTGAGCCGGAAATCATTACTTTTGTATGTAAAGGGGACACGGTACGAGCTTTTGCGAATACATGTTGTACCGAAGTCGGAGAATGTTGGATTTGTTTAAGGGATAACAAAGAATGGCGGATAATTCGTCAGGGAAGGTCGTGGTTCTTCGGCTCGACCTCGTTTCCAGGCTCATTATTCGGTTTTTATCCACGGCTGGGAGAAAAGGATTAGATCTAAGGAGGGGGGGGTGGGCGGGTGGGGAGGATGCCGGAGTCTACGGGTGAAGGGAAGCTTAAAAGCTTGGAGCTTTGTTGGCTCGCGAGGATGGCCAATGCGAAGGTGGCCTGGTATTTAGTCGGCTATTGTTTCTCGAGTGCAATCGAATCGCTCGTCTAATTCTCGCGACTGGGCGGGGGATGGTGGGGAGGTGGGGGGGCGGTCGGTCGTCGTCGGTCGTCGGTCGGGACGTGCTTATTTTTTTTTTTCACCCCGGCCTCGGTAGAGCAGGGGCCAGCAGCAGCCAGCAGCAGCCAGCAGCAGCCAGCAGCAGAGCCCCTCTTGTCCTCCAGGAGTCGACCTCGCTCTCGAGTAAGCTCCTCATCCGCTCTAATAGCTCTGGAGTCGAAATCTATTTTTTTAACCTGAATCCTCGGTTCGCCCCGTACGCGCGATGACGCTCATCGAGATAAATAGGCTGGACGAAATAAAGCAGCTCGCGAATAAAAGATTAGCTACACTTTAATCCGATTCCGCCTATACGCTTTTAAGAGATTATATCAGCATTTTCTAATAAAGCAGCCTCGTCTTCCCGTGTACTTTTTCTTTATAAATTCCATTTACTTACTCTAAAAACAGCTGCGCCTCCGAAACAAGGACTTTTCCCAATCATATTCTGTCCGTATCCACATGCATATGCATGTGCCATACGTATTTAAAGAAAAAAATCTTCTTTCACCGGCCCCCAATAACCTTCGAAATTTATTCCTGTAATTTTATCTACCGTTTGATCGTTAATGTCCATTTGTTCCGCTAAAATACGCTTTAATTATGCAAATACCCGAGCTGCCTGAAAACATAATACCACTGACACCGTTTACAATCATATCTTATTCATCATTGTTAATCAATACTTCATCCTTATACGCTTCACACGTACGCTACACACGTACGTAGAGCTTTATCGAGCTGTATGCGTCGCATGATAATCATAGGTTCGGCGAAAAAATTCACCGCGGAGCCTTTCACCTTATTGGCACACGGCGTTCTTACATTTTTTTTTATTTTTTTTATTTTTACACGTTAAATTTGCACTTTTCGCGTAAGCGGTGCGGTAATGCAAAAAAAAAAAAAAAAAAGAAACGAAAGGTTAATTAGAGAGCGTGGGAGGGGCGCGGGAGCGAGTAATATGCTGCATGCGCAAAAGAGAAAAGAAATCGTTTCAGGGGACATGCCTTCGGTAAATTATTCAATCCCTCGTATAATAAAGAAAAGCGCTCGCGCGCTCAACGAAGGCATTGTACACATGTATGAAATTTAAATGATTAATGGACTTGGCGCTCGTGCGTTACTTTGTGCGGTTGCTTAGAACTTAAAAATTGCACGGCCGCGAGGAGCGTCGGCTTTAGTAAATATAAAACATTCGAGGGGCGGGGGGAGGGGGAGCGGGAAGAGGACGCTCGCGGGAGCGGATATAACCTGCCGCCAACAATCAAATCTTTATAACTGGGATGTCCGTGTAGAGCCGGCTCCGGTGGTGGGGGAAGGCACGTGAAATGAAAAATAAAATTTGTTCCGGGAGGAATACAAAGGGATAAGTAATAAAGGGATGCGCGGCTCTTTGAAGTAACAAGTAGCTCGGCTCATTCGGGGAATAAATTTATATAAACTAAAAGCACTGGTTATGCAAATGCCTAAGTGGCTCGCTTCCCCCCGCCCCTCCTTCTCCTTCTCCCTGCTTACAACGGCACTGACATATTGCTCCCGACCGAGCTCCCGACCGAGCTCCCGGCCGAGCCAATATTTACCCTCTTAATCCGCCTAATGTCCTCGTTAATATCCGAAATCGTCAATTTCATTAGCGCTAGTAGATGAAATTAGTAGAGGCGGAGCGAACGCGCCAAGGCATAGCCCAGCGACATTTCAAAATGGAGCGATCAAAGCTGAACGGCCGAGGCTGCATTGACGGTGTGGGGGGGCGGAGGGAGGGAGGCGTTTGGGTGAGTTGGATGGGAAGGGAAGGGAAGGGAAGGGAAGGGAGCGAACTGGGGCCGAACGGGAAAAGAGAAACAATAACGAGAGTGGGCTTTGAAAAAAGCGACACGTGTCTTACGAGCTTTTAATCCATGCATTAGCGCGTCTCCTCCGGTAAGCTGCTGCTGCTGCTGCTGCTGCTGGTGGTGGTGCTGGTGGTGTGCGCGCGTGACAGAGGTACCGGGAGCTCCATCCCAGGAAATGAAAATTTACCCCTGTCGTCTCCTCATCGCCTCGGCTTTCCTTTCGACTTCCCAGCGATTCTCATTATTATTATTAAGCTTTTTCGCAGTTTTCCGCGACTGGTTCTCCTCCTCCTACTCCTCCTCCTACTCCTACTCCTTCTCCTTCTACTTCTCCTTCTCCCTCTTCCCCGTCCGCCATTCATACGCATATGCGCATTTCTAAATACGGTAGCCAGGCCCTCGTCCTCCATTTACATTCGCTTCCATCCCGCCCACCCCCTTCCCCCCTACGTATCTACCCTTTTTTTGTCCCTTTTTGCCTTTTTCTCTACTCCCGTACCCTTTATATTGTAAATTTTCCCCGTTCCTTTCTCGAGCTGTTACAGCGCCTCGCGCGTTATTTGCCCTGCATTGTTCCTTTCTCGCGCGCACATATTCGAATAAAGGCAAATGCAGATTTTCATTTTTATCGTATCGGTCGGCCGATCCCAGCGAGTCGTCCAACATCTCCTATGATCAAAAAAAAAAAAAAAAAAAAAAAAAAAAAAAAAAAAGAAAATATATAAACCATCCCTTATGCTTCTCTGCTGTATATAACGATTAATAGCCTCGCTCGTACCATACGATTCTTCTGGCTATCAGTGTAAAAATATACCGGCACGCCTTCTTCATGTATTGGTAATAACCAATCCTCCTACTATCGATGGACGTAACTTAATATTCGGAATACGTGCTCCTAATCATGATTTTTCTCTCGAGCTTTTATTATTAGACATTGGCATTGACCCTTACTCTAAAAGTATTAACAAGTAATTACATTTTTATATCCTTCATCTCCTTATTAAAGATAATTATCACGGTAATGCGAGTTCCGCTGTACTTCGTACTAATATTTAATATGAAAGGAAAGAGTGATTCTTGAAAGTCCGATTACTTTTAAAAGAATTACGTTTACTATGGACAGTTATGATAGGCTGAGGCATAAACATTATTGCATGCCGCGCTTACGAAATTCTTAATTAATATCTATACCATAATAATTATCCTCTCGTAATATTCCTGTAACATTTTTGTTAACCGAACAAAGTAAACAATAATAAAACCTTCTCTCGCCTTGTTTTTTGATTCATAAAGAACGTCATATTCTGACTCGTCGAATTACGATAAAAAAAGACACAGGTTTTTTTTAATTAAAACCTTTGACGTACTTTGAATATAAAGTATAATTTTCTAGAAAATTTTGTCCAAAGTAATTATGAGCTTGGATAAATGCAAAAAAAAAAAGAAAAAAGAAAAAGAAAAAAAAGAAAGAAAGAAAGAAAGAAAAAAAAGAACGTGATGAAATTTCACTTCTGTACATACACTTTCATAATTTTATAATATATATATATATATTATATATTTACTTAATTATTTTTTTAAATCACAAACAAACGAAAATTCAGCCAAGTTGCCAAGCTGATGTACGGTATTTTTGTTAAATTAAATTTTAAACGAGACATTTATTTGATTCTGATATTCTTCATTATGTAGAAACAATTCAACGTTATTAAATTCTATTTATATATACGGCAATGAGCACGCATTATTGTTCTTTAATGTATTCATAGCAGGAGAATCGAGCATAGATAATATAATGCTTGTCAAAACGATTCCGAGTATATTTACTTTTCTTTTTCTAGGGATAATATTTTTCTTCTTTCACGTGAATCGGGAAAATAATGCTTCTTTCCCCTTCTTTTTTTTTTCCTTTTCATAAATATCTTATACGTATAACAACTACAACAACAACAACAGCAACAACAACAATAATAACAATAATAATAACAACAATAATTATGATGACGATGATTATTATTTTCAATAATCTTATAGTTGAGGAGGTACTTTGACCTCGGTACACATTTGTTGTAGATAAGAAAAGGAAGGAAAAGAGCTTGTATGTAATTGAATGGTTTACAATGTAATGAGAATTCGCAAATAATGCGAGCTAATGATATTCCTAAAGTTTTGACGTAATTTTTAGTCGAACAAAGAAAACACAACATCTGGTGGATCGTATTAAATCTCGACGGGGAGATGAAAACACACAGAGAGAGGGAGAGATGAGATATTTTATCCATCGAGAACCTTAGTCGCTCGGGAAGAAAGAAAATGAGAGGAAAATAAGAGGTAAGCTTTCTTAACTGAATTTTAAATTTGAGATATAAGCCAGCAGGTAAGGAAAAAATAAGCTCGAGCCGTAAAGGAATAAGAAAGTTGGCAAGAGGGGAGGTAGTTTGGTTTTTTCAGGTGAGCGCTTTCGCTTCTCGGTACGTGGAGCATCGAATCCCTGAATAAAAGGCCTTTTAAGCCGAGCCGGGGAGCTTCGAGAGTCTTCGCGATTTGTAATTCATCGGGGTTACGGGGTTACGGGGGGAGGAGGAGGAGGAAAACCGTCGAGTTGCCTCGGACTCGTTAGTTCCCCTTCAAGGACGTGGAGCGACAACGGGTCGTGCGGTGTTCAAAGCCGCTCCAGACGGATCTATCCCCGGACGAGGGATAATCGCCACGCCGTTTGTCCGCGAAGCTCCTTCGAGCTCCTCGTAACCTCTGATCATTATGATCGAAAAGCTTTCGGGAATGTAGCAGCCGAGCGACGATTATGAAAAATGACTCGGCAAGTACCAGATGCTGCCGAGGTTATGAAATGCCAGTGTCCGGGAGTAAATCCCGGCTGCAGAGTGCAAAGGGTGTCGGCTTATCCGCGACTTATCGACATCCCCGGCTCGACCAGCAGCCACGAGGAGGTCCAGGTCGCGGTAAATCGCCGTGAGTCGCCCAGTCGTCCTTGAACGAATAGTGACGACGAGGCCGTGGATTTTATTAAAGGTACGTCATATAGAGTGTGCAGTACTCGTGTAAAAAGGCAAGTGCCCCGGCGGGTCGAGGGGAGGTCGTCGCCGGCGAGCCCGCGGGGCTCTCGAGGTCGAATCGAAGGGGAACATAGCCGCCCCTCGGCCTGGAAAATTCCTAGTTTGTTACCCGCGCTATTCCATTTCCCACGGCTCGATGATGTACGCGGGACGGGGCGGGCGGGGACCGGGGGATATGGCGAGGAAACTTTTTCCCCGAGAGCTCGAACTGTTTCTGGGGGGGAGGGGGAGAGAGGAGAGAGAGAGAGAGAAGAGGAAAAAAAATATGTAATTTATCGTCGGGCTGAATTCGGGGCGCGTGGATTGAAATAATGCGGAAAAAAGGGACTCGCCGACGCGAATTGATACTTTCTCGGCCATTAATCTTAACCGATCTCCTCGTACTTGTCGTTCTCTCACCCTCCACCACCGCAATCCACCCTAAAAAAAACCTATGCTAATGGTGTCGGCCGTTCCTTATCCTCCTCCTGCCTGCCCTCTCCCTGCGATCACCAACGCCTGTCGTCGAATGCGACTTTATAGGGAGGGTAACGGGATGGCACCCGGGGGGGAGGGGAGGGGATACCTTCCATAGCCACGCCTAGTAAAAGGCCGTGAAATCGACTGTGTGCACCGGCATCGACCTGGAGTCCGTGAGCCAACTCATGGATTTCGTATGGTATTTGAGGACTTAGGTAAGTGAGGCATCGGTAAGGTGAACCAAATGAGCTCGACGAGGCTCGCGGAAGCCTGAGCCACGATACAGTCTCACATCGCTCGTCGACTATCCCCGTTTGCTTTGGGCATAAAAAAAAAAAAAAAAAAAAAAAAAAGATTAGGGACGACGGCATCTCCCTTATGAGCTGAAACGCGAGACGAGGGATGAGCGTCGTCAAAAGCTCGGACTCCCGGCCACGAATAGACGGCCTGAATAGCGTCGCGGTGCCCTTTAAGGGGTCACGCGAGGTTATTTAATTCGAAGCGGGTCCGCTCGAAACTCTCGGCCCTCCGAGAGTTCGGATCACCGGAAGCTCCGACCGTACGACCGGGAACCCGGGGCTCATTAAGCTCAATTAAACATCGACGGCGATTCCCGGCGTGTATTACTGGAACAACACTGGCTTTTCCACTGACTCCCCGCGGTCGAGGGATATTTTATAAAAATTCGCGAGCCCCTCGTCTCGTCCGCTTGCTTCGTCGATACGTACGCGTATGCCTGCCTCGGTTTTATCCCCAGTCGCCCACGCGTTATTTAAGCATTTACCTCACGATATGGCGAGTACTTTCTTTTAATTATTCCGATGCCCCCTTAATGCCTCGCATTCCCTTTTATCGCCCTAGCTCTTTAAACAACACGATAATAGATATAAAAAAAAAGAGGGGGGGTTTGGGGAAAAATTGCAACTACTCCTCGGCGAAGCTTTACCGACGTCCCGTATATATATATATATTACGTTGCAATAGTTTTTAAGCTCCCTTTAAAGCTACAAGTTTTCGTTTAACGCGGGGGGTAAGTTTAAAAATTATCCTGACGTCGTCTGTAGCCGTTTATTTTATAATAATATCCCATTCAAACGCGTAGCTCTGTGATGGTGACTCTTTTATCCTACTCCCCCTCCTCCTCGGAGAATACTCGTCACTTGAATCACCGATTTTCATCATTAAATCGACAACGAAGGCTGATAAAATACACTTTCTACACGCACGTCCGTCGTTCATCTCCAATGTTTTTTGCAAGCCCCCTTTTTACGCTTCCAGGTAGGAGCTATTATTGCATGAAAATTTCCAAGTTATTTAAATACGTGTGGGGGTTATCGGGAGAGAATGTAAGCGCCGGAAGAATTAAGCGTGCAGTATGAAAAATCCCATTAAAGTAATTATAATTTATTCTAACGTTATCCGGATTCGTGTTCCTTAAACCTAAGATTTTAATGTAAATACCACAGGCTTATAAACAACGGGAAATATTTCCGGCGCTGTCCCTCTGTCGATGCCCCCTCCCCCTTTTTTTAAAAGATAATTCCAGAATTTTCCGCGAACGAAGCTTCCACCGCTTTAACGTGCATTGTAACTTTAAAAGATCTTCTTTGCTGCATGTATCTTAGGGATACGCACGCGCCGGTACATTAGGCGAATGCAAAAACTTTGATTTAATATGACTCGACTCCGGCTTTATAACCCACCGTTATACTACCCTTATACTATTAAAATATTTATTTTCTTTCGCGTTTTATTAAATTAATGCACTAATAGAGAATTGCAAGCAGTAAAAAAGCCAGCCAGTCGGTACATAAAAAATGTCGACTCTTCTATTTACGCTCAAATATATATATATATATATATATATATATATTATTTTAATTAAAAGAGAAAATATTATTTTACTATTTCGTTATTGTATTAATAAAATTATTAGTATCGCTGTCGTTTTTGAAATTATAAAAGAGTCCCTGGGATGGAGATAAGCCGGGTACAAACAAGCTTATAAAGTAATTTCTGCCCGTAATTTAAAAGAAAAAACAAAAAAAAAAAAAATCGATCGCGGCATTGTTATATGTTTTTAAAGAATATCATTTAAAGACGTTTTCGGAACTTTTAAGTCTGCCGAATTAAAATTAAAATGAAGTTGCGCAAGTCTAAAGTGGCTGCTTCAAAAAGTGGTTTCAAGCAGAATCCGAAACTTTCGGAATAATTCTTCCTTTTTTGTTTTTCCTTAAATAGTTATCTCAATAACAAGAAATCCATACCTTCGATAACGTTTATCATCGATTTATTTCGCGGCTACTTCCCCTATAAATAAATACTAGTCTATTAACACTATCAGCCGGATGTATTACGGTTCTTCAAAACTTTCACGAACTCATTTACAAGAAATATTTATTATCTACATCGCCATTTCGCTACGACCGACGGAACATGTAAAATATTTCCCGTAATTTTTACTCCAAGATTACGTAATTTCGTACTCGAATAAAATATTTAATGGGACAATTTGAGGTAAAATTATATTTAAGAAGAAGAAAAAGAAAAAGGAAAGAGAAAATAAGGGTAAAATTTTCTCCAACTCCGTTAGTATTCGAAAATGTATTATAAAAAAAATATATTTTTGTACACAAAATGACTTTCGATTGCTTGATTAAACCTGAGCTCTTGGAAAGATTTTTAAATAAAAAAGTATAAAAAAAAAAAGTACATTAATAGATCTTTCAAAGTAAAGTCGGTGCTGTTCATTGCGATTCAGGGTTTTGGCCTCTCGTTTACGAATCTAATTTTTGAAAATGATCTTTAATAACGCAGCGCATCGATCCATATAAATGGATCCATATAAATGGTTACAGGGCACAGCGTACGCAGTGTGTGTTGTAATACGGACGGCTTCTACATCGCGTGGACTAAGTGTTTTCTTTTTCAATCTCAACGCTCCACGAAATTTTTCGCTCAAGATAAATTTCATTACAAATGATCGAGCTCCGAGAAGTGTAATCCTCCCGTGGTATATTTATTTACGAGGACGACATGTATCCGAATATACGAAAGGCTCCGTATGCTATGACGACGAGCCCTTCGATCGCACGCACGCACGCACGCACGCACGGATCCATGTCTTTTGTCTCGTTAATAAATCTTTCTTGTGGACTTATTCCCGCGTGTATTCGACGTCGGATTTTCGGACAAACGGAACAATTACGGGGATAAATTTTCGATATCCTTTCCTGGCGTTTTTGTTTTTTTGTTTTTTAAATGACTGCAGACTCGCGTAAAATATCGGGGACCGAGTAATAACTGGCGGCATGGCGATATCTCTGGGCCGGCGAGCTTTGAAATCTAATAAATATCTTCTTCTGGCCGGTGATAAACGAGCCGGAGGAAGCTTTTGATTATCCGATAGCTGAGGATCCTTCGCACATTGTCGCGCGATCCTGCCCATCGAGGGCTTAACTTTTTAGTCGGCTCTTACGGCGCTGGAGTGGGACCGAACGGGGTGAAGTGGGGTGGAGTGGGGCGGGTAGCGGAAGCCAAGTGGAGTAAAAATCGAATTGAAGGCGGTCCGTCCGTCCGACGGTCTTTAAAGCTCCTCGTAGACGGTCCGCTATAATAAAATGCCCCCAATGATTATACAATCGAATGGAGGAGAATGGCTTAGAGCGAAGGGAAGCTGTTCCGCTTCCGGGATATCCGGATATACGCGCCCGGTAATTCCAGAGAAAGCTTTCCTCGTCTGCAGTCCTTATCTCTTGGAATTAGTGTTTAGGCGCAATACCTACTCTGTATTTATCTCCGCGAGTGTCATAAAAGGCGCGCTCAGCTTGGCTTAACAAAAAGATCCGGCCCATAAAGGCGGGATCGATGAGCGATTTACGCGGGAGACCTTTAACCTCGAGGCGCCGCCTAGTCGGTGGTGAAAAGCGCGAGCTCCCGCTCCCTCCCACTGGCTAATTAAACCAAGAGAACCATTTCTCGTTTTACGCTATTTACTAAATTATTGCGAAGCGACGGAGATTCCCTCGCTTTATCTGCGATCCCCGTGCCCCCAATCTCTCTCTCTCTCTCTCTCTCTCTCTCTCCCTCTCTAGCTATAATTATTTATTCGACAACTTTTTACGCAAGAGGCTTGCTTTTTTTTAGCCAATCCTAAACGGATTTCAAGCAGTCGCTCTTCGACTGCTCCGACTTCGACAATCCTTACGATTCTTACGCAAGTCCAATCATTTCAGTCTATTGCGCAACGCGTATTACGTTGCGAATGCCACGTTAGCGCATCTTTTCCATTTCGTCGCACAGATTCCATTCGGGAAGCTATGGTGCTCGATCCCGAATATTATTGATCACCGCAACGAAGGGGATACATCGAGTCAGATCACGAATGCGCGAAATACGAGGATGATTACTTATGACCGGGCATTGAGTCGATATCGTAACGATTATTACCAATTTTTATTAGCTAAATATAAGAAATTCGATTCACTCAAGTCCAACCTGAAATAATATTAAATCTACTGCTGCTGCTGCTGCTGCTGCTGCTGCTGCTGCTGCTGCATCGAGTTAGTTGGTCACATTAAATCCGTAATTACTGGATTAGCCGTTCCGGCTTCGAGGCACGTATGCTAAAATATTCCGCTTTAAAAAAGAATAATGTAGCGTGCTTCGGAGAGAGAGGGAGGAGCTATATATATATATATACGTGTCCGATCGTAAGCGTTTTCCAGTAATGCTCGAGAAAATTCGGCCCGCTTTCGTAAAATGTCTCTGCAGAGAATGATAACGATGTATGGATAAAAGATGAATCTTAATAGAATTCATGTATTTACGTGTGTGGCGCATGTGTCCATTATTTCGTATTTTATTAACCGTAATCGGCATAGGCAGCGGTCACTCCCTCACCCCCCCCCCACTCCCACTGCCACTCCCACGAAATAGTCGACAATTTCTCCGCAAATTATCCGCGTTAACATATTAAGCGAGAGTGAGATCTGCCGACATTCGTCGACTGGCACATCCGCTCGATGCGAGTGTGCGTCATTTTCATTGGCCCGTTATACCCCAACCCCACCCCCCACCCCCCGAAGCATGCTACGACTACCCGTGACTTGAACAATGTGCTTGAACAATCGAGAAGAAAGGCAGGAGGTGGCTTTTCCTTCTCGGCCGATCGTACGATCTTAAACGTTCGGAGATGATACTCAGGCCTGGTTAGGAAATATCTTTTCACAATCCTATTTATTTATTAGAAAATTACCAACAGAGGCGGCCATGTTTGTCGGAGTCTGTAATTATTACCTGTGCGCGTAAATCATGATTTATCATTACGTAGAGAGGGGGAGGTGATTTAAAACAGAAAAAGAAACTACTAACTTTTATTGTAAAATGATCGAGTGTGATGATATATATTATCGTTTGTAAATGCAAATGTGAGGAATCGGACGGATTGAAAGCGAATATTTTTACCACTGATACTTTAAAGCTTAGTCACGTTAATGGTGCTTTTATTCGACATTATTAATAGGATTTATAGAATATAAAGAGGGGCGGGTGGGGGGGGAGGTACGAGTGGTGCGTTTTAAAAAAGCTCTCGAGCTTCTGATAATTGAAATTATTTAATATATATATATATACAGAGAACGTGAGGTACGATGAATGGCTCGTGTTTAGTAAATGAATGAATAAGCTTCGTTATAAAATGGGAATTTGCGGGACGAGTTTGTAGTCGGTGGTATTGGTTTGCAAGCAGATGACAATCTCTATTAAAAATTTTACTCACGGGGGCTTAAATATTCAGAGTCGAACTTGATGAGAAAGTTAGGTACCCTCCACTCCCCCCCCCTCACGACCGTACTTTCGATATGAACGAGTGCGTTTGATTAACGAAGGGGCAGAGGACGAACTCCCTCTCGAGACAACGGACTGACTGTGAACGTAAGCAGATAATAGAATAGATAAGAGAAGGGGTGGGGGGGGAGAAGACGGAGGCTCCTGGAAATGAAGGGATGGCCCCATGGAAAAATGACAAATGGAGCCTCTCCGGAATTTTTTCATGCATATTTCATGGGGTTCGGGAAGGAGCTTCTCACCTGCCCCTCCGACATCATCCGATATGTCGAGCCGCAGTTACTCGATAAGCGGCTGTGCGTACCTTCGACTACTTTTCGTTCGACTCCCTCTCGACGACTAATCCTTGCGAATCCACGAGCGCCAAAGAAGGGAAAAGTTTCGTTAAAAACTGATTATAATTCGGGAGGAGCCGACTACTGGCGCGTCTCTGCGTATAAATACCGAGCAGAGCTCGGACGCCATTTTTTATTGACCCAAATCGATTAATGTCTTCCCAAATCATGCATGCATATTCACGTAAATACGTAGATACCTGCTATCTCTCCCCCTCCCCCCCTCTCTCGCTCACTGGCTCACTCGCTCACTCGCTCTCTCCACCCCCCTCCTCAACTTTAGCTTCAAACTTTTCAGGGATAAAATTTTCTCTCTCCACGTTGCCCTTGTCCTCTTTATCCTTAATTAGCTTTCGAGTTATTCAACTTTCTCGGGAAAGAATATATTCTTTTCCTATTTCGTCGAAACTAACTACGATCGTTTCACTCTCGATAATCAATAACGTTACCCATTACGAATTATTATATACGGGATTGACTTTTCCCGGGCAGCAACAGTTCCTAATTATTATTCGGCAAACGAAATTTCACTTCTCTATTCGCAGTACCGAGATTTGTTTAAAAGATTTTCAAGCCCGTTGCTCGTACACGGACTCTTTCCAAAGCTTTTACCAAATTCCCAGTAACTTTTTTTCTAACGAGTTTTTTCTCCTTAAATAATCATCAGCAGTGGAAAAATGTAAAAGAGGCGAAAGAGGACAGAGTGAGAGAGAGAGAGAGAGACTTACGTTTGTTATTTGTTATTTGTAATTGCGTCGGTTCGTTTTAATGATGAAGAAATCTGCTCTCAAGAAAATTAAATAAATAAAAAAAAAAAAATTAATATTTACTTATAAAACTAAATAGTGCTTTGACATTGATGTGATGATGTATTGAAAAGAAATTGGAGACCTTTCAACTTTTTAAAACAATCCAAAGTTACCGAACTCGTTGATCGATTGTAAGTGATAAACATAATGGAATTGAGGCTGAATCGAAATAATGCCAGGAGACGAGTGTCGACGAGGAAAAAGTGACAAAATTCAAGTAAGTGATGAGAAAAGGGAATTTCAGCTCGGCATCAAACGGAATATTTATGAGAAAAAATTTTAACGGCTTTCATTTGCATTAAAAACCTATCTCTGGTGTCTATGGCTGACATTTCGTTGGGACATTTTGTTTTTGTTTTTGTTTTTTTTGTTTTTTGTTTTGTTTTTTGTTTTTTGTTTTTTGTTTTGTTTTTAATGCAATAATAGCAGTAGGGAAAGTAAAACGAATTGGCTCGACATTAGTAATTGATTGCACGTTTCGTAATGTAAAATAAAAATAAAGAGGGTAGATATTTATTCGACTTTAGTTTTATCTACTTAATGTTTGTAAAAGATTCGCGTGTTAATGGAATGACGGGGTCCAAATAAAATACGTCGGATAAATTCATGAAGCCAGTGCTGATAACGAAAAAGGAGCTTATACAGAGTCTCTCTTTAAAAAGAATAAAATAAATAATAGATATGGCGTACTTGTAATGTTACATATTGAAGTAATTGCCCAATTTAGAAAACTTCTCGTTGAATTTGTATTCCATACAATTTACGATAAAAAAAAAATATATATATATATCTATATAAAATAAATAAATAAATATAGATGTAATGTTACCTTTGAATTTTCTGATGCAATACATTGTCATTAAAAGACACGAACAAATACGGAGTATCGTATTATCATGAGAATTCGCGACGAAGATTAAAGAGGATGAGGCAAATACGTTTTATAATGTATTTTGTTTTGTCACGTTAATTTATATAACGAACTGATATCAGATTTCATAATTGTATTTGATTTTTTTACCATTTTCCAAGCCTCAAAGACTGTTTTTTTTTTTTTTTTTTTATCATCTCTTTCTTTCTAACAAACGTAGTCGTGCCATTAGGTTATTCGTGGCTTTCGAGTCAAAATCGGCTTATAAAGGCTGACGCGTAAGAGTCCCATTGAAAAGAGATTACCTAAGAGTTCATTAAACGCCATTAAAGGACCTTCGAGGATTATACACAGCGGGTCGCGTGAAAATTTGGCATGGGGAAAGAGAAAAAAGGTTCGCGTTACCATCGCATGGTGCTTGGGACGAGACGTAAATGCGCACGTGCGATAATAACGTCTCGCCGAGCCATCCTGTTTGTTCGCGTGCGTACGTAAAGGTTAAATAAACAAAGTAGTTAATAGGGAAAGAAGCCAAAGAAGCCCCGCGTCGATTAATTATAATTGAATTCAATTGGATCGGCCGGGGCTTCGTAAATGTTATTTAATTAAAGCGCGTAGAGCGCGTAGAATCGATTGAATTGAAAAATTAAAAGTGACGATAATTGACTCGAAGGGGGGGGCGGGGTATAGAAGTAGGAATGTATAGCTGGGTTGGTACGTACGGAGGTTCAGGCAGGGCAGACGGGCAGGCACGGCATCGCGTTAAATAAACAATGGCGGCCGAGGCAAGTGTAAGGGAGAGAGAGAGAGAGAGAGAGAGAGAGTGGTAACGAGAGTGCAACGCGGCGGACAAATATCGCGTGCTAAATATAAGAGGGAGCTATTTTCAGCGGGTGGGGGGGGGTGGCCTTATAGGTGACTCGAGCCGGTGAGCACGGAGCTGAAATTCTTTGGCAATGGTGATCCAGGGGCCCGATGTAGGGATGTCCGAGAACGGAGATCAAACGTCGGCCAATTATTGGCTATTTATCATTTCAGTCGGTTAATCCAGGAGGAGGAGGAGGAGGAGGAGGAGGAGGACGGTGCCGAGGAGGGTCAGGTGGGATAGAAATTCCGGGACCCGGGACACACGTAATGACAATAAAAGCCAGCGGTCCGCGGCAGAGAGAGAGAGAGAGAGAGGGGGGGGTTTATATGCAAACGGGCACTACTCGATCGTCGTCGTCTAGCGGTTCCGCTCCCAGCTCTATAATCCCTTGGGTCACTTTAAATTTTTCACCCGATATTTCCCCGGGATCCTATCGCCTCGGCAATTCCTGGGGCGCGCACGTACGCTCGAGTTCTTTAGAGCGCGCCCTGGTGCGCTCGGGGACGCGAAACGGGGAACGGTGGCGGACCTGTCGGACTGACTCGACGAGAACGAGAACCCTCTCGGTCGGCTTATCGAGCCCTTTTCAAGGTCAATAAGCACAACTCGATTCGCCAGGCTTTTAAAAAAATGAATTAATTTACAGGCCATCTTCCCGTCCTACCCTTCGCCCCCCCCTCTCTCTCTCTCTCTCTTGGCTCTCCGAAATTACAAATCAATTACTGCTTAGACGCCGTAACCTATGCATGCCTATGCGCATCGTGACCTTACGAAAATAACTCCCGCACGGACAATAAAACGGATAAGAAGACTCGTTATTGTAAAAAATATGTACGTTATTGCGATTTATAACGTTGCAATTGGCGAAAGCCGAAAGTTCAAGGCAATATTAATACGTCCATTTGATGTTTTCGATATAACTTGATAACTTATGAATAATTCTTGTGGATTAATGTAGATTAAAAGTATGAAAATATCTCGTATTATAGAATGTCGATATCGCAAGTCAATATTGGCCAAGTCACGTATGCACGTACGCGTACACGTATTAGAAGCTTCCTAGGCCTACGAAAGTTAGTTGCTGAAAATACGGGAAAATCGCGCCGGCCGATAAATTTCAACGTTT
Organism: Ceratosolen fusciceps; assembly: GCA_018883505.1. Classification (NCBI taxonomy): domain Eukaryota; kingdom Metazoa; phylum Arthropoda; class Insecta; order Hymenoptera; family Agaonidae; genus Ceratosolen; species Ceratosolen fusciceps. The sequence goes on along the minus strand of RCIC01000006.1, from coordinate 10,895,763 downwards.
TCGTACGTACGTACGTACGTACGTATATATATATATATATATTGGGGAAAAAGGTTCGAGTGGGAGCGGGCACGATTAGAGGAGGCAAGGATTTGCAGTTTCTATGGGTATATAAGCCCTTCGATGCGCAGCATGACTCTCAATATGGGCCAGGGCATTTCGTTACGTTTCGCGGGGGATGGGAGTGGGGGGAGGGAGTGGGGGGGCGAGGCGATATAAGGTCGAGAATTGCCAGGCCACGGACATTAATTTAAGCGAACCAACTCCATCGACTTCGCTTTGATTGTTTAAACTGGGCTTCGATGAATGTAACTATTTACCCCAAGACATTATCGGCTTTGCGGTGATCGTCTCGTAGCAAACTCTTCGACTCCATGAATTTAATTACACTGATGAAAACAAAATAATTATCGGCGAATTCGGTTAGTTTTAAACGACTCAAAAGTTAATTAAAAACAACAAAAAGACAGATGAACGGGGACACGTGGGATGAATTCACGCACCAGATTCTCCTTCAATTCAACACATACTCTCTATGAATTAATTAATTGTTATTATTCTATTACTGGCCAACGGGGATGTATTTAATTAATATGGACTTCACTTACGGTAAATAAGGCAAAAAAAAAAAAAATAAATAAATAAATAAATAAATAAATCATTCGCTCTATCCTCGTTGCTCCGAAAAAGAGATTTTTAATGATTGTACGTATTCCCCGTTTTAAATACTCATTGTGACAGTGTGCGTTATACAATTTTTCTCTACTTTGGAGGGTGAGGGGCCAATTATTGCGTCTCCACGTCTCAATCGTTCGCACAGGAATTTCGTATTAATATTTGAGTAAATTTGGATCGATACTCCAGTCCCGGCTGCGTTACAATGTTCCCTGACATTACGTGTTTTGTGTAAATCCTAACCGATCCGCCGCCGCCGCCGCATCCCCGTTAATGAATAATTTACGTTTTCGAACACTTCGCTGGCAGACACACGGCCTCTTCTAAATCCCCTCGCGATACCCTCAGCGGCTCGAGAGAGGGGAAGCTGGAATGGGCAGTAGTGGGAAGCATGGAAATCATTAGTAAATATAATAATAAGAAGCATGCGCTCTTTTGCTCTTAATTAAGTACATAATCAATATGTAAGTTTGAAAACAACTCCGAGTTGAGCAGATCATTTTAGTCCGGAGTTTGCTTATTCGAGTTTGTTTTTGAACAAACAGAGCGACCGTAATATAAGAGTACTTAGTCCGAGGAGCGCAAATATCGTGAATATCATTCGGACAAATAATATTCGCATGTATTGCATGCAGCGAAGGGACGAAAGTGACGATCTCGTACGAGCTCGAATCCTACGGGTTAAGGAATTAAAGTAAGGCCATGCGCCCTTTTGTCATTGGCTCATGCATTAACGTGCATCAACGGTACTCGCGATTTATTTAAAAGCCGGCGTTCGAGCTCGCAAATTTTGAGGGACAATTTGCTAGCTTATCGGCTCCGTGATCTCGGCCACGTACACGCGGATTCGCACATTACGCTACCCGCGAATGGATAAATAATTCAATGAGTCGGAGGATAGAGAGACATATAATCTGTTGTCTGCCGGATAAATAAACTCGTAGCTTCGATCGTGCCTTTATTACCTCCAACGCCCTGATGATTAAATGATCTCGGAGGGGTGGGGGGGACATGCCCAATACTTTCTCAAATTACGCACGACATTGTCACTTTCAGGCACTCGGAGCTTCGCTCGTAGATCATCGTCATTACTCGACGTCGTTTTCCAGAGAGTAGTTGAATATCGAGCAGTTCTCGTCGCGTGAAATAATAAAAAATTTCGATTTAGCCGAACGACAAGCGGCTGGACCTGGACCTAATAATTTCTAATAAAAGTCTAACGAGTGCGTCGTCGATTGAAAATTCCAAAAAGGATTTATTGAGACATGACTCGTGTCCCAATAACGACGCCCTTCTCCTATAATTCCTTTCGGCTTTCGAAGCCATTTTTTTATGCGCAACTTTGTTAAATTGTTCCTCGATCCGTTGGCAATGCCAATAACGATACGTATACGTGCGCGTGTGCGTGAATGCTTGAATCCAAAAGGTTTTTTCCTTTTTTTCTTCTTTTTTTTTTTTTTTTTTAACAGAGATGAGCTATCGATTTACCAAATATCAATCGCCTCGAGCGCGGAACGAACGAATATAATAACACAGATCCAACCCCCTCCCTCCCTCCCTCCCTCCCTCCCTATCCCTGTCTCTATTAGTAAATAAGAAGAGCGTAAGTGTATGGCTGAAAATGGAATCCCTCGACAGGACCGTGATTAAGATTAATATTGCAGGGCGTATTGCTTGGTGGTGTCGAGCGAAAGGCGCAAGACGTTATTATCGTATGCGTGCGCGCATTATTACGTAGACGTTTTCGTTTGCGCAAATAACGGGAGGGGGAGGGAAGATTTCGAGTCCTAGCAGACCCTCAAAGGGATGGGGATAGTGACTTGCGGATATGACTCTAAAGCCGCTTTCCCGAAGCTTCTAAAATTCCTTTCAGTTTTCTACGAAGCACCTCGAACATGTCCGACAACGAGGACCAGCGCAGCAGCGGTACATTTTAACTATTAATTACTTAACAAGAAATGCAAAGACGCTCCCTTAAAAGTGCCCTTTCTATGAATAAATGATTTCCTTTCTTCCTTACTTCCTTCCTTTCTTCCTTACTTCCTTTCTTCCTTCCTCCCTTCCTTTCTTCCTTCCTTACTTCCTTCCTTACTTCCTCTGAGTCGAGGGCTCCCCTTTGAGAGCTGCGTTTCGACCGTTTACCCTACATCAGGAAGATTAAAATCTCAAGGAAAGAAAGGACGGCCTCGAGGAAGCCAACTTTTCACAATTGCGAGGAACTTTTTCCTTACCACACGTGCGTTCCAGCCTCGAAGAAGGCCTCCATTTACCACTCGATGCATACAAACGTTTACGTTTTTATAAATACTTGTCGGTGTGCGTGCGCGGATGTATGCGGGCGTTTCGGTGACGGATGCAAGGCCGATGGATGAGTGGTGGTGGTGGAGGAGGAGGAGGAGGGACGGGAACGAGGGAACTCTCTCTCTCTCTCTCTCTCTCTCTCTCTCTCTAGCTCTATCTCTCTAGCTCTATCTCCGTCTCTATCTATCTCTCGAGACCCTTCAGTCAGCTCACCTCGTATCGACGGTGCGTTATTCGATATCTCGCACTCGTCTCGTCCAGGGAAACGCAGCTCTCTGCCGATTTACAAGCACGAGCGCTATTTTTGTAAAGCACTATTATCACTGGGCAGCTCTCGAAAGCAAGGACACCGATGATAACCATTAGCGTCCAGATCTCGTCCCTCCTCCGTGTCTCCGGTGCGTCGTCGGCCTCATTATTCCCGATTCATCGTAAGACATTGAAGAAAGCCTGGAGAACTGATCGAGACTGCACCGCTGCGCTCGATAATTTCGATACTACGAACGTACGGCCGAGAGGGATGATACGTATCGAAGGGAAGGGGATGCTCCCGAGGAGCGGTGCCAGCCAGGATAGAGGGACCCTGGTGAAGTCGAGGATGGTCGAGGACGCCCCCGATTCTCGAGAGGGAAGCTCAGCCGACTTGGAAAACGAAAATTATAAAGCGAAGCAAAGGATGCCTGCTCGCTTGCGTGCGTGCGTGCGTGCGTGTGTATTTTGGTGGGTAGGTGTAGGGAGACAGGGAGCCGACCGATAGATCAGTGTGATAATGAGAGGGGGCGGGAGAGGATGGCAATCGGAATCGATTGAAAGTTGCGGCAGGCGTGGAAGGATCGACGGCCGATCGAGCCCGGGGATTTATTATTCCCGATCCTCGGGGCCGCGAACTGACCTGCGCCTCTGGCCCTCAGGCGCTCGTTCCGCGTCGTCGGGCCCTTCGCCGGCGCGTACCCTGGAGCCTGGCCCTGCAGCGGCGGCCGCGGTCCGAGGGCTCGGCCATCCCCCCCCTGGCGAGGGTCTTGACTTCTGGGGGGGACCCGACGGGGGGGTACTCTCACCAGGCACCGCGAGTCATACTCGTCGACGCAGCGCGCACCAGAGGGGCGTCGCGGGGGCTTTCGCCACGGCTACCTCGGCTCCCTCGCTGCTCACCACACAGAGTCGCGCGCTCCACTGATCCTCCGGGTCGCGGCGGCGCCTCTCCCCCTGGCGCCAGGCGAGCGCCGCTCCTGCGTCGACGCTGCCCCTACCCCACGGCGCCCGAGGGAGCCGATGCGCGCCCTGGCCACGGCCGAAGCAACAGATGCACACCTCCCGAGCTCGGCGGCCCGGATCTCCTCGGCCTCCGCTTACTTTCCCGGAGCCCTCGCGCCTTGGCCACAGGTGACAACCCGCTCCTACGATCCGGTACGCCTCCTCCCCGTCCCCCCTCTCCACCAGGTAATACTCTCGTTAGCCTCTCTCCCACCCCCCTCTCCCCCGCTAATAAGCCTGCCTCTGCCTTGACACGTGATATTAATAATTCATCCGCTAGCCCGGGCTCTCACTCAAGCTCGCCGCGCTCGATTTTCTTTTTACGGACTTTTATACTATCCAAGGCTGCCGAATCAGAATTCCCGGATTCTCCGAAAATAACTTGGATTGTGTATGTATGCGCCCCCCCCCTTCCCCAGCATTCCTTAAGAGCGGCACCTCACGTACACGCTAGCTCGGTAAAAAATTATTAAAATTTACGCTTTAACGCCACTTGTCTAATTTAAGACAAATCTCCTTTGCCTCCCTTGCCACCGCCGCTTGAAAAAAAGAACAACGACAACAACAACAACGACAACAACAACAACATAGCATATCATCTACATATTTAACAGCCCATGAGAATTTTTATTATTCACGAAATCTAGCTCGACTTTTTGCTTCCGCACTCGGGTATTTTTATATTAAAATTATCCCCCCCTCCTCGACCGCCATTCCATTTACAATTAATTACACGAGCCAAAGTCGAGCCCGGATTTCATACGAAACATAAACAGCATCCCCGTATAAGCTACTGCTTTTCACTCGCTCGGATATTTATAATTTTCATCGACATTTGCGTTAAAAAATTACATTTTTTTTAAACATTTAACGATTGCGTTGGCCTTCGCATTCTCTGCCCCCGCGTGCACACAAACACATAAGCGCTAAGACTATACTATATATTCCATTTTATATTTAATCCTACTCCGCAAGCTCGAGAGCAACGTTCAAGACACGGAAAATGGAAATTGGTTTAAGCCTAATGTCTTAAATCGACTCGTTATTCAATACGTTATACATTAAATCACCCCCCCCCCACCGCCCACTCTCCCCCTTCCAACGTATCAATAAAATAGCCCATTTTAGATCACAGATTTCGCTTTCAATAGATACTTGAACGACGAAAGAAATTTTCGTACGTCGAATATCATTGTAAAGCTGTAGAGTCGGAACATTTAATTTATTACGCATGAATATCTAGAATTGGTAGATAAAAACCGCGAACTGCAGTTCCGTGAATTTTATGTAAGTCTTAGTAAAAGCCTATCCGAGCTATTAATGCTATTCATAACTAACATTTTTATCATTTTTAAAGTCATGTATCGTGGACGGCGAGGCGACAGGGGGGGAGGGGAGAAATTGAATTAGTTGGCGATCGAATGGAAAGTTGTAAAAATTTGTAAAAATATTCTCCTACATATTCTGCGACCATTTTGAAAAACTAACCCAGAGCTAGGAAGGTAATAATATTTTTGCGTTAGCCGTTCAATTGCAATTCGAAGATTCATTACGGAATGTAAGCGAATAACAGAATAACAAGTTTCCCAACTGATTGGTTTCAATTGAACTTTTCGCGCGTGTGCGACCTATGAAATGTTCGATAATAATACCAAAGGAAAAAAAAAAATGCGATTCTACGATCAACTTTACGATGTATTATTGATCGATTAATAACGGGATTTCTCATTTCTGTAATTTATATTCAAAGTCGACTGTTGAATTCTTAATCTTTTATGGCGTTAATAGTTTATATCGTTTTGTGGATTGTGCATTATCGTATACGTACGTATTAAATTTAAAATCTCATTTAAAAATTCCGGTTCACTCGAGTATTCGTAAATTTTCTCAATTTACTTCGACGTAAATATAAGAGAATTTTGATAATACATTTTTACATGCACTTTACGTACTTGTGTGTATGACAAGGCCGTTATATCGACGAATTTTAATGAAATGCCTTTAGAGTGGAAAGTACGAGGAACTAAGAACAATGAAGCGACAACGAGAACTATTCGATATTCGAACAAAAATGGCGTCTCTGAGGTTCGCAGCAACTCGAGACCGAAAAACTTCCCAAGATAATCGACCTCGAGATGTTCATCTGCGCCGAAGCTATTCACGAGGCAGTTTAATCAGCCTTCTTCAACGAAAAGTGTCAACTCGTAGTTGAGAGCTGCCCTCATCAAAAACGAGCCATCGACACATGGACTGCTCAATAACATAATAATATTTATTTTTGATAAATATTATTATATATATATACATATACATTTTCTTGGCTTATTAATGGCTAATTAATGAAAAGTGTATAAATTGACATTCAGAAGGTAAGTGGCATCAATGGCTAATTAAGCCCGATCATCTCTTATTATTATTATTATTTAAAATATTATCAAAAATATTACATTGACAGAATCAATGAAAAGGCCAATAAATATATTCTTCAACAATAATTGCGGGCAGAAATTTTTGAGATCCATAAGTTTGAAAATGATCGATCAATTACGATTGATTAATATAATCGGACTATTTGAACACGAAGAATACTTTACTTTTTAGAATTTACTTGAGATTCGTGAAACCAAAATCCGATGAAACTTGACAATTTGAATCTTACTCGTTCGATGAGATATAAATAATAAATTAAATGCCCCCCCCCCGCATGTCTTTGAAAATATTCGAAAATTAACAGATTAATCATTTTAAATCAGAAGTTTAATACTTAATTAAATTAAAATGTCGCTTATATGTTCCAGACCTACGTGGAATATTGTCGTCCTGTATATTATAACGGAACACATAATTTCGCCCACGGACTAAAGCTACGTCGATCTATTTTACTGTCTCTCGCATTCTCCCGGCGACAAGAAGTCGTCGACTTGCGAGCACTCCGTATCCCCATAATTTTCGCTGCCGCCGGTTTAATACGGTGACGTATGCACACGTGCGGGTGGGTATACGCGAGCTGCGAGGGGGCGATAATTCATCTCTCCAGCCGAGGAGTAGGAGGCTACGTTCCCGTTATTAACGTCACATTTATCATTGATAATTACCAATGATACCAATGGAGGCTTCGGGTGCCAATGAGAACAAGTTTCGGATTTCCGTATTCGCATCGAAGAAAGGCGAATAGACTGCGAATCAATTGGCTAAGGGGTTTCGCGAACCACCCCGTGTCTTACAGCTCCGTTTCGCGTTTTTAAGGGATATTCTAACGGCATTTGATGACGCATATACCAAGTATGATTAATAACATGACCGATTACTCAGATGTACTGCTGTCTCGGATAAAACGTACGGATTTCGCAGGTTAGATAATGAAAAAGCCAGTGGAGGCTTTTTTTTTTTTTACAAATCGTCGAATCTTTGAATTGTTCGCGGTCGATCTGAAATCGCTGCTACATGATCCTGTAAATCGTCTGCAACGAAAACTCTGCATGGACGTTCAAACTCGTCCGAGCACGCGGGCGAGTGGACAGCAGCGCCCCCCGCCCTCCCTCGACGGCCAATCGGAGTACTCGATTTGTTAGGATGGCATTGTGTCGGCATCTGCCAGAAAAGTCGCGTACCAATGTATCTAAAATAGGCGTTCGACCTGATTGATAAAACTGAGTAAGTGATTTTTCAAAGTATATTTAACACGTGGAGTGGACAATGTAAGCCGCATATCTGAAGTTAATTTTCCAACGTAACCGAGGCTCTCGCTTCCCAGCATTGACTTTTATTTATTTGTGAATTGTGAATAATTACAGTCACCAGCACCATGACTATTTACAATTTCAAGAAGATTGCCGTCGTTCCCTCGGCCAAAGTAAGTAATGAACTGCATTTTCAGAGGTTATATGGCATGCATGCTCCGCTTTGACAATTTAATCATTCGTGCGTACCTTTGGCACCGATTCCACGAGATATTTTTGCCTTCGATCTCACTCTGCTCTCTAATGCTTTTCTTTACAGGACTTTGTTGACATTACGTTGTCGAAAGTACAGCGTAAGACTCCGACTGTCATTCACAAACAGTATGCCATTTCGAGAATTCGTGCCTTTTATACGAGAAAAGTCAAGTTTGCCCAGCAAACTTTCCACGACCGTTTAAGCCAAATCATTCAAGAGTTTCCCAAGCTCGACGATGTGCATCCCTTCTACGCAGACTTGATGAACATTTTGTATGACAAGGATCACTATAAATTGGCCTTGGGTCAAACCAACACGGCTAGACATTTAATCGATAGGTCTTACTTTATAACTCATTATAACTTCCCTTCATTTTATTCAAATTTCGTTTTTATTTAATATAATCCGAACTGTCATTTTAGCGTGGCTAAGGAGTACGTTAGATTGCTCAAGTATGGAGATTCTCTTTATCGATGTAAGCAGCTGAAAAAAGCTGCGCTTGGTCGTATGGCCACTATCATGAAGAGACAAGCCACAAATTTGACTTATCTAGAGCAAGTCAGACAGCATTTATCCAGATTGCCAAGCATCGATCCCTACACAAGAACAATTATCATTTGCGGCTTCCCAAATGTTGGAAAAAGTAGTTTTATTAATAAAGTGAGGGAGTACAAGCTTTATTTGCTCAAGCTATCGTATTATTAGAATATTAATTACATTCTTAATTTTAGATTACCAGAGCAGATGTCGAGGTACAACCTTACGCTTTCACAACAAAGTCACTGTACGTCGGCCACACTGATTACAAGTACTTGAGATGGCAAGTGATTGATACGCCTGGGATTTTAGATCATCCCCTAGAAGAGAGAAACGTGATAGAAATGCAAGCTGTGACCGCTTTAGCGCATTTAAGAGCTGCAGTATTATACTTCCTGGATATTTCAGAACAATGCGGTCATTCATTGAGTGACCAGGTACAGATAGAATCTTAAAACCTTCAAGAAATTCAATCATTTTCGTGTTTTTGTTGTAATTTACGTAATTGACATTCCCAGGTGAAATTATACGAATCTATTAAGCCACTTTTCCAAAATAAGCCAGTAACTATCGTCGTGAATAAGACTGATGTTTTGCGCTTGGATGAGCTTCCCCTCGAAAAAAGAAGCCTACTCAAAGAATTCGAAGACGATGAAAGTATAGCTGTTATGGAAATGAGTACAATGACGGATTTCGGTGTGATAGAAGTAAAAAATCAGGCTTGCGAAAGGTTATTGTCCTTTAGGGTCGATCAGAAGCTGAAAACGAAAAAGGTAGACTCATTAATGGCTTTATCGGGTGACTTTTTATAATCCATTAACGTTCGTAAATACATTGGCCGCAGGTTGAAAATATTTTGAACCGCTTGCACGTCGCTCAACCGAAACCGCGAGACGATAAAGTCCGAGCGCCGTGCATACCCGCAAATATCATAAGGAAGAAAATGGTCGCGGCCGCCAAAGCCGAAAGAAAGAAGAAATTGGAGCGGGAGATCGAGGAGGAAATGGGCGACGATTACGTGCTGGATCTTAAAAAGAATTACGACATCGAGGGTGAGCAGAAATTCGATGCCATACCGGAAATCTGGGAAGGTCACAACGTCGCCGATTACATTGACCCTGAAATATTCGAGGTGAATTTTTTTTTTATCCCTTGTTGCGTACGATGCTGTGCGTCCCCGGGAGTTGTTTTATGTTAATACTTGCACGTCTTATCGAAACCCCAGAAATTGAATGCATTGGAGAGGGAAGAGGAGCTGAGGACGGAAACGGGCATGTACGACTACAAAGTGCCCGAGCTCAGCGAAACCATGAAAGAAATACAATTGCTGGCCAAACAGATTCGAGACAAAAAGATCATTATGAAAGAAGAGTCGAAGATTAACAAGCAGTCGACGAAGCCGGTAATGCCTCGCACAGCAGCTGCAAAGAACCGCGGGCGTTCCGTTTCGAAACTACGAGACCAAATGGAAGACTTGGGAGTGGACATGGAGGATACCGAGAACGTGAGTCCACCTAGCACTCTGTTTATGAAAAATCCTTTAACCGTCGATTATGAAAACTCCCCTTTTCCCCGTTGCAGGCACACTTTACGAAAACGAGGAAGCGGGGACGGTCCTTGTCGCAGTCTGGCGATAGGAAGCGAGCGCGTTTGCAGTCGACGTCCGTCGCGCGCAGTGTTTCCAGACCACCGAGGAACGAAATGGGTGTAAAGGACACTGTGGTAAGTTATTCCCTAACAACTTTCCCTTTCTCAATTGTCCTCCATTGCCAGTTATTCATTGTTGACGCATTGTTTTGTATATTTTTAGATGAAGACGAAACTCAAGAAGATAGCACATAAAGCGATTAAGAAGAAGGTCGCCAAGAAGGGTCTCAAGGGCGAGGCGGATAGGTTTATTGGTAACAAAATGCCGAAGCATTTGTTTGCTGGCAAACGTTCTATCGGAAAAACTGATAGACGATAAGCTAAGGTCATACGACTCTATTATACTGTTGTTATATATATATGTATATATATATATATACATGCACCCGTTGACATTATATTATTTAGTTCGTTTGTGTAATATAAACAAATAAAGGATGTTAAATATAAAAAGATACATTTTATTTATCTCTGTGAACAAAAATATAATCTGGCTTCTGAAGTTTATTTATATATACTACCATCATAACAAATTCATTATAATTACAATTATTTTTTTAAATCTATGTTTTAGCTATGTAAAGAATTTGCTAGAAGAAAATAAAATAAAGTTTGTGATCATTTATGCGCACATTTCACCTTCGTTTACAATAAATAAAATGGTGTAGTAGTTATTAGTAAGTAATGGCTATTTATAAATAACGTTGGGCGAGGTCGGTAAAGTTTTATAAAACGGTATCAGATTTCTTTGGCTCTGGATCATGAAGTGCGCTGGTGTCGCAGCCTTTCTTTCTGTTTTTCATGTGCGCCTCTACAATTTTCAAAAATGCCTGCCGCTCCAGTTGATTGTAAGCAATCGACAGCACTAATAAGGCTGCATTTTGTACATGTGGACAGCCAGTGCTTAGGAGATCGTGCCCTAATTCGAGACACGTGCCGAAATCGCACTCGTCGCCTGCAATGGTTGCGAGCCTCACAACCTCCCCGAGCTCGGAACGAGGATCTATTCTATCTTCATCCGAGGTCGCGTCCTCTATCTTTTTAACGATTTTTAATAACTGGTCTGAAAGAGAATTTTTATATTAATATTTGCAATGAATTTTTTAATGGTGGGAAAGGAAGGCTGCTGTTGCTTACTGTCCGTTACAGATAATTCTCGGTAACCGAGCTGAGATTTCTTGTTGTAAGGGCAAACTATTCCTGCACCGTGAAAAGTCCGGGCGACAACGTTTTTCTCCCTCGACGCCATTTTCGGCGTCTTGCTTTGCAAGGACATATTACAGTTATTCGCGTAGGCCTTGACTTTGGAGAGAAGGCCAGAGAAGCTTGTTTTTTCAAAGGGATTGGCTTTCTTCAATTTTTCATCCAAGTAAGACCTGAAATTGTATTTTAAGTAAAACGTAAGCGGGTTAAGGATACTTCCTGACGTTATTCTTAAAAAAAAACTGAAAGAAAAATTTACGCTATTGCACCAAATACATTTTCAGACACCGGTTTGATTTTACAATTAACGTTTGAGCAATTTGAGGCAACAAAGACTGGCTCTGTACTAGGCCTATCCCTCCAGTAGCCAAAATGCAAGCCCTCTTTATCATTTCCTTTCAGAATTGTCTGCAAAGAAAGACAGGATTGGATTCATTGATATTGGATGCAAGCGTTCATTTACATTGGAAATGTCAGAGTCCTTGTAGGTACCTGGAATTCCGGAGGATCGTAGTAATACCTCCAGTGAGTGAGCATGTTACTCTTGTTTTTAGTATTTTTAGTTATCAATCCATTTAAAACGTCATACGGGCCAACCAACTTGATATCAAGAGCCTTGAATGCGTTTGACGGATCACTGGGATTCAATTCTTTACAGAAATCGTAAAACTGATAAAAATCTTTGGGCATCGAAAGGAGGAATATCTCGAGAATCAAGTCTCCCGCGTCGTCGTAATTGCAATCTTCCTTGCATTCGTTGGTCTCATTGTCACTGGCATCGTCCAGGGTCTCCTCGGAACTGGAGCACAAGGTTTGCCTTTTATTTTTTGGAAACTCATTAGAAGAGGTCTCCTCGCTCTCCGGGGACTTTCTCTTCTTACTCCCGTTGGTCTTGCCCTCGTCGTTCTCATTCTAAACATAAGAAATTGTTATTTTCATCAGCTGGGGACCCTCCCAAGCCCCATCTCCACGTCATTCCACGAATTTAAGGTTATATAAAAGAATCTTACATTACTCGCCGAATGCTTGTATTTATTGTGATGCTCTGGATTCTTTTGATAACAATCAGCTCCGTACTTGCACTCGGTTCGCGTGTCTTCGTTCTCGTCCGACTCTTTATCATTCCCCTGCTGTTGTGTACTCATAATTTAATTACCTCGTTCTCTCGCTCTCTCGCTCTCTCGCTCTATCGCTCTATCGGTCGTCTATCAATAATTTATCAGTAAGAGTTCGAAGGGCTCGGACACGAAGAATCGATTACGAAAGTACGAGGACGGTCTCGTCGAATCGTTCGTCACTCCGGTACGTCGGAAGGGCTAATTAGGTCTGCGTGTGTGCGTGCGCGCGTGTGTGTGCGCGCGCGCGCTGGTGGGTGGGTGTGAGATATATATGTAGAGAGAGAGTGAGAGTGAGAGAGGGAGAGGGAGAGGGAGTCGATCTTCTATAAGTAATCGTCGTCTCCTCTGCGTAATCCGCTGTACAACTGCGGCGAGATCCCGTCTTCGCGGACCACGAGTTACTTCTCTATCCACTCGGTGCAAATGATCGTGCAGCAGAAGCAGCAGCAGAAGTAGCAGCAGAAGTAGCAGCGGCGACGGAGGCGGCGGCGGCGGCACCGGGTTCGTCGCGGCCTCCCGGAGATCGGTAATAATTACGAGGAGAGAAGGGAGAAGGGTCAAGAGAGATCCGTTGGCCGGCGATGACTACGGGCATCTCTCGGTTTACGAGATTTCTCTCCGGTCCGGAAGCGGTGCCTTTCCCGCGAAAGATTTAGTCGGACAAGGTCACCGGCTCCCCTCACTCAATCCCGTCCGGCCCCCTTGACGAGGCGATAAAATGCGTCGCCGCGGCGGCGGCGGCGGCGGTGGCGGCGGCGGTGACGATGGCGTCAACCACGGGAAGGGGCCGACCGAGCGACCAGCCAATCAACGAGCCCCTAACCATTGTCCTGAGCTGCGCACCAGGGAATCGAGTTTGAATCCCTCGGATCGTTCCGAGCATCGTTACGTTATTTGTTGTCGTCCTCGAGCAGTCCCGTGCCTATCTCGCGCTGATTCGGCGTGGCCGGCAAATGCGAGCTTTCCACCAGTACGTGAAATAAGGTCGTCGCTTAGCCTCAGGACGGCAGGGTTTATTTCAATTTATTGAAAAATGCTCCTACGCAAGGTACGCCGAGGTATTGGCAGGGCGAGCGGGGGCCGAGCTTTCGCTTTCCCGCTCAATTTTTATTGAGGTTAGGTACATTATTTAATCCCCCGTTTTTTTTTTGTTTTTTTTTTTTCTATATTCTCCGGTTCGCAGATCCTCGAGAGCACGTGCACGCTCTTACGGCGAAACAGCAACGTCCCCGTCCGAGGTTTCGTTAACGGATCCAACAAGAACCTCGAGAAAAGTGAGTACATCCGGCCCTCGTGCTCGTCATGACTTTGTTATGACGATTCCGAAGGAGGGAATAACGTTTTGAAATTTTCCCATTGTACTGGGCAGCGTTCGAAATCAGCGTATTCGGCATCGAACGTTAATTTTTCGAATTTAAACATCTTCGTATTCCTGAATTCCTTTAATAAATTCAATTAACCTAAAGAATCGGACTTATTGCAAAGCTTTCAAGCTCGATTACGTATCGCCTCGGATTATTCAATGACAATTATAAACTATTTCTTCATAATTGTTTATAAGTCAGACCGTCGCTCCCGCAGACAAGTTCATTAATAGCCCGGACAGCACAGCCTTTTCTGTTATGTCATATAAATAATCTGTTACAGCTTTAAATCAAATCACGCTTCTTGGGAGAGTTGGACAGGAACCACAAAAGCGTGGCAGTGAGGATCACCCTGTTATTGTATTTTCTGTTGCGACACATGTTAATTATAAGCAAAACGATGGTAAGGTTTTATTTAATTGCTCCACCAAGGGCATTAAGAGATCAGAAGTAACAAGAAATGTTGTAATTGCAGATGATTTTGTACAAAAAACTGACTGGCACAGGATTTGTATATTCAAGCCTACTCTGAGGGAAACCGTATATAATTATTTAAAAAAAGGACAGCGAGTATTAGTACACGGTAGAATAAGTTACGGAGAAATAAAAACTGAAGATGGCATTTCCAAAGTTTCAACCTCAATTATAGCCGAAGACGTTATATTTTTCCAAGCAACGTAGATATATAGATTAAATATTTTTAATAATTTTATATAAATTTATAAATCAATGTACATAATTAATTAGAAGAAAAAAAACAAACAAACTAATAAAGATCTCAGGAAAATAAAAACAAGTTTTAAGTATTCTTTCTTAATAAGTAAATAGGTCTGTATTTACAACATTCGTATCTATCATTTTCAGTAACAATTTATATAATATAATAAAATGATACTACTTCTAAAATTTTACAAGTATTATAATTTTTATACACATTTCTCACTTAGGTTTATGCAGAATAAATTCTTTTCACCATATTTTACCTCGTCAGGATCGTTTTAGCATTCTTAAGTTCTACTTTATATGCCAGCGGTGCTTTCTCTTGTACACCAGTATAAATTATTTACACTTTGTAAACAAAAATTAAAGGTAATTTTTATTATATGTACATGTATATATGTATATTATATACATGAATACATGCGTACTTTTTATATTGATAATATTAACTTCTGTCTAGAAAGGGTATACATTTGTTATCTTTTTTTTCTCAATTAACATAGCTCCTCATTCAATTTAATTATATACATATTTGCTCCTTTTAAGCTTACAAAGATCACAGTATACAAGTAGCCAGATATAAATTTCAATTCTACAGTAATCACTCGAGGCTCTTAATAAGAATCTCCTGTAAGCTGTTGCCATAGAAAACTTGTCAGTTTTGGTATGTAAAAATAAAAATTCCTTTTTGTATTTATCACATATTACAAATTACAAAGCCATTCGTTTAGTAAAGGAAAAAAAAATTCATTATTACATCAAGATATTTGAGTATTGAAAAGTTTTCTATGACAGCAGAGATTTTGTTGACCTCATTAGCATTTAAAGGAAATTTCTTTTACACAAACTTTCACAGTTGAACTTTATATAATAATATTTCTCGCGAAAATGAGTAATAATAATTCGTGAAAAAATACAGTACACAATTACATTTGAAATGTATTACTCTGGATTGCCACTAATACGCTTTTAACTATAAATTTTCTGCACCGAAATAGTTGGTCGAGCCAGTGCAAGCCTGGTCGTGGAATGTAAGCCACACAATCACACACCCAGCACGACGTAATAATTTCGAATATAGATTTTGGTAGTAAAATATATCATGTATTTACATACATATATATAAATATATATATATATATATATATATATATATATATACATATATACATACATACATACATACATTATACGTACATATATAATATATACACACACATAATTTTTATGTATAGATTTATGTATAACTCTGGCCCCAATTTTCCATAAATTCCTTCTATTTTTTTTTCCATACAATTAGATATATTTTTTTCGCCTTTTTCATGTTTGCTTTATAGCAAGCAACTTATGTACAACTTATTCATTTACTAGAGTATAATCGATTACAATTAAACACGCAGGTGGTGTGTCGACTGTTAAAAATTCGCACCATTAATCAAAGACAGAAGCTGAGATATCACGCGTGTCTTTATTTATTACTCTTCATTTTTTTTTTCATTTTTTTTTCTTGAACTTTTTCTTTTTGACATAACAAATTAATAATAATATTCTTGGCACACGGATGAGTTTCTTTCAATCCCCCCACTTCTCCTTGTTTTGCACACACGACAGTCGCTCACTTCGATTGTCCTTATCTATGTATTTCTCTCTCCCTCTCTCTCGCTCTCTCTCTCTCTCTCTCTCTCGCTCTCTCTCTCTTGGCTCAACATTCAGCAATAAACTCTAATAACATTCATTTTCACTCAATTGCAGGCGATATCGCACGAATGTCACTATACAAATGTGTCTCGCTTATCTGCAAAGTGCACGTAGCAAATCGACGGGGCGATTTAATAATTAATAATTTATAACGTCGCGAACACGAACAATGGCTGAATCTCGTTGGCGCTAGTTTTAAACACTTCCGCATCGTCCCTAAATAGTCGTATTATCGCTATTACAAGTGTCAACAAAAAAAGACAGAATAAAAAAGTGACAATAATAGTTATAACCATAATAATAATAGTAATAATAATAATAATAATAATAATAATAACAATTGTAATCATAATCATAATCGTATAAGTAATGATAATGATACTAATAATAATTATAGTAGTAATAGTAGTAGTAGTAGCAGTAGTAATAGTAATTATAGAAGTATTATTAATAGAAGTTATATTAGGAGGTAAAAAATAAAGAAAACCGTAAGAAAAAGTTAAACCAAAGTCTGGACTCTCTCCGAAGAAGAAAAGATGCAAAACTTTTGGGTCTCTGTGCGTACGTGCGTGTCGTGCGCGCAACATCTCCCGTTAAACACATTCTTGACTTGCGGTTCGTTGTAACGAAGAATATATATTTATACACGTGCCTTGATGCAGTAGACGCCTCATTACCAACGACGGCGAGCTGTCGCCAAAAAGAAAGAAGGACACGGGTTGCGGAGCGGCGAGGGGAGAGAAAAACAGAGACAGGCAGACGGTGAGAGAGTGAGTGAGTAAGTGAGTGAGAGAGAGAGAGAGAGAGAGAGTCATCTAGTGCGGGCCGGAGGGAGGGAGGGACAGAAAGCGCAAGAGATAAGAGAATAAGAGCGCAAGTGCAAACACGTCGGCTCGGTTCGGGTCAGCCCCCCTCCTCCTCCTCCTCCTCCTCCTCATCCACCCCAATAACCACATCTCGCCCCCATTTCATTCTCTCTTTCTCTTTCCTACGTAATAATACGTTTACATAGTGGGATAATCTTCCAGTCTCGTTCAACGAAGGTCGTCGTCGGTCTCGGTGTCCGTGTTGGTTTCGGTGTCGGTGTCGGTGTCCGTGTCGGTGGCAGCGACGGCAGCATCATCGGTGGCGGCTCATTGCGTGTTGTACTTAAATACGGAAGAATCGTGATTCTAGCAAAACGTTGAAGGTCTCGCGGGCATTGCACTTTGGCCCTCCCGGCGTCCGGGAGGAGGCCTCGGGAGGGCCTCGAGTCTCGTCGGCTCGACGGCGGACGAGACTCGGCAGGTCCGCTGGCCCTCGACGTAGCGGCAGCAGGAGCTCGACGACTTAATAAAGGATCAGCGGTCGTCGGGCTTGGGAGTCCGGGTCCGGGACCGGGACCGGGCCTCAATAACGCTCTTCTCAGGCGAACCGTCACTTCATCTCCTCCGGGTGCTCCTGTTTGGTTTTTACGAGGTTGTACGCGTGGCTCCTGTACTTGGCCGGCGGGTCGTGCAGGGACAGGGGCTGGGGATGGGCCGGTGGGTCATGAATCGAGTGGGCCTGGTTGTCGTGGTGGGAGTGTGCCGGCGGGTCGTGGAGAGCGAGGGGTTGGGGGTGAGCCGGCTGGTCGTGGAGGGACAGGGGCTGCTGCTGGCTGTGTGCCGCCGGGCCGTCGTGGTGGGTGTGGGCCGGCGGGTCATGGAGAGCGAGGGGTTGGGGGTGGGCCGGCGGATCGTGGTGCGAGAGGGACTGCTGCTGGTTGTGTGCCGGGGGTGTCTGGGGCTGGTGGTGATCCCTCGAGGGTGGGTTCATGCTCGACATGGAGAGGTCCGTGGGCATGTCGATCTCCGGCTCCATGCCGCCCGTCCCGAAGAGGGAGCCCTCCTCCTCGGGCTCGGACTTTATCCGCATCTGCTGGCGCAGCAGGGATATGTTCTTGATGTTCTTGAGCTCCGTAGGGTTGCGCAGGAATCTGCAACGGAAGCAAGTGCGCGTTAGCCTACGGCGATTCTCCTCCGACTTGTCTTAAAAAACTATTTATAGTCGACTGCGGGGGACCGCCCCCGCCCCGCTATGCCACCCCAATAACCTTCATAATTGAATCCCGTCCCATTACGTGCCGACTCTGCCGATCTCTCTCTCTCTCTCTCTCTCTCTCTCCCTCCCTCTCACCCACCCACCCTCTCATATTTCCTTTCCACGTAATACGTAATTGCGGATTATCAACAGATTTGCCGGTTTCAGTTTTCTCGTTCGATTCGGATTCCCGAGAAAGGAAGTTGCGAGTCCCCGGGGGAGGGAAAGCACTTGGAGGAGGATCGAGTTGCATACTCACTGGTAACAATGCCGCTCGCCCTGGACCTTTCTGAGTATATTGACACGGTAGTAATAGCGCAAGGCTCTGCTCATCTTGTCGTAGTTCATCGAGAGATGGTTCTTCTGGATGCCCCAGAGCCGAGCCAACCCGGGGGGGTCGACAATCTTGAAGACTCCGGTTTCCCTGCTCTTCCACGCGATATAGTGCGTGTATCGCTGCGAGGGGTCGTTGAGCAGTTGCTGCAGAAAGTCCCAGAGTAAACGTCCGTCTGCAAAGAGAGCACGTGTTAATAATTGCATTTGGTCGGGTTATTATTGGGAGAGAATGCGATCGTGCGATGCAGCGGCACCTGTGTTGTCATTTGTACTCACTTGTGTTGGGTTCGGGCGAGTCGCTGGGGAAGAACTCGCGGGCGACGCTGCCGAAGTTCTGATGGCCCGCGGGCCTGTACGCTCCGGGCGTGAGGGGCATCATCTGGGGCGGTAGGGTCGGGCTCGGCTGGTCCTTGACGCAGACCTCGCTCAGCCTCTGGGCGGTGAGGGCCGTCGGGGTGGCCGGGGGGCTCGCGCTCCCCTGCTGGTTGTCCTCGTCCGAGTCGCTCTTGTAGATCTGGCCCTGGTTATTGTCGTTGCTCGCGTGGCCGGGCGAGCCCGCCTGGCTGTCTACCGAGGGGGCAGGCGAGAGGGTGACCGAGTTGGCCGACATGAGGGAGGCGAGGTTGATCGCGTAGGGGCTGTCGATCCAGGTGGGCGTAGGCGGGTGCGAGTGCGGGCTCAGCGGGTAGGTGGCCGCGCTCGCCCGGGTCGGCGTTACCGGGGAGCCCGGGAGGCAGCGCTGCAGCTGATTAAAGTCACGGACGAGCATGCCGAGGACGTTGTGCAGGACGTCTCCGGCGCCTGGGCAACGCTCGCCGAGGTCTGACTTGGTCAGCAGGCAGAGGGCCTTGCCGTTCATTTGGAACATGTCCATGTCGAATTGTGGCAGGTCGAATTCACGCTCGCCCCAGCGCAGAAATGCGGCGACGTCCTCTCGAGACCAGAGCCGCGGGTCCGAAGCTGCAAAGCCAATTATTAATCGTTTAGTCGGTTAGCTCCGGTCGATGATGGGGGCGGGGATGGGGGGTGTGAGGAACGGATCAACGATCGCGGTGGTGGATGTAAATGAAATAACGGAACGGGGGGAGGGGGACCACGGTAGGTAGGTCAGATGACTTTGCCGGTGGCTGCGGGATTGGCGGGGGCGGGGGAGGTAGTCGAGTCTATGGCGCGATAAATAACAGGCGTACGTATGATGTAGGTACGGTCGGTAAGGTAGGTAGCAGTAGCAGTAACAGCAGCAGCTAGATGTTAGTCCAAGAGAGGGTGGCCGACAGAGAGACCGGACAACAGCTAGTTAAAGGGAGGGAATGGATGGCGAGGCGAGGGAGTCAAGCTGGCAAACTAAGCAAACAACGCACGGGTACTGAGCGGAGATGAGCAGCTAAGCCAATATTATTAAGAGTCAAGGATAAGGGTAGCGGTCGTAGGGGGTGGGGGCGGGGGAGGGAAGTATCGGTGAGAAGTACTTACCGAGGCTCGTGGGCAGGTGGGTCTTGAAGTCGAGTAGCGGACTCGGGGGCGGATGAGCCGTGGGCGAGAAGGTCATAGCCGTGCCGTATCGCCAGAGGAGATCGGTCGGGCTGAAGGGGAGCGAGATCCCCGGGGGGATCCGCGAGTCCATGCCCGTCATGCCGCCGCTGACCGCTGAGACCGGCGGTAACTGCGGCAATTGGATGTTTGGCAGTAATTTCATAACACGAGGAGCAGCGGCCTTCTTTCCTTCCTAGCGATCCCTTCGATGCTCGATCTGGAAAATATGAAGAAAACGTGCGCCATTAGATCTCGGGCCTCTCGGGACACAACTAGGTAAGCAAGCAGCAAACTTGTGCACCACATGCACGAGACGAGGTAGTTAGTAAGTAATAGTCGGTGCGGGTGTGGGTGGCTCTCACGAATTATCCCCCCCCCCCCACCTCCACCAGTCCGCTCGACCGTCGTCGTGCAACAACGGGAGTCAGCTCGGTTATCCCGGTCAGCTGGATTATCGTTGTTGCGTGCGGGGCTCGAGGAAAGGCACTTACTTTGATAATCATTGGGTAAGAGTAACAGAGAGATATATCGATCGAGAGAGTGAGAGGAGGAACGTAATTCCTCCAGAATTATTAATGATGCTTTAGCTTGGTCGGAGCCAAGTCGATGCCGTTCTTTCTCTCTCTCTCTCTCTCTCTCTCTCACTCTCTCTCTCTCCTTCCCTTTGGCGGACCGCCGGCCTATCCCTTTTCCGTATCCCTCCCTTATCCGCGTATCATCATCGCCATTCTTAAAAAAGGCCTTTCATGCCGGCTTTCGTCCCAATTTCATCAAAGCGAGCACTATCCTTATTCGATAAATTCAAGCACCGACGTATTGTCGGGCCGTTTCTCACTCCAAACCCACTGCACCCCACCCTCAATGCAATCTCCAGCGAGACTTCCCATCATCCTCCCACTCTCGAGCGCAGATTAAAAGCCAAGGGGGAACGAATAGAAATATCCAGCTTATCCAACAGCTATTACGTACGTACACGTAGCTTCGAGCGCTTGTTATATAACGCAGGTCACCATCTACGCTTTGCCAGCGTCTACGTGTTAAGTGGTGATGGAAGATCGTGGGTATTTGGGTATAGCCGTCCGGGACGGTGCCGTGCACGATGTGTCCGGGTTGCGTAGGTTGCGGTGCACACGAATTTATCCGTAATAGGCGATAATTGTCGGAAGTGGAGGCTTCTATCGGTGGCGGTGGCGGTGGCGGTGGCGGCGGAGGTAGATGGGGGGAGGAGGGAAGGGGGTAGGTATAGAGGGTAGAGGGTAGAGGGAATCGGTGGTCGGATTGAATGGGCGCTCGCTCGGGTGGACAAAGAAAAGGCGGGCCCGCCGAGGATGGGAAGGAAAGACGGCGACGGCGACGGCGAAGCGCCGAGTCGTCGATGAAAGGAAAACGATTCCCATTATATTAGACACGGGGTCAACGTTGGCGCGCACGCGATAAACGAAGACAAGGACAAGGAGGGCCAAGACAGGAAGGGAGTATCCGTTTCAACAGCCATGGGAGATTTACATAGCGCATTTCATTCGACGTCGACGCGACACTTCCGTTCTCGGGATACCGCGAGGCCGCCGTCGCTTCGCTTGCATGTATGTCCACGTCCTTCCTACCCGCTCGCTCCCGCTACTCGTCTCTTCTCTCTCTCTCTCTCTCTCTCTCTCTCACTCACTCTTTCCCTCGCCCTCCTCACCCTCGCTCCCTCTCCGCGGCTCGGAGAAAGCGAGGAAAAGCGCGGCCGCCGCGAGCCCAAGTCCATTAAGCGATAAGGTCGTCCGCTTCCCAGGCGTGCAGAGTGCCGAGTCCGGAGCCCCGGAAATTCATTTCTTCCGGCGATACCGGAGATTCGTGCGAGTACCGATTTCGAGATCCTCCGTCCCGTATCCCGTTCACGCTCTCCGAACATTAAGAGGTGGCCGGAGGCCGCGCTCCTTACCACCACCCCCTTCCTCTAGCTGGAGGCGGCGCGAATTGACATCGGCCACTCATATACTAACTGATACTGAGAGAGAGAGAGAGAGAGAGAGAGAGAGAGAGAGAGATGATGATGATGATGCGGGTGGGTGCGTGGACGCGTATCAATCAGAGAAGATTTGAAGTATCGGGGTGATCGCGGGATCGTTTGAATTTGATTGGCTGGTGGCGCCGAAGCAGCAGCCCGAAAAAAAGACCGTCGCCGTCGTTACCGCTTCCGAAGCCGTGCGCGCGCGCGCTTTCACGGCGCTCCGATTTCGCCAGAGGAGTAGCCGTTCGCTCGTTCGCACTCCTTCGCACTCCTTCGCGCTCCTTCGCGCTCCTTCGCGCTCCTTCGCCCGGCGATTATTTTACTTCCAAGGAAAGCCATTAAAACACGGCACGTGAAAGTCCCTCGGTGCCGCGTAATCGTAATCTAATGCGCCAGCTCTGACGCAACCCCCGCGATCCTTCTTCCTTTTCCTCGTTGCGTGCACGCTCCGCGGCCCCGTCTGCTCGGGCAAAGCTGCACTGGGTGACGCGGCCTCGATCGGGGATAGCGGCATCATGATTTACGTGGACGCGGGAGGGTAATTCGTTCGGGGCGGGTGGGATGGGAGGGGCAGGGAGGGGGGTGCGGAAGAGTCACGACGGCGGCCCCGCCAGCCCGTGCGATCGGGACTAAGGCTTTCTTCGGTTGTAAGTCCGTTGTAAGCGGACTTGCTCCGGCGGATGGCCAAATTAAGGATCGACGGCGCAGCGAGATTCGATCGACCCCTCCCTCGTTCGCCGATGGTACGAGCAGCATGCGACAGGGAGAGAGTGCGAGAGAGAGAGTGCGAGAGAGAGAGAGAGAGAGAGAGAGAGAGAAATTCCCTTGACACGAGTCTGACATAAGCGGTGTTACCTCGGCATGCAATTACTCGGCGTAATCACTTTTTTCTATTTATATTCCGGTGGTTAGTTCTAAAAAGCCGATTTGTATTCATAATTCCGGGCATAAATGATTGCATAAAATGAGAATAACGCGTAAATTTACTGGGCTAACGGTACCGCGCTCGATTAGTCTGACCGTCAACGATAACGACGACGACGACTACGACGACTACGACGACTTCAAACGAGATCCGGTAAAAAAGTCACGAAACTTCTCTCTCATGGTACACAATGAGTCCTTAGCTCATGTGCCTCGCAAGGATTATAAAACAATCGCGGCCGCTCTCTCTCTCTCTCTCTCTCTCTCTCGCTCTCTCTCCGTCTCACGCACAAGCTCACGCACATACAGAAGACACGCATGAGCATGAACGCATATGTAGAGTCTCTTTTGTACTCGTAAGCGCGGCTCGGTAAGAGAAGGATAATTTTCATTTTGTCAGCGCGTGTTTGTACTTAAGGAGTACTCGAATCCGTTGTGGAAGCGAGAGGTAGAGGGAGGGAGGTGGGCGAGGATGTACGTCACACGAGCGAGCGAGCGTTCAATGAGATAATGGAAGTAGCAGCAGCAGCAGCAGCAGCAGCAGCAGCACCGACGATCTGAAGCAGCAAGCGTTACTTAGCCGTACCACTGGAAGCTGCGGATAGCTCAAGAAAAAGAGGAAGAAAAAGAAGGAGCAACGGAGGCGGAGGTGGAGCAGGGAGAGGATTTCCTGGTGCGCGAGAGTCGAGACTCGGAGGAGGCCGAGACAACGGCACATCGACCTTCGTAAGTTGCTGTTGCTGATGCTGCTGATGCTGCTGCTGCTGCTGCTGCTGCTAATCTTACTCCTGGCGCCGAGTCTAATATTCTCATCTCATCTCCTCTTTCTCGCACATTCTCCTCTACGCTTTTATACAAGGGCGCGTCATTGTGTTCCTTGACTAGTGCGTTTTCGGTTAAAGGGGGTCGCGGCAGGCGTGTCAAGTTATTCGAATCTCGAGTGCCGCAGGGACTGTCAAAGGCCCGATTCGGCAGGAGGGGCCCCACGTCCCGTCCACTTGCCGTTGCGAACTTTTCCGGCAGGTGGTGGGAGGGGTGAAGAGCCGGAGAAGGAGAGAAAGCACGGACAAAGCGCCGCTGATTCGGGGCCGTGGAAAATAGCGGTCTAAAAAGGCACTCGAACAGCAGGCCGAGGCGCAATTGTAATAGTAGTAGTAGCAGTAGTGGTGGTAGTAGTAGTAGTAGTAGTAGTAGTAGTAATAGGTGGAGGAGGAGAAGGAGGAGGAGGAGGAGGAAGAGGATGAAAGAACCTTGACCGGTGTCAGTGGCGGTGCTGCTGGAGAGGCGGAGAGGTGGTGACTATGACGACGACGAGGAGTACGGCCTTTATTTTCGTCGCTTTTCGCGGCAAAGTGGAAAAGTTCGGTACGCGCCTGCGCTCCATGAGCATACACGGCACGTGGAGCAGTCGGAGCAGCGGTTGCGGGGCCCAAATCGACTCCGTGTCCTAGGCGATTCCTCTCCCTTTGTCCCTTTTCGCCTACATCCTTTCTTTCCTCTTTCATCCTTGCGGGGCGCAGCGGCCTGAATAGAGCCGAAACTTTTGTTTATGGCTCGTCGGTGCGCTGGGCGCCCGGGCGGGAGAGGATTTTGAAGTGAAAGTCGGCTGGGAAGCAGCAATAGCAACAGCACCAGCATCAGCAGCGAGAGCTGTTACCCGAGGTGAGAGACAGCGATAGGGACGGGAAGAGAGATGGAGGTGGAGAGAGAGAGAGAGAGAGAGAGAGAGAGAGAGAGAGAGGGACCGATGAGAGGAGAGCATTGTGAGTGAGAGGGAGGGGGGGATTCGTGGAAGAGGCCGATAGCGGTCACTCAGAGTGCGCACCCCGGGTCTCGTTAGCCGGCCGAACCTTTCGCGGCCGGATCTCCGCCGTTCTGGTGGGATGGTAGTAGTAGCCTTAGGGTATGAGGGGGGGTGTGAGGAGGGGGCCAGAGTAGTTGAGGGTGGCCGAGAGACGAGTTTTGGCTACGGGAGTTCGGGTCGGAACGGGGGGGGGGAGACTCTGTAAATTAGAGCAGTCAGGTGTGCTTCGCTCGCGCTATCAAGCGAACGCGCAACGTTAAGTAATCGCTCGACTGCCCGACTTTTCTCTCTCCCTCTCTCTCTCTCTCTCTCTCTCTCTCTCTCTCTCTCTCTCTCTCTGTGTATTGCCGTGTGCGCATGGGTGCGTATGGGTCTAGTCCCCGGTTTTCTAGGCGCTCGTATTCTCGGGCGGTCGCGATCCCAGCTCGGGCTCCCACGGTAGAATGTTGAAGGCAATGAAGGGTGGGGGAGGCGAGGCGTACCGCTAGCGCGGAAATCGGAAGCCTCGAGGTCGTTCCTTACCTCGAGACAGAGACAGAGACAGAGACAGAGACAGAGACAGAGAGAGAGAGAGAGAGAGAGAGCGACTGCCTTTCGAAAGAGGGAAACCACGGCGAACCGAGCCGGAAGTGAGCCGCGTCCCCGTCGACCTCCGCCATCGCCGCGACCGCCTCCTCTCGAGCGAGGCTGCTCGCTGCCTCCGTTGCCTCTTCTTCGTTCGCGAGACTCGCCCGCCTACCCCTCCCCCTCCCACGACGCTTACCGCAGAGGCGGCACTCGACCTGGCATTTTTTATCATAAATTACCTCTTGGCCGAGGTTGGCTGGGAGCAGCTCTCGTCAACCGGCATTCCTCGCGCCTTTCTCAGATGCCTCGTCTATTACCACACGAGCGCGCCCGCTACCCCGCCTACCCGCCGGCCTTTTCGACATTCGAACCTAATCTACCCTCTCACTCACTCACTCTCTCTCTCTCTCTCTCTCTCTCTCTCTCTCTCTCTCTCTCTGTCTCTCTCACCTTTCCCTGTCCCTCGCTCGGTCGCCGCCACATTTACGCTCACTACCTCGCCGGCGCTGGATTTGTTATGTTAGCGCCTCCCTCCCTTCTGCCCCGCCGAACCCGCGCAGCGCTGATTTCTTTACTTTCTTCGGTTACGAAATACACAGGCGCGGTGGGGGGGGGCACGCTGGTGCGCGCGACCCCAGTTCCTAATCTAGAGCTGACCGACTCCGCGCGGGCTTCCTCCTAGTCGTCGGTCGGCCCTCCCCCGGGATTAAGTCCTCCTAGCCAGTGAGAGCTAAACCGTGACGAACCCTCCCCTCCCCCAAGTCCCGGGGTCGTTCGATTGATAATTATTTCAATGTAGTCCTCCTGGTAGTGTCGATTGCACAAGTTCGTCTGACTGCCGAAAAATAAATGAGACGCTAAAATGTTGGTACAAGTGCTGTTTGCGCTCCGATAGCTCCGACGACATCGATAAGCCCCCCTGCCCCCCAACCTACTTATACGCTTCCTCCTACCACTCCATCCCCCGATCTTCCACAACTTCCTTGTGAGTTGCTTTTACGTTTTCCGTAGGCTTTAGGAGTCTCCGCGACGACTAGGGACCGAATCGAGTGACCTTGCTATGTCAGAAGGCAGATGTCAGAGGGTCGAATTTTCCACGGCCTCCCCTGACGGATAACAGACTTTTCGTTAAAATCCGTGACATTCCCCCGTCCCCGTCCCGGTCGTCAAGGAAGGCTGACGAACGTTGAAGGAATGCGCCTCGATTTCGACTGGACGTAGACTCGAGGACGGCCGATGCCCGTCCGAATGTCACCGCTTTCGTCGGGCCGAGCTCCGTCCAGGTATGTCAGCGCAATTAGCGCGATATCGTTAGAACTGCAGCACGCCCGGAGTTAATTATTCCGTGATTGATGCGTCTATTGCTTCGGACGGGCCCGCGCTTTCCTCCGAGTTCCTCCGAGGAAAACCCCGGCCTCGACAGAGTCTCGATGAGGTTAAGGAGCCGCGAAAACGGATACGAAACGAGTGGATAACGACGAGCGATGCCGGCACTGGGGCGGGGTCGGAGGAGGATGGGAAGCCTTAGAGGACTGCTAGCCGGTGGCTAACGTTATTAAACGCTTCAGGTCTCGGTCCGAGAGAGCGCGAGCGTCCTAAATTTAGTCGCTGGAACGCGGATGTCAATAGCCCGAACGGGTAGACAGAAGCGCGTAAACCAACGGCGGAATAAACGTCGCGGACAAGGTGCTGAGGAGGAGGAGGAGGAGGAGGAGGTGGAGGAGGAGGAGAAGTGCTTTGTTTAGAAGAGGCCTTAGCCTATCCCCCCCCCGTCTGTTCGCGTAATTGAAGTAAAGGCCGGGGCTTGATATTACAAACGCGACGAGTGCGAATTTTCGGGCCCCGTCGCTTATTTATCTGCAGCGGGTGAGCCGGCCGGGAGGGGTGGAAGCTTAATAACCCGAGCCCGACAGGAGGGGAGGGTTCCTATGGAAAGGTCACGGAACGGGCAAAGTCGCGAGGAGCCGGGTTACGAGCGATAAGGATCCCTCGGACGCGTCGAAATACGAGGCAGCAGTCGTTGTCCCCTCGCACGGTCAGCGTACCCCCCGCCCCCGCTCTCTCTCTTGTACTCTCTCGCTCTCTCGCTCTCCTTGCAGTTAAATAAAAGCGAGAACGGTTATGGGCGAGCGCGTATTGTACCGAGAAAGCCTCGACCGGCGAGTGTCACGTACATGCGTCGGCGTCGACGGCTCGTGGTGGAAAGACTCGCCGATTGCCGATGAGACGCGTTCGATCGAGGCTCTCGTCGCCGCCCCTTCCATAAAATAATAAAGGACAAGTGACTGCGACTGCGGTAAGGGCGGGAGGGAGATAGTGACTCTCTCTCTCTCTCTCTCTATCTATCTATCTCTATCTCACTCTACGACGAATCCAAGATTTATCATAATACACGAGAGGAGGATTGTATAAGAGAGCCGTAATCCTTTCTCCGCTCACTCCCCTTCTCGGATCTATCGTAACGACCCGCTTATAGCCGCTCGTTCGATCACGCAATGCCTGCTGCCGTCGGTTCCCACCTCCTCCCTCGCACCCGCGTCTCGCTGAGCCCGCATGACACCCTTCCGGGTTCGAGCTCTGCGCGCTCTCTCTCTCTCTCTCTCTCTCTCTCTCTTTCTCACTCTTCCTCGCCCGCGCCTAATGATAATCGAACTCCGTGCACAGACACAGAGCCAGACCAGCATCCAATCGACTTTCCTGCCTCTCGCGCCGATTCCTTCGCGTACGTGCATTCCGATGTGGCGACGCCGACTGCGGAACCCGGCTAAAAACGTAAGAACGTTACGTTCCGAAACCTTTTTCCCTCGGCCGTAGGCGCGAGTCCACCCGGTCTCGCTTTTTGCCAGATGACGACGGGCAGGCCACGGGGGCTTTTCTTCCCCCTCTAACCCAACCCAACCCCTCCCCCTCCCCGACGACGACGACGACGACAACGACGACGACGACGACGTGCCGACTTACGTCGAATGCCGAAATGAAGGGGCGGGCAGGGGGCAGTAAGACGTGACGGGCTCTCTTTCTCGTGATCGCCGCCCCCCTCCTCCCCCCGCGCGTGAGGGCGGCCAGCGTATGCGCGCGTACGATCGGCAATAGAGACATTGTAGGCATTCCAGGGATCGCCGGGAGTACGAATTCCGAGCGCTCCCGAGCAATAGCCATAGCCAACCACTAAGACAATCTCCTTTAATTTACTCGCTTACATAATCGATTTTCCACTCTGCTTGCCGGCGATGGCGTTTCCTGCATTAAAACGGAGAAAATTTTACGATACTACTTTTGAAATAAATGAGTCCGACTGACTGGCTTGGATTCAGGATACCTCCGACACTGCCCATCATTCTACGCCTGTGCCCGTGCGTGTGCGTGTGCGTGTGCGTGCGCGTGTGCGCACGTCCGCTTAGAGATTGAGAGAGAGAGAGATTGAGAGAGAGAGAGAGAAAATAAGGCGCGCTTTATTGCGAGACCACCCAACACAACCACTTCACGAGCCCCCTGCTCTACCTCTACGCACTTTGGGCTCAAAGTGGCCCTTATTTATCAACGGCCCGCGTACTTTATTAAAATATTTCCTTCCCTGCACGTCTTTAGCCAGGCGCACACGCGCAAACGCGCAATAACGTCTACATAGGCGTATCGTAGGGAGAAACGTGTACTCCCGGTGTTTTACGACTAATGAAAATTGAGCAATATTGCCAAGCGCTATGCAGTGACTTACGCCCCCCCCCCAAAGTTATTATTTAACACCCGCGACGTCCTCCACCTTCCCCACCCATCTCCCTTTTTCTTTTTACGAAAATTCAGAGACCAATAACGGCAAAAGGCCGTCATTGCGCAACGACATTCTTGCCTGGAAAAATAGCCTTATGTTGTGTACAATCTACGGTAAGCTCGTCGTGCGTGAGACATGGAATTACCGACGTTGGGAAATAAGAAGAAGATAGACCAAGAGAAACAGAGAGAGAGAGAGAGAGAGAGAGAGAGAGAGAGAGAGAGAGAGAGAGAGATATAAACCGTTTTTATTGATGTTTAATAGTGTAGCCGATCGTTAAATAACCGAGTTGAGTAATTGCGCGTCGTTACTTAAAAATTGATAACTGTTTACCCATTGCATACATATCGTTTAATTATCGTGTAAAGCTGTAAAGCTCGACTACTTGACGAATCGGACTCGTGGCTAAAGGTAATCGCTCCCCCCCCCTCCTACCTCACCCCGAACGTTATTAGAAATTACCTCCGGGAGGCCTCGGCATCTCGAGAATTTCAACTACGACTTCAAGACGACGACGACGACGACGACGACGACGACGACGACGACGACAACGGACGGCGCTCCACTTTGAGATAATAAAGATTTTCTCCCCACGACTCAACAGAAACTCCGAACGGATATTAATACACATAGGTGAACGGGAGCGTGAGCGAGAGAGGGGGAGAGAGGGAGAGAGAGAGAGAGAGAGAGAGAGAGAGACTCGGCGTCGCGATGACGAATGGAATGGGTAAGAAGAGTCGCGACCTGGAAGAACACGAGCCGAGCCAATGGAAGGAAATCCAAGCCAGCGATATCGATCGCGACTAAATTCGTCCAGCAGACAGACAGTGGCGGTAGTCGGCGACGGTACCTCGTGACCTCGTCCACTCCGCGGACTCGTTTCATTACAGAAGCTCATCGACCGGCTAAGGATGCTAATTTCTTATTTATTTATTTATTTATTTCAGTGAGTAGGAG
Source organism: Ceratosolen fusciceps (assembly GCA_018883505.1). Lineage (NCBI taxonomy): Eukaryota > Metazoa > Arthropoda > Insecta > Hymenoptera > Agaonidae > Ceratosolen > Ceratosolen fusciceps. The sequence goes on along the minus strand of RCIC01000006.1, from coordinate 10,865,363 downwards.
TCCAGACGATGGCCCGGCCCCGGCCAGTATCATGAACATGAACGGACGGTAACGCGTTCATACCGTCGTGCCCCGGCATTGTTTACACCGGCTCCGTATTTCCTTATCTCCAGAAAATTCCTTTTGCTAGGAAGCGGTGAAGCGGAGCCATTATGTTGCACGAATATGCGACCAAGGGACGAGGAAGCGCGACGAGGGAGCGCGTAGCAGAGGAAAGGTAGCCGAGGTCGAGCGACTCCTGGAGGCAGTCAAGTGTCGCTCCGGGCGACTCTACCAGCTACCGGGGACGACGTCGTTTCTCACCCGATCTCGACCGACGACTCCCAGGTAGAGGGCCCGGGGGGACTTGGATCACGCAGGCGCGACGCTCGTCACGCGAATAGACATAACAGACGGAGGTGGCGTTTCTTGTAAGGAATCGGGGGTGGGCGAGTGGGCGAGTGGGCGAGTGCCAGGAGCCGCCATGCGACCCGACGGCGGTCAGCTTGTAAACACACGGCTGCTCCCCCCGGGGCAGGTTCCGTAGCCCTCAGCGGTCGGTCGAGTGCGCGAGCGCAGGAGAAAGTTGAATTTCATCGACATCCGAGGCGGCACTAATGTCGACACACGCACACACACGCGCGCGTGATCGGAGAGCCGTGTAACCGCGGAGGCGTTGCGCGGCTCGCGCATGAGAATCGACGTTCGCCCCCCCTCCCTCCCTCCCTCCGTCGCACACACGCACAGAGAGAGAGAGAGAGAGAGAGAGAGAGAGAGAGAGGGAGGACCGGTGCACAATAATCCTTGGGAAATAATGATCCCGATACCGATGCTGAAACTTCGGCTGCCGGCTATTCTTTCTCCGGTCCGTTCCGCTTGGCGATTTCATTAATCGCGCAATGAAATGCGCGACGACGGGGGGAGGGGCCCAGACTGTCCTTCGTATCAATCTGTCGTAGCAATCTTATCTCGGCTAATTAGCCGTGGCCTATGCAACGATTGCGAAAGGACGCGGAGCAGGAGTTGGTCCGCTCAGGGCCTCGTAGCCGCATGTCCTATTCAGCCTGAGAGGGGGCGGCCTCGGGGCAGAGGACTCGCTACGATGCCAATCGTCAATAGAACGATAAACTGGAATGGGGGAGGGGGAGGAGGGGGATGCAACAGAACGGGAGCATTTCTCGTGTTTGGCTATATATCGTCGCTTAGATAAAGCACATTCGATGCTGGCTATTTTTCAGCTATCTGTCCGCGCACACGCACACGCACACGCACGCGTAAGAAGGGATTCGAGAGTTCGCCGACCAAATCAAGGTCGTTTGGCTAATCTCCTCCTCCTCTTCTTCCTCTTCTTCTTCATCTTCTCTCCCAATCTCTGTCCGACTTTTTTTTTCCTTCCACAGCTTTTTTTATTTTTTTTTTTTTTTTTTTTTTTTTTTTTTGTCTTCTTAAATGGCACCACGCGTTCGATAAGGAATTCTTATCTCGAGGCCGAAACGAGGAATAAGACACGTATGGGATCAAGATTTATTCGTGCTCCCGGTGCAAAAACTATACGTGATTCTCGGGAGAAAACAAGGGACGGAAATGATGTTGAGCTCAAGACTCGAGGATATGATAACAGTACCTCAAAACATGCGGAGAGAAAGGATAAAAAAAAAAAACAGAAAGAAAAAAAATTTGAAACGAGTATAAATCAAAGATAGGAAGCGAGAGGGAGAGAGAGAGAGAGAGAGAGTTTGGTCAACTAAAATAAGCGAGTGGAGATATCGGTAGCGATACCCCCCGCCCCCCTCTGATTTTCCATCTCCCAGAGAATTACTACACATCTCCGTTGATTTTTCCTTTTCGTGTTTTTTTGTTTTTGTTTTTTGTATTAGGAATCGGGAGCGCGAGATAAGAGTCTCACGAGCTTTATTTCACGGATCCGGAGAGATGGCGTTATTATTTGAGGCGGCAGCCACCTCGAGCCACCTCCGGCAGCCACCTCGAGCCACCTCCGGCAGCCACCACGAGCAGCCACGAGTAGCCAGAAGTCGACAGAAGTCGATAGAAGCAACCACCAGCCGAGGAAGTAAACAGGCCTCCTTGGCTCTTTATCTCTCGTCATTTCGGATTTCGACACGTCTTTCTCTTTCCATTTTCCACAGTAGGAGGAAAAGGCCGCTCGATTTTTATTATAATAAATAAAAGCGAGCGTGCCGACACGATGCGGGGAGCCTCCTCTTATCAGCGTCGCCTTTTTCCGGAACTCGATTCGTCCGCTTGTTTGCGTGCCCGCGCCAACGTGTGACGCGCGGGTCGCGCGGGAGGGGAGTCACGGCTGCGACGACTACGACGACTACGACGACTACGACGACTACGACGCTACGACGCTACGACGCTGCGACGACGACGACGACGACGACGACGACGACGACGATCTTATCTGCACGTGCGATACGGGGACGTGAGCGAGTGCGCGAGCGCGCTCGCCTGTGTATAATAGGAACGAATTTCAGTCCGAGAGGTCAGCGCGGATAGGAGATTAAGTGCCGGAGATTTATCGGCGGACCGAGACCGAGTCTAAGAATTCATTTGTCCCATGTATGGAATTTGTTTGTTTGACCGCGGTACTAGTGCCTCTCTCCCCTCCCAACCCCCGCCCCCCCGCCCCCCCCATCAACCGCTCGAGCTGCCGCTCGCCCGCGTTCGCGCTGGTTTTTAAGCCAGTCTCGTAGACGCTTATCGCCGCTCGCGGTGCACTAATTACGTATTTAACGCGATTAAGGCGGGCGAGCCGGCGGGTGGAGCGGTTGACGTGGGGATGGGGGGGGCACACTTACAGACTCACGCGGACGGCACGGCTTGCTCGTAGAGGCCCCGGCTTTAATGTGGGTCATTCGATTCTTTCCGATCGTATTCCGATTCGCGAGCGGCCGCGACCGCGACCGGCCGCCCAACCATTTATTCACCTCCCCGCCCCCGCCCCTCCACACCGGGCATTTAGCTCTCAATAGCTGCTTCGCGCTGGCTCCCGTGCCTCTTCTCCGTCTCTGTCCCCTACCCCCCACCCTCTATCACACTCTGTCTCTCTCTCTCTCTCTCTCTCTCTCTATACTAACTCCCACTGTAAATCCTTCCCCCGCGGCTGGGAGCGACAATTGACGCCAGTGACTTTAATAAAACCGACTGCCGAGCAATTGTCCGATCCAGGCATCATTGTCGTCGGCATTGTCTTTGCCACTCGTTTCTGTTTGGTTTTTTCCTCTACTTCGTCTTCTTCCTCGTCTTATTCTTCTTCTGATCCTTCGTTCTTTTTTTTTTTTTTTTTTTTTTTTTTTTTTTTTTGGTGTACTCCGTCCCGTGCCCGCTTCCCCCGTTAATAAGGCCGTCGAGTCGTTATTGGGAGTCGGTAGCGATTCGACTCGACGAACTCGTAAATTCGAAATTACAAGCCTAATTAGACAAATCATACACCTCGGACGAGTTACGACCTTCGCATTATTTATATCAACAATCCCAGCCTTCTCTACCAATGGTTCCGCGGAGTACCGTAAGCGAGGCGTCGCGCTAATCAGAATCCGGTTGAACAATAAGACGAGGAATGAGAGGAGGAGGTCGCGGCGTTTCCGCGACAGGCGTCGTCGTGGGCCGCAGCGGCGGAAGGCGAAGAGATAGAAGACCGACGATGGAGCGCGAAGGGGACAGGGAGGATGAGGATGAGGAGGAGGAGGAGGAGGAGGAGGAGGAGAGGAAGAGAGGCCACACAGGAGAGGCAGAAACTAACTAGACGACGATGACGACGACATAGCCGCGAGGAAACGGCATAATGCATTCATAGCGGAAAAAGGATGCCGTCGTGGTTTCAGTGCGCCGTCCTCTCTCTCTCTCTCTCTCTCTCTCTCTCTCTCTGTGTCTTTGTCTTTGTCTCTCCTCGTGTCCGGGTGTGTGCGCGCCTGCGTGGCTGTGCGTGCGTGCGTGCGCGAGTGCGATCGTGAATACGCCCGCGACGACGTAGAGACTCGCGCTCGCCGGGTTTCACAATCAGTTTCATAAGCATAAAAATATGGATTCCGACACGAGAAAATAGGCTTCCGCGTTGTGGCGCTTACGTCAGGGTGAGCTCGCAGCCTTGTTCGCTTGAACCGTCGTCGGCGCTCGTCTCGCTCCGAGTCTTCCCGCACGTTATTAGCGGCGTCCCTAGATTTTCCGTCCCCGAGGCCGCGACGATCGTCAGCTCGGCCGCTCAGTCCGCCGATTAAGTCCTGGCTGTCCTTCTCCCACCCCTCCGCCCATTCGTCCTCCTCGATCTAGGATGCGGTGGAACAGCTTCAGCGCCCGGGTGGCCCGACAAAGTCCCGTCGAAAATCAATTTTAATAAAAAAAGAAAAGAAAAAAAGGAAAGAAAAAAGAAAAGAAGAAAAAAAAAAGAAGAAAAAAAATCCGTTCGAAAAGCCCTTCTCTCCCCAGGCATCCACGATATAGCCCCACCGATGCCGCCGCTTTATTTATTAGCCCCTTGTGAATCGGCGATAAAACTTATGGGGACGCCGCCCCTGACTCTTCTTACCGATCGGCGAATACGACGAATTTATCGTTCGCGGCTGCGCCACTCGGGACGACCGCAGATGCTTTAGAGCTCCTGACGTATCCCTCTCGCCTATTAGAGAAGCGCCGATGCTCGGCCACGGAGACGACGACCACGACGACCACGACGACTACGACGACCACGACGACTACGACGACTACGTTAATGCAATGGCGCCCGCACATTAATGGTCTTAAAGGCCTCTCCTCGGACCCCAACTTTGTCTTTATCTTCTCTTTAATACACTGCCCTCTCTTTGCACGCAACCGCACGCGCGCGCACTAGCCCGCGATAATTAACGACATTTATTGCTGCTCCTAGTGGGCGCATTTGAGTGCTTAATGCAAATCAATTATCCGAAAAGCAGAAATGCATAAATTAAGGCCTTTATGCTTTCATTATGCAAATAAAGCGCTAATAAATAATTTTACGATTAATAAAAGAAAATGTCTTTTATGTACGCTCCGAAGGATAAGAAAGAGGACGGAAGGAAGGAAGGACGGAAGGAAGGAAGGAAAGAGGTACGCGCTTTGTGTGTGTGTGTGCGCGCGCGCGTGTGTGATAGAGAGAGAGAGAGAGAGAGAGAGGCAGAGATAGAAGCGAGCAACAAATTGTAATAGCGACGCGAGTGTGTGTACGTGTAGAAATGTAGAGGCACGTAGTATACGTGAGCCTGCCGCTGCCTGTGTTTTTCCGACTCGGGGAATAAAAAGTCGAAGAAAATGACGACATCGCTTCCTCGCTACTATCGACCGCTCCGCACGACCTTAACCCATTCGCTCGCTCGTATTCGCAATCGCAATACGAGCGAGCGGCCCGATGCGATCCCTCGATTCCCTCGGCTCGCAGTGGGATTCGTCGAACCATCTGTGACGCGCATTGGCAAAATGGCCAGACCCGCGCCCACCATCGCGAGACCACGTGCTCCCAACCTCCCACCCTCCCTCTCCTCCTCTTCATCATACAACAACAACAACCACTACTACTACTACTACTAGTACTACTTCTTTTCGCCGCCCCATCGGGGGCTGATAGACGGCTTTTGAGCACTGGCTGACGTGTCAGTGACCCACGGGGATCCCCAGGGGCAGGGGGAACAACCGAGCCCAGGAGAGGAGCCATCACCACCTGTGCCGCGCGCATCTCTCCGAGGCTTCCTCGCCACGACGACGAGCGAAGATGGGATCGCTCGATTAGGCCCCGGACCGTCATCGAGAATTCGACTTTAATTGACGGTAAAATAAGTCCCCGAGGCCGCAAAAAGTCAAAAGATCTAGAATTAAAATTCCGGCGAAAGGAGGAGGCATTTGAATTTCTCATTCTCGGCTCTTTGTAGGCGTAATGTGTTTATAAATGTTTGTGAAATACGTTCGGGCGGTTATCGTCGGGCCTGAGCTGATTAAATAAGGAAGAAGGATGATAGTGTCCGGTGGCGGAGGGGGACGACCGGAGAGATTCTTTCTGCCCGCGGTCAAAGAATATCCAGATTAGCTCGGCGCTCTCTCTCTCTCTCTCTCTCTCTCTCTCTCTCTCTCTCTCTCTCTGTGTGTGTGTATCTGTCTACCGTCCCGATCGCCGCTCTTGTCAAAATAAAAAGTAGATGAGAGCGAGCCGAGGACAATCGGCGCACTCTCCGAGAAGCCCCCAGACAGATAAATTTAAATTCATCTTCCCCGCGCGCCTCACCCGACTGCTCCCTTCGCACACAATTACTCAATGGGAATAATGTGGGTGGCTGGGAGGGAGGGGGAGGGGGGTGGCAGCAGGGTTCGGTTAGAGCCGAGCGATCACGATTGAAATTCATAAAGATCGTTCCTATTTTCTTTCTTTCTTTCTTTCTTTCTTTTTTTTTTATATATAGAAAGGTTTACTGAAGAATAGACGGGGATGTAGCGAGCCACCCTCGAACCAATCACCACTCCCCTCCGCTAGGGCGCTGCTTCCGACTGCGGCGAGCGAGCTACCGTGGCGGCGTTGTGGCTTCGTCGGCTCGCCCGGATTGTATGGCGTGAGGGGGGGGAGGGGGGGGCGGGGAGAGACGACGATTTCGCATCTCCGGCATTGTTACGCGGGGAAGAGGCGGAAGGAGGCCTTTTTTCAGCAGTTTTATACACGGCGGGACGTAATTATCGTTTCTTCAGGCCGCAATTGCCGTAATTTCCTCCTCTCGGTTGCATCGACGGGCTTCCCGCTCCACGTCGCTGCGTCTCCCCATCCGCTCTCCACCTCCTCCTCCGCCAGCCAGCCAGCCAGCCAGCCAGCCCCCTTACCGCCCTTACGTTTATCTCTCGCTGCGGGAGATTACGAGTTCCGGGGCGGCGAGTCGCGAGAGGTTGGCTTTCGGCAAGGCAAGCCAAGGCAAGGCAAGCCAAGGCAAGGCACGTCACGAAGAGTCAATTAACGGCTCCGCTGACCTCGGCGCACTCGGACCTCATCCGCAGGAGGCTATTCCTAGCCGGGGATAGCGGTATCCTTGGACACCGGGGTCCTTCTCGGCGGAAATCCGACGCGGAGCCCATCGGCTCTTCGGCCCCTTTCCAGCAATTTCGAAATACCTGCTCCGCCGGAGGCACTTGTCCTCGGTGGCCCGCTCACCGGCTGTACAGTTAGCCGTGTCCGCGTGCACGCGTAAGTTCCCCGCCGTAGCGACAAAAGTAGCTGCTGCGGCCCGCAGGGAGCGGGACGCACCACGAGATTGGAAATCCAAGTGCGTTGGGGAGTGATGGCGCTGGTGGGGCAGGAGAGGGCGAGGGGGGGAGGGGGCTAGGGAATTACCAGAGCGATTGGCTTATTTACTCCTTTTTCTGGTACCGTACGCGCGGATAATGACACACGATCTTTCCGGTTGCGGTCGGTCGGTCGGTCGGTCGGTCGGTCGGTCGGTCGATCGGTTGGTCAGTCAGTCCGTTGGTTGGCTGGTTGGTTGGTTGGTTGGTTGGTTGGTTGGTTGGTTGGTTGGTTGGTCAGTCGCGGAGGTCGTAAGCGCACCGAGTCGAGCCAGCATCTCCGCGAGAGGAGGATGCGTTCGTTTGGCCAAGGGAAGGAAGGGCCGAGTGTTCGATATCCTCGGTCCAGCTATTCTAATTCTATCCATTTCCAGGGGATTTATTTATTGTACGCGATAGTACGGCAGAAGGAGGCTCGCGCTCATCTTATACTTGTATTTCTGGGAAAGAGTAGAGGATAGAGGGAATCGCTAATTCCCTCGGTAAATAACGATAAATCCATACAGCCCTATCTCGGCGTTCTTTCTTCCCCCATCTCCGAGAGTTCCGGATAATAGCCACTACTAGCCGTCCGCCTTTAGCTTGACCCTTTCTCCAGAAGAAAATACGACTTTAACTGGGACACGGCGCTTCCTTACGACGATTATACCTCGTGTACGCCGCCGCGTATCCGCCGATGCGCTCATACCTACCTACCTACCTATCTACCTACCTACCTACCTACCTACCTACCTACCTATCTACCTACCTGCCTATCTACCTATGTATCCTGTCACCACCCGCCCCCTCCACTCCCATTGCCCCAGCATCCTCTACCCGCCACACCCGACTCGTTAAACTTGTGATAAAATTATCGATCGCCTCATCCTTCATCCTTCGCTCCATTTCCTCGAAAGCTACTCGAGCACGACCATTGCCAATCGCCTCTACTTTATTTACCTACTCCATTTTTAATTCTCTCCATGTTTAACCCCTCCATTCCGTTAAATATTTGCAATGCAATCGATAACGGACAATAAATGTTTATGCCTGTTTGTAAATAATTACTATTTCAAGGCCGTCGTCGCGAGTTGCAGGATTATTATTGTGCTCCTCGACAGTACAGAGTCCTTGCGATTACTGTTACTGTTATTATTGTAATTATTGTTATTATTGTTGGGGTTATTGTTGTTGTTATTAAAAATACGGTTGGAGGAGTCGCGTGGTTTTAGAGGAACCGTGTGTTTAAGGGAGGCGCGTGACGTCAGATCCAGGGGAGCGGGTTAGTGGGCGAAGAATTACGAAAATTGATAAGCCTCGAGGAACCGTCGAATATTTATCGAGTCGAGCGCTGTTGGGGCCCGAGCTCGGCCGAGGCCTCAAGGGATCGCGGCTATATTTTTCCCCGAGACTGTTTACAATCTATTAGTGCTCCCTACGTCCTATTTGCTTTGGGCATCGGCTCGAACGGGCTCGAATCGGCCCGGGAATCCCGATATCCGCCAGCGTCCTCCCCTCCGACTACCTCCCTACCTCCCTACCTACCTCCCTCGTAACCCGTCACAATTACATTTGCATTCACGCCAAAACAATGAGAGCGCTGTGTTCTTTAAAAGTCTCCGTAAAGTGGAAAAGACAACAAACGTGGAATTCGAGCGGCAGAAAAAGCAATCCTTCCGAGAAGCCTAAACAAACCCGGGGGCCGTTCGTCGAAATTTTGATTTTCCGTGCTCCCTCGGCGCAAATATAAAATTCCACCGATAGGAGAGAGAGAGACGGGGGACGGACAGGGATGGGGGGGGAGATCCGGAGGAGGAGGGGGGAGGAGAGCGTTTCGTAAGTACGGGCCGCCTCTCGTCGCTACGAGAATCCGAAAACGAAAGAAGAAGAAAAAACAATATAACGAAGCCAAGATGTAAAGGAACAGGAGATGAAAGGAAGAGGGAGGGGGCGACTGAGAGACTGAGAGAGAGAGAGAGGGAGTGAGAAAGATAGGGCGACGGAGATGAACGAACGAGTTGGTGGTAGCGGTAGATGAAGAGGAGGAGGAGGAGGAGGAGGAGGAGAAGATTGAAAAAGCGGGCGGGTTGCGGTGCGGGTATCGAGTCACCTGTTACGCTCTCCTCTCGCCGGGCGCCGATGTACTCTACCTCGAGGGGAGAATAAAGAGGAGGTGCTCCCAGCCACTGAGAACCACTACGAGAGATCGGGACCCGCCGCAAAGAGAACAGCAGCGCGTCTCCGGTTCGCTTTGCACGTGCAGCAGCAGCAGCAGCAGCAGCACCACTAGCACAAGCAGAAGCAGAAGCAGCAACAGCAGCAACAACAGGAGCAGTACCAGCACCAACAGCAACGCGCGGTGCCCTCTTTTCCTCTTCTTGCCGCTCGGCACGCTCGACCGGAAGTCGATAAAAAGGCCCCGCTTCACCCTCGTCACTCAGCGAGCGAGCGACCGAGCGAGCCAGCGAACCAACGAACCAACGAACCAACGAACGAACGTACGAACCAGCCAGTCGGCCAGCCAGTGCTGGATCACGAGCGTCCGGAGGGATGGGAAGAACGAGACGAAGAAAGAGAGAGAGAGAGAGAGAAGAGAGAGAGAGAGAGAGAGAGAGAGAGAGAGAGAGAGAGAGAGAGAGGCTACTGTTGCCGTTGCTGCCGCTGCTCTCTCTGCCTCGTCATGGGAACGGCCCATCGGTCCACACGAGCCTTAAAGTCCCGGGAGGACTTGAGTGGCTGCTGCCCCGCCTCGCCATCTCCCTCCCCCAGTCGGGGACCCAACGCCGGCCCCGTTCCGCACTCGCCCCTGGCCGGCGTAAGCCCCTGAGGTTTTGACTCCCTTTCTTTTCCAAGCGATCCCGCGCACATGCACCGATGCTGGCGCTCGGCCCTCACAAAAAAAAACAAGAAAAAGAAAGAGAAAGAGAAAGAAAGAGAGAAAGAGAGAAAGAGAGAAAGAGAGAAAAATAAGAAGCCGAGGCTCCGAAAAATCGTTGCCCCGACCTTCGTCGGGAGAAAGAGAGAGGTCGGCAGGCGGGTCTACTTGTCTCCGGACTCGTCGGATCGTAAACACGGAGCTGTGGATTGAGAGGGATGGGGGGGGCTGGGGGGAGGGTTGTGTGATGAGGCAGCAGGGATCCCGCGAGTCTCGCGGTATAATGCGACACGAACGGGGTCGAAGGGGGAACGCGTGCACGACTCCCACCTGTCGGTCGGAGTTGGTTAGCGGTGGGCGATAACGTTTGACCTTGGGCGGACCCCACTGGGGGACAGCAGTAGCGCCCCCCCCCCTACACACTTTTAATTGAGCCGTTTCGCGCGTAGAGGCGTCAAAAAAGCTGAAATGAAGTGTACGCCTCCCGATAGGGGTGTAGGGTGGCTGGGCGGGGAGGGGGACGGGGGAGTAGAAGGTTAGAGGGCCGACACGGCAGCACTTGTTGCTCCCTCCGCGAATCCGTAGCTAGAGATCCGGGGCGGAGGGAAAGAGAGATGGAGGTGGAGTGAGAGAGAGAGAGAGAGAGAGAGAGAGTATCCCCATGCATCCGATAGACAGACAGAGAGGCGCGTTCTATTTTTAATTCATCTGTCGGTTGTAAGTAACGTGGTGCGCGCGTGCCCAGGCGACGGCTGTGGCGTTAGGGGGTTATCGGGATCGCGAGCCAGCCACTTGCCGCGTTTCCCAGCAGCCCGGCAATTTATTTCGAAATAATTGCGAGCGCGCTCCCAAGGGATCGGCAACTACCGTACGTACCCGATAATGAAGCTTTCGTGTCCGGGCCGCTTTGCGTCCCCGCAAATGAGCGGCTTCGAACGGCCCTCGACTGCCGCAACTTAAACACCGTATCTCGCACGATATTTATTGTACTCGGCTTGCGCGTAGCCTTGGCTCTCTGGTGGAGGAGGAGGAGGTGGTGGTGGGTGCAGGCGAGGGGCCGGGGGTTACTTGCGACCGGGATTAAAGTAGACGTGGCGAGCAGGGCGGCGGGGGGGGGGGTGGAGGCGATCCTACGCTAATTGCAAGAGTCAAGTAAGAGCAGCATCAGCAGCAGCAGCAGCAGCCACCGCCGCCGCCAAGTCTAGGGGATGAGTAATGAAAGCAGCCGGTGTTTAGGTCCGGTCGGCCTCGCTCTGGGTCTTCTTCGCGTCTATCCGTGCGTCGTCGATTTAACCGTTCTCCAGCTTCCTTAAACTACTCCCAGAGTAGAGGCCTCGCCTCGCCTTCCTTCACTTTTAAAGGCAAGCTAAGCCTAGCCAGAGATGGATGAATAGGGATGGACGGACCGACGTCTCGATGGATGGTTGTGCCCAGTGACAAAGTGCCTTTCAAAAACCAAGAATCTCTCTCTCTCTCTCTCTCTCTCTCTCTCTCTCCCTCTCTCGAATCTCGATTCTCGAGAGGAGCAGCGTGAGGATGATCCGCCGAGGACAATGGCGTATGCCCGCAACAGAGGTCGGCCGTCCACTACCATAAAGGAGTGAAGAAGGCGCAGGTGCGCGGCGAGCTCGTTATTCCACGGGAAAAACAGTTTACCGTGCGCTCGTCTCTCCTCGCGTGAGAGACGAGAGGAGAGCTGAGCCCTGGGGGTGGCGTGGCTGCCAGGCCCGGACACCCCGAGCTGAGCGCCGCGCAGCACAGGTAGGCGAGTAAATAAACAAAAATACATAAACGAATAATCTGTCGTCATTGGATGTAGGTGGGTGGGGGGGGGAGGAAAAGGGACATTTGCCGCGTCATTGGTGATGAATCGCGGTGCCGAGGGCGCCGAATCCTCACGGAATCCTTATAAATAATATCTGGTAAAGTCGGCGGCTGGACCAGCGGAGGCGGAGGACGATCGAGTCTAAGCGAAGGTCCAAGGCAAAGTGACAGGCACTCACTGGAGGGAGGGGGGGTGGAGGAGAGAAAAATCACGCTTTCCAGGGGGCGGACAATGCGGGCATTATTATACGTCGCACCTTTTGAGAAAAATCCCCGAGAAAGAGAGTCCGAGCAAAGTGCATTACGGGACAAAGAGTGGTTGAGGGTGGGCGGGCAGGGTAGGGGGGAGGTGGGAAAAGGTACCGAGGGTCGGAGGGGGGGGAGTAACGTCGCCGCTCGGCCGGAATATTCCCTTTTTCCTCGGGGCGTCGTCGGTGCGTGGATGGACGGTGGGGTTTTGGGGGGTGGTGGTGGGCTGGGGGCGAGGAGGTAAGGAGGAGTTGAACGGAGAGAGAGAGAGAGAGAGAGAGAGAGAGAGAGAGAGAGAGAGAGAGCTCGACCTCGTGTCGATTAATGCCAAACTGAGCTGCCCTGCGCATTGTTCGCCAAGGAAAACATTGTTAACGCGCCATTGTCGCTCGGTTACGCGCTCCTCTCCACCTCCACCTCCACCTCCACCTCCAGCTCCAGCTCTGGCTCTACCTCCACCTCCACCTCCTCAGCCTCGGCCACTTCTGCGACGTATCCCTCGTCCTCCTTCTCCCCGTGCCCGAGCTCCAGCTCCTCATCCCACTTCCAGCATCGCCATCACCTCTCGTTTCTCGAAAGTCTCCGTCTTTCTTTCTCGCACTTCACAATAGGGTGCAGCCCAGCCTCCTCCTTTGAAGAACGCGGAAGTCCGCGACGCGGGACGCCGGTCAGTTTCTCTCTCCTTCTCCTCCCCATCCCTCCCTTTCCCTCCCCGCCCCCCCTCCTTCCCTTCGGCCATCTCGACCACCTCCCCCGCTCCGGACCCTACCCCTCCCCGCCGGGCTCCTCCTCGGCCGGCTCAGCCGCTCGAGACCGGCGAGACCGGCGAGACCGGCGAGAGCGGCCCTCCGAGCTGGCGTTAGAGCGAAAGCCTCTTTACCTCTTGCCGTGTCCCTCCGCCTCGCCGAGTCCGTGTGAGAGCGTGTGCGCCACTGCGCGCGAGCGCGCACCCTCGTGTTAAACGGGGATTACGGAGTTCTCGGAAGAGCGTGGAGTCCGTTTCGAAGAGGACGAACGAGAGGAAGCGCGACTCATGAAGGAAAGGAAGAAGAATTCCTTTTTGATGCTCCTTCGTGGGCGGAGCAACCGTGATCTCTACCTCTCCCCTCCCACTCTCTGTCCCTCTCGCTCGCTCACTTGCTCGCGCGCACACACACACTCTCTCTCTCTCTCTCTCTCTCTCTCTCTCTCGCGCGCGCGCGCGCTCTTTCTAGTGTCCTCCTCCTCCTCGTCCTCCTCCTTCTCCTCATGGATAATCAAAGAATGGGAAAAACGCGAGGCAAGTTGTCGAGGGTATGCGGGCTCGGGCCGAGACCGCGACGCGCCTCGCAGCAGAACCTAATTCCCAATGTCTTGTTTTTACGAGACCCGTGAAGGACTCGGTCGACACTTGATGAAACTCGGAGCACTTATACGGGAGGGATGCCTCTGCCGTCTCCAATAAGAGTCCCGACCATTACGAAAATAAAATAATTCTCTATTCCCTTTTCTCACTCTCTCTCTCTCTCTCTCCCCCTCCCCCGCCACCGTCGCCGCTCCTCTTCTTCCGTGGCACTCACTCCCCCGTTCCACTTTATTACTTTTTCTTCCCTTCTACCGTTCGTCCATCGCCGTTGCCGCCGCCACCTCCGCCTCCCCCTACTTATTACTTTTTTTCCTGATAGCTGGGAGGAGAAATTATGAGAGAGTAGCTCGCGAGCACTTTGTGGGACGTTAAATGCCGGAGACGTTTAAAATCGAAGTTTATAACTTGAATCATACGTGCAGTAGTTTTGAATTTAAAAGGCTTTTAAAATTTACGATGCAATTTTAATGGGCCGGTAATTAGAAGAAAAAAAAAATAAAGAAAAAAAAAAGAAGAAAAAAGCAGGGTGCGGGTGGGAGGTAGAAAATAACAATAATAACAAAGGTAATGACGAGGAGTGCGACCGCGAGGTGGTCGGCGGACGAGGGGTGGGGGCAGGCGGAAGGGGGTCAGGAGGGGCCTACGACAACTACGGTTAAGAAGACGGGAACTTATGAAATATTGATGAAATAACGCAACGCAAAGCACGCGAGGCAACGCGAGGCAACGCGAGGCAACGCAAGGCAAAACAAAACAAAACAAAACAAAACTTTTCTCCCCCATCGGAGTAATGTAATAAGCGAGCAAATATTTGCAGGCATTTAAAAAGCAATCGGCGGCCAGTTTAAGGCGCCCTCACTACTCCCTATTTATTTTCAATAATAATTATACAGGTATTGTCGCCGAACGCGGAAGCACTCGCACCCTGACACACACACGTACAGAGGCGCACATCCAGCCTCTTATACTGTTAAAAAAACTTGGGGTTGTAGGGGGCTGTAGGTGTAGGGAGCCGGGGTGGGATGGGGGTGGGCGGATTGAGGGTGTGGGGAGGGGTATGGAAGAGACATCATCAATGAGTCGGTTCGCGCAGTTGGCAAAAAACTTGTTCCCGGGGTTAAAAAAAAATTTACGATTGCATGAAAACAACAGAGACGGCTTTATGTTGCGGTAGCTCGAGGCTTCTGCTTCTTTTCTGTCTTTTTTTTTTTTTTTTTTTGTTTTTTTTTTCCCTTTCTTTTTTCTCCTCCTCCTCCTCCTCCCCCCTCTCCTCCACCTTCTCCTCCCCCTCCTCCTCCTCCTCCTCCTTCACAACCGTCCACTATTGGCCGTTCCTTTTTTTTCCCTCTTCTCTTTTTTTCTCCTTTTTTTTTGCTTTTCGTTTTATTATCAATACACGCATTATTAAATATCATCGAGGAGACGCTGCCGTTTCCGGCAGCCATAATAGAATACACATAAATCAACATAAATTACACTTAAAGCTAAACTTACGCGACAGCGCGCGGATTCATTTCAGCCCGTGATTTCTCTAACTCACCTGGAACAAAAAATTAATGCAAGAAACGTTTATTATTGTTACATAATTACGGCAGCGGTTTATCGCTTATGATTTATCGTTTAGGATTTGAAATTATTATTAATAACAGGATGGCTTGTATCGCATGCTGGACAGGTCTAGGGAGTGGATTTTCTTGGCGCGGTTAATTGTTTGTGGATCGGCGGAGGCCCGGTAACCTTCGTGGAGATGAAAAATAGGAGCTAATACTTTTAGGTCTGGGCGGGTGTCGGCTCCGGCTCCGGCGGCGGGGCCAGGGGCGAGGGGTGGTCCAGACCGGTACCAGAGCCATTTGAATATTCGTGGCGTTGTGAAAAACGTATGTAAGTCGGGAGATGAAAAAGGCTGAAGGGAAAATCAAACGCCGCCCTCGAGTTTTCGACCCTCTCCCCTCCCCGCCCCTACCCCCCTACGGGCATCCCTCGGCCATCTAGCCGTTGTCGCTGTAAGACGACGAGGATGACGAGAACGACGAGGACCACGACCATCTCCTTCGTTCTCTCTTATTTTCAAGACGTGCCAGGGCACTCGAGCATGAAGGAGGGAGGTGGGCGCGTAAGCGAAAGAAAAGGGCCGACGGCGTTCCGAAAAGTCGGCCCCCACGAAACTCGAAAAAGGAGTCGTTGTGTCTCGTGTTCCCCCGCTTCCAGAAGGACTCAACCTGCATCTCCCGCGGCGCATGTCGCGCACATGCAAGGGTAGGAGGGAGCAGCACGCACTCTCGAGGACGCGACGCGACGAGGGGAAGGAGAAGGAGAAGGAGAAAGAGAATGAGATGGTGGGAGGGAGGGGGGCCGAGCTCGAGGAACTCGGGTGGCCGCGCGGTGCGGTGCGTTGCGTTGCGGTGCGGTGCGGTGCGGTGCGGCGCGGGGACGAAAGAGAGAGAGAGAGAGAGAGAGAGAGCGTGGCGGGGTGACGGAGGGAGGTAGAGGACCGAGGCAGGAAATGCGGGATAATTCATGGGGCAGGGGGCCGAACGATACGATGCGCGCTCCTAAGCGTGAGAAAAAGAAAAGCGAGGGGCAGTCCGTCGCGTCTTTTTCATTTCTTGAAAGTGGATGAGAGGGGCAGTAGTGGCATGGGGGCTACGAAACTTGTCCGTCTCAAGGAATCCAGGATAGACGGATAGATAGTTGAGTGACTGAGAGAGAGAGAGAGAGAGAGAGAGAGAGAGTGCGAGGCGGGGGGGAGGGACGCAAGAAATCGCAGCGCCAAGGATCGCTTTCAATTCCGTTACTGGGGTGAGGGCGAGGGCGAGGGTGTGGATGTGGGCGAGGGTGTGGGTGTGGGATTCAAAGCACATGGGGACTCGAGGAGGTCCGATGGCCGATCAATGGCAAATGGGAAACGACCTCTCGGTGACTTCCATCTCCGAAGAACGGCGCAGAAAATTTTAAATGAAAAGCAGCCGCGCGCACGGGTGGCTAGGACAAGTGACGAAAGCAGCAGCTAGAGCAGAAGCAGCTAGAGCAGAAGCAGCTAGAGCAGGTGCGCACCGATTACCCAATCGAGTCTCGAGGCTGTCCTCTTAATTACCATTAGCTCGCATTCGTAACACGGTAAACACTTTTTGTTTTTGCCTCTACCCGACTCCGCTGAAAAAGTCTGTTTACAATGCGGGGGCCACCGTCAGCGCCGCAGCAGCCGCAGCAGCCGCAGCAGCCGTAGCCGCCGTCATCGCCGAGGAAAACGCTCCTCGTCCTCGTCCTCGTCCTTAGTCGTCCGTCGTCGCGTTCGGCTTAAAAAGCCAGGCTCGGGCTCGGGGATTAGGGCCTCGGGTCGACGACTATCGCTTTCGCGTACCCGGCCAAGGGCTTAATTCACGTCCCAACGAACTCTCGGAGCTCGCGGTTCATCTCTAAGGGGAAGACGAGCTTAGCGGCCCCGGTCACATGGATTATCCTTGGCTGGTTGGTGGGCGGGAGAGAAGTAGGAGGCCCCACGGACGCTAAGAGGATATATCCCCTTGTCCGGGAGGCGGAATAACCTTCCGGGGGACCGGAGATTATCGGACCTCGGTCACGGGGACTGCCCTCCGTCATCCTTCACCGTCCTTCACCGCGCCTCCTCCCCTCTCATGTAAACTCCGCTAGACTTGTGCTGGCGCTGCCGCTACCTTTTTACTCGGCCGCTGGATTAGTGACAGGTCGTTTTTGGTCACCGGGGCGACCTGCCAAATCTGCCGTCCGCGCCAACTCTCCGTGTCCCGCTGCTCCCCCTTACGAGTTATCGAGTGGCATTTTTCAGCCGCGGCACCTATTCCGTAACGTCCAAGGTAGCCGCCTCCTCTCGCCTCGCAGTCGTTGGGGCTGCGCGCCGCCAACTGGTTTGCCCCGTTAGACCTCGAGCTAATACTGTAAACTTCCCAATGGCTCCCAATGGCTCCCAATGGCTCCCAATGGCTTTGTACCTTCTTGTAATTCTTTGTAAATTATCCCTCGACGTAATTGAAACGCTACGAAGAAAGACCGCTCCCGTTGACTGTGTCTGTCACCTGTCTCCCGTCATGACGACGCTCCACCCTTCCACCCCCCCTCTATCTCTCGCTCCCGCCCCGATAACCTCCCCGTTACCTCCCCGTTCCCTTTCCCTTGCCACCTCGTGCGTTAGCCGATAAAGGAAGGGGGGCGGGGGCTGCGGCGGTGGTTATTGGGTAACGCGACTCGGACGCGCGGATGAATAGGGAAGAGGGAGAGCTGGTGGACCGAGGTGGAAATCGAGGAGGAAGCGGTGTCGGACCCCGGCCACCGAGACTCGGCCAAGAGTCTCGGCGGTGAGGGAAGGCCAGGAGGCAGGAACTGAAGTAACCGAGTCACGGGAGAATTCCGTGGCCTTTCTTCCGACAAAAATAAAGCGTGGCTTCCTCTGGGAGCGAGGGCCGCGGCCCGTATTTATATTTATCCGCGGGCTCTGACGTTTCACGTTCCTCTTCCGCGGCCGGCTGTGTCGCAGATATTCCTGGGATCTCGATTTAGCGACGACGACGACGACAACGACGACGACGACGACGACGACCACGGCGACTACTACCACTACTACTACTACTACCACTACTACTACTATCACTACTAGTACTACAACGATTACTAGAACTAAGAGTGCTACGTCGACGACGACGACGACGACGAAGACGAAGACGACGTGAACCAATAGAGTGGATAAATCCGGCGCTCGTACGGGCTCTCCCACCCCGTGCCCCCATGCTCTCCCAGTGCGTGGCCCGTCGTCCATCTAAATATAAATTCGAATATCGACCACTTGACGCGGCCCCTTCCCCCGCTCCTCATCGCCCCCGCATACACCTCTACCTCCGTCTCCACCTCGTCGTCAGCATCATCGTGCCGGCACAGGTTCCGCCTTCTCGGCTGGATTATATCGCACGCGCGTCTGCCAGACGCACCGTGACGCTGGATAACGAGAAGCTTCGGTTTATTGACCGTCGTCGAACTCGTTTCGGCTAAGGACGTCAGTCGCCTCGATAACGGCTCGGTACCTGCCCCCCTCTCAAACCTCCTTACTCGTGTAATTAATTCTACGTAAATCAGTGCCTCGTTACGAGCCAATTTAGTACAACTAAAGTAGGTAGACTATCCGTGTCTAAACCCTCCCCCCCCCGCCACCCAACTCCCTTAACCCGAGCGTCTCAACAATCGATACGTGGTGCCCCGGATTCCGGAACTCCGATCCGGAAGACCGTATTGGCTTCCTTATCCTTACCCTTATGTGTACCCTTCCCGTACCCGCCCTTTCCTTGCCCCGATCCTTATCGTCCAGAGCTCCGGTCGGTACGTCCGCCTAACCCGCCCCCGCTGACCCACCGATCACTTGTCCAGCAACGGCAGCGAGTATCGCTATGAAGACCCGATATGAGGGAATTTCGTCCGTTTCTCGTGACAAGGCTCGATCAATATGTGTCGGCATAGCTTTAACGAATCGATCCTCGCGGACGATGACGAGGGCGATCGACGATCCCGTGGGCGGGCTCGGGCGAATTATTTTTAAGGCTGCCGAGTACGGACACCCGCGCGATCCAAGTGTCTTTCCGGACCGGGGCCGACTTCTATTTCTCGTGTGTTGGTCCCTCGCTCCCCCCACGTTCCCCGCTCACGTACCCCCCCCCTCACGTAGCCGCGACTCTAAGCGATCGGGAGCGAGAGGAGTCCTCTTCACCTCCCGCGGTCGGAGCTCTATTATTACGTCGCGCAGCGAGCTGAGACGGGAGCCGCCGGGCCGTGGTGGTTACTTCCGTCTCGGGGTACGACCCGGACGCGAGCCCGGCCCGATTTGGGAAGGAAGGCGCGTTGCTGCTGCTGCTGCTGCTGTTGTCGGGGCTTCGGCCGGCCGAGCCAATTTCCCGGCCACCGAGGGGCCCGCGCCACGGGAAATCGCGAGCGACCGGAAAAAGTACGAGGCTTATTCGTGGCGCGGCTCTAAAATAGCGACGGTTGCCCCCACTGACACCCCCTACTCTATCCTACCCTACCCTACCCTATCCTATCCCACCATACCACCCACCACCTCGGCCCACCTCGGCCCGCATCGGCCCAGCCCAGCCCAGCCCAGCCCAAACCAACGACTCGCCGGCCCGGTGTAAATCGAATGGCTCGTTAACGGTGGCTCGCGGTGCGAGGCGGGGGAGGGTCGGTAGATGGGTGAGAGGGATAGGGGCAGCAGCAGCAGCAGCAGCAGCAGCAGCAGCATCAGCCGAGCTAATTTTGAAGCGGAATTCCTTGTTCCTTGCAGCGGCCCCCTGACTACCGTGTGCCGCCGAGGCGAAAAGGGAACGGGGCTGCGCTGCCGTTGCTTGGGAACGGACTCTCGCGTGTTGCGCCCGACGTGTAAATATGCCGAGGAGGAAGTGGCCCCGATGATGGATAGCCAAGCAGCAGCAGCAGCAGCAGCAGCAACAGCAGCGGCGGCGGCAGCGCGGCTCTTACCCGTGGGCGAATACTATAACGAGCGATGCATTGAGCGCGTGCGCGCGCGCCCGAGAGAGCGGACGGTAATGCAATATTTCTCTGCACTGTTGCCCCTCCTCCTCCTCCTCCTCCTCCACCCATCCATCCACCCATCCATCCATCCATCCGTTCATCCACCCACCAACCCAACTCCGAGACACCTCAGCGGAGCCACCGGCGATTCTTATATTTTCCACTCCCCGAAGGGCTTAATTAGTCGGGTAATGGGCCCGGGCCGATTTAGATGCGGGGACGACCCCCACGCCTCAGCCCCCGGGGCCACTACGACGAATCAAGCTCCGATGATTGCGTTTTTGTAGTCGACGTTAATCATCGGGTGACGGACCGGGACCGGGAGCGGGAGCGGGACCGGGAGCGAGACCGGGACCGGGACCGGGACCGCTCTCGATAACAGAGCCCCGACATTTTTGTTGCCCCCGCTAAACGACCTTTTAAATGTTTGCATAATGAGCGAAAAGTGGTTGGGATCAGCGGCTGGGGTGAGGGAGGGGAGAAGAGGGCCGAGCCGGGCCGCCCTGCCTCATGTCGAGAATGTTTTTTGCCCCTCCTTCTTTCTGCCCGTGGAGGGCATAAAAATATCCGGGATTGGGGGAGGGATGGGAGGGACTGACAAAGGAAGTGCCGGGAGTGGTCCAGCGGAGTATTATTCTCTCGTAAAGAGCGTTTACGGTATACGCAAGACTGTTTGCCATTTCTGCAGCTTTTAATTGCCGAGCGGAGGCCGCCGCCGACGACGACGCAACAACAGCAGCGGCAACAGCAGCAGCAGCAGCAGCAGCCAACGCCAGAGCCGCGCGACCCCGAGGCGGCGGGGGATGGCCAGGGCTATCGGCCGATGGGGCGGGGAGGGGTTCTGGTCATCATGGTTGGACTCCGTGAATGAAATCGAGCGGGCGGGGTGGGGGGGGCGAGTAAGCCCTCCGCCGCCGGAGGGATGGGAGGGTCACGTCTTCTCTTGTCTTGTCTTGCCAGCCAGCACACCCCCCCCCGATCCCACCCATACTCTATTAACTCGTGACAAGCGATTCGCGGCCGCTCCGATTCCGACGGGGATCGATGAAAATAGACGAGTGGAGCGGAGCCGGGGCGGGCGGTACGGGGGCCACCGCAGCGGAAGGAACGGGCAACCGTTCCACTTAACGCCACGGATGCGAAGAATAAGATTCAAGGAATACTGCAGCCGCGTGCGGTCTCCCGCCAACCTCCACACCCTCCCCCCTGCCCGCAAAACGACTACCAGCAGCCCTTGGATCGAAAAGGAAGAGAGGAGGCATAAAGATAGAATGAAATAAAAGGAGCGTCGTCGCGGACGCTACGAGAACTGGCCCGTCGATGCAATAGCCCCGGCACCGGGAACAACGTGCGATTGTCTGTGCGCTCTTGCGTGCGTGCGTGCGTGCGTGCGTGCGTGCGTGCGTGCATTCCTCCGTTCGTGCCTCCGTGCTAGAGGCTACACCCGGCCGTCGAAGGGAAGCGGATGATGGGCCAACGAACGAGGATGGATACCAGCGGGCGAGAGAGATGGAAGAGAGAGAGAGAGAGAGAGAGAGAGCAATAGCATCTTGTCCCGGATTCGATTAGTAATAACAGCCATCCGTGGCGGCACATTAGAAATTGCCTGTGCTAGTGAGGAGGGGGGGGTGGCGTCTTCCTCCCCCAGCCATCACCGCCACTCTTCCTCTTCCTCTCGTGCTTGTCCACCAACCCGCGTCTTCTTGGCAGACTTCTTCAGTGCCTCCCCCCCCCTCTCCACAAGGGAATACAATTAGGAGTTTGAAGATCGACGGGACGGGACAGTTCCCTAGGCGTATAGAGCTTCGCTTCGCTAATTAATCAGCGTCTTCTCAATGATCGCCGAGCCCGAGCGACAGAGACGAGGCGAAACTTACGAAACGCTTCCCACGCACTCGTACTCTAAGAGACATTACCCGTAATTAAAGAGATTAGCGACCCGACGCATGGAGTGGCCGAAGGCTCCTATAAAAGAGCCTCACTACACTACGCATGCGTAAGACCGGACACGAGCGAACGAGTGGATTAGCAGTTGGCGGCGATCGACGGGCTCGATTCTCCGCTCCTCCGACACCGTAACACGAAGCTAGGTACGTGTCACCTTACCGAGTCGAGTCGAGTCGAGTCGAGTCGAGTCGAGTCTCACCTGGGGGGAGAGAGCTCCCTAAAGGTACCACCCTCTCGATCGCTACGTTAATATATAACCTAGAGAGAGAGTGAGGGAGAGAGAGACCTAAAGCTACCTGCCGCAACGACGATCATTCGCCTAAATTCCCGCCACCCACGCACTCCTCCCTCAGGTGCAACAAGAAAACAAAAGTCAACGAGTCGTAATTTCGTAGGTAGGAAAATGGGCTCGATAGCATCAGTCCCCGTCCCCTCCCCGTCCCCGTCCGTCCATTCGTTTGCGCAGAAATTCGCTGCGACACGAGCAATACGTACGACCGCGCTCCGCCTCCCTCACTCTCTCCCTCTCGTCGGACCCCCACCCCCCCACCGCTGCCGCAGTCAGCGCAACTCCACGCGTCCTTAGTCTCAGGTACGCGAGCGATTAAAAAACTGCGACGCAAGAGCCGCCGCCGCCGCCAATGATGCCAATTACCTCCTCGTCCGTCTAATTATTTTTAAAGAGATCCATCAGCACCTATTGTTTATGTTAAATTATTTTATTTCTCATTCCCCTGGCCTTCTCTCTCAGCGGCGCCGCTTAAATCTTATTTGGCCACTCATCGCCAACGATAAATGAGACATTACCACTGCCGAGATATTGTACTCTGCGGTACTCCCGCGTCCCGCTCCATTATCGCCCAACAATTACATTTATTTATAATATTTGTTTTTTATTCCTTTATTTATTTCACGCTCCGCCGTCCATCCCTCTCTGCGCTGACGGCCGACGACTTTTTCTTATTTGGACAGACCTCAGCCGCACACTACACATTATTAATTCCTCTTGATATTTACTTAACTCGTGTTTGTCTATTTCCTTTTGGGCCGGCCGAGCTGTCTTCATCGCCGGTAAATTTGTAGGGTCTTGCGTGTTCAAACACGTGTATCTGGTAGTTGTGTCTTGTTCACGGGGAGTCGTGTAGCAACGAAGGACACCGCCAAGGCGCCCCCGCCCCCCTCTCTCTTCTCTCTCTCACCCTCTCTCTCACCCTCTCTCTATCTCTCTCTATCTGCCTCTGCCTCGCTCGCTCTCACTCCCTCACCCCACTCATTCCTATGTTTTTCTGTTTACATATTCTGTATCACGGTGAGGATCATCGTCATTGGCGCGCGCGTTCCCGGTTACCGATTATAGATGCTGTGGAGACCGGAAGGAATCGCGGCCCTCGGGGAGGACTTATAATTCCCCCTCTGCCCCTCGGTACTCCTTATCGAAGCGATATCCTCAACGACGGCCTTATAACATAAGACCCTTACTTACATCGGTGGTTAACCGACCCTCCCTCGAACGCCGATGGAGTCCCGACGCCCGTCGGTGCACTAATCTCTCTCTCTCTCTCTCTCTCTCTCTCTCTCCCTCCCTCTCTATTTCTATCTCGATTATCTATATTGAATTTGTTGAATATTTAGCGTAATCTCGAGATAGAGGAATGCCCGCCCTCACCATCCCCATCCATCCGTTCCTCCTCCTCCTCCTCCTCTTCTTCTTCTTCTTCTTCTTCTTCTTCTTCTTCCTCTTCTTCTTCTTTTTCTTTTCGTGTTCGTGTCGCTCGCCGCTGGTTACGAGACCGAGGGCAGCATCGCCGGGGCATTCTACGGACGAGGGGGAGAGGAGAGGAGGACCGGATGCCATCCATCGTATCCGCCAAGAGCTCTTTCCCCTTCTCCTCTCCGCTAGCCGCCGCCACGGCCGCCTCTTCCCTTCTTTTGCTCCGTTTTTCGAACCTCACCACGTCGAAAGATGAGACGACGACGACGACGACGACGACGACGACGGCTATGGCGAAGACGACGAAGACGATGAAGACGAAGACGGCGATGCGGCTGCACGGGGAAGAAGGAAAAAGAAGCGACGGGAGCCAAGACACTCTCTCCCTCTTGCGGAGAGAATGTCCTCGGACTCGCCTTCGATGAGGAGGCAGCGGTTAGCCGGAGCGAAGGACGGTGTACGAACCGAGCGAGAGAACGCGAGAAGCCATGGAAGAGCAGGAGGTGGTGGAGGATGAGAAGGAGGAGGAGAAAGAGGAGGAGGATGAGGAGGAGGAGGAGGAGGAGGGGGAGCAGCAGCAGCAGCAACAACGGCGGCAGCGTCGGATAGATAGCGATGGAGAGGAGGGACGAGACGGACGGTGAGACGAAGAGAGTGGATCCGTGCTTCCGGTCCGGATACAGACCGGTTCTTATTCGCGCTCTCTCTCTCTCTCTCTCTCTCTCTCTCTCTCTCTCTCTCTCTCTCTCCCTCGCCTCCGTTTCTCCCTCAGAAGAGAAGGCACTTGCTAACCGAGCTCGAGAGTAGATCGAGTCTTTTGTCGCGACTCCCGGACGAATATTTTTTCGAGAACCTCGCGCACGGGGCGGCGTCGTGGGGGGATTACCGTTAATGTCCGTCACCGAGCGACGTCGCGCTTACCCGCGCGCTCCTCTTTTTTAAAGCCGGAGGAGGACGTCCTTCTAAAAGCACGTCGCGGCGGCGCCTCCGCCGGTCCGTTTCCCCGCGCTCTTCCTTCTCCGGCTTTTCTTCTTCTTCTTCTTCTTCTTCTTCTTCTTCCTCTTCCTCTTCCTCTTCCTCCTCCTGCTCCCCCTACGCCTCTTTACTCTTGGCTCGATTCTTCGTTCTTAGCCCTCGCATCGCCGAGCCTCGCTACCGACCGACTGCGTCCACCACCGATCGAGAGGGCGATTTAGCCACCGAATCGAGCGTTGAGAGCCCCTGCCGAGTTAATAAAGCGGGGTGTGCACGTGGCCAGGGGGTGGGGGGAGGGGACCAAACGAGTCTCGATCTCGGGCCGAGCTCCCCGAGTCCGGAATTTCGCTAATGGCTCGCAATGGCGCGCGAGATAAGCCGCGGTCGAAAATTCGAGAAAGATAGGCCTCCGGGACTCACCGGGGCCCCGTCCGTCCGAGTCGGTCCCGCTCGCCGAGGATGAGGTTTGTGGGATGGGCGGTAAAGGGTGAAGGAGCTATTACTCGCCGGCTCGAGAGAAGGTTGTCGCTGGACGTTATAAGTAGTCGGTGAATTTTAATGAGTCATTGATTCCAATACTGCCGTGGAACGCTTACGGGAACTCGTTACGGCGAACATGGAGAGCGGTGCCGGAGTGGAGAAAAGAAGTCGCCCCCCCCCAATCCCCCCGACCACGCCGACCCGCCCCTCGCCCATCCCGAGTGGCTAAGTGCGCCGTGGAACGGAATAGTGGCTAAGGAGCCTTCGCTCGAGATAAACGACGCTGCTGAATGACGAGGGGCGTACCGGGCAGGGGGTGTACAGGAAGAAAGGGAGGGAGCAGAGAAGAGAAGAGAAACGGCTTATCGTGACCTTAACGATCGTCCGCCTGCTCCCGCCTGCCCGCCGCCCCACGCCCGAAAACCCCGGTGTCGTGCACCCCTTCGCTCCGCTCCGACCCTCCGGCACTAAAATCCGTTCAATCTCTCTCACTCTCTCCCTCCCTCTCTCTCTCTCTCTCTCTCTATTTCCCCTCGGCTGGCTGGCTGGCTGGCGCTCGGCTTCCGCCTCGCCCTCGCTTCCGGCTTCCGGATTCTTCCGGCCTCGGCAGAATTACGGCCGCGGAAGCGCCGACATTTTCCTCGACCCTCCTTTATGCCCGGCCCCTGGAAACTGCTGACTCGGGAAGAAACGAGAGGGATTTCGAAATTCCCTTTGGCACCCTCGCCGGGATAAAGCGGAGCATTTTATACTGGCGCTCTGCGGGAGATTGCTCGGCTCCTCGGTGTGCGAGCGACCCTTCAGGTATATGCGTGTGTCACCCCCCCTCCCGTCCCTTCCCCTATCCATCCCTGCTGCCACCGACTCTCTACTTCCTCCTCCTCCTCCTCCACCTCCACCTCCTCGCTCGCTCGCCATGCAGCGCAGCACGGTCTCTCTCTCTCTCTCTCTCTCTCTCTGGAGCTCAGTGCCGCTTTCGCTGCCGCTGCGATGGGCGTCAAGAGAGCTCTGGGATTTCTGTAAATTTTCACAACGCTTTTCCGGAGCCCCGGCTTGGCTGCAGCCACTGACAGGTTCATGCGCTCGAATTTCGAGAGGTCGTTATGTATGTGCGGACATGAATAACTCGGGCGAGCACTGCTCCCGATGCAGGGAGAGAGAGAGAGGCAGGGAGGCGCGGCCGACGCTGTTTTTGAATTTTCTCAAAAGTAGGACACCAACCAACGTGCATCATCGATTTTCGGCCAGTAAACACATTCTCGCCACGCACCGCCCACACGCACACGCGTACACAACCACAAAACAGACACACTCGCGCGCATAGAGGGTCGCGTTCCTTTAGCAGACCGCTTAAGCACGACGACTCCTTACGACTACGTTCGACACCCTCCGACACCCTCCGACACCCTCCGTCACCCTTCGTCACCCATGGAAATCCCATCACAATGGAAAACTACTCTTCTTTTTCCTTTTCCTTTTACATTTTCTTTTTCATTTTCATTTTCATGTCCATTTTCATTTTCATTTTCATTTTCATTTTCATTTTATTTTCTTTTCTCCTCTCTCCGTGCCCTTCGCACGTGACCCGCAAGTGCCCCGCAGTCCGTATACATAAGGAGCAGAGTTTTTCTTTGCCCCCCACCCCGCCCCGCGGCTTCCGCGAAACCGCAGCAAGGCTCGTAATCGATCCCCTTCCTTCAAATCCTAATGCTCGTCGGCGCGTCGGACCGCTCTCTCCCCGTCCTTCCCGGTCAGTCCCTCGCCACTCGGGGAAAGGGCCTACCCTCCCTCCCTCCCTCCCCCCCCTCCCATCGCCCACGCCCGTCCGTGCCCGCCCCAGCAATATTTAGCAACGGCTCGGTAAGTATCAATTTTAAACAGCACGTGATCAAGCGCTATTTACGATATTCCTAATGGACGTTAATAATAGGGTTCCTTCCGTGACTAATGCATCAGCCAATCGCCTCGACCCCGCGTACATCTTTCATCCCATCGGGATGCCCGTATGTATCAGCGACACTCTCTCCGCCCGAATTTTCATCGGAATCGCCGGCGTTATCTTTATAAAAGCCCCCGTCGTCCCCCGTCACCCCCCGTTCGCTGGCCACCAAGCCGATAAATGCCGAAAGCGTACATGCAATTGAGCTCGGGTACTTTTATTATTGCGCATGCGACGCGTTGCCGATCGCTGACGATCGTTCCCAAGACCCAAGAAATCCCAAGATCGATTCGTCGCTTAAATAAAACGGAGGACTCGAGGAGCGAAAAGAATTCTCGTGCCTTCGGTCGAACGCGGCGAGGATCGAGACCCCGAGATGATTTAGTTTGAGGGTATAAACTCATACTCCTGGGGGTATAAAAATAAAGCGGCAGCCTAAGTTGGAGCCGAGTGCGGATAGAATTTATCCTTTACGAGTTGAAAAATTGTCGGTAAATTATTTCGGAATTGCAGCTGCACTGCCAACAAAGTATTTAACGACGATTTTCATCGGTGCACTTAATCGCTCGTAAGATTTAGACAACCACCGGACGGATAGGATCTCGATCCTTTAATTAAAATCACCTCCTCTCCTTCGGCTTTTTCTCTCTCTCTCTCTCTCTCTCTCTCTCTCTCTCTCTCTCCCTATCTCCTTTTTATTGACTATTTCGTGCATGTAAGCGTCGTTCTCCCGTCCCATCTCGTTTTCATCAATAAAATGATAAGGCTTCCCTGCCCCCTCCACTACACCGCCCCCTCCCTGCTACCTAAAAGCATCATCATCCCGTGCCGCGGCGCGAGAACATAATAAAGCCAATAGTTTATTGCGACGAAGCGAAACGAAGAAGCGCTTCGATCCTCCTCGTTACCCTCCTCGTTTCCCTCCTCGTTACCCTCCTCGTTACCACCGGCGGCTCCTAGCCCTTTTCTACTTTTATCGGCCGTAATTACGGGCGCAATATCGAAGAGCCGATAGCGTTGTATTATAAATAGCGAGAGCCGCTCCTACACAAGCCTTCCTTTGCGCACGTTTACATGTTCTCGGGGATCGGGTGCGTCGAGCGCCGCCAGTCTCGTATTATTTTTAAATGGCCCACTTGATCGGTAATGATTTTATCGTTAGCGCTTTAAAGCGTCGGGTCGGCGGCGGTGGGGGAGGGGCGAGGGCGTTGGATGGATTTTTTTTTAGTAGGAAATCTTGCTCATAAAGACGAGAGGGTTATTGGGGAAGGTGGTTTCGGGTCAGTAGGGGTTACGACAGACACGGCGATCCGGAAGATTATGATCCGAGCGATCGCAACGATGGCGCTGCTCTCGCTAGAAAGAAAATCTAATTACTTCTTTTTTGTTGTTGTTGTTGTTGTTGTTATTTTTATAATAATAGCGGCTAATTGGCAAGACGACGACTCCGATAACCCCACTAAAAAGTCCTCGGCTCTGTCCTGGGGTGGCTCGATTACCCTTAAATTCTTAAATAGTTTTACGGAGCTGTCGAAGGAATGTGGTGCGGTCGCGTACCCTCCTGACCGAGTACCGATCATCATCCGCGATCCTCGCTCGCGTGCATGGCTAAGGAGTGCGAATGTATGGATGGATGGGTGGATGGATGGACGGATGGGAATTGGGTAGCGCTACGCAACAACGAGGATTACTTAAGGACAAGTAATCATCCAATAGCATGGATCAGGGGAAGGCGAGAAAAGATCGAGAAGCGCATAACTGTGATATACGTGGCTATCGGACATAGAGGAGCGCGCTGCCGCTGCTGCCTCTAGTAGTTGTTGTAAGAATTGTCGTAGTTGCCGAAGTTGTTGTACTGGCCGTAGTAACGTATCTAGAATCACAGTTATTTTTGACACCGCGTTATCCTCACGTGATTGAAAGCCTCGAGCGGCCGGGGGGGCGTAAGCGCGGCCGCGCGTGTGGAGGGCGTCCGAGTCTCGAGCGGGTGGGATGGGGAAGGAGGAGGGAGGGACCGGACCGCATCATCAACTGGCAATTTTTTTTTCTCGCCTCGCTCTCTTTCGCTCTCGGCCGCTCGGTCGCTTAACCGACGAATTAGCCGTCTCCTCCTCCTCCTCCTCCTCCGCCCTTACCCCCTTCCCAATAAACCGGCAACGCTTCACGCGGGGACAAACTTTCGCCTCGTCTCCCTTCTTTTACTTCGTCTCTCTTTGTTTCTTTATTTTTTTATTTTTTTTTTTTTTTTTTGTTTCGCACCAACGAGGCGCTATTTAGCCAATTGCATAAAGTAGCGGCTCGGCTACTCCAAGTGGGTGGACGCGCGATACGAGCTCTGGGGGCTGACGACGGGGCTCGCTCGGACGAATGCCTCCGCGGTCGATTCATCCTCCAGACAAAATACCGCTTACTCGGCGGGTGGCAGGGAGGGGTGGGGGGAGACGGAAACAAAACGGAAGAGTGATGTAAGGGAGGCTTTTTACTTTGGTCTCGCGGGGTTAATGCACAGGTGGTGCTGGTGTTGGGGGCGGAGGGGCAGGACGACGTGTCGGTGGTGCCGGTGCCTCGGTGTCCATTAGCGAAGCGCTGCCGTTTCGACAAAGGCCACCAGCGTACGTCGCTCCCCGCTCGGCGCGCAGACCCCCTGCCCCATACCCCGACGCCGCAGACCCATAGCCCCAATCTACAAGTCTCTTGTAGAGCGTGTGGGCGCGTACACGCGCCCCGAGGACAAAGGGCCGTCTCCTTCCGGGTAGCGGCGCCCAGGGGAGGCTGTTGGGCCGCGCAAAAACTCATCCCCCCCCCCTCGCGGGTCAGACTCTGCATACACAAAGAGGCGACACGACCGATGAAAATGACGGGAAGGGGGCGGGGAGGCGAGGCGACGGGTTTGCACGGTGAGAGGCGCCGAGAGATGGCAGCTCCGGTATCACAAAGGGGGCGAGACCCGTCCTCCGCACTTATCACCTACGCGAGCCGCAAACGACCGCGCGCACCGGCTTGATGGATACTCGCGCTCGTGAGGGATAGCAACCAGACAGCCGTTGGCGACGCGGGGGGGAGTGAGTGTGAGTGAGTGTGAGAGAGAGAGGGGCCTTTTCAGCCGAGACGTTATGTTGCTTATCCGCTCTCTGCCATTTGCCGTCGAGTACCCGGGAGCTTGCGATTATAGTTCGCGATAAGCTCCCTCCTCCGAGCGATTAAGACACACAGACAGAGAGTGGAGGGAGGGGAGGGGGGGTGGGAGTGATACAGGCACACTTAAGTATCTTGACAATACCTCGAGCCTAGCTCGGCAAGAGCCGATGAAGGAGGACGTGGAGGACGTGGAGGAGGAGGAGGAGAATCTAGGCTGATTCTGACGGCTAAAACGGGGAGACTGACTCTTATTTTTTATTCTTTACGTCGCGATCAACGTGCCAATCGAATCAACACGATCCTTGAACATCTTTTCCCATCATCCGACCAACGGAGACGGACGTTCTTCGGCTTAATTCATCGAAACAACGAGGCGAAACTATTGAACGGCAATCTCTCTTCCTTTATTACCCTATCGAAAATCAAAAATTCGTCTCTTGCGACCCTTTTCATGGGCCTTTTCTTTCTGCCCTTGTCATTAACGTCACAATGTCACAATCGCCGTCGACAATCAAAGTCCCTGCAGGTTGTTGTTGATGTTGGCGGCGGTGGTGGTGGTGGTGGTGGTGGTCGCGGTGGGGGGAGGGGGTTATTTAGGGAGCTTTGAAAGCGTTCGATACGCGTTCGACTCGGTCAATGGAGTGGCCCCGCTGAATACGAAAACGAAGCGGCTTCGTGCCTACGTAAACGCATCACGTGATGATCTAAATAATCGACTAGAGTGACAAGTGTTCGATAGGATGTGAGAAATGAAATTTTCTAATTTCTCTTTACGTCGATGATCGCGAGATGAGGCGCGATCGCAAAGAGCTCGGGATCTTATGACTATCGTCGACGTCTTTACAATCGCGCTTGGACGTAAATGTCAACTCGGCTCGATCAAGCTCAGACCTCCGGCGAAAGGGACCGCGCGTGAGAGGGCGCGAGGGCGGGAGGGGTAAGGAACGCGAGAGGGAAAATAAGGAACAATCGTGCCGTGATAGATAGATAGATAGATAACACGATTAGTGAAATGATTATGGAAGGATGGCTCTCGGCCGAGGGACGTAGGAACGGTCGGATTTAATTATTAAAGGTATTTTAAAGGTACGAAAAGGGTGGATAGGGATGGCGAGGGGTAGGGAGCTCGCTTTGTATTAACGTGGGGGCTATTACCGGAGCGAGGGAGTGTAGCTCGGTAATGAAAAGGATTCAGCTTGTGGTGCGTGGGTACGAATCATCGTATGATTAATGACCTCTTTAATTTAAAGATAAAAGGCTGGTTATTGTGCGAGAAGGATGTTGCAGCCGTGTAGAAAGCGAGATTGAAGAACTGTCGGTCGGACGGCAGTGGGGCCGAGAAGGGGCACACGAACCAACTGGATACACGTACACGTATGTGCACGCATCGTGTATACGGACTGGCTCGCACGCTCGGTAGCCGTGGTTGTGTCGAGCAATTGTGGATATTTATCGGAATGGGCTGTGCCAACGTCGTCGTCGTCGTCGTCGTCGTCGTCCACGGTTCCTAGCTAGACACGCCTCCGATGTCCGAGAGGAGCTCGACGAGCCGCCTCGGACTCCTCTTCGCCGAATAGATTCCCGGTCGAGGACGATGACGGGGCAGTTTCGGCCGACCAGTTCTCTCACTTTTAATAATTTCGCGTCACCACCGCGCTTAAGAAATCCGAGGGCCAGTAGTCGTCGGAGGGGACGACGGAACGCGGAAATGGGGAGTTCCGGGCAGAGACCTAATAACACTTTCGCGTGCGGCCTCCGCGACCGTCATTGCCTCCTTCACCTCCTCCACCTCCTCCTCCTCCTACTCCGTCGCTCATTATTTATGCAGAAGAGAGCGAGAACGGGCAAGCGTTTCCCAGGGTGCGGAGCAACGGGTGACCACCCGAGAGCTCGATGGCTCAATCGTCCCCGTAGATGAGCTCCGACAATTCCGACGAACAGCACGGAGGACACGATAACGCGCCACACAAACACACACACACACACTCTCTCTCTCTCTCTCTTTCTCTCTGACGCGTGGAGCTCGGCTAGAATAAGTCGGAGCATTAGAGGGAATGAATGTAGGCCGACGCGAGTGACGGGCCGAAAACAATAAGAAAAGGTAAACATGTGCTGTTAAGGTGGCGAGGTTGTGTGTTGCGCATGCCGAAGCGACTCGCGACTCGCCGCTCGCCGCTCGTCACACTCTGGCCGTATCTCGGGTGCCAGGAGTTTGTGGCACTTCCGCGATAGCCGGGGCTCCCTGCCGAGAGATTGCCGGTGCAAGTGACATGGGCGGGCGGGGGGAGAAGCTCGGCTGCTCTCGCTGGCTCGGGGAGTCGGTTCGTCGGTTACGACGACGGGGACGGCGCCGTCGGGCTTATTATCGCGACAGGGTTCTTTCTCCGCGACTCCCGAGGTCGTGGCAATTCTCGTGAGGAGCGAGAGGAGGAGGTGGAGGAGGCGGAGGCAGTGACGGCCGCGGGCCCCGGGGGATCGAGGGACGCCCCCGCGTGCGATAAAAGGAAGGAAGGGGAGCCGCTGCTGCCGCAGCCACTGGACGGCGCTCGTAGAAAGTCACCGGGGAAGTCGAGCGACGGCGGGTTACGCAACGTGGCGGGAGTCGACAAGCTAGGAGACCGCTGTGTGTCCGGAGGGGCCGCGGGGCTCTCGGTGGCGGTGGATCGTCCGACGGAGACGAAGAGCGTTGTCCCGCGGTAGCCGAGATGGATGAGCAGAAGAAGGAGGACGACGAGGAGAAAGGGACGAGGATAAGAAGGAGGAGGAGGATGGTGGTGGTGGTGGTGGTCGTGGTGGTGACGAGGCGTGGCGAGACGTGGTGGCGACGTGGGGCGGGGCGAGGACGAGGACGAGGACGAGGACGAGGACGTGACAGCGACGGACAACTACCGGAACTGTCGGCCCCTCGAAGCCGGGTTTGTTTACGCGGGGAGAGAAGTTAGTTAGTTAGCTCACCTCGTTGGCCTGCAGCTCGATCGGTCGGTCGATGGGTCGGTGGGTGGGTAGCGCTGGGCAATCGTTGGTCGTCGGCTCGTGGTGGGTGGTGGTGGTGGTAGTGGTGGTTGCGGTCGAACTGACGGATGAGTTGGCTCTCAGCGACGACCTCGGCTCTCCTGGTGCGTCGTGGAGGCTCGGCTCGCGGCCCCGTCCAGACTCATCAGCTGTGGCCCTGGCCGCGGCTCTTCTCCTAGCGACAGGTGAATCTCGTGTTCGGTCTCTCTCTCTCTCTCGCGACCCTAATCTTCGACACTCACTCGCATCGTGGCACTGGGATAATTCGCGGCGCGCACCGCTCGTTCCTCTTTCTCGCTCCAACCGTATAAATCCTCCTTACAACATGCATGCACTCTCTCTCTCTCTCTTTCTCTTTCTCTGTCTCCGTCTCTGCTGTATATGTCTCCTCGTTGATGCGTGTCTCTCTGTGTTGATCGAGTGGGCGAACGCGGCGGAGATGCCGTCCTCGCGCGCTCCCTCGCGGGGCTTTAAAGCTGCGACGGCCTCGACGGGAGGAGGAGGAGTCGGAGTCGGAGTCGGAGACACGGGAGATTGCTTCGGAGTTTGTACGAGTATTGGAGATAAGCGAGGAGCTCCACTGTTACGTCGCGCCTCGAGACTAGCGAGCGACTGAGGCGCCCGAGCGCCGCTCCTGCCTTAGGAAGTCGTTCGCGCTCTCGGGGGCCGCCGCAGCTCGGGCCGGCGTGGCGCACGCGCACCGACCCGGAGGCCGGCGATTGGCCGCGGTGAGGCGCGACGTACGAAACGACGGCGGCCGAGGGAGCGGAGCCCCCGGTGCCCCGATGCACCCGAATGCGCTGCCGTTACCTCTCGGGGCCGTGGACGGGTGGGGCGCCCGGGGGGACCTTACGATACGACACGATACGATGCGATGCGATACGATACGATACGATACGATACGGTACGGTACGGTACGGTACGGTACGGTACGGTACGCTATGGTCTGAGGGGGGGCAGGGGGCGGAGTGGGCCGGTCCGGACCGCGACGATCGACGAGCGACGAGCGACGAGCGACGTGGACTGTGGCTGGGGCAGGGGTCGAGGCAGGGAGGGGTCCGAGCCGATGTCGGGGAAGGGCGCCCGCTTCTTTTCCTGACGACGATAATCGCCACCACCTCCTCCAGCTCTGAAATCGAGGTCCACCGGTGAACGGATCGCTCGCTGGCTCTCTCTCTCTCTCTCTCTCTCTCTCGCTCCTTCGTGAACTCTATCCTCTCGCACATTCCACTCCGTCTCCCTCGCACCGAGCGCCGAAACTCCCGAGCGGGCATTATTCACCAGCAGCACCATCACCGGCACGCCGATTCCTCCTTACTTTACTTGCGCCTGCTCTCTCTCTCTGTCTCTCTTGCTCGCTCGCCTCTTCCTACAAAATTCACCTCTGCCGCTTCGAATCTTATCTCGGCGGTACTCGTGAGCCCTCTTACGTAACGCTCATCGACCTCCTCTCAATTCCGTATGTTCGTCCCTTTTTTTTTCTTTTTTTTTTTTTTTTTTTTTTTTATCCCTCGCATGACCAAGACCTTTTTCTCTCGTCTCTGTCTCCCCCCACCCCCTAACCCCCTTAATCGTCACCCATACCTCTTGCTTGCCTTCTCTTTTCTCTTCTTCATCTTTAGTCTCTCCTCTCCCATCCCACTGTCGGACCATCAATTTTTTTTTTTTTTTTCCCAATCGTACGCAAGTATCGACGTCCCGTCCAGCCTCTCCTCCCCGGCTTCATTCATCTCCCTCACCCTTACCTAGGGATAGATATCTGGGCTTTATCGCGCAGGGCCCCGGCGACTCGAAAGAGTCTTCTTGGCCGACTATTACTTAAGCGAGCCGGCGATTCCAATACATTAATCATTCGCCGTAATGACTGGGGAGTTATACATCATTCTCATTAGCCTCCATCATTAACAACGAAACTGATTTCGTCCGCAAATAAACTATTTACGCAAGCCGATCCATTACCACTTCTACTTCCGACGGCTCGACAAATCACGACGAACCCTCTGGAAACACAAAAGGTTCCACACGTCACTGGTCGTCGCCGACTCTACCGAGTACCGAGTACCGAGTACCGAGTACCGAGTACCGAGTACCGAATGCCCCAATAACCGAAGCTACGAAATACACGCGCGGCTCCGAGTACCGGCGACTTAGCCTCCGTGGGGGAGCGACCCCCGCAACTTCAGATGCCGGAGATGCGCTTGACGTTTTGAAAAATAAGCGGACCCTGTTTTACCCCCCGACGAATAAAGTAGACGAACGGGACGGTGACAGGGACAGGGACAGGGACAGGGACAGGGTGAGGGAGAGAAAAGGAACAAGGAACTTGGGAGCGAATCTAGCAGAGTATTAACTTGCGAGAGTCGTGGCAAAGGTCGTAAAATATCGGCGATATTTAAGTCGACTCTATTTTTATCCTTTATTTATGAAGCCTGTAATTTAAAGGGAAGAAGCAGTGGCCATTTGATGGATTCGAAAGAATTCGATCGTAGGCCTCCGCTAGAGAGAGAGAGAGAGAGAGAGAGAGAGAGAGAGAGAGAGAGAGAGAACGTGAGCGGCGGTGGGCGGTCCCGGGTAGTGCCCTGGGCTCGCATCGAAGGCCGTGAAAGCGCGGGGGCGGATGCCAGGAAGCCGTGCAGTCGTCGACGGACGGTGAAAAGGGTAAGGGGGTCGGGGAGGCGACACGACCCGGTAGACCGCTGCCCTCTCATGACTCCCCGTAGCCGGTGCCCGTGACTTAACCACCGACGACCTTAAGGATGGGAATCGGCTTTCGTATGCCGCGCGCGGCATGGACCAATAAACGGGAGCGATCGGCACGGCGCATGCGCCGGTTTTTCGGACCCAACAACATCCGTACGCGGAACGAGTTACAAAATCGTCGGAGCTGGCGAGCGGAGGCTGGAGGGCGGGGAGGGGCCAGGAGGGGCTGCCATTGGCGCAAAGTGCCGGGCAAATCAGAGAGGACGCGCGTCTACGGAAATAGAGCCGAGCGCGAAGATGAGCGGGAGGGAGCGAGAGAGAGAGAGAGAGAGAGAGAGAGAGAGAGGGACCGGTACTCCGCAGCTTCCTCGTCCTCTCCACCTCGGTCGCTGCCACCGCGACCGCTACCACGACCGCCAGCTCCCTCCCTCCCGAAGCCCGGGCCGTCGAGCAACCGACTCCTCTTCCGATCGGTCCGGAATTTTTCCCCTTCCCCCGGCTTTCTTCCGCTTATGTAAGCAGCGCCCGGCCGAGCGGAGCCGCTTTCGAGATATCGGCAGCCCGTACCTCGAGAGCCACTGTCGAACCGCTCCTCGCATAACTGTTTTATTATATTATAAAGCGATCCGATCGAGGCTCCGTACCCGCTTTGGGCCCGCTCCCCCTCGCCATCTTTCCGTCCTTCGATCGAACCTCCCTTCTCCTCCCCCGTCCACCAGCCTCCTGCTCAATCGCCGTTCCACTTCATTATGCGTTATTGGAGCCTCTCGTGGGAGAGGAGCTGACGTCGAGGACAAACCCGATCGAGGAGAACCCTGGTACCGGAAGTCCCAGTTTTGTTGCTCCCCGCGGCCAAGACAATCCGCCCCTATAATGCGACGCGACGTGCGGCTCGCTCTCGGCTCGCGATTTCCATATCGACGGGGGATCTCGTTTTCATTTCGCTCAGCTCGATTATCGACTTCCGGCCTCTCATTTTAGCGAACCGGCCGAGCTCGAGCTCGAGCTCGAATCATCGGCCTTATTATTATATCATGAATTCGGTGCCTTTATCGCCCCGCTCGATCTTCATCGCCCCCCCTCACCTCCCTACCCATCTCACCCTCCCCCTCTCTCTCTCCCTCTCACTCTCGAGTCGTCGCGTCGTTATTAAACGTTTCCCTTTGGTCGGGTATAAAACAAAAAGAATGGAAAAGAAAGGAAAAGAAAAGAAAAGAAAGGAAAGGAAAAGAAAAGAGTAAAAAAGGCGTTTCGGCAGCGGATGAACGGACGCCATTGATTATCGTTATAACGATTTTCATTAATTTTCTCGTAACACGTATTCCTTATCGGACTTAATGGCACGCTTCGGTTCCCGACGTCCTCCTCCTCCTCCTCCTCCTCCTCATTCTCCTCCTCCTGCTCCTCTTCCTCGCGTTTACTTTATACGTGGCGTCGAGCCTCAAAAGCTCAACCTCCGCCTTAAATAAACACTTGTATTTTATTAGAAATTCCCGAGAGAGGCTAAACAATTCTTTAAACTCTTGAGCCTCTTTTCCAACGAAACGTCCGCGTGGAAATGTGAAAACAAAATTCTTTGCGCTTTACCGACAGACAGACAGACAGCTCCCGTATTCATAAATACGAGACTTAATTTCCTTTAAATATTCAGGATGCAGTTTATTGCCCCCCGGCCTCCTTATATCCATTATCCTTATTGCATTACAGGACATGAAGATTTTATAACAACAACAATCCATTCCCAATGACGAATTCGCCCCTTCAAGTCCTCAGCCTGTCCATTAGAGATGCCTGTGGTGGGAGGAGGATTCCTGGAGAGCGTCGACGTCGGAAGGTCCTCCTCGATCCCGGCCATGTCCCTCGTCGTCGAGCACGTCGTAAGCACGTTTTATACTGGAAACATACAGCCATTGACATAATCGACGGCGCCTGCTGTACACGACGTTAGTTTGTCAATTACCACGTAGTATGAAACGTACGCACATTCGCTGCTACGCGAATTACGTAATCGGGAGCAATGCGGATAGGCGATGTGTGCGGAGTAATAAAAAGCAAAGGCTTCGAAATGTCGAGTACCGGCGTTACGAATAATCCGTAAGAGCCGATCTACGCAGATTTACGCTAATATAAAGGTGAGCTCTCGTTGAGTTAAATTCTCTAAGTAAAGAAGTAAGTATGTAAGTAAGTAAGTAAGTGAGTTCGTGGACCCGAAGCTTCATGGGGTCGAAAAATGCCTCGGTAAGCCGCTTACGGCCCCGACTACGTATAATAACAACAATAACAACAATAACAACAATAGCAATATCGAAAATAATAATTGTAGCGGTGGAGGTGGCGACGGTAGCGGAGGGGCGAGGTGGGGGAGGGGGGGAGCGATGTGTGACGATCGTCGGGACGAGTAGAGAGCCGAGCTATCGATCCAACGATAATAGTTAATGTTTGCTTTAAAATATTACAATAGCAGCCGGGTGTCGGCTGGGTGGTTGGTCGGACAGTTGAGGGGGGAGGGGAGAGGGCAGGCATCAATCCGCTATCTAAATAATCGAATAACGGATGAAAGCTTGAAAAGTGCTCGGTGAGTTATTATCGGCGGACAAGATAATATAATTTCTCTCCTGTCGCGTTCCCTTTAAATCCGTAGGGGGGGGGGCAGCTCTGCTCTGCTCTGCTCTGCTCTGCTCTGCTCTGCTCTGCTCTGCTCTGCTCCGTTCGTTCGTTCGGCCGTATAGTGGCTGCGGCGCGGGTGGTGGCGCGGGAGGGAGGGAGGGGGGGGGGGGGAGGGGGAGGGGGCGCGGGGCGGTACCGGTTGGCCCGGTCGTACCGGCAGGAGCAGTGTGCATTAATAATTTCCAGGATAACGAAGAGGGCAGAGGCGTTCGCCCGGCACCGTCCGCGCTCTCCTCGGCTTTTAATTAGCGTTATATCCCCTCGATGCGTCACCCGGGACCTCCGTTAGAGCGGCCCCGACCGGCAGGCGATTCGGTACGAACGATTCCCGCGGTGAGCGTTTTCTTATTGCCCGAGATAGCGATCGAGGGCTCCTTCCTTATCGCTACCCCGCTCCAACCCCCTCACCCACCCGCCCCCCGCCCCCCTTCTGCTCGCGTATCCGCGTGAAAGCGAAATATAAATTCGAGCCGAGCGGAAAGAAATTCATTGGCTTACTTAATATTTATCATCCTCGGCTTGATAAAACCTGCTATATCTCCATCTAAACGGAGGTAGCGATAACGTCTCGATAGGGCATCCCTCCTCCCTCCGCCAACGAATCTCGTACCGACGCTCTTACTAAAGACAAGGCGCTGAATTTTCGCATTTCTGATGCTCTGATGCTTCTGATACCCCCCCCCTCGTGCCCCACTCCCACCCAGTCGCCGCTCACCCATAACCCCACCATCAACCTCGACCGCCATACCTCTCGCTTAGCGCGAGCTCTTTCATACTTATTAATTCTACTGGATGACATGAGGGCATCGTCACCCCCCCCCACCCCCACCCTGTACGACTGCCTCGGACAGTGATAAATCCGAGGCCCCGATTAAGCTTTTCCAAATAATGGGCGATTATCTCGTCCCCGAGGACGAGAGAGCGGCTCCGATCAACGGATCCTCGCGGGGCAACGTGTCGGCGAGAGCGTCAAGTGTCAAAAATCCCACGCGGAAGAAGAGTCGACGGTCGTTGAGTAGGCGGAACGGCGGGTGAGGGGCGCGGAGGGGGGGGGCTACAATGTACATTTTGCGGGGCCGTAAAAATCAATGATGCCTCGGCGCTTTCCGATCGTAAAGCCGAATGACATAATAAAAATGAGGGTCCCTCGTGGTGGCCGTCCGACGGGTCTCATGGAGGGATCGGGACGACGAGAGCTCGGGCGGCGGGGGTCGGGGGTCGCAGGTCGAGGGGTGGGTGATGGGTGGGGGGGACGATCGAGCCAAACAGTAAATCCGATCTTCAAATATTACATTATCGCGCTCCCCCATCGCGCCTCGGTGACTGGGGCGGAGGGAGGGATTGGGGGAGGAGGGTAGTGGGGGGGTGTAGGAGGTGTAGCGAGAGGTGGATCAGGAGGTGGAGTAGGAGGCGGAGGAGAGGACAAAGGCGCGCGTATGTGCAGAAGCCCGTAATCGCGCGGTCGACGTGGCGTCTTTATTTTGAGTCGTCTGCCCCGTAGCTCGATAAGGCTCGATAAGACTTCCGCAGAGACGACGGCCGGAGACATCGGCGCACTCAGCCAAAATCAACGGGCCGCTAATCTCCGGTAATCTCGGATCTCGCGAGCAAACAGCGCCGCCGCGCAGAGGCTTATCTCCTCGAATCGGCCAACTGGGAAACAAGGAAGCGTGAGGGGGAGGGGGCGGTGGCGGTGGCGGTGGCCGTGGTACAGAAGAGAAATAATATTATTAATGAAAATAATGGAAATAAAGAAGCAAAAAAGAAAAAAAAAACAGAGAAAAAAAAAATAAATAAACTAGCGTCGTCGTCGTCGTCGTCGTCGTCAACGTCGTCGTCAACGTCACCACTGCCGCTGTCTATCACGCACACGCATCATCGTCCACAGTCACCACTCTCGCTGTCCCCGTTGTCTGCCCATCCACTGGTCACGGATTATCGACTCGTAGTCGAGGAGATTTACGACGGTAGCGGGTCTCCCGGATCGCAAGCTCCGCAAGCCTCCCGACGTTTCCGCCTGCCGATAAATGATTCGTCGATCGGCGATCATTGTCCCTCCCTCCTTTCCCATTATGCGCGCCTACCTAAAGCAAACACTGGCGTTGTGCGTCCGTGCGCCCGTGCGTCGTGCGTGCGTGCGTGCGTGCGTGCGTTAGGTCGGTCTGGTGAGAGCGGTGAGCGGACGGGCGGACGGTGGGGTAGGCGGGCGGTCTGGCATAGGAGGGGGGGGGCGTACGTGTGTACCCAGTGGCAGCTGTTCC
The DNA here is from genome assembly GCA_018883505.1 of Ceratosolen fusciceps. Classification (NCBI taxonomy): domain Eukaryota; kingdom Metazoa; phylum Arthropoda; class Insecta; order Hymenoptera; family Agaonidae; genus Ceratosolen; species Ceratosolen fusciceps. The sequence goes on along the minus strand of RCIC01000006.1, from coordinate 10,824,440 downwards.
ACCGAAAATCTTTATCTTATCGGCCGCCCCGGAACATTACAAGCCCCCGAAACATTAATCTTTGCGATTTCGTCTTGACGGAGGTGGATGCGGCCTTCGAGCCGGGCGAATATTGTAATTCCCCCCCGCCCCTCCTCTCTCGCACTCTCTCTCATTCTGTCTCGCCCCTAGTCCAGGGGGAGAACGGGCCGTGCCGGTCTCAGTCAGGAGTTTGAGGGGAAATCGGATATAATGTCGCTGGCGAATTACTAGCCCGTCCACCCCCGCCCGCAATATCTATGCAGAAAAGGAGCGAGCCGGGCGATTAAGCGGCCCGGTTAGTCATTACGAGAGCCCACCATTGTCAAGGATAGAGAGGGGCAGGGGGGACGGGCTTACTCTGTCCTTTTTGTACTCGGCGGCTATTGCCGATGCCAAATTATCGAAATTGCGCGGGGAAATCGGTGCATGCGCTACCGAGCGATCCCTTGCAGCGCTTTGGGCGAATTGCAACATTTTCGCAGAGACGAATACCTGCCGCCGCTACCGCTACCGCTGCTACCGCTGCTACCGCTACCGCTTCTCCGTCCTCCGTCCACCCCCTCCGTCCACCGTCGACCTCATCCTGCTTCCAAGCCACTCTTTTCACTTAAGACACTTTCATTACGTACGAGTTTGATCATGAAGAAACGTACTTAAATACTACGTCTCATTTTTAATGTTCAAATTTATGGGCTTACTGATTACATGGTATGCGCGTAAGCGTATGGGTGCGTGTGTATTATTACACCGATAGCTCGGCACTCATTACTATCTCCTTTTAACTGGATGGCATTAAGTACCAAATGTCGAAACGCTAGCATTTACACCAAATAACATTGAGCAGCTGCATTATGTAATTTTTATTCATCATTTTCGTGTTTCATTTACTTTATCAATGATGCATCAGTAATAAGTTAACGTAATAATGCGCGTTAGGTGCCGCGGAGATAAAGCATTAATAAATCTTGCCTTCTTAACATTTGTTAACTTCTTTACGCGCGCGCGCGCACGATGATATGACGTTTTTTATTTTTTTTTTTTTTTACTCCTTTATTCGCCTTCATCTTACTCAGTCTCTCTCTCTCTCTCTCTCTCTCTCTCATACCTTCTAGCCTTTAACAAATTTATTCGCAATAAGTACATTTAGATAATCAAAAATACATCAATGTAATATTTTATAACGCTCTCTGATAAGAAAGATACTCTTCATTCCCGCGAGTAAATTTATATGCGTGCGTGCGTGCGTGCGTGCGTGCGTGCTTTCGTCCGTGCGTGCGTGCGCGTCTATGTACATAAATACACGTACGTACCCTTCTTTATTTATTATTGGTAAAGAGCGGCGGCTTCGGGGGAGTGAAGAATCGCGCGACAATATTCGGCAGATAAGTCGAGGCGATAAAGAATTTGTTTCGCTCGAGTCTTACTTGTGGATACAATAACTCGTATAATAATAAATCGGTCGTAGCAGGAGGAGAAGGAAGAGGAGGAGGAGGAGGAGGACGACGACGAAGGCGTCGCGGTGGCTTCGTTGATCGGCGAGGAGAAATAAATAAATAGTCAGAGCAATAGGCTCGTATCGAGAAAGGGCAGAGGGACGGGGAAGGAGAAATTGCTTTCGAAGATAAAGCTAAATATGCTGAAGCAGAGCGTAAAAGTGAAAATCCGCCGGCGGGGCATAGGTGACGATCGGCTGAGAACGGCTGAGAATGGCTGAGAACGGCCGAGAACGGCTAGGGGCGAGGGAGGCTAGCCGAGCTCCTTCGTGGAAAAGTGGAGGTGGAGACGGTCCGTGAAGGAGCCGATGAACCATCGGAGCCTCCCCCCGTTCGCCATTTATTAATAAATCCATAAAAAAACTGCCTCTTGCGGGACTCCGGGGCATTATACAAGAGATGACGAGAGAGGTGGAGCGGCGGGGCGGGGAGGGAGAAAACGCCGTTAAAAGTATCAGTCATTTCCCGTGCGAAAATGTAAACATAAAGCAATCGTAATGTCAATAATTGTGCAACAGGGTAATAAAATCGCTAACGACCGGCTGATAATCGTTCGGAGGAGGCATCGCGAATGCGATCGTCACTGCCGTTCGTCGTAAACCGAGTGGTTCGTGGAACGCTCGGGATAGGGGATCGGCCGGAGGCGGGGATGGGGGTGGGCGAGGAAGCTCCTCGTCCACGTAGTCGATTAGTTCCCGATTTCGTGGAGCCCCGGCTTACGGGGGATGCTTTTTTATTTGCGACCCTCTCTCCGGGCTTGTTTTTTATTTGTCCCATCAACTCCGCCCCACCCGCTCACCCCCGCGCCCCATCCACCCCGTCAAGCCCAGGAAGCTACCGTGGCACACCACCCCGCGCGTATTTCGCATTCTTTTTCCCAGCCGCGCTCCGCCGCCCTTCAATCGATCGCCAGTGTCTCGTTACGCCTCGAAGAATGTACCGCCCGAGCTCCCGTACAATGACGCTCGGACGGTCGCCCACGTGTCCGCGCGACCTCACTTGCGCGCACTCACAAGGTGCAACGCCACCGCCGACGCCTGTCACTCCGGCTTGACGAAATAGCGCACGAGTCTCTATACATAAATATATACATATCGATTATTTACTTGCTCTCTCTCTCCGTCTCTCTCTCACTCCCACGCACACGCACGCGCACACACACACGCTCTTTGTCCGAGTCCGAGCTCCTAGGGCACACGTGCGCGTCGGTTCGCGATCCTTAATCATTTTCAAGACTCGAGCCGCTCCCGCGCTCGCCCGTTAACCCCCGGGGTCAGCTATTCACCATCGGCGACGACGATCTACCTACCCACCCGCCACCTCGCCTCCTTTTTTCACCTTACTCCTCTGACGGCGGTTGCGACGTCGCCTCGGACAATTAAAATTCTTCCGTAGGAACGCGTCGGCGGTGGCCGTGTTCGACCTACTCCTAAACAAAGGGTTGAGTTCCCAGCCTCGGGTCGAGAGAGAGAGAGAGAGAGAGAGAGAGAACGTCCGAGGTGCCGAGGTGCCGAGTGCCGAGTGCCGAGTGCGATCGATCTCGTCGATCATTACCAATCATCGCGCTAATGCTCCCTCTCCCTCCCCAATAACCCCAAATGGCCTTGGTTAGCTATGTCGTTGCGCAAGAGGGGGAGGCACGACGGTACGGCACCGCATCGCACGACGCGACACGACACGGTACGGCTGCTGCTGCTGCTGCTGCTGCTGGTGCTGCATCATCTCCTTGACTCCTCGGAAGAATTTTCCTTTCCTTTCCTTTCCTTCTATTTTTAAGAAGGGAAACCGAGGAAAGCCGATTCCTCTAAGAAGCGAGTCGCGCGCTCGTGCGATTTCGTCAACGCGATTACCCTACGCAAGAAGACGTTCCCCGACAAGTAGGTCGTCGTTTGCGATATTAATTACCTCGGCCGCTGAGCGGTCGTTACGCGCGCCTCTCGGGCGCGAACAGCTCGATATCGCGTGTCCGCTCGGTGCGTTCGGCCCCGAGATCTCGTCACCCGCAGCCGATAAGCCGCGTCATTGAGCCCTCCTACTCTGCCGTAAGTCTGCTACGTCGGGCGGCCTAAACTTCCCAGACTCCGGACCGGATAACCTCGAGACTCCATAAAAATTCTAATCCCGAATTCTAATTCCGTATCGCTCGTATCGCCTCCCCCTCACCTCGCAGCTCCTACTCCCAGTCCAACCAACTACGTTATGCATAAGGTAATTATTAATTGGCCGGAGCTTCTGAGGATGGACCGAGAACCCATATGGTTCTTCCGAGTTTTGAGCGAGCTGTCATTGGAAGAAATAGCCCGTCACGGGAGCATCGGATACTTCGCAGAGACGGAAGAATCACGAGACACGGAGATTAAGAAAGTGCGTCGGTTATCGGGTTATCGCCTCGTATTTGAAATAGTCTAGCTTTTATCAGGTACTTTTACGAGGTTAGCGAGCATCTAAGTAAATACAGTAACGACAACGATGACGACGACGACGACGACGACGACGATGACAACGACTTGCGTCGTTACTTTATCCTTTGTTAACCGCAATAACCCCAGCCGCGGATCTTGCCATTTAGTACGGATTAATCGAATCGAGATTAAGAGAGGGATGAGCTGGTTATTGGGGTTATTGGTTCGTGTTCGGGCGTGGAAAGGCGCGGAGAGGCGCGGAGAGGCGGCCGCGAGAGAGCAACGAGGATATTCTTGAAATATTAGTGCGAGAGATCAACCAGTGCGAGAGACAGAGACAGAGAGAGAGAGAGAGAGAGAGGGGCGGGCTCGTAAGTTATATCTCGTGCAGTTGGCAATGGTTCGCGCGTAAGCCGTCGGCTTATAAATCCTCGAGTGCCATCAAAGCAAGAGCGAGCCGAGAAATCGCTCGATACTCGGGCTTATCTGTTAAATCAGCTGTTGCGGAGGTTGCGTAAGAGCCGTCGTAGCTCGGTCGACCGGCCCGCTACGGGAAGGAAGGGGTGGCGGAGTGGAGTGGAGTGGGGGAGGGGGGGGGGGGGTATCCTCGGCAAGACTCGGCGAAGAGGAGAAAACGAAACGGAAAAAAGAAAGTCGTAAGCGTTACGGTAACGAATGTCCCTCGTAATGGTATTGAAAGGCGAGCCGATGTCGTCCCTCATACTTACGTACACGCGCATTTTTAAGTACATCCCCACCCACCCTCACCCTCTCCCTCACTCCATGTCTCGTGCTTCGTTTCGGAAGCTCTCAGACCCTGGCCCTGCCTCTGCCCCCGGTCTATTAAAAAAACGCGGGGATCCCTATCGATCGAAGGATTCGGTCCGAGGAGCTAAACGGAGCCGAATTGTCGAGACCAAAGTAAATCGTTCGCTTGCTATAACGTTGTTTTAAGCGACGTAGTCAAGGGGGGAGAACAACGAACGATTATTACATTTAATAATGCGCTAGATTTACGGGTCATTGTAACGAGCCGCCGCGCCTCTTGTAACGCGTACAGCGTACACGGGGCCGAGCATTGGTACGCGCACGTGTGTGCGGAATCGCTATTTAGGCATCTGGTGCGTCGCCGACCTGCACCTTCTGATGTTCCCTTTAATTAATTGATTAATTAATTAATTAATTAATTAATTATGCTGGCGCGAGGATGATCTTCGTGGCTGAGACGGGATTTCGATGAGCGTGGGCGTGGAGGCACACAGAGAGTACGTAATAAAATAAAGGGGTTATTTCGATAATTGAGCCGCTGCGGGAGAAGCGGGTGATTGTTCCGTTTCTCGAAATATAAATATCGTTAGGGGCCTTGAGTAGTAGTAGTCGTAGTCGTAGTAGTCGTAGTAGTCGTAGTAGTCGTAGTCGTAGTAGTAGTAGCGGTAGTAGTGGTAGCAGAAGGAGGAGGCGGAGGAGGAGGAGGAGGAGGAGGAGGAGGCGGCTCGAGCCTAATATTTACAAGCACGTCCTTTGTTGAAGGCAGTCGGCAGGCATTCTCGAGACTCGTCGATCGGTTTGAAAATTTTATGAGAACGCAAGTCATCGCGAGAACAATGGGCGAATTATGTAAAAAAAAAAAAATATATATATATATATATATATAAAAAAATAGAAAAAGAAGTAGGAGGAGATGGAAGAGGAGAAGAAGAGGAGGAAAGAAAGAGAGAAAAGAAAGAAAAAAAAATAATAATACGAGGAAAAAAGGAAATGTAAGAGAACGAGCGAGAGAAGCGGATCGGAGTTAAAAGGACGCGGAGGAGGTGGCGGGAGGGTGGGAGAGTGGGAGGTAGGGGGGGCAGCAGAGCGCGGTCACATTAATGAAATTATTGACACGGAAGAAGTTGAAAGGGAAGAGAAGATTTCGAGGGGATATTTTCCCAAGATGGTCGATGGGCATTCAACAGGTCCAGATGCTACATGAAATTCGATGACTTTCAGGAGATTATGAGTCGTCGTCTGTCAGCTCTTTTCTCCGAAGAGGCGGAAGTCGGGGGGCCAATTTGAAATAACAAGGACAGCAGCGCTCGGGAGTCCGACACCTCAATCAATCAAGATCACTTGTTCCTCCTCAAGTGCCTTTAAACCTCAAAAGCCGGATCTTTAAATTTTATCACAAGGTGCATGACTCCCTCCTCCCACCATCTCATTCATGTTTTATGCAGGCCCTCGACGTCGTCGACAACGTAATCTGCGCTCTCGATTATCCAGGAGGAATTCCCCTCCTTTCCTCCTCGACCCCACCGATAACAAACAAAACAAAACAAAAAAAAAAAAGAAAGAAAAGAAAAAGCAAAAATAAATAAAAAACGAAAGAAAGAAAACGAAAGAATCCACGGGCGAGCGCCGGGAGGAGGGGCGGCGGGGGTGGAGGTGGGGCACCCGCCCCCGCGACGTCGGCGACGTCAGCGTGAGGGAAGTAGCCAGCAACCCTTGTCAGACGCTCCCCGTGACAATGGCTGGACGTGGCGCGGGGACGGGTGAGGAGGGCGAAGGGCATTATGACGCTGAGCCAGGGGTCAGCGCGAGCTGCAAAGTCACATTCGGCCGTCGAAACGGGGGAGGAAGTGCACTCACAATGCGCCACTCAATAATAATGGGCCCGCGCCGCCCCGTTTTTCCCATGGTCCAGTATCTCGCGCTGGCATCTTGCGGCTCTCGGTAATATTTTCGTCATCTGCCCCCGTCGTCTTCGTCGTGGAGCGCGGAACGAGGGATGAGGGGTCGGGAACATGAGAGAGAGAGAGAGAGAGAGAGAGAGAGAGAGAAACAGGGGGATGGTCGATCGAGGGATAGGCAGGAGGAGAATCATGCCGTCCGAGTGCCGGAACGAAAAAACGGGCGTCGAGGGCCTTGGGCCCGCTACGGATTTTCCCAAGGAACTCAATGCCGTAGAATCGATCCTTCGAAGACGCGCGGCGCATAAAGAGGCCCCTCGAGCGGTAGTAGCTCGGCCACGTGATCGCGCATGGGGTGAAGAAGTAATCCAGCGTGGAATCCTCCTCTTCGGTTAGAAAGGGAGTAGTCGTGGGGGGATCGGTGGGACCGGCGAGGGGGGGGGGGTTGGGAACATGAAGACAGCGAGGGAGATAGAGCGAGACGGAGGGATCGAGAGGAAGAGAGACGAAGAGAGAGAGAGAGAGAGAGGGAAAGCAAGAAAGAAAGAAAGAAAGAAAGAAAGAAAGAAAAAAGGTGGGGGGAGGGAGGGAAAAGAGAAGCGCTCGGGGAGAGCCGGATTGAAAAGCCGAGGTGGAGGAGAGCACCCGCGGCCCTCCTCTCAGGACACATAACAGGTAAAACAGGTTTGTGGGCGTCCCGAGCCCCGGGGATGGGGGTGGTAGGGGAAGGAGAGCCAGAGCGGGAACTACCTGTCTCGCTCCACGCGGACGCTCCGTCCGCTTCGTTCCGCCGAATATCCTGCCTGCCGGTGGGGTGGTGTGGATGCCGCGAAGGAAGACGACTCCAGACTAAGACACAGATAGACACAGAGAGAGAGAGAGAGAGAGAGAGAGAGAGAGAGAGGGAGGGGGATACGAAGTCGGGTCGAAAAGGGGGTGGATGTTGGACGATGAGAGCGGTTACGGGGGGTGGGGTTGGAAGGAAGAGGTGGCCAGCGAGGAGCTGGCGAGCCAAAGGGGATTGGGATGGGATAAACGATGCTGGGAGCAGGGGAGGGAGCCTCCTCGTCTACGGATCAAGGCCCAGCCGGGGAGGAAGTCGCCTCGTCCTCGAGGTCAGTCAGAGCGCAGACCGATTGCCAGAAATCGAGGACTTATCAGTCGGCAAGAAGCATCGTTTATTTATTCGTCCATTCGTTTAATATTTTACAATTTGATCTAGAGTCCGGGAAGTCCGGCTATCGGGGCCGTGTACTGTCGACATCTCCTGGGCCTAAATGGCTTTCAACGCCGCGCCGCATCCTCTCCGACCCTCCCATTTAATAGTCTTTTCATGTTAATTGGCTCCTCTAACGCTCGCTCATTTGCAAAGAGTAGGCCCCGCGCGATGTCTGCCGTTACCCCTCCCCCGCCCTCCCCCTGGCCCAGGCCCAGGCCCCGACCCCGGCCCCGGCCCCTGCCCCGGCCCCTGCCCCGGTCCCCGCAGCTTGACCCTCGCCGCACTCTCTCGGGAATCTCCTTCGCGTGATTTTCACTAGCCGAGGAGGCCCGACTCACCGACTCACTCCTCCCTCCCCGCCCTACCGACTCGCAGCTACGGGCCCGTACATCTATAATGAGATCTTTGACGCGGGGCCCAAAATTAAGCCCCGCGGTGCTCCGCTTTCTTCTTCCTCGAGCCGCGCGATAACTCAATTCCGAGGCGCGCGCGCGCGCGCGCGACCACGACACCTGTCCCGGGGATTTCGTAGTCTCCCACCCCCCCCTGCCAGCGCTCATCTCCACGACCCCTCGAGACGGTAAAGAAACGAACGCCCGCCGCGGCCCCTACGAAAACGAGAGAGAGAGAGAGAGAGAGAGAGAGAGCCTTAGTGGGACGATAATCCGAATTCCAATTGTTGCGCGCGAGCTCCCGAGCCTCCTCTCGCCTCGCTGACTCTTTACTCGGAAAACTCCCGACCGGGTCCTCCCGGGCTATCTCGGCCTCATCTTCGTTCGCCCCGTACGATCAGGGCTCAGATTTTCCGAGATTATCCGCACTTTGCCGCTTCTTTCTCGCCTCTAGCTTCTCGCCCCCTGCCCCCCCTCCCACCCTCCAGAACGCTCGTCTTTTTTTTTATCCTCCCTCCTCCCTCTCCTATCTCTATCTAATACATAACTTGCGAGCGTCTATTCATCCGTGGCGTTTCTTATTTTTCCTCCACTTGGTCTTCTATCTTGTTTTATTCTTTCTTTTCATTTCATTTCATTTCATTTCATTTTTCTTATTCTCTGTTATTTTTTTTCCCTTTTTTCTTTCCTTTTTTTTTTTTTTTTGTGTTGTTTGTTTGTTTGTTTGTTACCGACTTACCAAAGATTATCTTTCTTCATAACGCTTATTTATTCAAGAATCGAAACACCTATTTCTTTGGGCGGCTCCCCACTCCCCGCTCCCCGTCCCTTCGCCGTGCGGCCTCGCCATTAGTCCCCGAGCTGAGCGCACTTTGTTTCCTTACGTAATAATTTCGAATAAAGAGAAATCGCCGGTGGCTTGACGCTCTCCCGAACTCACCACCGTCGCGAGCAGCAGCTTTTTAAATCCCGGCCCTCGTTAATCCCTCTTAACGACCCCACCCCATATTTAAGACTCTTCTAATATCTATCGCGAGTTTCTTATCTCTGCTTTTCTCTCTCTCTCTCTCTCTCTCTATTGCGCGCGCGCGCGCGCGCCCTCTCGTTCTTTCGTCCCTACGGTCTCTTTTATTCGCGACTCCGAGTGCGGGAGGGGGGAGAGCACTCTATACCTCGAGGACATCGGTAGTTAAAGCAACGGGCTGCATGCGTATCGTAATCAATTAAAGAGAGATGGTTGGGGGAGAGAGAGAGAGAGAGAGAGAGAGGGAGGGAGGGAGGCGGCCTTATTAAAAGAGGAGCGACGCTGAATAATTGACTTTTAAACGTAACGTGTACATTAGGTTGCTTTAATGCCGAGGGGTACAATGACTCGCATGCACAATCTCTTGTTGCCCCATACACAATGGACCATAAGAGCCTAGACTCTTCCAGATACCCGCGACTTTCGAAAGGCAGAGCGAGATAGAGCGAGAGAGAGAGAGAGAGAGAGAGAGAGAGGCGGCGAGCAGCTACGTTACAAGCAACAAAGTCTTAATAACCTGAGCTAATGAAGATTCAATGGCCCTCTAAGAAAGAGTGTGAGAGGGCTGGCAATGATGTTGAAAGAGAAATAGGAAGAGGAAGAAGAAGAAGAAAAAGATGCATGATGATGATGATGATGATGATGATGATGATGATGAAGAAGATGAAGTATTCCGTCTAACGGGTGAGTGATTACAAATTATTTTCCGATGAGTAGGCGTCGGGAGGGGCCACGGGAGGGGCAGCGGGAGGGGCAGCGGGTAGCAATCGGTCGCTGGAGCCATTTAACCAGTAATTAGGCTCGAGGATCGCGCGGAGTTATGAAAAAGGACGAGGAATGGTAGGGGAGGGAGCCGGGGCGGGGAGCCAAAGTCCGGAGGAGACAAAGTCGTCGCGCTCGAGGGGCCGGTGGTAGCCTCCTCCGCGCGTGCACGCACACACCCCTGGGCAAGCTAAATTTTTTCACGTATTTACGCGGGCTCATTAAATCTCCCGGCACGGCATCAATGATCATTTCAAGGGCCCCGACTGCATCGCAAGCGACGCCGGAGGTGCATAGCGCAACCGAAAGCAATATTTTCGACGCATCTACTTCTTCTTCTTCTTCTTCTTCTTCCTCTTATTTCTCTTCGTCTTTCATCCTCTTCCTCGTGGTCGTCGTCGTCGTCGTCGTCGTCGTCGTCGTCGTCGTCTTCTCACTTACTCACTCACTCACTCATTCACCCTTCGTCCTTCTCTTATCCTCACCCGGCATCGTCCATAGTCCTCGGGGGCCCTCCTCCCTCCCCCCCCAACAGCGATTCAATTGCACTGCGTGCGCTTTTTAAATCCAACGGCGTCCCGCGAGCTTCCGATCCTCCTCGGCTTTAACGAGCACCACCGAGCTATGTGATTGCGGGAGGCGCGGCGGGCCGGAGGGAAGCTAAGAACGAGCGAGTGAGAGCGGTCGAGGGGGTTGGGCGGGGAGGGGGTGGGGACCGAGGAGGAGGAGGAGGAGAGGAGGAGGAGGAGGAGGAGGAGGAGGTGGAGGAGATACCGCCGCCAAGCCGCAGCCATTGCACTCTCTCCTCGTTCTTTTTCGTGCCCGCGCTGCCAAACGATTTTCAGCAACGATCTTAACCCCTTCAAGCCCGAATTCTTACTTCTTAAAAATCCAATCAAAGCGCATAAAAAGCCGGGGAGTCTCGTACGGGTTGCCTCTGCCGAGCTCAACCCAAGCTCTAGTGGACACCCTAGAGCCGAGGACGCCAGATAGATGAGTATACGTCTATCTAGCCGACGACTATCCGCCTATGGGTACAACACGCGCGCTCCTGACTCCCCACACACGTTTAAAGACCCTGGGCTACGGCGAGTGCTTGGTTGCTCTCGTAGTCGTATCTTATTAAATTTCCTGAAACTCATATCTGTAGAGACCTATCGGCCTGAAACCTGTGCGGAATTTCCAGTATTTTTTTCTTCTCCTTCCCTTTACGCGCGTGCCCACATTTATATATATACACACACGTGTATGTATATGCAGAGATGAAGAGAGGGAGAGAGGGAGAGAGGGAGGGAGAGAGGGAGAGAGAGAGGGCGGGGGAGATTCACGCACGCACACTCGTGTACGTATATTTATTTCCTTTCGACTCCTGCAAACTAAATGACGTGCTTCTAAAAAAGATAAAAATTCGAGTTATATGCACGTAGCCGTGCTTGTTATAACTCGAATACATTGTGAATGTCAAATAAACGTTTGCGTATACGTATGAAAATGCACGTGGACTCTGGCAGTTCTACTGCGATACGTAAGATCGTCATCGTAGGTAATTGTGGCAGGAGGAAGAATTTAGTCGGATTAGCAATACTTTGTCGTCGTCGTCGTCGTCGTCGTCGTCGTCGTCGTCGTCGTCGTAGTCGTCGTCGTCGTCGTGGTTGGGCGGGCGGGCGGACGGGCGATTCGTACACTCGGCACGCGTCTCCGTTTATTAAATATTCTAAAAATATTATAATGCGCCTGCGCGCAAGTAAAGCTGCTCAACATACATCAGCTATCAATATGCAAAGTTCATCGTATTTTACCATGTACCGGGCGTCCCGTGCCTTCGATTCCGTAATCGGCGACCGGGCGGATACGATAAATTCGCATTTATCATCCTCCGGCCATAGGTATCGATAAACGTTACCAGGGCATCGGGATGAAGGCGACTCGAGACCACCTATGATGATTAACGACATTTTCTTAATTTCGTTATCACGCTTCAACGGTGGGCTGGGCTGGCGTGTGGGGGGGAGGAGGAGGAAAATTTTGATTGTTACGAGCCACTCGAGAGATTTTATTTTCCGTCGTAAGTGTTGGACAGTATTTTGGACAGGGTGCATTGAATGGCTGTGCGTCCAGGTAATCCGCGGCTCCACGAAAAACCATATTGCCCGACGACCTGGTGCTGCTGCTGCTGCTGACCATATTATCCACGAGGAGCATTGACAAAATAGTTTATACAAAACGGCTTACTGTGCGGATATTTCTACTTGGTCATTATCGCTCTGAGCCTCCCCCCACCCCCGCCCCTCACTCCACAACCGCTCCGTCCTCGGATTCCTTTTTTTTTTCATTCTTCTTTTTTCATTCTCTCTCTTTTTTTTTCTTCCACCTCGCAGCACTCCTGCATAATTAGAGGAATATAAGGCTTTTTGGAGCGGGCGCAGGCCCGAAAATCTCGGGATCATTTATACATAATCCTATCTAGGGATCTCGGAACCGTTTGAATTCCAGCCGCTCTACCTCCGTCTTGCCCCTCCCGCAGTCCCAGTCTCAGCCACCCGCCGTACGCCGCCGTGTCAAGCTGCCATTCCCCGGGTCCGGGCCCCGGACCCCTACCACCGCATTTTATTGATTCCAGGTAGATGATTCTAGCGCTCGGCTACGGCGCGGCCTCGGCCACTACACGCACCGCGCACGCTTCGTTCGCCGCGTGCGTGTGCCTCCGTTTCGTAGGCCCCGTAAAGGATAATCCCGCGGATCGGCCTTCGTCGCTCTGTACGATTTTGAAATCACGCGCCCTCCATTGCCCATGTCCCACCTATGCCACCACCTTCTCGCACCTACGCACGATACGTCCGACTCCGAAACGGACCACCGTCCGATCCCCGGATCCATTGCCTCCTCTCGTCGATGAAAAATCTGCGATCGCCGATCGCGGCCAAGCGCATACAGACCTTTGCGCATGCGCACCAGCCCACATCTTGATTAAAAGCACGGCTCTCAAGGCCTCGGCTGAAATTGACTCGTCCTCGTCTACGGCGTCTACGTCGTCTACGTCGTCTACGTCCTCGTCGTCGTCTCTCTCTCTCTCTCTCTCTGTCTCTATCGCGTGCGCACACTCCTTCACCGTATATAGTATTTTAATCGGATTTTAATTGCGAGCCACGCCGATCCGTAAGTTATTCCTTCGACCCGACGCGGTCCTCGCCCGTTTCCACACAGCCGAGCTAATTGTTTAATACGGTGATATTATTATTATTCCGTCGGCGACGTGCGGACGAAATAATTGATTCGCCTCTCGGTCCTCCCGCGCCACCCGCCTTAATTAATGAGCCTCTCGCGGACGTGGCCGTCCGAGCTCGCCCCGGCCATATCGACCATATCGGCTATATCGGCTATATCGGCTATATCGGCTATACTTGTGGGAAAGCAGTTGCCCACGACTAGCTGTCGGAAAACCTCGGGGAAATCGGAGCTATTACGGCCGAGCATTGTTAGCCCGAACGAAATACCTTACTTCCGTTTTGGGAAAATTATTGCAAGCCTTGTTTTAAAATTGTAATCTCCGGCCCGCTGGCTATAATCATTTAACGCGCTGCGGCGTTCGCCGTTCGACTAACTAACTACCTACTGACGCACGCACTACTAGCTAGTGCCGCTGGCTCTCTTTGGGAATGAGGGTGGAGGGGTGGGAAGGAAGGAGGGAAGGAAGGAAGGAAGGAAGGAAGGAAGGAGCGGTCACTCCCCGAGAGTAGGACGTAATCGCGATCGGAGTTACGCCGCAAAAATGTCCGCTCGATCGTTGTTATTGAGCCGAGGGGGGTCGGGGCAGAGGTAAATAATCAGGATATCGTGCACGCGGACTCGATCACTCGACAGGTCGAGCCGCCTCCTCGAATTAAGCGATTCGAGTGATCGGTCGCCGCGGACTATTAAAATTGCCGCTGATAACGATTTCGAGTACCGTAAACGGCCATTAGATCGGGAGATCGAATTGATGGTGGCTGAGGGGGCTCACTCTCGCTCTCGTTCTCGTTCTCGATCTCGCTCTCACGTTCCTTTCTAGGGACGTGTAGGGACGGGGAGTAGTAGGGCGGCGGCATTAAATTTTTCCAACGTTACGCTCGGTAATTGAGAATACGAATTGTCCCGATCCGTAACGGAACCTTAAGAAAGCGTCTCGCTAGGCTCGGGCTCGGGTCAGCGGCGAGGGAAGAAGAGGAGCAGGAGGAGGAGGAGGAGGAGGAGCAGTAGGAGTATGAGGAGGAAGATGAAGATGAAGAAGGTGGGGGAGGAGGAGAAAAAAATAAAATATCGGCTGCTGGAGAGAGAGAGAGAGAGAGAGAGAGAGAGAGGAGGGGGAGGGGAGTAGAATGAGAGCATAGGGAGAGCGGGGGATGAAGCGTTAAAACACGAGCGGAGATATATAACATTATCCACGCTTAGAGATTCCGAACGCGGTGGGTCACAGGAATTCCCCCGAATGAGGGACGACGTGGCTGCACCGTGGGGGAGGGAAACAGAGGGTAAGGCAGCGATGGCAGGGCTGGCAGGGCTGGCAGGGATGGCAGGGATGTCGGGCAGTGAAAGGCGCAATGGAAACGCGCACGCACGTGTGCGTCGATGCTTTGAAGGAAGGTGTAGTCCAGAAAAGGAGGATATATTTTTTATTCCCTCTCTCGCTCCCGCATGCGTCCAGGGTTGTTTCTGATCGGCACGGAACCAAAGCCGAGGGTTGCGCCGCTCCGTCGGCCTTTGAGCCGATAAATACGACCGAGACGAAGACGAGGAAGATGAAGCGACGCGTAGAAGAGGAACGGAGCGGGACAGGGCGGGGCGGGCGGGGCTGGGACCAAGTAGATTGAAGAAGAAGAAGAAGAGGAAGAAGAAGAAGAAGAAGAAGAAGAAGAAGGAACCGCGTAGGGGGAGGATCGTCGCTCCGGGAGAGCTGCGAGAGACGACGGGCGACGGGCGAGCCAGTGGAATGGGGCAGGGGAGCGGGGATTGGGGGGGGATACAAGGATCCACGGAGCGAGGAATGTTAAAAAACCAGTTTAGGTCGGCGCTCTCTGCAAGCGCGAGGAATACACGCGTGTATATATAGCGGCGCATATTATGCTCGCGTATCGTCCCTGAGCGTCGCTCCTCTCTTCCTTTCTTCTTTCCACTCTTGTTTTCCTTTTACAAGCCCCTCTCCTCCCTTTCCTTTTTTCGCCGCCCCGAGAGACAATCTCCCTTCCGTGCTGACTCACTACCTATCTCTCTCTCTCTCTCTCTCTCTCTCTCGCCGGCTCCCTCATCCCCCTGATCGCCTCTAGCTCCCTACACACAATCGCGCGAGCGCGCGCGCGCGCGCACCCACACACCCGTCACCCTCTCCTCCCACGAAGCAGCAAACGCGAATCTCTATCGAGCTCTACGTACGCCCGTGTAGGTAGGTAGCCCCGACGTTCCCTCGGAGTTTCTAATTGGGCGACTCAATTTCCTTCCGCGCGTATCTCGCGCGCACGGCGCACGTCGCTCGTGCCTCGCGTTCCGCAACAATAAATTCCGTCGCTCGCCTCTCGCTTTCTTATTATTTCTCTTCGTCCCCCGTACCTCTCGCCTGTCCCCGTCCCCCAGTTCCTCCGTCACATGCGACCGCGACCCTCGGCTCTCCCGTCCTCCCGTGCCGCCCTTCTGCATTTCAAGCCCCCTTTACTTTCGGTAGCCAGAGAGCCAGAGAGAGGGGGAGAGAGAGAGGGAGAGGGTGGAGAGAGAGGGTGGAGGGGGGAAGCCGATCTAACGCAAGTAACAACGCTTGGCAAGGTTAGCTCGGCTAACGCTTGATAACACGTACGGCCAAGACATTATTGGAGGAATTTATAAAACGTATGCGTAATGCGAGACTACTACGGGCGATTTGGCTGAGTAAACGGTATTAAAAGTCGAGTTAAAACGTCGTTAATTCGCGAGTTGAAGGAAAAAATCGTCAAATCGCGGCCGCGCCGACGAGCGCGATAATATTATAAAGATTGTTTTGCCAAACTGGTGGAAGCGATGGCGGGGCGAGGGAAGCGCCGATATCGACTTGGTTGAACGGTGTCACTGGTTCAATTCAAAGTCACCGGATTCCGGGCGGTACATGCGTCGGGATTTCGTCGCAGCAGCTTCAGAGATAAAGATTAAGGAAACGAAACAAAGAGCGGGGCGAGCAAATTTATCCTAAACTGAAGTTAAAGCGTTTTACCGTGGCGTTGTAGCCCGGGAGCACCAAGACCGACGACGTTCATGAAATATTAATTGTTTGCTAGCGATAAGAGGGACGGCGAAAGGTGTTGCAGCCTCGGCTTATCGTATATCGAATATATATATATATATATATATATACATATATATACATACATTTACGTATTAGTTTGAAGTGAAATTATTGGTAGGGCAATTATTAGGGAGCGAGGAGGAATCGACGGGGGCCGCCGGCCCTTTCCCACCCTCGGCAACAGGCATATACGGGTTTTAAGAGCATTTGCCGAGGCCAGCCGAACGACACGTTCTTAAAATCCATCCGCGTATAGGAGTATTCGTAGGAAGAGCACGAGCTCCTCAACTCGGTACACGATCGATTATTAACGCGCAATTGCGAAACACGTGCGCTCGACGAAAAGCTTTATTACCCCGCTAATACTCTTAAATTTCTACCTTAAATTACTCAATCTCTCGGTGTTTGCACTGCCTCCGGTTATAATTCGGCTCCTCCACTACCTGCCAACCCCCCCACCCCCTTCCCCACTCCCGCCTCCTGTCCACCGAGCATTCGCGTAGGTAAGATAATGTAATTTCCCCGGCCCCGCCCCGCCCCGCCCCGCTCCGGCCCTACCGGCATTAGCGCTACGGCGACTTGTGAGCCGAGACAAGTGAGAAATCTCCGAGATTAATATGTCGATCGTTTGCACATAATCGTCCGTTAGAAATGGCCTGTTTATATTATATCTCTTGTGTAATGAGCTTTTCAGCCTTAAACGCTCCGCTCGCAGCGGCCGCGGCAGCGAGCAGTACATTAATAACACGACAATCAATTTACGCGCCCGACATTTACGAATAATAAGCTTTCAATGTAACGGCCAATGTTGTATCAATTAGTAATTATGCAACGACCGAGCTCTCTTGGCCGAGTCGAATAAAACGCTCACCGACGCTCACCAGCTCGTTCTCGCTCGGGAACTTTTCTCTCGACTCGACCGATCGTTCGTACGAATTTCAAGCCTTGGGCGCCGCCTCCCCGCCCTCACTCCTTGGACCAGAAAAATATACATATACATATACATATATATATATATAAATAATAATTACAAGAACAACAACCACGAGGACGACGACGACGACGACGACTTAGATGACATCGTCGTTTCGAATTCAATGGCAATTAAAAGATGCAACTAATTAATTATAAAAATCGTTTCGTCATCATTGGGTAATTAGCGTAGAAGAAAATTAACCTCGTGAAAGTAGTCAAAAATTCATAGATGACTTGTGATAATATCGTGGTGGGGGTTGATCCCTCTCCGCTACTGCCGCCGCAGCCGCCGCTGTCGCCGTCGCCGCTTCAAAAAAAAACAAATACAAAAACAAAACAAATCTCCCTACTAATTTTAAATTCCAATTAAAATGGAAAAGTTGGAAGACGCGCGCCGATCGTTTATAATAAATAAATAAGTCGAGGGGTATCGGAGTATAATCTAACGAGAGGACGATTATTTAATTGCCAAGCAATTCATTGGGGCCTCTCGTCTTTATGATTATAATATCAATTAACGTTGTTGAACCTTAAATTTTCGTCGTCGTCGTCGTCGTCGTCGTCGTTGTTGTTGTTGTTGTTGTTGTTATTGTTGTTGTAGACAGCCACCGCGCGCACGCGTTCACGTACGTACGAGGAGTTGGGTGCATTCGTACGCCTACAATGCCCAACAACAACAACAACAACAAAAAGAACAACAACGAAAAGAACAACAACGAAAGCAATAAATTCTGTCGGAGAAAGAAAACTGAGAAAGGCTGGCTTGAGAAATCGTTTTATCGAGTTGTAATATTATTGTGTATACGCGGATATTGTGAGCATATGTATGGCGCTACGCGTAAGCATGTGTATTATTAAAGACGAGTTGATAAAGGCCCGAGGGTCAAACAAGTTTGAGCAATTATTGAAAGTACGCATATTGAAGCGAGAGAGTAAGAAAAGTAAATGTCGTAATCTCGCTTCTGACAGCCATTGAAATGTAATATATAAAATATTTCCTGCTTATCAAATATTAGTTTTTTCCTCAAAACTCACTCGCCTTATCTCTTATTGACTTAACAATTGGGCATGCATTTTCCTAAAATTAATTTCTTTAGGAAATTAATTTTGAAATGTAAAGCCATGCGACTGTTATGTGTCGATTTTTTTTTGCCCTTGTTCTTGTCGTCGTTGTCGTCGTCGTCGTCGTCGTCGTAGTTGTTGCTGTTGTTGTCGTCGTTATTGTTGTTGTTGCCATAAGGTAAAATTAAACGCTACGCTAGACGTTTGTAAATTTATAACTGTAAATGTTAAGCTAAGCGGCCATTATTATTATAATTCGGTACGTTGGATTCATACGTTAATGCCCCTTCTCCTTCATCTTTTTTTTTTCCTTTTTTTTTCCATTCCAAGATAATGGATTTGAATTATTATTCATTTTTAGCACTGTAGATCGGGTATAGAAACGGCCCGAGACGTACACAACAATGGATTCCCACAAAAGATATCGGATCTCCTTTATAACGAGTCGAAATTATTACTTTCTTTCTTTATTATCATTATCGATATATTTATTGAAAATCGTTGATTGAAATTTCGGCTCATCCATTTAACCTTTCACGCCGGCACTACTTATTTCATATTTCACAATAATTATTATTAATAATAATAACGGGGATAATGATCGCGGGGCCATAGCGCGGGGTAGGGCTGGAGTGGCACCTTTGCGTACGTGTATGCGCGAAACGTCTCTTCTCAGGAAACCCAAAGTGCGCATTTTGAATTAAATAACAATTATTGGGACGTGAAGGGGCAGTGTAAATATCGCGGAGATCGTAAGTGCATCGGGCCGTTCCTGGGGTCGTCGGGAGGTGAATAACGAGTAGTACAAAAGGTTATTCGGCTCGATTCTGTACTTACCTGCAGGAATGTTGTATTGAATTCGGATGGGGTTCGTGACTAAATAAATTAACGCGTAAAAGACGGACCGAAAATTATTGCGCAGATGCGTGATTCGAGGCGATTTTTTGTCCCGTAAAGCCCCGGCGGCGGTCGTGGCGGGGGTGGCAGGCTACTCGCTCGCTACTCCGCGCGCCAACCTCCAATACTAGCAATAATAATAATAATAACAACAACAACAACGACAACAACAATAATAATAATAGTAATAATAATGACGACGAGCCTAACGATAATACCGATAATAACTATAATAAGGTGTCTGAGGGTGGTTAATACGAGGAGTGGGTATGGGAGGTATGGGGGTGGGTAGGGCGGGGGGGGGGAAGGCTACATTGTAAGCGTTAATGGAGAGCCGCGCGGAGTTTTCATTCGGGCGCGAATGGCGAAAGGTTAAGAGTGGCTTCAAAGCCTCATTCGAAATAATAAACAAAGACGTCTAATAATCCATCGGCAGATTATTCTCCCTCTCTCGCGTCGTCCTTATCAACCTTATTATTATGGGAATACGGAGGAGCGAGAGCTCCCGATCCCTCATCTCACCGGTTAAACGAACCTCATTATTCATTAGGGGGCGGGCGCACTCGAGCGGATCGCCACGAGTGCCCAATTACAGCTATTAACGTACTTATTACAATTGCGATTTGGCTATTAAGTCGCTGCTGGGGGTAGGGCTCGACGGAGGTAGTGAGGGAGAGAGGAACGAACCTTAAGGTTATTAAATCATAGCAAGCGGCCCGACTTGTTATAAATCCCGAATAGGTTGGCGGTAGGATGTAGCGGTGAGGAAGGGGCATCCAGTCGCATTTGTACGGTAGAGAAGGGGCCCTCGTGGCAGAGAGAGAGAGAGAGAGAGAGAGAGAGAGAGAGAGAGAGAGAGAGAGAGAGAGATAGGGAGAGAGGAGGGTGGTAGGCTCGTGAATTTCCCGAGCTCACTTCATTTGCCGGAGATATCTTACAGCTTCTTTGTTTCGGTTAGGGTGAGAGCGGCGAGAGGGTGGGGGAGGTAAGCCCGTCCTCCCGGGGCTCGAGTTAGTTTACACGCTTTGTTTTGCGAGCGCAGCGTTAAAGTACCGAAGGAGCGAGACGTCGCCGAGTGTATTTTTAGATTCATCTGCATGACTCTGCGCCTAGCGGTCCGAGGCACTATAAATATAGGAAAGGATGGCGCGAGTCGTCCCCGATGCCCCTCGGTATATAAATTGGCTAAGGATCATCGTCGTCGTCGTCGTCGTCGTCGTCGTCGTCGTCGTCGTCGCGGTAGTCGTCGCGGTAGTCATCGCGGTAGTCATCGCCGTCGCCTGAGCCTGGAGTCACCACCACCGCCACCACCATCACCATCACCACCGCCAACACCACCGCCAACACCATCGCCATCACCACCACCGCCACCAACATCGCCACCAGCATCGCCACCAGCATCGCCACCAGCATCGCCACCGCAGCAACAGCAGCTTACGTACACGAGGATCCTTATCGACCGTAAATTGTCTCGCTTTACGTCTCGGCATCGCATCCCATTACGTACGGATTATGATTATTTTAGCACGTTGTTGCTTTGGTTGGCGAGCGCGGCATTCCCGGAACGAGGCGAGACAAAAGTCCGCGCCGGGACCCGGGCGGGCAAGGAGAGTGGGAGGGGGGTGGGGGAGGGACACGCGAGTTCCGTCGAGATTCCGTCCCGAATCGGTCCCGCTCGGCGCTCCTCGGCGGACAAAAGCGAAAGTTCGCGGCTCCCGTGGCCGCTCCTCGCTCCCTTGCCACGGGGAAGGAGGCTGACCCGGTGACGGAGAACCGGGCAGGCTGAGAGGTGAGGCTGATGGGATGAGGGATCGGTGATTTTCCCGGAGAGGAAACTCGCGCGGCGAAGGCCGCGGCTTGCGTCACGGCTTTTCCACCCGGGCGGGACAGGGGCAAGGAGGTAGCGGCCCGGACTCCGCGGCGATGCTGCCACGCTTATGTAAGCCCGAGCCCCGAGGGTAAGACAAAGACAGGGGGACCCGCGACGACTGTTGGCTAACCAGCCTCCTCCTCCTCGGGTCCTCTCTCTCTCTCTCTCTCTCTCTCCCTCTCTCTCCCTCTCTCCCCCTCTCGGAGGATCGCCGTGTCGCAGAGGTTCCGAATATCTCCCAATAACCCCAATAGCCGTGGCCTGGGAACTGGACCGCCATTTGATTTTTCCGTGGTGGACGTGATCGCCGTCGTACCAACGTACCGACTCAGCGGCGATATTACGGAAAGATATTAGATTTATCGGCTTTATTACCGGCGTATCAAAGTTTTAATTGGCCAAAACAATGTATGCGATAAGAGCCGAGTACAAGTACGAGTACTCGCACCCGCACCCGCACCCGCACTCGCACGGGGCCGCGTTTCTACGTTTACGGCCAATTTACGGTAGTTCGGCTCCGCAGGGATACCATACTCGCGATAAATAAATATGCGAATTCGAGCTCGTTATCGGCTCGCTCCCACTCCAACCACTCGATACCCATACCTGCGACCGATTAATCGCGAGACTGCGATAATTGAGAAAGAAGATGCGTAGAACGCCGGGTCGAGTCCCTTGAGGTCCTAAGGCCCATTACTTAAGAGAAAGAGGTACCTTCGAGACTCCGCAGCCTCTCGATTCCAGGTCCATTATTCCTATTAAGCCTGCTTTGCCACTCAATTAATCTACTTTGATTCGTAGTCGAAGGGGGAGGGGGCAGGGTGGAGGAGGAGGAGGAGGGAGAAATCCCCAATAACCTCGATTAATTAATACCGAGTCCTCCTTCTCCTCCTCCCCCACCCCCCAACCCCCGTTCTCCTGTAATTACACGGGCGCCGGAAACTTCGGATCCGCGTTGGATGCTGTACATCCCGTCGCGCGTCATTAGCTCTCTCGGGGCTTTTCAACTCGTTGATGGGATTCAAAAGTAGGAAAAAAAAAAAAAAAAAAAAAAAAAACCAGACGGAGAGAGAGAGAGAATGAGAGAGATAAAGAAAGAAAGAGAGTACCGACAAACATTGACGCGTATAATTTATAATACATAATGACGGTATTGTCTGCGACCGGAGGTCGAGTACTTTCGGTGCTTCCCGGCGCTTTAATAATAATAATAATAATAATAACATTACCCTCCGCGGTCTGGACTTGCTAATTAATGCGCGTTCGACGATTAACGAAGCTCTCGTAATTATGTGAAGTATTAACTGCTCTTGGCAGTCGCGCGTCTCAAAGCTATGGCCATTAGATGGACGGGGCCGAAATATTATTTCCGCAGGCCTGCGTCCTAGTCGAACGTTCCTCATTCGATTCCTTTAGCTTAAATAAAAAAAAAAGGGACGCCGACGTAAGTAACGCTATCGAATAAGCCCGAGTACGAAGTGGTTATTCATCGTCGGCGAAGAAATTATTACTCTACGTTATAAATATTTGTGTTGTTCGACGAATCTCTCACAGGCAGCGCGTCTCTTTAACGGCTAACTAATGCCTTGCCACGTTCCCCCTCCCCGCCGCGTTCATTCAAAAATTCGTTTCGAGCTTTTCGCGCGTGGCGTGGCTGGGGGTGTCTATAGGGTAGAGGGTCCGTCTGCCCACTGAGGAATCGCTATCACGCAGGCTCTGTCGTCCTTGTTTGAAATGCTCCTTTTCCTCGGCAGCAACGTCTACATATTCCGAATCGG
Organism: Ceratosolen fusciceps; assembly: GCA_018883505.1. Classification (NCBI taxonomy): domain Eukaryota; kingdom Metazoa; phylum Arthropoda; class Insecta; order Hymenoptera; family Agaonidae; genus Ceratosolen; species Ceratosolen fusciceps. Next base: position 10,801,596 of record RCIC01000006.1, on the reverse strand, counting down.
GCTTATCCACCGAATCCAATACGACATTTACTTCCCCTTTATTACTTTGAACCGGAAGCATAGCAGTTTCCCATTAGGATTTAATAAAAATTTACAAACGAATTGCGATTACGAGATCTCGCAGTGTTTACACGCCCACGTACACGCGTAATGCAATACATACAATGTAATACGTTAATTTATTTATTTATTTATTTATATCTTTAGTCTTTAAATAAATATCCGTGCCGGTGATGTTTCGAGGTAAGATTTATGGTTTGCGAATTGAGAAGCAAAGTGCCAACGGGTTTGCACAATAGCACGAGCTACGTACGTAGCGGCTATTTATTGAGGAAATAACGGAAAATCGTAAATTTTAAGAAAACGCAATGCCTCTATAACCGCAGCCGTAATGCAATTCCTGTTTTATAGAGATCTTTGTCGTGGGCTTTTTAACAAAACGCTCCAGATACTTCCCCGGGGTAATTTGTAACCGCTTTCCCCCACTTCCCACCGACCCGCTCCCCACCCCCCACCGCGGCCTCATAAAAACCCAATTAATATTTGTTAAATAATAACGTAGTCGTTGCGCAAGTCGATCTCTTACGAGTCGACGGCTGCACAAAAGGGGCTCGCGAAAGGACAATTACTACGACTAAGTCCGTCCCGACATAACGAAGATGCGTTTTCGGTTACTTTGAATCATCGTCCACACAGACTCGTGCTTTCGATATTTTTTTCTTCTTCTAATTACAGGACAAATAAAGCGTGTTTGCTCCAGACGAACCCGACGATTCGTCCAACGATCCAACATCCACGTGACAAAGTCCAAGCAAGTTTCTTCCTCTTTAACGAAGAAGGATGCTGCTTGGCGGGGTATTATTCATATATATGTATATATATGTGTGTGTATATGACGTTGAATAGTATGCGCTCGGATAGCTCGGATGGCTCGCGATTGAGTAATGGAAAGCATCATTGGGACGGAGTTTAAGGTTCGTTTTTACAAGGAATCCTTATGATATGTATAAAATCTTGAGTTATCTAACGTTCGGGGGCTCTCGTTGAATAATACTTTACGGATTCGAAATAAAATATTATAAATCCATGATAAATAAAAGCCGTGGCATTACGCCTCCAAAAGTTAATTATTTTAATTGCATAGCTCAAGTTCGCTTAACGTCTTTCTAATAAATTTGCAAAATGTCCGTAACATTGGCAGTTTTTTGCTCTGTAATCGATGTCGTAAATACATCGCTGGCCATTATTCGATATTTTCATATATCCAAAGCCATCTAGAAGATTATGGATTCCGGTTCCTTCGGGCAAAAACCGCATTTTTTTCTTCTTCTTCTTCTTCTTATTCTTCTTATTCTTCTTCTTCTTCTTCTTCTTCTACTTTTTTCCCTTTTCTACTAAACGTATATAAAGTGATTCCTTCGGAGCTATTCAATTATTTTATAAAATAAAATCATAAATTTACGCTTAGAGTTCTAAAATATACCTCCCCGTGCCTACGTACCCCGCGTAATAAAAATAATAATTTTTCTACATTTCTTGGCGACTTGACGTCCTTTTTCCAAAATAACGCGTTTGGCTCAAGCAGGAGCTCAACCGGGATCTTAGATCAATTCGTGAGCGATTAATGAAGGGCCCCGATTTCGCCAAATAACCCCAATAACCCATACGAATCCGCGTATTATTACGTTAAACGACGTATCCTCTACGTGCCTTTTCCATCCAAGCGTTTAACAATATACGCAAACGCGTGTGTATGCAGATTGTCAATAAATGCAAAAGTATATGAATCTGGATACGGAAACTCGAGTCGTTTCGAGTCTTACATGCCCGATTAAAACAATAATAAATAACACGTCGTTTGTTTATTTATTTGTTTATTTACGACTCTTGATCGGCAACGATTGTCCTTATGAGCGTAATTCTTGTAAGAACTAAAAGAGACTGACAAGTGATTTAAATAAAATGTCGCGCCGAGTCTGATCGACTTGGCCAGTTTACGTTCTAAGTAATTAGAATGCATTCGAATATCGATTATATCGATCATATCGATCGCGATCGCGTATCGATAGGCTCTGGATTTCTTACGACGCAGATCAATCGAGTTGGAAATGAGCCTACGCTTATTATCGTAAATAAATACGTGGACATCGATTTGCCTGGAGGGGCGATGCGGTGAGATAATTTCCACTGCCCCCCCCCACCCGCCTCGTCGCTACTCGCCGACGCTGCTGCTGCTGCTGCTGCTGCTACTGCTGCTGCTGCGGATGCTGCTACTGCCCGCGAGAGTCTAATTGAAATTAAATTAAGCGAAAACAACGGTGTCCCCGCGAATCCTCTCCCGTCCCCTGCCACCCTATTGTCTCGGAGATCTATTGCTGTCTCGAAGCCCGTGCGCGAGAGGCGAGATACCGCCGCCACCTCATCCAGAGGCTGCGGACGGGCGAATGTTTTTAGAGGCGAGGAGCGCCGTCGGGAGGAATCGCAGAAGAGGAGCGCGTTCACGGCTCGCCATCGTCTTCCGTTCACCGTCGCATCGGCAGCGGATTCGACGAGCGCCCACAACCTCGCCTCGCCTCGCCTCGACTCGCCCCACCTCACCTCGCCCAGCCACGCTAGCCCCTTCACCGACGTCCTCGCCGCACCTAACCGAACCGGACCGCCCCGCGCCCCGCTACGGCCACCGCCGCCACCAGCACCGCTACCACCGCCGCCATCGCATCGGCGGCCGTTTCACCTTCGGGAAACCGGTTACGGAAGTGCCTGGCGTTTCCGCGATGTCGATATCTAAGCCTGATAAGCTGCTCTCGCGCTAACGGATCTGTCGCTCCTTACCTCCTTTTATATTTTCCTCATTGCCGCGTCAATAGCGGAGCCGCGAGCCAGGACTCCGGTGGGAAGCGGCTTTATATCCTCCACCTCCTCCTCCTCCTCCTCCTCCTCCTCCTCCCGCCCCTTCCTACCCGCACCCCGCCAATAACCGCCTCCATCGCGCCTCAATCGCGCCTCCATCGCGGCTTCCTCCTCTTACGTCCTCCTTTACGAGCGCCGGACGTTTTAAGGGATTTATCCCTCCGTCCTCTCCCCCACCTACGTCGCCAACTCTCACACGCTCGCGCACACCTCGAGCTGCTGTTAATTAAGCATCGGAGGTGCCCCTCTCGGAACGTAGAAGCCCCGTTGGACTTTATTCGAGCATTGATAACGCTTGATTATGCAAATGTAATTGTTAAGGAAACGATTATTTTATCGGGCTTTTACGATAAGGGAATTAATTTTTGAGGATGCACTTAAAGTGTCATAATAAAGTTTTTACATCAATTATGGCCGCCGGGGGCTCGCAAGTAATCCGATCTGTCCCGGCTGAGAATTAACCAATCTAAGTAGACTTAATTCCACTGTATTCGAGAGCATTTGAGCAAAATTAATTAAAACTTTGAAAGCCGATCTCTAAGTGATGCCGTTTCACTTCTGCCTCCCACTCCCACTCTCTCTCTCTCTCTCTCTCTCTCTCTCCCAACCCTCTCTCTCGCGGGACTCGCGGAGCTTGGAAAAACAAACCATTTAACGCCCGTGTCCAAGATGGTGTATGGTGGATGGATATTTTAATAAGCTGGCGGGACGCGCACGTACATCTTTCTCGTACGTATCGTCCAACATTGACTGCGTTCAAAGTCATGGAAATAAATAGCTTTCTAAATTAATCTTCAACGACGGCCAGCTGATCTGCGATAATAGCGCCGATCCTCTGATATTTTTTCAGGACTCCCCCGCCCCGTTACAGCTAACCCCTCGCGGACTCATCAAGAGATTGGTTTTTCATTAAGAAATTTACCTCGTCGCCCCGGCATTGTTTATTCAATGACATTAATGTAAATGCTCCTGGATGACGAGACGCTTGGGACTCATAACGAGGGAGCTTTTAACAAGCAAATTAATTTACGTTCACGGCCACGAAACCTATTCGTTTCTGTAAATATTTATCCACCGACAATAAACAATGGCCACATTAGTCAGGGTTCCTCGGGCTCAATTACACAAAATACGTCTCATTCTTATCTACGCGACTCCATCTATGCGCCATCATCGATTGCACGCAAATAAATAAATTAATAATAATAATAATAACGATAATGATGATGATGATAATAATAATAATAATAAAGAAATAGTACAAGTAATAATTTCTAGGATATCGGAGGGACATACCGGACTGGTGGAAAATCATCGTAACAGAGTGTGTTCGAACACAGAATATGCATATACTCCTTACGAATCGCGTACGTCTTATAATCGCTGATTATTAAGAGTAAATGTAATTGCCGTTGATACGCTAGTCTTAATTAAACGTTGCCGTAACGTTGAGGAGGACTCCCCGTAAAAATAGATCAGATCGGATCTTCGGTTACGAAATCCACTATTTCGGGAAATAATGACCGCTGAGCGTGCGAAACGCATCAGCAGGAGCAACAACAACAACAACAACAACAACAACAACAAGAGGGACAATAACGATAGAGAGGAGAGCGATAAAGAGCGATAAGTTATGTAATGGCGATCGAACGTAGCCAATAATGGGAATAAATTACGTATAAGATAATGTGGAGGAATGACGGTATACGAAAAAGGGTCAAATTATGGGGATAAAAAGGCTCGGATCGACGAATGCGCGCGTGTGCCTGCTCGCCGTAAAGTCCCGTTTTAATGAACTTGGTGAAATAAATAAATGCCGGTCCGGCCGACCTTTCGATTATGAGCGACACCGATGGTTCTCTTATTATTTTCGGGACGCGAGTCTAGCGTCGCACCCCTACGAAATTCCAGAAATCGTGAGTAATCGTGCGCGCGCGCGCGCGCGTGCGTGTGCGCTTCAGCGAGATTGAGATTGAGATTGAGAGAGAGAGGGAGAGGGAGAGGAGAGAGAGAGAGAGAGAGTCGATCGAAAGAGCCAAGGTAGGAGGTTCGTTTTATAATTCAGCCTTAGCAACGCCGAAACTTAATTTCCGCTGTCAGGAACTTGAAGAAAATCGTGGGGTGAGAGCGGGAGAGGGAGAGAGGGAGAGAGGGAGAAATTATAGTCTGGGCCGATTGCGGCAATGTCATCGACCAGCCCGCCTGCCCGCCCGCCTCCCTGCCCGCCTCCCTGCCCGCCTGCCTGCCTGCCTGCCTGCCTGCCCGTCATTCCCCCCTTTTCAGTTTCTTTTTCTATCCGTACACTTTATAATGCGTCCCTGGTAGCTTAAGCCGTTATCGCATCGAGCTCCTCATGGAATACACGCTCCCGTATGCGCACGTAAAGGCGACGTCCGTGAGAGGCGCGCGCTCCCGCACACGCGGACGCACGAACGCACGAACGCACGAACGCACGCCCGCGCATGTACGTACCTACGGCTCTACGTGCACATGCGCGCGGCCGTGTATATTGTGTTTGCGGTCCGGCTTTAAAAATTTAAATAAAGTTAATAACTCATGTCGAGACGTCGGGACGTGCCGCTCGCTCGGCTTCGGAAGGCTTCGTCGTACACAGACAGCGCAGACAGGCGCGGAGTAGGGGCCCCGCGTGTACCGTGAATCAGTCGGTCTTAGCTGATTACTCCTCCTCCGGCCGTGCTCAATTTCAAATTAAGTAAATCCACTTTATTAGCCCGACCGCTTGCCAAATTACCACCAACGAATTAATCTCTCTCTCTCTCTCTCTCTATATATATATATATACATATATTCATATATATATAAATTAAGTCCTCCGGTCGATCGTAGGTCCCGCGAGCTGGCCCAAGAACGTCCATATCGATGGATCGACGTATCGACATATCGTCGCTGATAATGAATGCAGGTGGGTGGCGCACCACCAGCACCACCAGCACCACGACTACCACCACTAGCTTAAACTCGTGATTATAACTGGCCGACCCGTCTCAGCTTCCTCGAGCCCTATCCTCCTACCCACTACCTCTACTGACCCTGGCTGACAACAAACCATCACACCCCATGGAGAATTCTCCATAGGTGACCTTGTTCCGGGAGCCTCACGTCTTGCCCGGTGTCACAAATACGGGGAGCGTTGTACTCTCGTTGTAACAATTACATTGTACAGCGGAGTGACGAGAGTCAATTAAAGGAAAAGAGGCGGGCCAGCGGCTGTTGCTTTTGCTGTTGTTCCCGAGGGTGTTGAGTAGGCTCGTTCGGGCGCGCTTCGGTTGCCCCGGTGGCCGCGATAACAAGGCGATCGGACGATCCGCGGAGGTGGAGGAGGTCGAGGAATGGGGGAGGAGGTGGGTGCGGGTGGTTCCCGGGGAGGCGGCAGGAGTGGCGCGCGGCAGAAGCGGCCAAACATTGCACAACGGCGCGAAGAAAGGAGTGCTCGGGTCGCGTCCCGTCCCGTCCCGTCCCGTCCCGTCCCGTTCATCGGCTCGGAGAAAGAGAACCGTCGGCAGCGGGCGGAATCGAGTCGTCGGTGTCGGCGGCGGGTCGGGAGTGAGGGAGTGAGGGAGTGAGGGAGGGAGGGAGGGAGGGAGGTAACGTGGTACCGAGACCGCGTGCCCTCGCGAGGATTACGCCAATGGTCCTCTCACCTCGCCTATACCTCTCCCAGGCGCTGGTGCAACCTGGTGCGCGGCCGAAAGCCGGGGGTGGGGACTCGCTTCAAGATCGTCCCGGATGTGCAGCCTATCTCTACCGCTCCGTGCACGTGCACGGCCCTCTGTGTGGGTAGGCGAGCGAGTGAGAGGGACCGGAGCTCGCGCAGCATCATTACACGGCTACATTCTTGCCTGCTCCCGAGCCGCTCACCGCCTCATCCACCTCCGCCTCGCGGGCTCGTATATACACATACGTGCAAAGCCCCGCTGATAACGTAATGCGCGACACCGCCGTGCCGAACTCTCTCTCTCTCGACCCCCCCTCCACCCCGACCCCGACCGTTCCCTACCATCCTCGGCACTCCCGAGGCCTCTTCCTCGAGACGTAGGCGAGGTGAGGTCGAACGATACGTGGAAAGTAACCGTGGAAAGCCGTAACCTCGCGGGGCTACGCGGTAGACGAGAGCAGGCGGTCCCGCAAGTAGTTGCACTTGTCGCGGATCATCCCGGCGCCAAATTCCCTTCTCCTCGTGAACTCGGTCTCCGCAAGAGGAGCCGGCGCTCGCTCGTTAAGAACCTACGCGCCGCCGTAGCTTTCGCTTCCTCCTTCGTGCGTGCATCTACACACGCCACGCACACGTATGTGTATATATATATATATATATATAGAGAGAGAGAGAGAGAGAGAGAGAGAAAGGTGGCATGCGTGCGGTATATCCGGGCAGGAATTCAACTCCCCCCTTCCCTTCACACCCCCTTCCTATCCTCTTTCTCGCTCGGTGATCACGTTCTAATGGCCGAGGCCGATAAACGGACATGTCGATTGTTAGGAAATATCAGAAGCTCCGGGGCTCGGAATGCAGTCGATTGCGCGACCGCCGGACAATTCGTCCTCCAGAAGAACGTCTTCGTCGTAGCGGCGGCTCCTTATGAAACCGAAGGAGGCACGAGGAGGCTCGTAAGCGAAGTAGACTGATTCCGAAGGCAATACACGCTGCGTTTGGCGACTCCCGGGGGGAATTCCTACGCAGCCCAACCACCGGGACGATAAACTATTTCCCCCGCGACCGCCCCGCTTCCACCCCCCCTGGCCAATGCCTTACAACTGCAAAGAGCCAAGCTTTTTCAAAATACCTCTCATTACCTCCCACTCGCCATCTCTCTCTCTCTCTCTCTCTCTCTCTCTCTCGCTCCCTCTGGCATTCCTCTTCTTTGTGGGGAATTGCGAAATTCGTCATTAGAGGCGGTGGATAAGTATAAACGAGCTCTTCTCGAGCGAAAGTTTGAGGCTCGCTATGCTGCGATGAACTAATCACGTGACTTGACACTCGAAGCGCCGGTGTCGAGGCGAGTCGAGGCGAGTCGAGGCGAGTCGAGGCGAGTCGAGGAAGATTCTAACGCCAAGGCGCTTTCTGTTCATTGCGATAAGCTTAGCGCCGAGGCAGCACACCTTGCGCCACATATACACTTTTAATTGCTCTCGATGGCCGGTGAGTCTATTAGGCTAGAACGAGCCGGGTAGAGATGGGGGAGGGGGGAGGGGAGTTAGGTTCTGTTTACGAGCACTGTGACTCGAGTCCACGAAATCGAAAGTCCTCGGAGCGAAGACTAATCGACGTGTACCAGTCTCTCTACCCCTCCCCTCCCGCATTTAGATCGCTTCAAGATCGCGGTTTCCACACCCCCTGACCCCCTACCGCGAGATCGGAGATTCGGATTTCCTTCAGTAACCAATTCTTTATACGAGGCCCCGACCTTGCAATTTTTCACAACCCCGTCCCTTACCTTTAAACGCGTTAGTAAATGGAGCGGCAATGCGCCTACGCATACATGCGAAACCTCTTGGGCCCACTTTCCAACCACAACAACAACAACAACAACAACAACAGCAGCGGCAGCAGCAGCAGCAGCAGCATCAGCAGCAACACCACCAACGGCTTTTTATTCGCCCGAGATAAGCACATTATTTTTACGAGGCGAGAGTGCGCGTGATAAGTAATGAGAACGGTGAAACGGGCGCGTGAGATGAGGCGGGGTGGGGTGGGGGCGGGGGGGATCGGAGGAGCTGGCTCACGAGAACGTAAACAAGGTAGGAAATGAGCTCCGTGACTTATGAGCGGCCAACGATAAATAACGATTTTCGGTAATTGGAGTTGGGTAACGAGTGCGGGATGGGGAGGGGGGGCTAAGCGCTCGATCGGCAAATGAAAAGTTTACATCTCGCCTTCCCCCCTGCCCTACGCCCCTGCCCCTTGCCGACCGCTTCAATCACGAAAACGCGATCGGCTAACGATTTCAGTGGAACAAACGAACGAACGAACGAACGAATTTACTACTACATTATAGGCCCTGACCCCACCCACCCGCCCACACTGACGCCGACCCCCCGTTCCCTGCCCCTCGCATAAGGTGCGGTTTCGAAATAATTGATCCGACTCCGTTCTTAACTCGAACCGGGCGAACCCCCCGATAGTTCCATGGAATCGGAAAGTTTCGTCCGGACGTTTCTCAGCGAATTTCCATGCATCGGAGATTCGGTTGGACCGCGTCTTCCTCCCTCCCTCCCTTACTCACTCTCTCTCTCTCTCTCTCTCTCTCTCTCTCTCTATGCCTGAGTCGATAGGTCGCTCGGTCGAACGGGCGTCTGTCCGGGAGGCCGCGAACGGACGCCCGCGGCGACCCGCGAACGTGACGCAACCTCCTCGCCCGAGCAGAAATCGCGTGATGCAACCGCGACGTGGATCCTCGCCCTTTTCTCTTCCCGCGGTGGTGGTAACGGCGTCGGCGCCGATCGGTCGTTATATCTTTCTTGGCGCGGGGAGTTGCGACACGCGCACCGCAGAGAGACTAACTTATTAAGGAGAGGTGGTAGTGTAGACTCCCGGGGCCCCTCCCCCCCAGAGATGAGGAGATGGGGAAGAGGTTCTCGAGTGAGGCCGCTAACTCCTTGACGGGGCTGACGCAACCGCGGCCTCGTCGACAAAGCCGCGGAAGAGGTGAGGATGAGGAGGTCCCCCGGTACCGAGAGGTCGCCACGGATGAGCGCTCGACGCCTCGGGGCACCGAGGCCTCGACCCCTCGACGACGAGGTACGCGATCCAGCCTCTCTGTGCTTAAACGGCTCTCTCGGTTCTCCGTGGCCACCGTTCCCCTCACTGCCGATCCATACATGCGTCGACTTATTAGCGAGCGGTTAATGCTACCTGGTACTCTTACCCACCCTCTGGCCCCTGCCTCGCACAATTATTCGAGCTCCAGGACATGGTTTCGCGTAGTCGGAGTAGGGCGAAGTATCGGCAGGAGAAGAAGCAATGGCGATAATGAGCCTCTTCCCGGCCTGTAATAATCACTGTACTTTCGCCGATGAGGCTGCGCCACTGCCAAAAGGAAGCGCATCCTTTTTACGCCTGGAAAGTACAGGCTTCGGCACAGGTGCGGCACCGTAGCGGCACCGTAGCGGCACCCGTCTCCTCCTCCCTCCGACGGCGTCGTCCGCCGACTCGGTGCCCCGAGGCTCCTGAGCGTATTACGGATTCTGGCTTCTTGTCCCTCATCGGGTGGACAGACGCCCTTCACCCCCCTAGGGGACAGTCTTCGCCTCCTCCTTCTCCTTCTCCTTCTCCACCACCTCGTCCCCGTCCCAGTCCCCGTCCCCGTCGCCGTCCTCGCAACGCCCAGTCCCGAGTGACGAGCATCACGCTACGGGCTGGAGCAGCTGCGCGTCCTCCCGAGGGCGCGGCGATCCGCTCCCACAGAGTCTCGTCACGCGAAAGACGATACGCGAGGCCCCCGAGATGATGAGCACGGGGGCAGCCGGGGCAGACGCACGCGTACACGCACGAGCACGAGAACGACAAGCACGCACACCTGCCACAACCCAGAGTCGTCGGGCCAGCAAGTGTGAGAATCGTCTCGGACGAGATCCGGGTTTCCTTGTACTGCCCGCCACACCCTACCCCACCCCACCCCCCTCCAATAACCATCCGAGACGACGACCGTTTCTTTCTCTAAACCCGGAACCTCCCCCGTCGGCTGCCGTACGCAAGCCCCCCGCGTCCACGCGTCGCCCCAATAACCCCGGCGAGCGAGCGGTCTATTCCTCATCTGGCCACCAGCAGTCCGCCCTCGGCTAATGTCAGGACCCGCAAAAGGCGACTCGCGACCGTGCCGTCCCCCGGCAACACCGGCTCCGGATGCGTTTCGTAATGGGCGACCGACGACGGCTTCGAGAGTCGGGATTGTCCGGAGAGCCGCCTCGAGCCCATTAGGCCCCGATTTCCAATTCTTCCCAGCTTTCCCGGGACCCGTGAGAGCGAGGTCGGCTTCCACCATCACCACCACCACCTCGTACCACCACTACTACTACTACCACTGTTGCTTTTGCTGCTGCTGCTGCTGCTGCTGCTGTTGCTGCTTCTGCGTAACCAACCCGCCTGGCGATGTTGTCACCGGGTCGATCGATTACGTCGTTGGGGCCCCGGTTCTCTTCCGCGACTCGCTTTTCCTCGACTCTCCGAGGGGCCTGCGTGATTCGCAGCCACGTAATTCGGCCAGCGATGTTTGTCCAGGTACGGTGGATGAACCGTGCGTCGGTTCGGCGTATGCTCGGCGAGGAGGTAAAAACAAAAAAAAAACAGTCCGGCTTCCCGTCATACGGAGATATGACTCTCTCATCCGTGAAGTAATTTGTCCACCTGATTACGGTCGGCTCCGCTCCCCTACCCCTCCCCCGTCCCTCCCCCCGTCCCAATAAGCCGACCATCCGCCGACTAAGCCCACCGTCTATCTATCTCCGTGCATTACTTAATTTACTTAATTAAGTAAGGCCCCCCGTCACGGCCACTCCCCGCGCGCGACCACTTCCGAGTATTGGCCGGCTCCGTCAATTGGCCAATTAACCTTCGACTCGGGATCCGCTCGAATTCTTAGTTCTCCTAAGAAAAGTCGGCAGCTTCCCCGCTTCTTGCTACAGGCGGTGCATCTTCCCGGAGCGGGATGGACTGGTACTCGTGCCGGTACTCGTCCTACGGTCATATTTCCTTTTGATCCCCCTCCCCCCACATCCTCCGACGCCGCTGCTTAGAAAATAAATAAATAAAATGATAAATAAATAAATAAATAAACAAATAAAGAAATAAATACCGACAAGGTGATAATGCCTCGATTAAGTGCACGTAGCGCCGGCGGAGTGTAATTGCATTTCGTGATCCCCGTCGTCGTCTCCTCGTCGCGCCGTTGCACCGCTGCGCGTGTCCCCGTTACTAATAAATCCGCGATACAAGGATAAACCGCGCGGCTCCTAAGGATCCCTGCCTTACTCCTCGCGCTCTTAAACTCGGCAAAACATAAAAACATTCCTCCTTCATTTTATTTCCCTTTTTTTCTTTCTCTCTCTCTCTCTCTCTTTCTTTCTCCCCCCTCCCCCACTTTTTTCCCCTCCGCCTCCCCCCTCCCCCAATATTTTTTTATTTTATTTTTGTTTGCGCGTCTCCTTTTTCTTCTACGCTCGACTCGATTATATCCTGCATCAAAGCGCCTTACGTAAGCCGACTCCGCGCGCTCCATCTCCGACTTATTATAAAATATTATAAACATTAATTCTTACGCCTCGGGCCGTAATCTATTTTATATGGATCTGCAATCCGAGAAATCCTTATTAAAATGATTGACAACGAACTCCGCTCGACTCCGCCCTCCCGACCCTCCTTGCTCTTCCTCCTGCGATCGCGAGGCTCATTTAGCGTTTAATACAAAATTAACCGAATAATTACACATCTCCGCGTTTATAATTTTTATAATTATTTCTTCTACTTCTTTTTCTTCTTCTACTTCTTCTTCTTCTTCTTCTTCTGCTTCTGCTTCTTCTTCTTCTTCATCGCCGCTATCATCGTCATCGTCGTCGTCATCATCGGCATCATCGTCGTCGCATTACGCTCAATTAAAATTTTTCCTTACTTCGAGCTCAATTAAAATTTATTTTTAAATCGCAAGAAAAGAGGGGGAATAAAGAAAAAGAAACGGTCGACGCTCGCTTTACTCGCTCTGATGCTTATTTAAAGAATAGATAATACCCGAGAAAGTGAAGATGTCATACTCGCTCGGTGTATATTAAATTAAATGGACAATAAACTGTAATTACATTTCAGGCTAATGTTATTGTTTATGAATTACGATCGTCCGTCCTTGTATTACGAAATGCACCGAGCCCGGTGCGATTTCCATTTAACGAATAATCGGGGAATAATGGAACGAGAGGGGCGGGGGGGATAATGGGGGAATAATGGGAAATAACGAGCTTAAGCTCCGATCAAGAATTAGAAATTAATATGCAGCTGTAAATCCTCTTAGGATTCCTCTAAGACCTATTGATTTCTTATCGAGGCGTATCATTTGATGCCGAGATTTTTAAATATGAAGGATATAATAATGGAAAGGCGACAATCAATAAGGTGCACCTAATGGTACATTAGGTATAATAATACATGACAATGAAAATTGAAGAAACGTAATAAATTAAAATCAATTAAAGCGATATAGCAAAAATTCCTCTCTGTCCCTCTCCCCCCCAATACACCGGCCCCCTCTCCAGACTAGCTGTCAGCCCCTCCTGGCCGTAGTGCGCGCAGAATCACAATACGCAACTGGTCTGCAAGTTAAATCAGCGGTAAAAAATGTAATTAATGTACTTATTATGCATGTACAGTGATAGTAAGTTTAGAGGATTAAATGGCTTGCGAAAGCTTTTCTCGAGCGGCAATAAAATAATTAATTTTAAATCTTATTACGTTACGATATTAAATGCAGTATTTTATAATGTGGATGGGATGTAGTAATCTACATAAAATCCAATATAATACCAATGCCAAATAAATTCCGAATAAGATACGTGATAATTTAGGGGCCAATAAAATCTGTGTAATCGTTAAAGCGAGCGAGACGGCGACGGCGAGGGGAACTTGGAGCGGAGGGGGCGGGGCGAGGCCTGTGCGTGTGCGTGTTTGTGGGATTTATTGGGATGGGGGGGAGAGAGAGAGAGAGAGAGAGAGAGAGAGAGAGGAGGGGGATAGGGAGATAGAGAAGATGATAAATAAAGTATGAAAAGGCAGGGGTTGGGGGGGAGGGGGGTGGGTGGGTCGAGCGGAGAAGCCGGCATTAGCGAGGCTCCGGTACCGCTCGATGTGGGAAATAAAATAGTCCGACTTGGCGAACACGTAAATCCATTGTTCCAGCTCGATCGATTCCGCGCGCTATTTCACATGCGTGGATTTCCTAACTGGAATGAGACTCCCATAGTTTACCGGATAGAAAGTAATAGGTAGTTCAAGGCCAGACTCGCACCAGTATTTCCTTAAGCATTAAATAGGCATTAGGCGTCGGGGCGTCGGAGGGGTCAGGGGCAGGGGCAGGGGCAGGAGGGAACGATCGTTGGAAGCGCTACGCACCTCGACGTAGCAGCGGGAGCGATATCAAAGAGCACGGGTGGGTGGGGGGGGTGCGAAGGGTGAGGTGGAGGCGGAGGTACGCCGGCGATGCACGAGGAGCGTACGAAACGGTAATGGCATTATTTCACTTAAATTGACACGTAGGGAGCCAATTATCGTGTGCGTCGTGGCTTATTGCCAGAGCGCGATTACCCCGGCAACGGCATTTCGGTGATTTAAATAAGTGATTCCTCGCGGTCGCCCGCGGCGAGCTCCGCTCCTTCTCCCGGCTACACCCCCACCCTCGCCGAGACAGAGCTTGGCTTTTTTTATCGGCCGCGGAGGTGCAAAAACTCGACGTTTTCCCGACGGCCGAGGTCCGCGCGACTTTTCATTCCCACAAGCCGCTGCGAGACCGGCTCCTAGCATAATGCCCGGCCCCGAGGAAAATAAACCGGAGGCGGCACTCGGCGTTGTATAGCCGACGGTATAGGACTCCCCTCCCCTCCCCTACCCTCCCCCGCCCATCGCAACGCTTCTTCTTATCGTACTCGGCGACGAGGAACTGCTCTTCGTCGAGCCTCCGCGTCGAGCCTCCGCGTCGAGCCTCCGCGTCGAGCTTTATTGATTGAGCCGTAATCGGGCCCTTTCCCCGGGACCCCGTACTCTACAACATTAATGGCCCCGATAAAAAGCTGGAAAAGCCCCTGGAGATTGGAATATTTTCCTGCGTCGCGATAGCGGTCCGCTCGGATATTAATAATATTACGTAAGTTTAAATGAGCGCCAAGAGGCAGGAATTTACCTTTTTCTCAACAGCTCTGACGACGCTTCCTGCTCCTTTCCACTTCCTCTTATTCCACCTCCTTATCCATCTCTTATTCCACCTCTTCTTCTTCTTCTTCTTCTTCTTCTTCTACGTCTTCTACGTCTTCTTCTTATTATTCTTATTCCCCTTATTCCTCTTATTCGTCTTATCGATATTCGCGGCGCATCGGCATTCGACCTAGCGAATCCACAATTAACATTAACAACTCGATATTACGATCCTTAACTCGTTGGCAACGTTATATCGTCGCTGCCGTTGCCGCTGCCGTTGCCGCTGCCGTTGCCGCTGCCGTTGTTGTGTTATTTTCACCGACATTACTACTATCCACTTGGTCATCGTATTAGCCGTGCATGCGTTTGCGAAACAAAACTCGAGTCGCTTTAATATTTAAAAATCATTTATAAATACACCTCCTCGTGCTGCTCATGCTCACGGTACTACGGGGCGGTGGGCGGCAAGTAGGAAGGGCGGCAGGGGGGGAGGGAGGGCCCGCGACAATGGAGGGCGAATTATTGGTCATTACGGGACACTGATGTGCATGCAAACGCGTTCTTTTCTTCTTCTTCTTCTTCTTCTTCTTCTTCTTCTAAAAGAAATTTATAAGCAGCGTAATGATACCGCTAATCGCTCCCTCGAATTTTCCGTATGAATTATAATTAAAAAGAAAGGACGTCTTCATTCCCTCTTCTCTTTATTTAATGGATGGATTCGAAGTTTTGCGCGGTGGCTGCGGCCGCGTTACTTTGCAAACACCGAGTTAGTTTATTTCTCTCATTTCTTTTACTCCCCCCCCTCCCAACCCTCGCTCAATGCATCGCAAGCCCTGAATAAAAGTCTTCCCTCCTCTCCCTCTCTCTCTCTCTCTCTCTCTCTCTCTCTCTCTCCCAACCCTCTCTCTCTATTTTTTTCTTTATTTTCAGTTGCATCGATTCCAGCTACTGTTACCGTACTGGAAACTATGTGTCAAGCGCTCGTGGATTCGCTATTTAACACGTAAACATACGCAGGCGCACAGAGTCACGAATATTTTTAGACCGTAGTCTTGCGCGGCGAGGAGTCTCCGTGAACTTACGCCCGATGAAATTTTCACGAGAGCCCCGTGCTCTCGGTCTGTACCTTATTTGGTAAATAAAGAAGAAAGAAATAAAAGGGAAATAAAGACGGTGATAGGTAAAAGGGGGAGGTGGGGAGAGAGAGAGAGAGAGAGAGAGAGAGAGAAAAAGAGTCGATTAATTATATTGATTAGCTGTAGAAAAGAGATTCGATGGGGAGGGAGGGGAGGACGGAATGAATAATGCGGGTCATAAAATGTCAGGTTCCTCGTTATATTGCCGGCATTTATGCCAATCAATACTCGGATTTTGTTTTTGGCGCTGATAAATTCCGAGCCGAATTAATGGTAAATACGAGAAAATCCATTATCATCTAACTTGTGCCGAATAATCTCGGCGCGGTCTCGACTATCGACGTGCTTAACCTTCCGCTTCTCTCCCTCCCCCCTCGCCCATATATATATATATATATATATATCTCGGTCACGTAAAGGCAGAAGAAAACGCTCGTTGCATTATTTGATAGAAACAAAGGAGCGTGGATGGATGCGATGGAAACTGGATAAGATGATGGAAATGCGGGACCGTGCAGCGGCGAGGTAAGGGGGTAAGGAAGATCTCGGCGCCCTGGCCAGCAGAGACTCTTACGCGCGATCCTTGCTTTTCGATGACGCGGTAGAACCTTACGCAACCTTAATCTCGGGCTCCTCTGCAAGGGACACATCGGGACATTGCGCAACCGTCTCCCTCTCTCGCCTCTCCCTCCCCCCTCAGCCCCCGCCCACTACCGCGGTGATGTGGCCGACGTTCCCGTGGATTATTATTGTGCGAGTGAAGGAGGCTATCTTCGATAATTAAAGGATTTTCGGGAATTGCGCAGCGCCGATGAATTATTCATTGGTTATTTGGACGGTGGGGGGGGGGAGACGCAGGGGAGCCGGAGGGCGGGAACCGTACCGGTGCAGTTCCCAATTTCGAAATCGCCGACGACGACCGCCCACGCAAAACTGCCTCGGAAAAGCGCCTCGGCTAGGAAGTTTCGGTTGGGCGTGGTAGAGGCGCGAGATACTTGACAATGTCGATCGGAAGAGTGATTACGCCGGCTCGTTTATATGGGTGAGAGTGAGTGAGTGAGTGAGAGAGAGAGAGAGGAGCGTAACCGAGGGAGCGGTGAGCGGCGAGCGGGAGCGGATTAAAGCCCAAAAGGAAGAGGAACGCGCTCGCGCACGTCATCCTTCGGCTTGGGCAACAATAATGGCGGAATCCGGTCGGGAGGAGCGTTCCGTGGTGCGGGAGGGAGGCGGCGAGAGAGTGAGCGAGAGGTAGAGGAGGAGGAGGGGGGGGAGCGCTCGAGTCCCGTCATCGCTGAATCGTGCAATCGCCGGAGCTGCGGTTATGCTTGGAACTCGTCTCCTTTCCGCTTCTCGTGGCAAGAAAGGTGCGCAGTTCGCTGAAGGAGCCGGAGATAATGGGAATCGGGGGGAGGCACGGGGAGACGGGCACGACGAGACGTGCGGAGCAAGGAAGGAACGAGTGGAATACGAATCTCTCTCTTGGTCCGATGACGACATCGCACCAGTATGCGGCGTAAAAGTTCAATTGCTTCGACACGCGTTGTTCCTCCTCCTCCTCCTCCTCCTCCTCCTCGTCCTTCTCCACGTCATTTTCACTCTCTCTCTCTCTCTCTCTGTCTCTCACTCTCTCGTCGTGGCCCTTCATCCCGCTTCGCCACCGCGCACCACTAAACTAACGCGCTCATCTATCTCCAGGAGGATCTATTAATGCGTCACGTGGTCGCGGTCGTTACTTCCTTCATACCTCGCAGGGACGTCAGCCTCCTTCCCCCCAGCCCCCGCCCCCCATCTCATAGACAAGCAGGAGTGCCGATATTCTTTGATTTTCCAGCGTTGGCGCCTCGTCGCCGATGATTCGCTCGGACCCGCCGACGATTATCCTCGCATCGATCACCGAATCGCGCCGCCTCAGGTCGGGCTTCGGAAAACTCAAGACTGTCAATACGGCCTGACGAGCCCGGCGTCCGGACACCCAACATGGCTTCCAATTTCTTTCCCGTCTTCTCTCTCCCCTCGTTCCAAGTCCAGCCCCCGTCCAGTCCCCGTCCAGCCCCCGTCCAGCCCCCGTCGAGCCAGAGCCTGGAAGTCTTTACGAGACCGGGAAGCACCGCTCGCCTTAAGGCTTGAGCCTTCCATTACGTGTAATAAGTTGGCGCTTTATCGCTTTATGACTTTATGATAAGTGATACTCGAAGCCTGGAATATTTTACTTTGCCGCGTATATTACAATGGCATTAAACGTTATCATGTTCCGCGGTAAGCGAGCGTTTCTCCGCATGAAATCCGAACTCACGGGGGAAAAACTAGTCCCGGCCGACTCGTTTTTTGGAAATCCACAAAGGAACGAAGAGCTTATCGATAAACGTAATAAGAAGCCGGACTTTGGCTGTTCGTTGCCTTGCCGCCCGCCATTAATACGCTTCGTCGTTCGTTGTTGTCGTTGTTGTTGTTGTCGTTGTTGTTGTTGTTGTTGTTCGGCGCGGTATCGTTTATACAGCGGGAGCGGTGACGACGATAATCGACTCTGTCGTTGTCGTGTTGTCATTGTAACGACGGAGCCGAGCGCTACTTCACGAGAAAGTTCTTCCAATTAGTTCCGTTAATTTGATATAACATATTTCCAGGACACGTGATCCCCCGGACTCGGTCAATTAAACGACCGATTAAAGCTCGAGCGGAGTCAACCAGCCAGCGCCGTACTCGTCCCTCGTCCCACGTCGTCGTACCCCCCTCCGGCCCCCAACACCCCACCTCAATCCCCTCCCCTACCCGCACCCACACCCCTACCCACCGCGATCCTCAGCCCGGGATCACGACGAGTCAGACCGACGGCGGTGGGCTTTGCCGTCCTTTCGGACGTTTCCGGCCGCATTAATTACCTCGGCGGAGTTCTTCTCGATAGGATAGGCGATACGGGCCTTGTCACGCGGAGCGATTCATCTCCCGGTTATCTCCGGGGCCGAGCCTCGTACGTTTTTCCAACGGCTTTTATCAGAGCTCGCGGTCACCGCGTCCGGAGCCGCTGATGGCATTCCTCCTCGGCCCTCCCTCCGCCCCACCACGTCCTTCGAAGGACGTTTCTTTTACGCCCGCCGAGGATTTCCCGGAACTTTTTCTCCACCCCGACACCCCGCCAACCCGCCAAACCCGCCAACCCGACACCCGACACCCCGACAGCCCGCACCCCGCCACCCCGCCATCCTTAACCCGGCATCCTTAACCCGTCCCTACCGTTAGCTTTCTTTCTTATTCCGCGCGTCCGCGTCCGCGTCCTCGGCCTCTTCTCATACCGACTGCCAGGATTATCAACAACAATTAACGGCCTCACCGGATATTATTACCATAGAGACCCCATCATTAATTACCCCAACCCAACATCTTCCTCGGGCTCGCAAAAAGCTCCTCTCCGGTTAAATAACTCGGACCCCGTTACTCGGCGAGCGCGGCTCCATGTCTAAGAAATTACCGCGAAACTCTCTACGTGTACTCGTTACGAGACAGGCACCTTGGCGTTCTTTCATTGACGCGCTCCGGATAGACGCGGACGCGCAGGCATAGAGTGATGATAGTAAAGAGAGAGAGAGAGAGAGAGAGAGAGAGAGCCTCTCGAGACGCCTACGCATGCCGGTCTTATCATTCCCGAAACCTCCTTACGGCTCTTTCCTTCCTTTT
The DNA here is from genome assembly GCA_018883505.1 of Ceratosolen fusciceps. Lineage (NCBI taxonomy): Eukaryota > Metazoa > Arthropoda > Insecta > Hymenoptera > Agaonidae > Ceratosolen > Ceratosolen fusciceps. The sequence goes on along the minus strand of RCIC01000006.1, from coordinate 10,781,970 downwards.
CTCTCGTTATTCTCGTCCCTTACTAAGCGCGTCCCTTCCATCGAGAGGAAGAGTGAGAGAATAGGGGGGCAGGGGGAACTCACGGGAGAGCACCACGGGCTTATACCACGAAACGTCGTTTGACGTGTGCGCGATCGACTCGCTCGCCTACGCCCTTGGCTAATACTCGAAATAGAGATCTCGAGAACGAAGCGCGGAACACATTGGATTAGAGGGGGATGATGATGATGAGGAGGAGGAGGAGGAGGAGGAGGGGGAGAAAAGGATAAAGATTGCCTACACGATTTCTCGGTTTTGTGCAGCGAGTTGAATTATGAGAGGCCGGCAAGAGAAGGTTCGACGGAAGGAAGCTTATTGTTGGCGTACGGTTGACGGTGGACGGGGGCAGAGGTCGGGTTACGGCCCCGATAGGCTGCCGCGGATTTCTCTGTAAGGGAAAGCTCCTTCAAGGAGGCCGGGAAGGAAAAGCTCGCTAAAGGGGATTTTAGCACGCGGACGTCTCCGAGGCAGCGAAACCGCGAGGAAGTTGGTTAGTGCCTGTGCGGTGCGGTGCGGTGCGGTGCGGGAGAGGGAAGGGGAGGTAGAGCTTCGTGGTAGGGCGAGGCCGGTACGGTACGGGGGGACGGGGGGAGGGCACGAGCCTAAATTCCAAGCGAAATAACGTATTTAAATGTAAACAGCCGAGGAGTCAATTCGCCAGCATAGCGGTCTTTCGATAACTTAACATTCAGTCATTTAAATACGCGTACTGAATGTTAATAACGGATGCTCGAAAGCCGATCGCTGCCGAGCCGTAACCTCGTCCCCGTCCGTTGTATAAGCCGAGCTCGACGTCCACGACTACGTACGTGTAGCTTTCGCCTCCTTGCGGAAAAGCTGCGCGCACTCTTTCCGGAAAGGGTCTGCCCCTCCCTCCGTCTCGTTTCTTGGCTGGCCGCGGGGCCGGGCCGCGGGTCGATAAACCTGGGTGCCGAGGAGCCGATAGGAGGTGCATAATCGGCCTCGGACTCCGGATAGGCCGCGACCTCTCACCCCGAGCCCCGACAGGAAGTGCCGCCGAATACAGAATTGCAAAGTGCCGACGAGACGGCCATTGTACTGGACGGTGCCGACGGTGCCGACGGTGCCGACCTCCGTCGCCTCTCCCGAAAAAGCCTCGTTAAGAAAGGCCGAGCAGAAGCCGAAGGCCCGGAAATTGGGGAACTGCCTTGTCGTCGTCGTTGTCGTCGTCGTCGTCGTCGTCGTCTTCGTCGTCGTCGTCTTCGTCGTTGTCAAGAAAGCCTTTCGAGGCCGATGGATGATGATGATGCTCTGGAAAAGTCGGCCACCGGCCTCTGGCCGACAACTCCTCGGACGCCGAGCACTCGCTGTGTGCCGTTACCCGGTCAGAGGAACGTTAATAACCTACGAATCCCTCGGGGGATGAGGATCGAGGAAAGTCCTCGCTCGGACTTTGCCGTCAGAACGCTTTCGAGGTCTGACTCCTCGGGCTTTCCCACGGCTTCGATATATACACCACATTCGATATTGTATAGGTTCGATTATCGAGCGGGAGTATCGCTTCGAGTATGCCGAATGTGGCTTCTTACGTAAGGTCCGAAATCGCGGAATCTGGAAGCGGACACTACCCCCCACCCCCCTATCACTCTCTCTCTCTCTCTCTCTCTCTCTCTCTCTCTCTCTCTCTCTGACTCACTCACTCACTCAGTCACTCACTTCACATCCATTATCATCACGCGTTCGCGTTGTTGTTGTCCTCGTCCTGGTCGTCGTCGTCGTCGTCGTTGTTGTTGTTGTTGTTGTTATTGTTATTACAAAATGTTGCGGTAGTTGATGTCGTTATATTCTTATTAGCGTGGAAATGAATAACCGGCATTAGCGGGAGCGGAGAGAATGCGCGCGCGAGTCGCACGCTCCTCTTGTCCCCGCGACCCCCTCGCCCCTAAGATTATATTGATTGACTATTCATTAACATATACCTCGAGCGCTTTATCCGGCTTAATCGGCTGGATCGATCGCCCGTACGTACGTGTTATTGGCAATAATCGAGGAGCGCCGGGTTAACAGGCAATAATAACCGCTTCCAGGAAGTCCCGGACGGGCAAACATTAACCGGAAAATTTCTCCCGCTCCCCACGCAACCGGCTCCCCCTCGCCCTCGAGCCCGCGCGCCTACCTCGCCGGCCTCCGGAGAACCTGGAAGAGAAGCATTGTTCGAGCCCGAGTAGTTATTTTCTTCTTTTTTTTTTTTTTTTTTTTTTTTTTTTAAATAAAAGTATCGAAAGCGTCTGGGTAGATCCGCCGCGGACGGGGTCATTATCGTTGGTGGGAGTAGACGAGATCCGGAGCTTCTATAGATCATTTAGCCCCGACGGCGAGCCTCGGATATTCGGCCCGTCCAGCTTCCGCTTCTCCTTATCCTTATACGCTGTTATTCTAATGCGAAATTAGAATTAGTTGTTGTTGTTGTTGTTGTTGTTGTTGTTGTTGTTGTTATAGGACACGGACGGCGACAGGTTATGCGAGAACGAAGCCAATTGCCGCTGGCTATACGGTTAATCGATGCGGAGGGAACGGAAGCCGAACGGAAAGTCGATTTTAATCGACGTCGGTAATCGCGATAATCGCGGTCTTGGAGCTGCCGGGGATTAATTAATTCCATAATGCTGAAAAGTGGGCCAGGATCAGAGCTCCGGGTCGGTGTGCGAGTCCTCGGTAAGGACGTTTGCTGGATGACCGCTCGGGATCTTCGGCATTATCCGACTCTCGAGGAAGCTTTACGCAAGGCCCTGGTGAGGAAGTGCCGCTCGAGGTTAAGCGATATTTAAGCGATATTCGAGCGGGCCCCTGGTACGCGGGCCCCGGCTCGGGACGCTGTTGCCTCGGTAGGAAAGGGAAAGCGCGCCTAGCGCTCCCGACTCGCCGGTCGTCGGGGAGGTGGAGGTGGAGGTGGAGGCGGAGGTGGAGGGAGCTCGGAACAAGTACGAGTCGCGTACCGGTAGGAAACCACCGCCTACTTGGGCGAAATTGGGTTATCCGTATCGCGGTGTTAAGCGAGCGAGTGCGCGCGCACCACGGCTATTACCGTAATCCGCGGCCATTATGTAACGGCGGTCTCGCACCCATGTAACCAGCTCGACTCCTAGGGAGACTTTCTCCTCCTCGACGGCGCGACTCTCGTCTCTGCCCGTCCGCCCCTCCCGTCCGCGTCTCCCCGTGGACGTGTGCGTGCCGCCCGGGCCGATGATAGGGACCCGAGCGTTATCGATACCCTGCCTTGCGTAACTCTCCGCTCGCCGAGGAAGGAGACGCTCGGCCGGGGATCCGGGGAGTGGCGTGCGTTTCACGCTTCGGGAAGGCTTCCCTCGGCTCTCTGCCGTCCGTTTGTTTCCTTTACCGAGCTCCAGCCCCTCCCACCCTCCCGCCGATCCACCTTTTACACGAGGTCCAATTAAGTCAAGTACCGCCGAGGCCCCAGCCCACGATTTCGAGATTCCATCCGTTCCCGGAGGATTTTCCCGGGTGACCGATGTAGGAGTCACTCGTGCGACGTGCGTGCGTGCGTGCGTCGTCGCCGCTCGATTTACGCTTTAATGGTCGGTAATTAGTAGCCGCGGCCGAGTAAAAGTCGCCAAAGCTGGCCAATGTCTGGCTTTGTCTTTCTTTGCCTGCCACGAAGTTAAACCGAGCAATGACAATAACATTAACAATAACAATAACAACAATAATAGCAATAGTAATGATTCCGGCATCGACGGGAGCATTAGACTTGTTAATCGTCGGTAGCCGGTATACGTGGCGGGAGGGCGGGAGGGCGGGTTGGGAGCTTAGCGCGAGGAGATGTCTCATTATTGAGTATTAGCCGTAAGTAGCCCGAATAAATTGATTGGCGCGTATGGATTATTGTAATCGGTAGGAAGTGACAGAACGGTTTCTGGAACAATGCATTATTTCGGCCGCCGGTGTCGGGCCTCGGTCGGCTCTTCGACTCCTTGAGCAGCGAAGAGACACTTACGCCCGAGTAATTATTCGAAAGCGAGGAGGACAACCTCGTCGTCGGCCATGTGGAATTAATGAATCCACGCTATCATCGGCCCTATCATCCGTCCGATGTCGACGGAGCCTGGGAGTATCGTGAGGTTGGGAGTCGGGTGGGGGGGGGGGTGGAGGCTACTTTCACGGACTTCCGTGACCGAGAGTCGTAGCGCAAGCTCCTGCTTCCCCGTCCCCTCCCGTGGAAGTGACCGCGGAGACGAACGGTGACGATGCAAGGGCGCCGCTGCTCGTTAGCTGCTCGTAAGCTGCTCTCCCGGAGAGCGGCCCCGTCGTCCTTCGCCGAGAGAAACTCGGCCGCCGTTGGTGCGTTACGCAACGCAATGCGCCGTTGGTTATTGGGTGAACGCATCTCCGGGTCTCGGGCTCCTCCGTAAGGCCCGCGGTCGTCATCCTTGATGGAGGGGGACGGTGGCGGTGGCGGTGACGGTGGCGGTGGCGGAGGTGTAGGAGGAGGTGTAGGAGGAGGTGGAGTAGGAGGAGGAGGAGGAGAGGAGGAGGAGGTGGAGGAGGAGGAGTAGGAGGGGAGGGCTCCTCCTAAATATTGCGCGCGGCACCTCGCCGGCTTATTGTCATGTCGGCGAGCTACGCGGACACGAATATCGCGTGCTCAGGAACCGCAAAGGCCGTGGTCAGCGGCCGCCACTCCTCGAATGACAATTGAAACTGTAAAATCGAGGATCCCCCATCTACGAGGGCAGCAATTTAACGAACTCGGCTCGTCAGGGGATGGGGGAGGGGATGGTGGCCAGCTCCTCGGATCCCTCGTTCCGCTGGGATCCGGATCTCTTAGCCGCTGATTCATTATCGAGGGAATATCGAGCGACGGATGCACCGCCCTCCCTCACCCCTCCCACAATTCCACCCTACACCCCACCCAACAAAAACATTTTTGCACTTAAAGCTTATTGTGCATTCATCGCGTTCGTTGTTGGCTCGAGATTCCAAGATGTCGCCGGCGATTCTATCTAACGACGAGCCGGATAAACAAATACGAATGCACCGACGCTGCGAATCATCGTGTACACACGGAGCCGTCCAAGTGCCGCCGATCGATCCATCCTCGATCCATCGTCGATCCATCGTTTATCCATCGTCGATCCATCGTCGATCCATCGTCTATCCATCGTCTATCCATCGTCGATCCGGGATAAAAAAAAGGGCCTCGTCATCCCCGGCCTCGAGTATTGGCAGGATCGATAGATTACGATCCAAAGGAGGAGCCTTTATGGAATTATCGCTTAACGACATTAAAGCCGCTCGCATGGAACTCGGATTGAGCTTAAGCACTTATACGCGAAAGGACATTCGACCCTGAAAATGAAAGACACTCGCCTTCGGACTTTAAATTAAGGTCCTCCTTTTCCGGATTTATGTCGTAAAAAAAAAAGAAAAAGAAAAAAAGAAAGAAAACAGAAAGAAAGAAAGAAAGAAAAAAGAAAGAAAAATAAGAAAAAAATACGATCGAGGACGCCGAATTAATATCCTGGGCGCGCATACGGTATATTAAAATCGATATTCCGGTGGATGGGCGTCCTTACGTACTCCGGCAGATCATCGAGGCGTCGCTGTCGGTCGATTTATCGATCGATCGATCGTTCGGCCGATAGAACGTCAATCGTCGTCCTCTGTGCCCCTTCTGACCATGCGCGCTCGCGTGTCCCTGTCTTTGAGCACTGCTGCTGCTGATGCTCCTGCTCCTGCTGCTGGTGCTGGTGCTCTTGCTCATGCTGGTGCCGCTTCTGGTGCCGCTGCTGGTGCTCCTCCGTAGCCAACGGGAGCGTTACGCATGTTATTCTTACGTCCTGAATTACCTTCGAAACTTCTCCGTGGGAGATCGTTATCGCCCGAGATCTGGTTTCAATCTATCTTCGAGCTTGGCGTTTTAATCGCTCTTCTTCTCCTCGTACCCGCCCGAACCGCACCTCACCGCACCGCACCGCACCGCACCGCGACACATCTCTCGCAAGAGGAGATCGAGGCATCGCAGCACTATTATATGCCTTTTTTCTTCTTATACATATACATATATATATATATATTCAGTTCAGAAGAGGCCGCTTTTGTGATGGGACGACCGGCCATCGTTTCACGTGTATGACACGAGAGAATTATGCACGGCTGTCGAAGGGAGCCGGCGGTCACTTTCAGCCGGAAATACACCTTTACGATTGCGATGGGGCGGGTGACGGGGGATGGGGCACGGGGGACGGGGGACGGGGTACGGGGCACTGGGGACGGAGTGAGGAGGAGGAGGAGCAGCCCGCCGCCGATCCCATAAAAAGGAAATAAAGGCCGGTAAGGGAAAGGAGCCGAAATCGGCAGTATTTTTAAAGGCCGGCTTTTATCGATCTTCTCATGTAATCTACATGCAAGGAATATCCGGCAGATGAGGTAGTGGTGGTAGCGGTGGTGGCATTGGTGGTTAGGCTTCTTCGGCTCAAGGCTCTTAAGACCCAGATCTTTTTTACTCGGCTAATGACCAATTATTTCCCAACGGCAATTTATTTACTTCTTTATTTATTTATTTACTTCTTTCTTTATTTATTTATTTATTTATTTATTTGTATGTATGGCGAGTGAGTTAAGATCGGTGGATGCGCGATGGAAAAGGCTGCCGAGGGGCTGAACGTGGAGCGAGGCAGTCTAGAAAAACGACGTCCTCGGATGAGCGCGAATCCAAGGTACGCGAGAGGTAAGACCGGTGGAGAGTCGCAGGGAGGGAGGTGGGGGAGCCGATAAATTACAATAAGCTTAATGTAGAGTGAAGCGCAATTCCCGTCAATCGTCGCCTCCTTGACAATTAACCGAGGCGATTAAATGCCAAGCGGAGTGGAGGCGTCAAATCGATTTAAAAATACTTCTTTTTTTTTTTTTAATTATACCGATTATGCAATCGGTTCATATGCATAAGTGCACCGGACGGCCAGGGTGGGGTGTGGCGGAGGGACGGTGAGGGGGGGACGTCAGTACGAGGGCACTGGCACACCGTCGCGTAAATATTAAAAATACGAAAATTAAAAGCCCCCTGCTTCCTCTCGACGAGGAGGACCCGCCCCCGAGCTATTGAGCTTGTCCCCCCCCCCGTTGTCCTAGTGCAGCGAGTCCACTTCCCCCTAAAAGTCCCTACTAAGCGCGTGAGCGATGGACACCATACGTCCACGATATTCTTATTATTTTCTCGAGGACACGCGATCCTTCCCCGTCGATGCGCGAACAATAACCGATAAAAAATTCCTCGACGCGCCTTCCCCTCCTTTACGTAACGACATCTAAGGTATACGTAAGGTACGAGGGCCTCGGGCGACTCGTTGTAGATCGTAAAATCGTAAAATAGAAATTCGTCGCCTCGTTTCCTGTTTTCGCGGCCGACTTCGGGTCGTCGCCGAACGGGTTTAGCCGCTGATAAGAGGCTCGGGCCCAGGAGGGAGCCGGTAATAATAAAATAAGTATCGATTCGGGTACCGAGCGCGTCGGTCGGTCGAGGTGGCTCCGGTCGCCTGCCGCTGGACCGTCCCCGAGTCGACAAAAAACAAACGTACACACGAATGAAAGAGCGAAAGAGGCCCCTGGGGCTTGGGACCGGTAGCGGGCAGGACTCGTTTTTATTCGGGGCCCGTCGGCCTCCCCGAAATCGAAAGCGCCGAGAGCGCCGATTCCCGATGACCGAACGGACTCGTTATGGGGACTCGGTACGGCCAGGAATCTCGAACGCCGACCCGTTCCCCAATAACCTTATCACCCGAGCCACCTCGGATACAACAAAAACAACAACAACAACAACAATAATAATAATAATAATATCCACGGGGGCCGAGCGCTTCTCTGCCATATTCACCAACGGTATGCACCCAGATACCAATATAGATTAATAATTTATCCGTGATCTATCCGTGGGATTTATTGGCTTTAGGCTAAGCGCTTGGGTGTCCGTCCCACGTTATTGAATCAATAATATCGTAGGTCTGGCAGGTGTTGGCAGCTACCTCGCTGAAGCTAATGAATCTTATCTTTGGTGCGGGGCTATCCCCTACTCCAGGATGTTTACCAGACGAACAAATCGACAACTGCAAGTTAACTTGGTGTAACTACCGAGAATCGTTACTCCGATTATACAAATATCAATTGCTCCCTTCCCTTCCCTTCCCTTCCCTTCCCCCTCTTCCTCGCGGATGTTCCAGGAGTTTCCTATAATGATAGTATCGCTTATCTGAGTTTCGACGGCCCCGTCCCTCTCCACACTCGTCGAGGAAAAGAGACGCAAAGTGGGGATGGAGACGGAGCCGCTTTTGTTTAATCTTGGCAGTTTTTCGTTTTTATGAGAAAGCAAACACGAGGAGAAAGAAGGAGTAGCAGTAGTAGCGGGAGTAGCAGCAGCAGCAGGAGTAGCAGCAGTGGCAGCAGCAGCAGCAGCAGTGAGAGGAGGAGGGAGGAGATAACGACCTGTGGACATTGAAGAAGGAATAAGGCGTCGCGGGAGATAAGCGAATCGTTTACATCATACGAGATTCAATCATAACAGTAGTATTCGAGCACTCGTCAAGCCATTTGTTTACTACTGTCGCCTAGCTTCCTACAATTATTCCCAGATTATTTCTGCCTCGAATAATAACTCTTGTTCCAATGTTCGATCGCCCGATCGTTACGCATACATACATATATACATAAACACGTATGCGCGTGCATGCGTTAGGAGAGAAATGTGTAGTCCGATGCTCCGAGTCCAGCAAAGAGGGGAAAAAGTGGGAAAAACAGGTAGTTCGAACGGACCCTCCAAAGCCGTGTGAACAGATTAGTACCGAAAGCGAAGTGGCAACAAACACCTCTCCTCATCCTCCTCCCCCATGCCCCTGCCCCTGCCCATCCCTCTCTCGACCTAGTCTGGACCCTCTCTCGAGAGAGCAGAGCTTAGCTACCTGCCGCGCATCGGACTCGCGCTCGCCTCCCCTGCACTAGTCTATAGTGCAGATTTCGGAGGGAGCCGCGACCTTTTCCTCCCAATTTGATTTATTACCCGGCGACATGCGTCCCGACGGAATCCAATTCGTGTTTCCCCTTCCCGTCCCCGCTACCCTCCGCCCGTAAAAAGGGTAACCGAAGCACAGAGCGCGCCTTATTTTCCTTGCTTTCTTTATTTCTTCACTCGTAGACGCGCGCTTCGGGAGCCCCTTGGTGCCGGTGATGGCTCGTGCGGGGGGAGGGACGGTTGGGATGGGGGGGATATCGGCAGTAATATAAATAGATCGTATACGACGATTGGAATAATAACAACAGCGAGTAATGATAATTTAGATCCTTATCGTGGAAGAATATAAATGTTCGTTGGGGGTATTTGGAAAGGGTCCGGAAGAATTCGTAAATACATAGGCGTCCTCCTGGTAATCTAGACATCGTTGTTGAAACGAAAATATTATCATTGAGTCATTATCATCGAAACGAGTGAGAGTGAGCGAGTGAGAGGGGGGAGAGCAGCGCAAACGCACCGACAACGCTAACGAGCTAAGTCTACCACCAGTCCATTGGGATAATTGAAGAGACCGCGACCCGGAGGCCCACCTCCTCCCAAGGAAGCCACGAGGATTTGGCCCCGGACGCATGCGCCCCCCACTACCGCCGACTCGAGCCTCGGTAGCACCTAATTCCGGGTACGGGCGGAGGGGTGGCGGGGTGGCGCGACAAGTCTCCACGACGGCGTTCCCATCGATCTCCTGCCGGACGACGTGGACTTGGCGTCCACTTGGCCGACGACGACTACGACGCTACGACTACGTAGGAGCTCGTGTTGTAGTAATACAGCGGTAGGCAGGAACTGAACTCGAGGCTGTCGCCCGGCCGTGGCTCCGATTTTCATGGGAATGATTTCTTTTCACGCGCGATAACGTCTTTCGGCGGGGGCTTCGTCGAGGAAGCGCGTCGCGCTCGCCCGCCCTCGCGGACTTCCTTTCGCCCGTGATTTCCCAGCCCGAACCGTCCATCTCTCTCTCTCTCTCTCTCTCTCTCTCCCTCGCTCCCTCCCATCCTTTCTGTGTTTCTCTCTCTCTCTCTCTCTCTCTCTCTCTCTCTCTCTCTTTGCCCGAGCCACTGCTTTCGGTTAATCGCCCATCTGGAGAGGCTCTGACTTGTTCACCCCTCCACCTCATCCTCCACCTCCTCCTGCTGCCGCCGTCATCCTTACTTTAGAGAGCCGGTCACCGCGCCACTCCTCTCGGTCGGTTTTCACTTTTTACGTGCACGCCCCTTCACCCTGGCCCGCGGCCTTTTTCAGGAAAAGCCGTTTCACCGCCCGGGCCGAGTTTCACTTCGTGGAAAATCGCCTCGCGCCGACGCTTATTCTTCTGGGCGATCGGAGTGGCGGTGGTGGTGGTGGTGGTGGGCAGGGGGTGGTGGACCCTCCTCCATCGCTCAGCCCCATCACCGGCAATAAATAATCTCCTTTATTTTCACGGCCTGTAATTTAATAAAGGGAAAGAAGGACGCAACCCGGTCGGCGCAATTTTGTCAACGAGGCTCCCAAGGAGCTTATTATAACCGTCGGAACCGCTCGCACGACTTACGATAACCGAGCCTCGGACGACTACGTTGCTCGTTCTTTTTTCTCTTTTTCTTCTCTTTTTCTTCTTTTTTTTTTTTTTTCTTCTTTTTTTTATCGCCCCGCCCCTAGCCACCTTCCCTCCCTGCAGCCGAGCTCGGAATTCATGAGATGAGCCGAATCTTAAATTTTACGGGCTGACCCGCTTTCCGTAATGTCGCGCACGGCTTCGCGAATTACCATGCCGAGAATAAACGAGCTTTATTGGAGGAGCCGGAGGGCCCCCTACCCTACCCCCCGTTCTTTTCAATTAAATAACACATTTCGATTATCGCTATGCTGAAATATTGATTAAGGCTCCGCGTGTGTGCGCGTGCTCGCGGGCGCGTTCACGTATGTGAGTCCCGTGCTTCCCGAGTCATATTATAGACTTTAACTAAATGGCATTAAGGCAATTTAAGCAGACACACGCACACGCGCGCGCGCGCGCGCTCCTTCCCTCTTTCAATAATTCCAATTTAATATCTTATTGAATATTCGTAGTGACATAATAACAATAATAACAATAATAATAATAATAATAATAAAGTGACGAGGAGGGCGAAGGAATTTTCGAAGAAAAGCCGTATTTTAATAAGACCCGCTTGACATTTAATTCTTCCCGCTTATTCCACAAGCGCGTCAAGTGCATTATTTAAGAGGGACGGAGGGTACGGAGGGTGTGGAGGGTATGGAGGGTATGGAGGGTATGGAGGGAGGGAGGGAGCGATGGTATTATTCTTGGCTAAACTAAATTTATTACAATAAATATTAATGGTATTCGATTATTAGCCCAGGTCCTCGGGAATCCACTCGGTGCCTCTCCTTTTAAATATTAAGGCATTAAAGTTAAATCTGGGCATTACTCGCCTGGCTAATAAAACATGAGCCCTGCTTTTTTACCGCTGCGGCGGTGGCGGGAGGCGGGGAGGTTATTGGCGGGAAGTGCGGGTTTCGAAGGAAGGGCGAGGCGCTGAGAAAACCAGAGCTGCGGAATTTAATCCTTTAAGGCTGCTCGAGCCGAGGAGCCAGCGGAATATCGTTCGGTTTCGTCGTCCTTGGCCCCGGGGACTCCGGGATAAAAGTCCGAGCGCAGCTGCGAATCGGCCGTTGCGTTTCGGCCTCGAGGCCGAAGCCGTCGACCGAGCGAGCGAGCGAGCGACCGACCGACCGACCGACCGACCGACCGACCGGGCCTCCTCCAGAGCGGGAGGGGCTGCCGAGGCGCGGCGTGGCGGGGCGGGGCGAGGCGAGGCGAGGGGAGGGGTGGCGAGGCGAGGCGAGGGCGGGTGGAGCAAGTGGGCCGCGAGCCGAAACATAAAGAACGGAAGAAGGCAGGAGGAATCCGTTTAGGTGGCATCGACACCGGCAAAGTGTCCACCGTCACAATGCCGTGCACGGCCTCAGAAGGTCTGTGGGAAGAGGACGAGGAGTTAGCGAGGCATGTCCGAAAGGAAAGGAAGCAGCTCCGCGAACCTCAGTTCCGCTCGTTCTCGTCTTCCTATCCGTTTCTTTTCTCCCTGCCAGCCCCCTCCCCTCTCCCCCGTGCCGCCACGACGTTCGCCACGAGTGGCCTCCGGCCAGCGGCCCCACCCGCCCCTACTCCTCCTCCTCCTCCTCCTCCTACCCCCTCCTCGCCCTTCGCCCTCCCTGTTACCGTACCCTCGCGCTACTTGTCGCTACGTCGCCGTCGCCGCCACCGCCACAGTCGTCGTAATCGTAGTCGTAGTCGTAGTCGTCGTCGTCGTCGTCGTCGTCGTCGTCGTCGTCGTCGTCGTCGTCGTCGTCGTCGTCGTTGTTGATTTCCTCCGCGTGACCCCTTCTTGACGCTCGGAGAAGCGGCCCTCCGGCAATTACGACGCTCCCAACAGCAAACGACGACGCTGACGAGCCAATTTTTAGCCGCTCCCGAGGAAGCTTATCGGTACAGGCCGATAAGCCTCGTTCAGGACCGGAACCCCCTTTTTCCGTGCGACCTCTCGGGTCGACCGCGCTCGGCTTCTTCCCACCCGAAATGTCGCTCCTCCTCGTCCCCTCCCGAACCCGCGCCGCCCCCCCCGGCCGCGCTACCGCCCCCACCCCGGGACGTTTAAATAATTCACGAGGGAGATAAAGACGCGCTTGACACAGTTCTGGCCGCGGCTGCCGAGCCGGGAAATTTATTATTACATGGCCGATCGAGTTTCGGCAAAAAGACAATGACTACATTTGCATGTCTGATGCTTTGTCAGAACGTCGCGGGGCTCGCGAGCGCCACCTTCCTTAATCCAATGAGCAATAAATGCCTCGAGAGCTCGAGCTCTCGGCCCTGTAAATTCAATCACGGCATTATTTGTTTATTTAGAAAGATCCATGGTGTTTAAGGGGGAGGGGCCGGGTCGCTCGGATTAAACATGGATTAAGCGCGTCTGACGCTCGATCCATCCGGCCCCGGTACACCTTACGGAGCTCGTTAATAATTATAACAACGACAACGACGACAACGACGACAACAACAACAACAACAACATCAACAACAACAACAATAGCAACATCGACTGCAACGTCTGGTAATAAGAATTATATGAAATTGTGGATACAGTTCTCGGCATCGTCTATCTAATTTCATCGAGTGCATCCAACCACTCGAGTCTGCATTACTTGCATTCTTGGCGTATAAAAAAAAAAAATGCACATTTTAGATTTCGAATGGTAATGTCGTTACGTAAGGCAAAAGTGGTCTTTTGTTACTTTTTCAAGCAAGCCGTCGCCGTCGTCGTCGCTGTCGCCGTCATTCGTAAGATCTAGCCGAAGCTAGTGGTGCTCTTGAAAGAGGGGGCCGACGTAATGAGCCTCCGTAGACTCCGCTACGCCATTATTATTATATTGGGTGAGAAGTCGTGGAGCCGTTGTCGATTGTCGATCCCGGCCTATTCCGAAGCCGAAAATTCAAAGGAATCGTCGTCGCGGGTGCCGATTGACCGGGGACCCTGACCCGCGGCGGGAGCATCCGCGCGGATCGGGTTCTCGCGGATCGATTGCGCAACCTCCAGGCTTCGCGATTACGTAATCCGGGGCTGAGTACGCGAGCGGCTTCCTGCCCTTACCTAACGCCAAGAGCACGCGGTCACCCGGAAGCCGTGGGGAGCCATTGACGCCGGTCCCTAAGAGACCCGACTCGCTACATCTCCCCCCAATGGAGAGGAACTCCTCCTTCTCCTCCTCCGCCCGCGCTACCGGAACATTGGATTACCTTTGACAAATCCCTGGCGAAGGCGGCCGTCGCGGCCCGTCCGGCTCGGTGCGCAAACTCTCATTGGATTTTTCCTTTCGTAACGGGTCTGGCCCGCTCTTGCCCATATACCCGCACGCGCGTATACACGTATGCGTATATAAATCTATACAGATCTATACGGACGCGTAGGTCGTGCGCGCCTGACAATCCCTACGCCTCGCATCTACGTGCAATCTCCCTCTCCTTATTTCATTCGCATTCCGGAATAAGTTATTACGCTTGTCTGGCTTCCTATCCCGGAGCATGGATTGCCGCTATGGATTTTGCGGGAGGCGCGCCCATCCCCCGGTCCCTCTGCGATCGATCGGGAATGCCGAGCCTCGAACACGAAACTTACCCGCTAATAGCATTACAAATGTGTTATACAAAATTAGCACGGCCACCGCCACCGAGGATTGCCTTGGATCGCCCCGCTCGACCACCGACTCAATCTGCCCATTATTATTACAATTATTTACGTTGTTGTTGCTGCTGCTGCTGCTGTTGTTGTTGTTGTTATTGTTGTTGTTGTTGTTGTTGTTTTCGCAACGGTAGTCGTCGTAGGCGCAGTCGAGGGACAACGGCAGAATGAGATTCGTCGACTCCGAGGGAATCGTTGGCCTTGATAAAGTTGCGGAGAGCCGAGCTTCCCCGAGGAAGCCGTACAAGGTTCTCGTCGCCGAAATGGAAAATGTCGAAAGGCTCGCTCCCCCTCCCCCGGCCAAGACGTAACGAAAACCAGCCGCTAAAGAGGGTAAGGTACGCCACTACTTACCTCCTACTACTACTACCACTACTACCACCACCACTACCACCACCACTACTACTACTACTACCACTCGGACGCTCGCTCCGATACTTTGGTAATTTGAATTATTTCGACAGCCGGGGTCGGTGGTGCAGGCTCGAAAGAATAAGCCTAGCGCGATAAGGAATGCGGGATATTTTACGTAATCCGGATCGAGGAACTCGATATGCGTTGGCCGATATCGCCTGGCTAATTATATCCGAGCGCTATATAGGATTTGAAAATGGAAAAGGGGTCAGTCACGTGGAAGCCGGAAGTCGGAAGGACTCGAGATGGGGAATTTCGTCCCGAGGCCCCGGAAGTCTGACGTTGAATCGAAATGTTCCTTTTGAGCTTCGTCCCAATACCACTCCACGTGAATAATGTCATTATTATTCTTATCTATCCGAGGAATATAATTCCTCCCAGAGATACTTTCGCGTCTTTGTTCTGTAAAAAGCGCTCTCTCTCTCTCTCTCTCTCTCTCACTCACTCTCTCTATCTGAGCGTTCTCGGCTTTCCCACCCTCGGCTGGATAAGAAACAAAAGCAAGACGTACATTATAATGAGAAGGACGAATTGATATTTTAAAGATGGCGGCGCGGAGACGAACGACTTCACCGCGCAGAATATTTAGAAAATAGAGAGAGAGAGAGAGAGAGAGAGAGAGAGAGAGAGACGGCGCGCGGTATCCGTTATATCGCAATGTACTAGAGGATTAAGTAGAGAATGCATAAGGAAAAGAAAAAGAAAAAAAAACAAGAAGAAGAAAAAAAAAAGGAAAAGAGGGGGGAAAGGAGGATGAATCATTGGCGGATAAAACGTTAAAGGAATGATAAAAGCTAAGGTCACGTGTACTACTTTGAGGTAAAACTGCCTTCCGTTCTTTACGTATGCGAGGACCGTTGCCGCTCAAATTCACGGAATACAATTGTCCTCGCAATTAGCCGTAATGTTAGCGGCAGCGTTACGAAAGCGTCCCGTCGAATCGGATCGAGAGATCGATGGAGCGAGTAGTAGGTGCGGGCAGAGGGGAGGGACATGTACCAGGGAAGGTCGTCCTCGTCGTCGATGGGTGCCGAGATCTCCTCCTCCTCATCCTCATCGAGGAAAATGCAGAGGACGTCGCGAGATCGGGACGAGGCGGAGGAGGAGGAGGAGGAGGAGGACGTTAACCCGTAGTAGGATAGCCGGTGTTGTGTCGGTGGTCGCCGTACGCGGCGACGGTCCCCTCCTGCAAATGACGCGAGACGTGAGAATTCGGCGGGGCCCGTCTGTCCCGGAAAGGGAGGATGTCCCTCCGCGACGTCGTTTCCCAGTCTGGACACGGCCACGGGTCGACCCGGCGAATCTCCTCATCGATTTAACGGCGGCCGTAACGGTCGCGACCGCGGGACACGCAACAGTGGCCAGTGCCAACGGCCCCGACGATCCTTAGCCCCTCCCCTCACCCGGATCCTTATCTTATCGGAGCGAACGACGGAGCGCGGAACGTAAACGCCGCGGTATGCCAAGGACCCCGAGAGGACACCATCGGCACATTTTCGCTCGTTACACTTTGCTCGGCACAGATTTGCACTTGGCACACCCACCCGAGCCCGGGTGTGCTCCTGTAGCTGGCCTGTTCCTAACCACCGAGGCTCCGGCACTCGTTGCACCAGCTCAATCACCCGGGGTGACGAGCCCGCCTTTCCCCGCCCGGCTGAAATTCAATATTCCGCGACAGCCGCGGCCAGATGTAGACGACCCCGCCCTCTCTACCCGGGACCATGAAATATTACTTCCTCGCGGCGCTCCGACTGGCCCTTCGGGGACTGGCAGATCCGGTCGCGGGGACTGTCTGACCCGGTGACCCGGGACTCTCGCGCCAGTCCAACTCGGACGAGGAGATCCGCTTGCAGTGAAGTGGAGTGGAGTGGACAGAGCTCGAGGTCGGCGACGAGAGGATCGATTCAGGACAGGATCGATTTCAACGAACGCGGTACGCGCCTACTACTACTACTACCACTACTACCGCTAGCCTTGAGATATCGACACCTCGGCGCTCGACTCGGATCGGCTCCGGTCGCCGGTCCCCGTCAGTGTCGGGGGAGGTAGGTCGGGACTCGGAGATATCGGGAGCCCGAGTGAGTGAGTGAGTGAGTGAGTGAGTGAGAGAGAGAGAGAGAGAGAGAGAGAGAGCGAGTCATAGGTCAACGATAGGAATCTTGAGCGCGGGCTTGGCCGCTCTCGCGCAACTCTACTCGGCTGATTTATCGGCCCCGGAGCGAGGACAGCGGCTTTTCCGCGCTCTTTTCGCTCGGTATGCGCGCCCGAGTGGCATTTGGGAGCGGCGGCCACTTCGGCGGCGGCGGCGGCTGCGGCGGCGGCGTCGACTACGGCTGGAACGGCTAATTGCAACCGGGCTGCCCTCCCGCGATAACTCGGGTCTGTTGACATCGAGGTGGTGCTGTGCCCCGTGAAGGAACACGGGACGGAATCGCCCCGGAAAAGAAACGTTAATTATAATTATAATAATAATAAGAAGAAACGGTCGTGGCTTGGGAGTGGGAGAGAGAGAGAGAGAGAGAGAGAGAGAGGTAGTGGGAAGCGTGGGAGAGGCCGGTTCGTGGGGCCCACCCCACGGATGAGTAAAAGCCCCCGTGAAAGCTCGGTTCCGGCTCGGGGGCACCGCTGCCCCTCGGAGAATCCATTGATATTCCGTCCCGGTCGGCGGGAGCTGGCCGATCCTTATCCGAGAGGTACTTTCGGAAAGCTCGCAGAGCGGGCCCTTGGATTCCGCGAAGGGCTACTTGGGAGTGCGGGAGGCGTCGGCCCCGTACTCGTCGAATGGAAATATTTTTCCGTGGAAGCGCGAGCCTCGTCAGGTATGCAGCTCGGCTCGGGTTCCGTCGCCTCGGCTGAAATCCCCGTGCCGTCGCGCGAAAGAGGAGACGCGTCGGGAGGCACGTCGCCGCGGAGTAGCCTCTGCCACGTCCCCACGGTCGCCCGACTTATCGATCCCCGACCTCGGACTCGAGGGGCGACGGCCGTCGTCGCGTCCGGTCCAAGGACTCCCCGAGATCGCTGGGGTGCGCAGGAATGGTATCGGCTCTACGCCCCCCCCCGCCTCCGGAAAGCTGATAGCCACGAAAGGGTGCGTGACGACTCTCTCTCTCTCTCTCTCTCTCTCTCTCTCTCTCTCACTTACACACTCACGGCATACGTCGTAGCCTGGATCGGCTTTCCCTATGCCCGACCGAAATTGGCTACCCGAGCTCCGCGAGGGCCGAGGGCTCTGGTGGATCCTAGGCAAACTCGATATCCCGGTGAACCTGTCGCCCCGTCCGCCCCGTCCGGCCCGTGCTGCGAGCCCTGCCCCAAGCTCTACCCCAAGCCGTAATCCGACGCCGGAGCCCGATTATGATAAACTAGCTGAATCGATAATGGAAAACGCACACGTGCGAGCGGAATGCACCAGCCGAATGTCCCTCGCGCACTCCGAGGATGTAAAAAAAAAAAGAAAAGAAGGAGTCTAGAGGGGCTTAGACAGCCATCCGGAGCTTCATCTTTTTCTTTCTTACTTTAATTATAATTAATTATAATATATATATATATATATATTCGTATAATTAGGCTCTTCCTCTAGGAAGGGTTCGGAGATATATCCCCTCGGCACCGATGCCCGTCACTGTACCCGAACCCCCAAGCGAACCTCGAAGCGGCAATGCCGACGAACATTTGGCAATTGTCCTCCTCCGTGAGCACGCGGCCCTTTGTTCTCCAAAGCTTTTGTCCATTAAAACAGCGCGACGATTATCGCGAAAGAGGCTCGCAATTAAAATTCATGTATCATTATTATAATATTAAACTAATGCGATAATTTTTCTTCTTCTTCTTCTTCTTCTTCTTCTTCTTCTTCTTCTTCTTCTTCTTCTTCTTCTTCTTCTTCTTCTTCTTCTTCTTCTTCTTCTTCTTACGATGATTACGTGTCGGTAATTTTTCATATAATTTTCCATCCGAGTTTCAGTCGATTTATTGTTATTGTTGCTATTGTTGTTGTTGTTCTTGTTGTTGTTGTATTGTTGTTGTTATTAGAGACCTCGACCTCGAGTCGCTTCGCCTTTACGTACTTGAGAACGTTCCCCTCGCTTTTATTATTATTATCATCGGCCGGTAATAATAATATTATTATTATTATTATTATTACCCGGGCGGCGCATTAAAATTACCGCCCCACCCCTTCACCCCGTCATTGATATTAAAAAGCGATAATATCTACAAAGTACGTAGTATTGTATCGTTAAAGGCGTAGTATTATACAAACACGTATAATTCTTAACCGCGTAAGAGTCAGTAAGTAGCTTATATGTACATATATATAATTTTCAGCCCATCCACTTTGCATTAACACTTCCGCCCATAGAGGATAGATGATATACACAGCGGCACATGCACGCACACGTCGGAAAATCGTTCTCCTATAAATTGCATAACTTTGCCATTAAAACTAGAGTGACGTCGTTATTTATTGGCCGACACTTTGATGATCATGAAATCGCTCATCGTTAGAGCGCGATAAATCTGGCGATTCACCGGTTATCCTTATCAATAATAAAGTAGAGGACGTAAGAAGAAAAAAAAAAAAAAAAAAAAAGAAAGAAAAAAAGTCAGTCTTCGTACGTGCCGTGCGAGTTGACGAAACCGGAGCGAAAGTATAAACGTTAAGATAAAGTATCGATTGAAATTTCAATTGCGAGGGAAATTTACAAAAACAATAGTGATACATTAGGTCGATGATCGAATTTGATGGTCTCGGTGTAATGGCGGCACGTGAAATGGCTTTTCACTTGTTATCTTTGGCCTCGTGTCCATACCCGTCCCCGTCCCCGTCCCCGTCCCCGTCCCCAATCCCCAATAACCCCCCGGCACGACCAAAGCGTCGTAAAAGTCCAGTGCCAAACGTACAAACGCTTTTACGTTCCAGTTTATGGATATCGGCGTTGTGTATGACGCGAGAGTGCACAAATATTATTGCCTACAAGCGCACACGTGCGCGAGCCGTGTCCCGATGAAGAGGAGGAGGGATCGGGATCGGGGTGATCGGGGTGATCGGGGTGATCGGGATCGGGGGTGAGAATAAAATACAGAGTAAAAATGAATCATAAAGCATTTTGGGGAAATTGGTTGAATTTATCGGCCGGTACTCGGTGCTTTTTACAACGAGGCGAATGCGAGTCTCATAAATCACCGCGTGTCCGTGTCGTAGTCGTAATTAAGGTGAACGGGCGCTAATACGATTACTTAGCGTTCGTTTCAATAGAATCGCGAGAGGATGGGCGTCGGGACCGACGGCAGAGATTGGAGGTAAGAAAGAACAGAACGAGAGGGGGGATGGCCGTGAGCCAGCCAGGTCAGTAATAATTACGAACGGATCGTATATAGCTTGCGACGGGCACGTAGATTAGGGACGGCGGTGGGGAGGGGGGGGGAGGTGGCGATGCTTTGGTACGACGAGTAATTGGCCCGGTAACGAGCCCATTAAACGAGCCGGTTAAACGTTATAAAACCGATTTGGAAATTTGAATAACGCGCCGCGGTTTTCGTTCCCTGACCACCTAGTTCCCAATCAGTCGAACCTCTCTCATTACCCGTCAGGCCTCGCCTGTCATCCGCCCCGACCCCCCCTCCCCCCACTTGCCCGAGGGACAAATCTAATCGTGATCGATGCCGGTCTCGAGTAACAAGGAGACTAGGACCCCGGAGCGACGAGGACACGCTTCCGCGAGGAAGACGTCCGTAAGGTCACTAGCGCCGGCTGGGATTAGAGGAGCTTGGCCGGGGTAGAGGTAGAGGGGCATAGGGGGATGGGGGGGGCTGGAATGTCCCCGAGGCTGATCGTTGCCGGCGGTATTCGTGAGCGGTAGCCGAGAGGTCTGCCTGCCGCCGCGAATCCGTAAGAGGCTCGCGGTAACGGGCCCCGGCCGGCCATACCCTTGCCTCCATGCCGCCAAGGCGAGTCATAAGCCGAGCGGCAGCATCCTCGATCGGAAGGAAAGCGCCTTTTTTTTTCCTTTTGCCCTCGGCTCTTAGAAACGTATCGATGGGCATGGAGCATTTATCCGTCCGTGGTCCGTGTAACAACGGCTACGCCTGCGAGTCCCGAAGAAAGGAAATTGGAAAGGAATCGGCAGCTGCTCGTCGTCTTTCCATTTTTACCGAAGGTCCTTTATCGTCTTACGAATCGATCGTCCCGATCCGACCCGATCGCATCGGCTCCATTTCCGACGGCTTCCGAACGGATTCGGCCCGGGCCCGACGAATCCGTACGACCACTGACCGAGAACAAAGAAAACTGCTCGGGGGATTCGCGCGACATTCCTATGGAAAGCGAACGAACGAGCCATTTCACGAATCGGGCTAGAGGGGGAAGGTAACCGAGCCGTATCCCTCTAATTGTATTATTATTACCATCGATCGAGCTCGATATAGATTTCCTGCATTGATATTCACGAGCCCCCCAGTGCATTGTTTACAAACCTCATGCAGACTTTCTACTCCTGTTCGAGATGACTTTCGAGGTCGCGGGCTTTGACGATCTCAAAGCCGCGAAATTTAATTTAATTTAATTTAATTTAATTTAATGCCCCGTTCTGTCCGTTCCTATCTTCTCCTACCTGTAATATCGCCTCTCTCTCTCTCTCTCTCTCTCTCTCTCCCGCCTCCCTCGGCCCTCCTCTCGCAAAACCATCCAGCCGAACGCGGCAGCCTAGGCCTGGGGCGCGAGGATTTTGTCGAGAGGACCGGGGCATTAATAAGACGTTGTTGCGGAGGCGGGTATCGGAGGGGGCAAATCGATTAAACGGAAACAATTAACCGGGGGGGGGGCTTACATTGTTTTTGGCGGGGCTATGAATTACATTCGTTGTGTGACGAAGGCTCTCTAACTATTCCCACTGGCGGTGGAGGCGGCCGCGCGTGTGATATGTTTTTCGAGTGGAAAATATCTGTTGGCGTTATTTGTAATTGTTATTCCGGACAGGGTAGATCGTTGTTATTCAAAGCGCAATTTACGATCGAGAAGTTACATTTACGACATGTGTTTATGCCATTGATACATACGGGACTCTTTGAATTTTCAAACTAAAATCACAAGTATAAATGATTGCCGGCCGACGTTGGCTTAGACATTGGCTTCGCTCGCGTTCCTACATTTAGCTCGGACAACCTCCCATCAACCCATTCCGTTTCAAGTCTTTAAATTGAATTCTCTGGAACGGGACGGGAGTTTCCCGACCGCTTAAGGATTAATAATGCGAATCAATTTGCACTTGGACGCCCATAGATCCAGATCGCCACTCAGAGGCTCAAACGCTTTCGTATTACCTTTCAAAGTTATATCGCCAGTCGATCTATCCACGAGCCGATCATGACATAGAGACAGACAGAGAGAGAGAGAGAGAGATCCCTTGCTAGTATTCACTCGGCGAATGGGACCGTCTAAGTACATCCAAGTACTGGCGTTACGTAAAAAAAAAAAAAAAAAAAAAAAATTAATTAAGATTACGACGTCGTCGATAGTATCGTTGCCTATAAACGCGGAAAACTTCACACGCTATGTGATACTTTGGCATTTAAGGAGATCGCGAGTGTGACGTTCCGAATGACTTTCGCAACTTTGTAAAAGTCATCGTCTCGATCTGAGGAAAAGAAAGGGAACGTGAAATGAAAGTAGAAGAGGAGGAGGAGGGAAAAAATGGAGAAAAAAGGAAGCCGAGAGATAAATTGAAAATCCAGGGCCACAAGGAATCGTGGGTAGAGTCGAGAGCTCGGACTTTAAAAGAAGTAACTTTGGCTTTCGCTCGTTCTCACTTTTCGAAATTCAATTTCCCGAATCATTTATCGCCAGGATCCGAGTTTTTCGAACGCCCCCACACACCCCCCCCTTACCCAATCCCTCCGCACCTACTACCGCCCTCCTCATCCCCACCACCCGCCGGACCTTATCGACATCCTTCCGCTCGGCGATCGCCTATAAATACCAAAGTATCGGGCTAAGGAAGCGGTCCCGTCACCACCCCACCGCCCCCACCTTCCTCCGCCCCGCCGCCCCGCCGCCAACTCCGCAGTCCCCACCAGCGGCCACTTCCGATAATTTCTCGACTTTCTCGATTTCGCTTGAGGATCCTCGATCCGAGCTTCCAAGGCTTTCGAAAGCCGCACGTGCTCGACATCGAAAGAGACTCGCAGAAGCTGAGGCCCGCCAGGCTGGTGAACTTAGCGGGCTGACCGGAAGCGAGGGCCGGGCCGGGCCGATCTAGGCCGCAGATTTTCGAGATCTCGCCGAGGCGATGATTAATAGGCCCCGCGGGGCCTCGGCTTAATGCACGGCCGCCAACTCGATAAACGTCCGGTCGGTGAGATTCTTATCGGGTCGACGTGCTTCATCTGCCCCGAGCTCGGTCCGACCCCGGCTGCCGTACACCCGGACACCGGTACGCGATAGTACGCGCTCCTCGTGCAACACGAGGGCGGAAATGTAACTTATTGGTTCCGGGTGCGCGAACGAGATGACGACGATGACGACGACGACGACGACGACGACGACCTGGATGAGAGAGTGCGACCGATTCGATCCCGACCTCCCTTCAGATCTTCCGCGAGGCTAGTAGTAGTCGCGGACTCTCCTCTCCCTCCCCAGTTTTCTCTTTGGAAAACTGATTATTACATACCAGTGCCTGATATTTAAGAGCTACGTTCCACCATCAGATTTCCTATCTGATTCCCATGATATTTCCCGCGCCTTTTCTTTTCTTTCGATTTTCTACGACGCACGCACGCACGCATGCACGCACGCACGCACGCACATACCGACCCCCCTGTTCGCCAACATTTAAATATTTAATCGTTTTGTTAATTGGCCTGTCTATTTCTCTATATTTTACAAATACATAGGAAACCTCCTGTTATTATCGTTTACAGGACAATCCCTGTAACCTACGGAAGTGATCTTTATTCTCTTTCGCTAAATCAGACGTTGGCCATTCTCTAGGCTAAAGCCAATACATCTAATTACATGCTCCCGATAGCGATTTTCATTCATTCATCTCTTGCTCGCTCCACGTCATCCGTCCTCTACGTGTGCTCTATGTGTGCTCTACGCGTGTAGAAATAAAGCATAATCCGAATCTGTGGATACTAGGAGTAGATGGTTCCTCCCACCATCCCCTCCCCAAGTATCGATCACAACTAGTTCCATTCGAACCCGTAGGTATTTCGGCTGACCGGACGTGGAATCTCGGCGTCCGTGGCGCTCCTCGACCTACGACAATGTGAAAATAACTACATTGCGAAAGCCGTCGTCGTTATCGGCAGCTGCGTTCTACGAGGCAGAGGGAGGAGGGAGGGGGGGTCGGTAGCCAAGAATCTCGTGTACCGGTTAGGCGGCAGAAGGTGCAAAGGGTCTTCCTTAGGTGGTACAACGAGTTATTCCTCGTCTCTGAGAGCCGATCCGCCAAGGAGACGCGCAACGTGTAATTAAATATAATAAAGCGGCGCGCACGTGCTTTCGAGTTCCAAAAAAAAAAAATTAAAATTACATTGTTTACGTAAAGCGTTAATAACGTTCTCCTCGTATCGTCATAATCGTATAAATTCATATCAAAAGTCAAAAGTCCCCGGTACGATAAGATCTACCCCCTCCTCCCCCCGCCGCGTCGTTCCTTTGCTCTTCGTTGCGATCGATGAGCTCCCTCGCGTAATCTCTCCTTTCTCTCTCTCTCTATCTCTCTCTCTATCTCTATCTCTCTCGGAAATTTCACGAGCCCGACCTTGGCGAACGAAATATTTCCTCCAGCCCCGCCGCTTAATAACAATCGTTAACGAGATAACGATTTCTGATAAGCGCAGCCTTTGCCCCCCCCCTCTCTCTCGCTCTCTCTCTCGGTGAAAAGCTCCGGAAAGAGAAATTCAACGGCGGCCGCGTAGCTTCGGAAAACTTCGGTCGGCTCTCCCATTCCTGTAAAAGCTCTTCCGAGAACGTAAATTCCTATAATAATATTTTCAAAAAGATTTAACGCGCCGAGCAATTGCGGCTCTTGTACGGATATATACGGATTTTCATCCTTTCCATTAGCTATACGTACGTCGTACATATACAACACACGCATGCTACCTGTATACATAGGATACGAAGCTATGAAATTATTCAGTACACACGGCGTTGCGCCTATTCAAACTATTAACAGCTATGTCAATAGAAATTAAAAGCTGTTGTTTCGTTTCTTTTCTTCTTCTTCTTCTACTTCTTCTACTTCTACTTCTACTTCTACTTCTACTTCTACTTCTACTTCTACTTCTACTTCTACTTCTACTTCTACTTCTTCTTTGTCTTGGAATAAAATTGGATCGCAAGTTGGAAGCCGCTGGGATCAGATTTTATTCGGAATCCAGTTAAATATAGGTTTACTACGGGCACATCTATTTATTATGTGAAGTACTCAGATTGTATTGGAATAACAATGACGGGTACATGTACATGACTACTTGCCTTCTCCTCTCGACGAACGAAGAGCCTCGAGTTATATTTATAAATCTTTTCAATTTATTATATAATAATAATAATAATAACAATAACAATAACAACAACAATAACAACAACAATAACAACAATAACAACAATAATAATAATACTAATAATAACAATAATAATAATAATAATAATAATAGGAGATTAGCCACAATCGAACCGACATCAATGTGGTCATCGATTAATACAGTACCGTGAATAATTCCATAAATTATTGTATTAGTCGTCTTATTAAGTGGATGTCGAAAGGAAGAGAAAGGATAAATGATTTCGGCGTGCTGGATCCCTCGAGAATAATGATCCATTAAAATATCAACGATAGCGAGTTAAGGTTTACCTATTTACCTACGGAGCTTCTGCATTATGAATCCGTATTTAAATAACTCGTCGCTGAAAATGACATTGAGCTTAAAGGCTCTACTATGTTCGTCGCATCGACTCGTTCGTTCGTTCCTTCGTTCCTTCCTTCGTTCGTTCCTTCGTTCGTTCCTTCGTTCGTACGAGCGACCGAACGGAACAGAAGAAAAATCCATCATGTGACTTTAACAATTTCGAGCGCGTATAATCTCTTTGTTTGCGTTAGTAGACGTATATTCAGCGCGCATGGACGCTTTCCAGATCGTAAACACGTGAGACCGACTACTCGCGAGAACACTACTTCCGCAACCTCCTCCTCCTCCTCCTCCTCCTCCTCCTAGTCCTCCTCGCCCGTCTAACTCCATCACCACCACTACCACAAGTACGCACCGGGCAGAGTAGACGGAGCTCATACCCGGCTTTCCAACACAACCTTACTCACTTTCTCGGGCTCTCTCTCTCTCTCTCTCTCTCTCTCTCTCTCTCTCTCTCTCTCTCTCTCTCTCTCTTTGTCTCTGCCTGCACCGGAGCCCGAGCCCGAGCCCGAGCTCCTACACGTACGTTCTCCACGATGATTTTCTCTCCCTCTCCCCCCTCCCCCACCCCCTCTTTCGCTCGTTCGTTCCGCTCCCCTTTCGTCGTATATAAGGGCTGCGAAGCCACCCGTCGACAGCGGCGGCCAGGGTGGGAGGTGTTTCATTTCCTCACCGACTTCCGGCAAACGCGACGCTTCCGCCAAATCGGGGCCGACGTTGCTGCCGGCGCCGACTCACCCCCGTTTCCATCTCTCTCGCTCTTAGTTCCGGTTTAAGGGCTCCTTCCGTTTTCCCTCCGACATTCTCCTTTGGCTTCCGTTCGTAGGCACTTCCTCTCTCACAGCGACTGCCTCCGGCGTCGCCGTCGCCGTGTCCGCCCACCTCCCACCTCATACCCCCGCCTCCCGCCTTCTACAGCCCACCTCCCGCCTCTCGCCTCCCACCTCCCACCTCCCACCACCTACCACCTACCACCTACCTTCTACCGCCGCCCCGTCGCCCCGTCGCCTCGCCGCCTCACCGCCCCACCACAGCGCGGCAAGACTTTTGCCCCCTTTTGTGTCTGCGGAGCTCCGGGTTTATTTATGCGCAGCCATCAAAGCTGGAGTCGCGCAGCTCGCGCTGCTAAAAGCCGCGCGGCCAACTTTTATTGCGCTCCCCCGCCCCTCCCCCGCCGCCTTGCGCATTTTCTCGCCATTACGTTGTCGCCGGGAGGAAGAGGCACCGCCGATACACAGACGCGGCCTACGCTGAACCTAAAACGCTCGTTAAAAATACCGCTGCCCCGGGCAGGTGGGGCGCGCGCATTGGCGTTCGGGTGGATGGATGGGCGGGGGCGTCAGGGACGTTATAGGGGTGGTAGGATGGTGGGATGGTGGGATGGTGGGTTGGCGGGTAGGAGGGGTAGGGGGGGCTGTGAGGCCGTAGTGGCGCGTACGGCCTTGATAACGGCGGAGCCTTCGGTGCGGAAAATAATGCGAGCGGAGCCACTACTGGCTTCATTGTAAATTGAATGGGATCGGGGTGCTGCAGGGATACGGCGGCCAGGAGGAAGGGGCTGAGCGAGGCTGCTGGACGAGGGAAACTGAGCCGTAATCGCGCATTGCTAAATGTCTTTAATTCACTCCCGCGAATTAACAGCAACGAGCTGAGCGTGTCTGAGCCTCCTCCGCCTCGACAATAGCCCCGTTTTCCTCCTCCTCCTCCTCATCCTTCTTCTCCTCCACGATTCCTCCTCTACTTTTCTTATGTCATTGTTATTGTTATTATTCATTAGTCGAGGAGCCGCCGAATACTTGAGCTCGTGTATTGGCTCGTGTATGTGTGGTACAGTCCCATCGCCTCGACCTCCTCCTCCTCCACTTCCTCCTCCTCCCCCTACCTATCGCCAGCTGCGCTCGACGTCTTTATCAATGTAAATTTATTTTCACATGTAAATGAAAATCATTTCATAATCCACGAGCCGCTGTCTGTCGTTATCTAAGGCCCCTCGAATATAGTATCCGTTATTTTGTCACCGCGTTAGCCTCGGCTGTAATCTTGTACAACTAAATGGACTAGTCGACGAAGGTACATTAATCGTACATTAAGCGTTATTGTTCTTACCAACAATTGCTTTCTTGCCGCTCCCCCCCCCCACCTAACTCTCACTCTCACTCCCCCCCGTCTTCTTCTCATTGATCACGGTCGTTGAGTTGCTAACGAAGGGGCAGGGACTCCTCGGAGGCGTCTCAAAGGTTCTCGTTAAAAGCGAGCCTAAGTAGGGGGGGGGTTGAAGGGGTACGCGGGGCAGATGTTACGAGGAAAGCTCCGGTCGATTAACGGATCAAGGATATATCGACGTTTTCGCTCCAGCTGGTGAAAAGTCCGCATCTGGGTCACCGATACCGCGGACGTGGAAACCGCCCGCCCCCTCCCGCCAATTGCGGGATCCATTCCGGGGCTTTGGCGTACTCTTTAGGTGCCTCGTCTCCGGGTCGTGTGAGAATAACGAAAGCTCGGAGCTTAGCTGGGCCATTGTGAGCAGGGATCGAAGAGGGACACGCGTCTCGGAGCAAACGGGGTGGAAAGGAGCGACGGCCGAACGAGCCCGTGGCCGGCCGCGACAATAAACGTCAAAGCTTCGGGGTTCCCGTATAATCCGGGCTATCGATTACGCTCCATCATCGTAACAATACATCGACCGTCGTTAGCTAGCTAGCTAGCGGGGCTCCTCGTTAGATACGACGAATACGGGGCTGTGTGTATAGGGGAGGGGTGGGGGTTGGGGAGAGGCGTTACGCAACCGTGCTTCACGTAGTTGGCTTGGGAAACGCGAGGACGAACTCGAGGATGGGTTATCTGGGGGAGGGAGGGAGGGAGGGAGGGAGAGGTAGACAGCCACTCCTACGAAGTCCTCGCTGGAGCTCCCGACGGACGGGAAAGAGCTCCACCGGAGCGCGGGGTTGCGCAAGCGATCGACCTGCACGCTCCTCGCGAGGGCATGACGGTGACGAGCCAGTCGCCTAGTCGCCATGCCGGCGTACGGGGGAAATTACGATGCGCCCGTTTAACAAGCCCCATCGCGTGATGCCCTCGCGCCTTCTTCCCCTACCCCGTCCCCGACCGCGACCCCGGTCTACGTTCACGCTCCTCCAGCAGTCAATTTACCGTTCTCACTGCGCGGCTACACCACCGCCGACTCTTACGACTCTTACGTCTCTTACGTCGGGCCTACGATTTTCTGCGCGTCCCTCCCTCCCTCCCTCCCGCCCTGCCAGCCCAGCCAGCTACGGACCTCCCCCCCCACCGCCCATCTGCGGGCCCCGAGCTCACGGATATCGGCGATGAGAGCAGAGAGGAGCCGGGCGCTGCTCGCTACCGCGCACGCTTCCCGAGCGCAGATAAGACTCCATCCTCCAGAAGAGCACACACGCGGTGGCAACGATAATAAAAAGCCCCGATTCCTCAAGGCTGACACTTTCCCAAATATTAGCACAGATGATAAACCGGCGCTCGGTCATGAATTATTACCCGAACAGCCCGTGTACATGCATCGTTCATTCGATATCGCCGGAGATTCGCGGAGCGCGTCACTCGATGACGATAAAGAGCCGGGGAGGAGGCGCGCGAATATACCGGCTTTCGGTAATCGGGTCGGGTCGTGCCTACCCCCCCCTCCCGTCACCCCCCGTCACCCGCTCCTGCGTCGAAGGTGGGATTTGGGACGGGGGGGCGGGGGAGAGCGGTGATGATGGCGGTGGCGGTGGTGGCGGCGGTGGCGGTGGAGGCGTAGAGGTCGAGGAGGTCGAGGGGAGGGTGAAATAAAAAGAGCGCCTAAAAGGGTACGTGAACGTGAGGAGGAGAGGTTACGTGCCGAGCCGAGTACGTATCAAAGTGGCACTTGTCCCTGCACCCTGCACCCTGCACCCTGCACCCTTACCCCTGCCCCCTTAACCCGCCGCGGTCACCATCGCCACCGCCACCGCCACCACCGTTACTACTGCTGCTGGGCAGACGGGAAGGTTGGCTTGGCAAGAGGGCGAATTGTTTCGGATTCGGAGTCGACGGCGCACTGGACGCGCCTCAACCTCGGCCATTTTCAACATGTACGCGTACCTTGTATTCCCTTTAATTAATAAAAAAAAAAAAAAGTAGAGCTCCGTTCGGGCGCTACATGGTCGCATGTAGATAAGGGAAACCCTTACGCTTTCGGCCTTTGCCGTTTAAAATTCATCGGCATATGGCGGCTCGTAATTTTATAGGACTCGTTGTCGTCACGAGGCTTATCAAAGGAATAAGAGAAACCTTATTCTCGTCGCCGAGCTCCATTGTCCTCGCCAACGTCCACGAGCTTCCTTGGCGATTCGTCTCCCGCGGATAAAATAATGACCGTGGAAACGAGCGCGGGGTGAGACGGGGTGAGGTGGGCGAGGCGAGAGGCGAGGCGGAAGGAGTTGGCCGTCCGGGTGCGGCTCTTTTAATTTAATTGGAGTTGGGAAACGCGTGGGTGGGTGTAGGGCGAGTTGGGGTGGCAAAGTGGGAAGTGGAGGTAAAGGAGGGAGGAGGTAGCATTAAGGGAGAAGGTCAAATAAAGTGAAGCAGAAGGTAAAGAGGTCAGCGGTTAATCGGGCAGTATAAAATCAGGATCGGTGGTAATTTGTCGTCGTCGTGAGCAGGAGGGGTGGGGGGTGTGTGAGGGGGTGAGGGTTGTAGCGCCGAATGGCGATTATATATAAAAGCATTAGGCTTCGGGAGCGATTAATCACCAGTCGACCTCCCTCCCAACCCACTAACCCCTCGCGGCTCCTGAAATAGCGTAATGCTTTACGGTCGTTAAAGCCGAGCGCGCGGTTAGCCGACGCATCCCTCGTCGTCCAGGTCCTGCTCGGCTCGTAGCGCGTGCGCGCGCTCGCGCGACAAAAATTACCCGCATTAATAGTAACGAGTGGCTAACGTATCCCCCACCCGCCCTCCCCCATGCCCGAAGGCCTTAGGAGGGGTGCCGGTGAGGTCGGGGACCGTGCGAGCCCTTGGGCCTAGGACGATTTAGCGAAAGCGATGCCCCCCACCCCACCCCCACCCCCACCCCCCGTCATCGTACCCTGCTCCTCCTTGTCAGGCCGATCGCGGGGACGGGCTAGGTGGCCGGGAGGCTGTAGGAGGGAAGGGGCGCGTAGGATGTATAGCCGAGCAGGAAAGGAGATCGGCTCGTAAACAATGTCGGGGGCTCACCCCGACACAAAGGGCAAGCGTTGCCGCTGCGCAAGGGGTGCGCTCGGGGTGCGCTCGGGGGTGGCCAGCGCCCGAGGGTCCCTCGTCACCGAGGTTGTTCGGGGCCGATCGAGGGGGCCGCGCTCAAGGTGACGGCTCGGTTCGTGCTGCAGTGACGATCCCGGGGCGTAGGGGTGGAACGCAGGGGAGGCAGGGGGCGCAACGACGGGGCTTTAATACGCATTGGGCCGCTAATCCCAGTGCGCTCCTCGTATTTCTCACAGGACTTGTCGACGGTGGCGCTCCGATCCTCGCCTCGGGTCGCGTGTCTCTTCCACACGCGCGCGCGCGCGCGCGCGAGGGCGATCCGGGGCGATCGGGGCGGGCCGACGAGGGGCGGTAGAGAGAGAGAGAGAGAGAGAGAGAGGGAGGGGGCACGTGATGTCGTTAGACGGGGTTGCGCTCCCGGCGCCCTGAAAGGAAGCTGGAAAAAGCGGGGCGCAGACCGACCGGAATAGAAAGAGAGAGAAAGAGAGAGAGAGAGCCGCGCGTGGCTTAAATTGCATTCTGGCCCCCGGACGGTGCACCGGCTGGAAGGAAGGAGGGTGGCGGATGTGTAGCCCGACAAAGGCCCGCGCTAACCAGGGCATTAGCAGCGGAACCCCGTTTCCGACAAACAAGTTCGCGCTCCCCCTCCGCCTCGACCGGCTCACCCCCCGGCCTTTATCTGGACCAGCCCCCGCGTCCTCGTCGTCGTCGTCGTCATCGTCGTCGTCGTCGTTTGATATTGATTACGTGGGGCGGTGGCGGTGGCAGCGGTGGCAGCGGTAGTGACGGCACTGGTAGTGTACACGAGCGCGTCACCGGGGCGAAAAGAGAGCGAGTGAGAGAGAGAGAGAGCGAGAGAGAGAGAGCCTGCTCCCTGATTTTATACCCCGATTGGCAGCCTTCGCAGCTCGTTGGCCGCTTTGAAGTTGTCCAGGACAGAACCCTGTCCGAGCTTTTTTGCGCGATGAGCTAAACCGAGCCCTGCCGAGTATCTTTCTCCCTCTCTCTCTCTCTCTCTCTCTCTCTCTCTCTCTTTACAAAGCGGCGGCGGTGGCCGCTGCTACTGCTACTGCTGCGTCCAGAATGTCGGACTGAAAATCCGCTTTGTTTGCTTTCGGCGACTTTGCCTCGGTGCGCTATGCCCGAGAGACGAGGCCGTAACATCGGACTTAACCCGACTGCCCTTCCACCCTATCCGCTATCGCCACTATCCCCCTCCCCCACCCCCTTCCCCCCAATAACCCCCAGCCAGATGGAAAATTTATCGACGATTATTTTTAGATGGATTTTCGATGCCCCGCGCTCTTAGCCGCTCCTAGGCCAACCTGCCGGCTTCTCCAACTTTTATTTTCATTTCTCTCTCTCTCTCACTCTTTTTTCTTTTTTTTTTTTTTTTTTTTTTTCCTCCGCTTCCTGCCGATGGCCGAGCCGCCTCCGGCATGGCAAATATCTCCCCGTCGCTTACCACGTGGCCTTACTTATGCTTTCATCGGGACCGTTACGCACGGCCGTCCCGACTCGCCTCTCGCTCTCGCTCCCTCCCCCCTCTCACTCTCTCTCTCTCTCTCTCTCTCTCTCTCTCTCTCTCTCTCTCTCTTTACCCAAAAATCCCCAATAACTTCCCATGGTCAATAGTCTTTTCCCTTAATGCCGGCATTTTTATTATCAAATCACAACTCCTGCCCTCGCTATCGTCCTCCTCCTCCTCCCGCCGCCCGACTCTTGCTAATAAAATATAAATCATCCCTGGCTCCCGGTGATCTTAAAGCCCCATTCGTTTTGCTTTACTCAAAAAACAACGATTTCATTATCGCCGAGCTAATCTGCCCGAAGCGATCGCACTCCTTCACCTCCACCTCCTTCTCCTCCTCCACCTCCTTCTCCACCTCCTGCTCCTCCTCTTCCTCCTCCTATCCACGAATACTCAACCGAGATCAAGTTTTATACACACGACCGTATTTCAAGACTTATATACTTATAAATCGTGTAACTGTATCGTCAAACAGATTTTATACTTTATACTCTCCTTTCGTTTATTTTTCCTCCTCCCCCTCCCGCTCCTCCTCCTCCTCCTCCTCCTCTTCTTCTTCTTCTTCTTCTTCTTCTTCTTCGTCTTCATCTTCTTCTTTTCCTTCCATCGTCATCGTCTTCTTGTTCCCTATCGAACTGGACTAGGAATTTATTTCCATCGAGCCGGGCTGACTTTCATTAAATTATGTAGATAATACATTAAGATAAAAAAAAAAAAACATGAAAAAAAAGAAAGAATCTAAAATGAAACGATAATTGTCACTATTAAGGTGAATTAAGGTCTCCGCTGTCATGAAAACGACTTCTTTATATTAATTATCCCCAGTAGCATATACATGATATTCGCTTGAAAAATTCAGTCTTGCGTTTCGCTTGTTATTTAGATAAACTGAATCACCGGCGTATCTTAAATGTCGTTGAAAAATACTTTCTCTCTCTCTCTCTCTCTCTCTCTCTCTCTCTATCTTGTTCGCGTAAGCAATTTGCATAAGGTCGTTGTGACCGTCATTATACATCGCTTACGAGGCTGCATGTCTCTAACCCGTTCTCCCGCCGACACACAAATCGACCCTGATATACAAAGTTCCTCCTCTCGTTCTTCAATTGCTTCGAGTCGATGATTAATTGCCCCTCGCAGTGGTCTATCGATGTAAATAATCAATTGCATTTAATCGCGGGGACTAATAACGGCTCGGTGATTAGCCGTAGCGATAATATTGGTAATAGACGTAGAATTCCAGTTAAATGGGAAAGAGAAGAGAAGAGAAGTGAATGAGAATGAGAAAGAGAAGGAAAAGGTTATTGGCGCTGGCTTTCGTTCGCCTAACGTAATTATGAGGTTTACACGATGGGCTCGTTAGTTACGAATCGACAAAGTGCCATAATTAGCCGAAGAAATAATTATAATTACGCGGGGAGTTGGCTTTTCGGGCCGGGATCCTCTTAAAGGCGCACAAAGTAGCCAATGAGCTTTAAATTTAATG
The DNA here is from genome assembly GCA_018883505.1 of Ceratosolen fusciceps. Lineage (NCBI taxonomy): Eukaryota > Metazoa > Arthropoda > Insecta > Hymenoptera > Agaonidae > Ceratosolen > Ceratosolen fusciceps. The sequence goes on along the minus strand of RCIC01000006.1, from coordinate 10,748,095 downwards.
AGATCGTCGCCCGTTTATCTTGTATCGTGCGACCGGAATGAATATTAGGAATCGGAATAGCGCGTAGTAGGACATAAGTACCCGGGAAGTTTATACCATGAAGCCTCTAACGAAAGCCTGACAGAGTTTTCCCATTAGCGATTAATTATTCATGGTGGCTCGCTGGTGATTTCCATACGACGAGTACGGACGGCCACGAGAATTTGCGACCGGGTGATTTGTCCGATAGCGGTGATCGAGTGTATGCATTCCGGTGCCAAGAGGAAGGGGGGGAGGGGGGTCGGGAGGACGCGAGAGAGGGAGAGAAATCTCGAAAGACTGGATGGAACGGCGTTATGAGGTCCGGTAAAGTAAACAATGATAATGGTAATGGGCCGACACGTACGTACAGTGTTGCGTGTGATTAAAGTGCAGATGTCGGGAGTCGGAGCGAGCGAGGAACGAGCGATTAAATATTAAAGTAGACGTTCTAAAGGAGATAATTGATGAAAAGTCGCATTGATGCTCGGACAACAATGCACCGGAGAATAATGCGGGTAGAATAATACGTGCCCTGGTGGTGCTGATGACGGCCATGGTGGTAGTTGTGCTGGTTACCACTCTTCCCGATCATATTGGTAAAACAGAATCGATGACGGACTCCCCCACCCCTCTCTCTCTCTCTCTCTCTCTCTCTCTCTCTCTATCTATCTATCTCTCCTTGTTCCTCGTGCGTAACGGCAGAGAGCCGAGTTCAGTACCCGTGAGGAGGTATCCCGTCCCTCGACCTGCCCATTAATCATTTTTTAAAGAGCGGCACTTGGCCGAGGTCGTATGCATAAATTAGAGGGCCGTTATTAGGAGTCGGAAGGGTTCAGCCGCTGCAGCCATAGTAGTCGTCGTAGTCGTCGTCGTCGTCGTCGTCGCATTTCTCGTCACCGCACTCGTCATCGCGGTCATCGTCGTCATCCTCATCCTCGAGGCTAATTCAGTGTTGAAAGCCAACAACAACAGCCTTGGCTCGCTCATCTCCCCCTCCCCCCCTCCAATAAACCCCTCGCCGAGCGCCTCGTCCACTGTCACCCCAATCAGCAAGGCGCGAAATTCCCGTCGGCTCGGCACTGAAATCCGGCTCCTCGGAGGAGGATCGTCGCCCACTCGGGCGACCGGGTCCGCCTTGGAATCGAGCCAAGCAAAAAGACATATTTACAAACACGTGTTGCAATTGGAGGCTGGTAGGCGCGCGTGCCCCAGTGTCGTTGACCCGCTCCTCTTGCTCTCTTATATCAGCGAACGCGTGAACGCGGAGGCAAGAAGACGGAAGAAATACGAGACTTTGTCGTCGTCGTCGTCGTCATCGTCGTCGTCTACGTTGCCTGGTGATGGCGATGGTTAGTGGTCGTAGTAGTAGTAATAGTAGTAGTAATAGTAGTAATAGTAGTAGTAGTAGTAGTGGTGGTGGTGGTAGCAGTAGTAGTAGTAACAGCAGTAGTAGCCGGCGACGGCGGCGGCGACGCCGGCGAAGGAGCAATGGCGTCGGGGAGGAGGGGGCGACGGGCGAACGAAGGGGGTCACCGGCTAATCTAGAGCCCGAGCGCTCGGCCGTCCCCTGCTAATCGCCCTGATGAGGCTTGATGGGCCACTGCGCGGCAATTGTCTCGAATCGCACGGGCTATACGCCGGGGCATTCCACTGATTTACGAGGATGTTCCGAGGAGGAGGAGGAGGTCCGCGATGACGGGCGAGGGCGTCAATGGCAGCTGCGTCGCCCGGGAGCTCTAACCTTCGCGCTCGTTCGCTCGTTCGCCACCCCCCCCCGCTCACGCACCGACCTCGCGGCCGTAAATCAGCGGGCACATCTTCCGGTCTTATCGGGTTTCGACCTGCGCGCGGGCGCACGCCTTGCCTTGCCCCGACCTCCCGGAGCTCCATGCGCAGATGGCCTCGAGGAGGCAATGCGCGCCCATATGGAGATGATGACTGCTACCACGCCGCCGCCGCCGCCGCCGTCGCCACCGCCACCCCTCCCGCCCATTGACGATCGGGAGGGTGTCAAGTGACGACGAGAGCGGCTCCGATCGGCGTAGCGTGTTTTTACCGATTCTCCGGGGACGCGGAAGCTCGAAATAGCGGGGCGCGTCCTCGATTGGCAGGGGACAACGCTCCGGTGACTCGTCGTCTACGTTGCGGAGACGAGGGGACACTCCTCGAGGCGAGAGGTCCCCCCCGCTCCGCGTCTATGCTGCAGGTTGGCCCGTGGTTTTAGCCACAGGGGGAGCCCGACACTTGTCCCTTTTCCTCCCTTCTCCCTAAACCACCCCCCCCCCCCGTCACAGTAGCTCGCACCACCGCCGTTTCACCACCCTAAGCATCTCGGGCCGCCTGCACCCCGGCCCCTCCCCATACGTCGCAGCATGCATTACAAGAGCTGAAAAATCGATTAGAATGCGCTGGCGAAAAAAGAAAAAAAAAAAATAATAATAATAATAATAACAGCAATAAAGGCGTGCGCGCCCTTCTATCTCAGTTTTTACACGCCTGTTACACGGATACGCAAGGCCGAGCCCTTCCGTGTCCAATCTTAGCCGATCAGGGCTTTTTGATATTGTCTCTGGGGCTGCGACGTTGCCTATTTTGCCGCTCGAGCCCGAATTTGCCAATGAGCTCGTGATTGCATCACCTCCTCACTGACTCCCCGACTCCTCGGCTCTTCTTTTGCTCTTCAACTTCAACTTCGATGTATTTATTATTCGTAATGAAAACTTGGCGTCACACTGGCAGCCTTCCTCCGTGCCCCCCTCCGCCCGAGTCTTTTTAATCGAATCTCTCTCTCTCTCTCTCTCTCTCTCTCTCTCTCTCTCTCTCTCTCTCTCTCTCTCTTCCTCGCAGGCACTTTTCACGCTAATTACCCTCGTTAAATTTAACTGTCCTCTTCGTGTGTGTGTGTGTGTCCCCTCGCTCCCTCCTCCTACTCCAGCTACTCGGAGCTTCCCTCGATCTTTTTGCCCGCTTTCTTTCTTTCTTAATCGCTGGCAAATCCAAGATCTCTTTCTTTCTTTATTTCTGTCTTTCTTTCTTTCGTCTTTTGACTCCATACCTCCGCGTGATCCATATTGTCATTTAAAACCTTAATCGGCCCCCTCGCTGCCCCTTATTTATCACGGCCTCATGAATTAGGCATTTCGTTTGAAAGGACCCGAGCGAGCAGCTACACGTCCCGCTATATGTAAATTTCTTACATTTATGGAGCACATTACGTTATTATTAAGTGTTTACATTGGCTCTTAACGCAAAAATAAATCCCGTATGCCTTAAAAATTTATCGCGTTGCCGATCCTCCATCCGATCCTCCATCCGATCCTCCATCCAAATCCTCCATCCAAATCCTCCGTCAAATTCTCCGTCCAATTCTCCGTCCGATTCTCCGTCCGATTCTCCGTCCGATTCTCAGAGCCGATCCCACCTAAATTACATAAAATGCTTAATATCGCCAGAATTTATAAGGGTAATTCCAAATTGATTTTTGATACACGAATCGTATCCGCCTCCTTAAGCTTGGGCCACATAAAGGAAGGCAAAAGCGCGGCCTGCCGACTTCATCCACTTTAAAGTAACGCAGGATCCGCAGGATTCGATAAATTTATACTCCATTCCAGTCATAGTCGGAAAAAAAAAAAAAAACGTGAAAAATCATAACTTCTTACGCCCATAGCCATTGCCCGTCGATATCTTTCGTCCCTCCATGGGAAAAAGTTTAAATAAATGCGCATGGGGCGGCGGGTTAGCCAATAGGAGCAGTTAGTTAGTTATTCCTCCGTATGGGTGTACCTAGGCATACAATATACGATTTTATTATAGATCCTCGCCGCTGGTGAGATACGACTACGGTGGCGGATCCCTGTAAATGGCTTCCGACACATTTACGAATTATAGCGACGGCCAAGGAGGAGTTTTTGTGAACTTAATGAATAGTCGAGTCGCGCGCGACAATATCTCGAGCACAAGGCGACGGAATATTAAGTGCAGCTACCGAGAAATTATGTGACCATATTTTGGAATCCCGAAAATTTAAGATCTATTGATAGACCGACAACAATCGCCGTCGAGGAAAATACTCTCGGTGCAATAATGCGTTTTCCTTTCATGTCCCGGCAGTCGTAATACGAGCCCGAGCAGCAGCGACATTCGTTTTTCAAAGACGTTCTCATGTGTAAAAGAGAGAACAAAATACTTTCCCGGGTGGTCCTCTTTCAAGCCAGAGTTCCTCCTCCTCCACCTCCTCCACCTCTTCCTCCTCCTCCTCCTCCTCCTCCTCCTCATCCTCATCCTCATCCTCGTCGTCCTCCTACTCCCGTTGGCCCTCTTATTTTTCGTCGACCAGAGATTTGCACAATACTTTTTCTCCTTCCCTGCCCCTTCCACCCCGGCCACTTCCTCCTTCGCCCCGAGTCTCGCCTCGGGCTCCGCCATCCCCTCCGTCCCGCCGGCCCCTACGCCCCTACGCCCCGCCGCAGCGTCACCTCCACGGGCCGGGTAAAAAACAGCCGGAGTCCGAGTCGCCGGGGACCTCTAAGTACGCACGCATCGCTAAATTCGGGCCTTAAGACCGAGGCTAATCTGCCCCGAGCTCGAAGGATTACGGATGAAGGTAGGGCGAGGGTAGGGCGAGGGTAGGGAGAGGGTAGGGAGAGGGTAGGGAGAGGGTAGGGAGAGGGTAGGAGGCGGCCGGCGGTGTGCGGGACTTTTCACCGAAGCGGCCGACCCTCTTTCTTCCCTGCTTTGATCTAGTTTCGGAAGAATACACGAACAAGAAGAAGAAGACAAAAGCAGTCGGGGGTTGAGGGGGGGAGGTTGAATGAAAAAAGAGGATAGTCATGGGGGCCGAGCTCGAGAATGTGGAAAAGCCGCAGCCGCGGTGAGCAATAAACGAAAGCCTGTCTTTACACGTGCATACGTACGCGCGTGCATACGTGCCTACACGTGCGTGCGTGCGTGCGTGCGTGCATATACATATATATATATATATATATATGTCGAGGGAGGCGCTCGAGATGAACATGTCAAGGGAGGCAGTAATTAAGAAAGATCATCGGGAGCTGGTTAATGACGGGCGGCGACTGCTCCCCAGCAGATCTCGGAGGATCCACGGATCGAATGTCGTAGGAAGGACGGCGGGGGAGGCGCGCGTACGGGGAATAATGAATTATCGGCTCGACTCGATTTACGAAGCCGGGAGAGTTCCCGCTTCCACGTAATTCCGACGTAACTGCGACGCGGCCGTAAGACGTGGCTCGGAAATTTGTTATTGGAGCGCCGATACCGAGAAAACGTCGGGATACGGAGTGACGGGAGGTGGTGGGGGGGCGGTCCGGGTCGAGTCCTCCTCGGAACCTGCGGGACTAATCATTTCGAGAGATCGATTTTTAACGCAGGTCCCAAGGCAGGTACCATTATCCCGGCCTCGGTCCGCGGCAGGTTATAATGCTCCTCGAGGTAAGAGGTAAGAGGAGACCGAGAGCCCCGGAGGACGATCCCCGGAGCGGAACTGCGCCCGCTTTTCAACCGCGGCTGACGTGCACGCCGTCGTCCCTCCTCCTCCATCTCCCATCTCCTCCACCTCGCTCTTCAACGCTCCTCGTCGTCGTCGTCCTTTTCCTTTTTCTCATCTCCCTTTTCTGGCCTTTCTTTCTTTTTTGTTTTCTCTCTCTCTCTCTCTCTCTCTCTCTCTCTCTCGTCCACCTCGCTCTCTCCCCAGGGAGCGGAGGAGGAGCCATTACCGTGGAAGGTGCATCATTTGTCACCGGCTCGTCGTTAGCGCTCGGCCAGACTTTTGACCAACGGCCGCGACCCATAGCCCAGCTTCTCTTGCCTGCCTTCTTCTCTTCCTCCCTTCCTCCCTTCCTCGCTGTTCAGATCCTTCCTTTCTTTCTGCGTCGTACTCTCGACTCGGGCCGCCGTCGGTGAAGTGTAGCGGGACAGAGAGGGACGGGGGTAGGTGGGTGGATGGGTGGGACGGAGAGCCGAACGACTCGGAGCGAGCGGCAGAGAGAGAGAGAGAGAGAGAGAGAGAGAGAGAGAGAGAGAGAAAGGCACAAATGATGTGAGCCGACGATTAGGAGCCGAGAGAGTCATACGGAAGAGCGAGCGAGAGGGGGGAGGGGGGAGCAGCGGACTCCTTAGTCCCCCCTCCCGTTAGATCACTAACCCGCGCCTCTCTCTCCCCTCGCACCCCTTCTCCCCCCTACTCCTCCCCGCCCGCCCGACTTTGGATTTCCGTGTGACTCTGCCCGATAATCGTGGCCTGCTTTAGTTCCCGCATGCGCGGGCGCACATCTGCGAGCCCGGAGCTCACGGCTCCTATGATTTAATGGTCCGGAGGAACGGAATCGAGGAACCGAGTACTCGCCTCGGCCGAGACCGTTTTTATTCGGCCATTACGTCCGTCCGCTCGCCTCCTCTCCTCCAGACTTTGACTCTTTATTCACTCGTCGCCTGCCCCCACCCCTCCCCCAACACAATTCCACGACTCTGAAAGTAAACGTAGTCGGGAGATTGCTTTTTTTCCCTACTCCCACTCCTCCCTCCTCCTTGTACTCACTTTTCCCATAATCGAGCACCCCAATTCCAACCGCCATTATTAAGCCCTTGGAAACCATGAACCTTTACGAGCACGCGCACCTCAACTCAGTAAGCGAATTATTTATTGCCCATTATCAATTTACTAATATCGTATCAGTCACAACAAGGTTATGTTTTTTTTTCTTTTTCTTTTTTTCTTTTCTCTCTTATTGTCTCACCCCTCGTACTTCCCTGTCCCTACTTACTTACGTTTCATAAGCCAACGTGAAATCAATGACGTTTACTGTAATCCCGAATCCGGGGCTAAAAACTCAGCCGTAGAATTTCTCCCTCTCCCCCCCCCGTCCCCTAACCGAGCCACGATATCACGATAAAGAGGATACGAATTGCCGGCTTTAAACTTAATTCCCGTAATATCTTACTCCTCGAAAAATCAATTTTAAACGATTTATTTAATTACGAAGCTATTTTTGCCTTCGGAGGATAATAACCGTCCTCGTAGATCTCCTACACTTTCAACGAGAGTATTATAATAACAACAATTTCTTCCCTTTAAATTTCATGTCTGAATTGATTAAGACTCTGCATTAGTGTATAATTCTAAGGTGAAGCCGAAGCCGAAGCCGAAGCCGAAGCCGAAGCCGAAGCCGAAGAGAACGGGCTGCAAATTTATAAACCATAATTATTTCAAAGGCTTAATAATCAGGAGTAAATGGTACAGTCCAAGTACGTGACACGTAGGTTAAGCCTTTGGTTTTTCATTAAATAGAAGAAGAAGAAGAAGAAGAAGGAGAAGGAGGAGGAAATTCAAAACACGCGGTTTAATAGATTTTCAGTATTAATGTAAGAATTTCTAAAATTCTCGCAAACTCAAAGTGCATCGGGCACGCGGTCACCGATATCAACGAATATTAACCGCTCAATTACTTAATGGAAAAAGTGAGGCGTCTATTCGCAACAAGTCTTAATGCATTCAAATCTGTCAAAATGTAAATTACAGTAAAAGCGTAGCGCATCCCGTGATTATAATTTTTAGAAAAACTCTTGGCACTTTCTGTTCTGAAACCCATCAGAGCTTCTTTGTGGCCACTAAGCATTATTATTACTATTATTGTTGTTGTTGTTGTTGTCATTATTATTAGAAGACAAATTGTAATTAGGTAGGGGAAAGAAGGGGAAACGAAAGCGAGCAAATAGGCAATTACAATTAGATTTTAAAACCTACCGAAAAACCACTACGTTTTATTCTATTCATATAATATTTCTCATTACACTTACTTAGTATTTGATTAAATGTAGTGAGCAGACTGTTTATGCTCTTCCTTTTATTATTCGAGACGCTTTTTCTACGTCCAATTGTTCTCTGTTTGAGATTAGCTTTATATTATTATTATAAATTCCTAATGACCGCAATGAGGTATTTTAGTAAAAAGAGCGTGTGCGTGAATTTATGGATAATGGTTCGGGTGGAAAAAAAAAAAAAAATAATAATGCTCCCTCGGAGCGTTGCGGGAGAATTCGATTCTTTTGAAAATGCAAATGTACGGCCATCGTGGCAATAGCAACAATAATAGGGGAAATAATGATAATGATAACGAGGAGGACGTAGGACTCAGGACGTGTATATGTCTAAGTGCGAATGGCGAATAGGAGACGTTCGTATTAAATATAGTTTGTGTTAATGAGCTCGATACTTTACGATAATACCGCTAGTTTACATATATATATATATATATACACAGATCTTGTCGTAAAGTTGCAGGATAATCTTTTTTATCGAGTCAAAATGTTTTTAACAATATGGGAATGACGGAGAAGTTTAGAAATGCAGGGCAATAATTAATGCTCGCGGGCTTCCTGCATTTGAGCTTGCGAGGCTCGTTAGAGTGAGGTCGCCTCGTTAATAATCATCCGGACATAATGGTCTTATCGCGTAGGGGGTATACGGCGCAGGGAGGGGAAGGAGAAGGGGATTGAGTAAAAAAGTGGCGGTGGCTTATGGAAAAAAGAAAAAAAAATAAAAAAAAAAAAAAAGAAGAAGAAGAAGAAAGGAGAAAGAAATAACATTGGCCAGGGGCTCTGTGACGAACGCAATAATCAAAAGGAGATACGGAATTAAAAGCGTGGGCGTGCGGGACAAAGTGGCAATTTTGATTAAGCCGAGGGAACCTGGGGAACGGCTGGCTGGCTTCGCCCTGGCAAATTAAAATAATTCTTTAAGAGCTCAAAGAGAGCGGCGGCGCGCCCGGGCAAACAGTGTCTCTCGTTCTTGCGGATCGAGCCTTTAAATTTCACGTTTCTTAATAATGCATTATGAGAAGAGGGTGGTGGAGTAGGAGGAGGATAAGGAGGAGAGACGAGCGAGGGAGCATCGACATCCAGGCAAAGAGAGAGAGAGAGAGAGAGAGAGAGAGAGAGAGAGAGAGAGAGCGTGTCTCGGCAGTGTATCTGAGCGACGCCGATCGACGGATCGCTGGGACAATGGGAAAAACCGGTATTCTCTGCGTTTAAAGGGCTCGGGTGCCCGTAGGCCAAGAGGAAGAGGGCAAATATGTGTCAAGTACGCGGACCCGATAGCGTAAGCGTGCCTGCGTGCGACAAAAATGTGCCTGCTCTATGGGCGGATGGACGGGCGGGCGGGCGGACGGAGGGACGCGGACGGGGCCAGGAGATTCCATTCTTCTCGATTACTGGAAACGAAATAACTGCATATGGCCGCCGAGGCGAAATCCATCCGCGACGAGCGGCGGGGGTGGGAGGCGAGATGACTCCCTCGTGCGGACGGACGATCCGATGGAATTCTAAAGTATCCGGTGTCGGGCTCCCGAGCAGGAGGGACCACACCGCGCGGACCCCTCCGCGCTCCTGCGGGGCTTCGAGGTTTTGTTTGCACCTGCGACCCTCGAGCGCGACCCGTGAGCTCCCGGACCGACGGCTCGTGCGCGGACCTCCGCTTTCCCTCCGACTCCTCACGCTCGCTGCTCTCTCGCTATCCGCGTTCATATCCAACTCTCACTCTCTCTCTCTCTCTCTCTCTCTCTCACACTCTCTCCCGCGCTTCTTCCCTTGAGCCCTCTCGTTACCTCCATAGATCCTCACACACACACACGCGCGCGCGCACACGCCGCCCTCCCAAGCTTCATTGCGCGCTTCCTGCCTCTGCGACTCCGTCCAACCCCCTCCCCTTACCCGAATACTACAGCCTTGGTCCGCAGTCCTCGTGCAATGAGCTACTCCTAAGCTTATCAAAAAAAAATTTATTTAATAAACACGGGAAACGTGGATCCTCTCGAAGACGGCGCCGCTCGCGGATTATTGTCATTCTCGACGCTTAATTATGTGCTGAAATTTTAAGGGAACGTGAGTTTTTCCCTGCTCTTTCGTATAAATCGAACGTATTTTCACGTTCGAGCACGTTAGTCCCCGCCGAAAAGATACTCTAACAAAAACAAACTCTGCCTCTAGTCCCCACATCCACGCACGCACGCACGCACGCACGCACACTCCACATTGAACGACGTGGAGGCCGCGCCGTACGGGACCGTTGCTTTCGATTATTTTCCTCCCTCCCTCCGGCCGTCAACCAGCCCTCGTCGCGCGCTCCTCGTTATTTCTAATGTACTTCCTCTTTAAATCTAAGTTAAGTACGGGAGCGCTCGGGCATTCGGCCTCACGTGGCGCCGCCTTATTTATTTATACGTATATTATTTACATACAATACTTTTTTGCATTTGCAACAGTGTACGTGGACCGGCTGACGCAGGTGCGCTGTCTTCCTTAATAATACACGTGCATTTCTGCCGTTCTGGGACTTTAACTTTTATTTTCCTTAAAGTCCGTGGCTTCGATGAATATGAAGAAAAAAGTTCTGCGTAATGTAGTGTAATATTGAGTCATGGGTTAAGTACACTCCTCCTCCTCCCGCCCCCAACCCCCAACCCCTCGGCCACCTTTCATTTCTTTAATATTATTTGAACATTCGCAAATATTTGTAGGCCATTAGCACACCGTTTGCTTATAAATTTTTTTTTTTCGTCAACCGGCTACGTATTCTTTATGCCACAGGCGTGCAAACGACGCGTGTACTTACGTATCTACGTATGCGCACGTGGGTGTGTATTCTCATTATGCGGATGGAATTAAATATCCCATATACATTTGACTTTAAATTCAAAGAGCCTGCGTCGGAAAAGAATTTTTCGATAAATATTATCATAGAGGCGGGGATATACGAGCCCGAAATTTATAAATGTATTCTCCTCGCACTAACCGCTGTTTTTTTTTGGTTTTTTTTTTTTTTTTTTTTTTTTTTTTTTTATGTATATATATATAATTAATAGAATTTAACTGAGACAAAAAGACCATGGCGATGTGCGGTGCGGGACGATGGTGAGGTGTGAGGGGTGAGGGGCGAGGGGGGGGATCGCTAAGGGAACGAAGAGTAATGTAGAAATGTAGGTCAAAATAAATTACAACGTAACGTCTGATTAATTTCGCGATAAGGTAATATTTGCGAATACGAGCGATGGAAATGTATGGCAAATTCTCACTCTGAGCCGCTTAAATTAACTTTATCTAAAGCTCTCGTTCAAAATAAAAAAAAAAAAAAATAAAAGAAAGAAAGAACGAAAGAAAGAAAGAAAGAAAAAAGGAAAGAAGGAAAGAAGGAAAGAGGAGGAAAGTGAAGGCGAGTAAGTATTATTTGCCTTAATCAGTAATGATGAATTGCCGTTATCGTTTTTGGCTTTTGCATACGTTGTAAGGAACACAAAGCTATCTAATGATAATATTTATATTGCCAAAAGAAAGGCGGGCTGGGAGGGACCGGGGGGCGGGGGGTGTGGAGAGGATACGTCGATCGGCAGCGCGAGTCCATTGGAATGACGAAATAAAAGTGTTTGCAGTAACGAGGATTTAGGAGTGACATTTCTCGCTCGGCGAAACGTTCCCCCTTTACACGGCGCAGGCTTTAATTCGCCGACCGGCGGCGTAAAAACTCGGGGCGACTCGGCCTCGTCCAGGTTATCTCGTTGCGCGTCTGCCTCGCGAAACCGTCACGAGCATGCAAATACAAGTGCGCGCGCGCGCGCGCGAGGCAAGTATTTTATCTTGACGATTAGCTCGTAAGCTAAAAGCAGGAAAGGCAGCCTGCCGAGCTCGACGTTACGTCGTGGCCTGGAGGGAGGGGGGGGGGGGTGCGTCCTCGCAATAATATCCGAATAACGCAAGCTGACCCTCGATAGCTCAAAGTCTCGGCTTCAAAGACACGGATTCTAAGGCTTGCTGAGCAGATTCCTGGGTGGCTTATCGGGGTTAATATTTGGAAACTCTCGGAGGTGTTAATGGTCCTCGCGGATGAGCGCATATCGTAGGAACGCGTGTACAATAGGAAAGCCGCGCTGACGGCCTCGTAGCCAGTCGACGTCACTACCGTTTTGAAGCGCATTATAACGTGAGCGGGCCGCGAAGAGTATCGAATCTACAGGCGATTAAAATCTCCGGAGCATCCGCCCTTGATTTCGATTTATAATGACGTCGGGATCCCCGCCCCTCTGCTCCCCGAGGCCAACGAGTACTTGCAAATCTTTATTTAAGAAGGGTAATGGCGACGTAGCCGGTGGCTATAGTCAGTAGCCGAGCATCGAAAGCGAGAATGCAAAGGGTACCTAAGTCGAGAATTCATTAGGCGTCTCGAAAACGAAGCCGGCAAGGGGAGGGGGAGGGGCGGGATAGTTTGGGCATCTGCATCCAGGGCCTGCATTATTAATTCCGTTTGCGATCGTCTACGGACGTCGACGGCCCCCCGGGTTCCGTACCGAAGGGGCGACTCGCATCGTTTAATCGGCTCCTACGCGCACCGACTCTCCTCGCCCCCTGCCCCCCACCCCCCCTTACGACGCCGCTCCCAAGCGCACGTGCGCCTTCCTCCTCCACCGCCAGCCCCTGACCCTACGCCCTCCACCTCCACCTCCACCTCTACCTCCACCTCCCTCTCTCTCTCTCTCTCTCTCTCTCTCTCTCTCTCTCCGTCTTCCTTCGTTCGTCTCCATGATCACCAACGTCGTCATCGTCGTTGGCGTCCTCGTACACCTCCTCCTCCGGATAATTGCCACGATTTCTCACGGGGCGCATTGGCCAAAGGGGCGAGAGCGGCGGTAGGGGAGGAAGCTGGGACGACGGGATAAAGAGAGAGAGAGAGAGAGAGAGAGAGAGAGAGAGAGAGACGAGGAGCGGCTCGTAAGTGACACGGCACTTGCGCTTTCCTCCGCTCGGTCGACTCTCGCGTACGCCGCCGACGACACATGCGAGCTCGCGCACGGCAGGTGTCACCGGCTGTTGTGATTTTCGATTCAGGAAGAAGATACTGAAATTTCAGCTCCATCGGCGATATTGATACGCTCCCGAGCGAACGTGCTTTAAGCGCCGCGTCGAGCGATTAAGTTTTAAGTACTCGTGTCGAGGCATGCAAACATGCATGAGCTCTTTAAAATTAGGAGCCCAACAATGTTTATACCGCCAGTGTCGTGTAAATTATCGAGCGTACGAGCTCGAGGACTCGCTTCCTCCCGCGGGCCAATACCTTCGGCCCTTTCCCCCTCCCGCCCGTCCCTTACCGCCCGCAGGCCAACACCCACGCTTACTAAATCATCGCCCTCGTGCTTTCACGGCAATCGGGACTCTGCAATTACTCGAGGAAACTCCTTCCCTCCTCGCTAAAGCTCGATTAATTGCACGGAGAGGTGACCCGAAGCCCTACCCTTTCACATTTAACGCCTTCAAAAGACCCTTGCTTTCGACGTGAGAGAGAGAGAGAGAGAGAGAGAGAGTGCGTAGAGAGTGCGTATCATCAAGCAGGAATATACATTTCCTTTATTAATACATTACTCTTCGTATTTTACTTCTTAATTAACGAAGAAAAATATAACGCGCAACGATACTCCGGGAGTAGAAAATAAAATTCTCTTTGCACTAGAATAGAAATACCCGCGTCAAAGGATCCTTTTACATACGCACGCGCATCTACACGTGCACATTTATATATATATATATATATATACATACGGGCATGCATACGTGTCTGAAGAGAAGGAAAAAAAGGTCAAAAGTTTTACGGATTTTTTTGCTCCTCCTGTAGATGCTTGAAATAAAAGGGCGAGCTTTTAGGAAATGCGAGCGGGTGCGACGGGGGCGAGGGCGCGGGAGAGCCAGATAAAAGCACAGAGCGATTTAATCAACCGTAATTTATAAATACTTTTAATAACTTTGGGATCGGGTAAGAAAGTAAATGGCCTTCAAGGGCTTTAATTAGGAATAATAAAAAAAGGGGGGGGGAAAGAGAAAAGAGATATAATTAATTAAAGAGAAGCGTATTTGAAGAGCGGAGAGGTGATGGGGGTTCCCTTTTGGCTCCTGATGGTTGGCCTTTGCTTCCTCGGTTCCAGGTAAATCGATGAAGGAAACTAAATTCTCCTTCGAGAAACGGGGGGGCGGAAACAGAAATTTCATCCATTTATCTACGGAAGCGAGAGAGAGAGAGAGAGAGAGAGAGAGAGAGAGAGAGAGAGAGAGAGAGAAAGGAGAGAGAACGAGGTTATGAAATAAAAGTGTCCGTTTTTTTAATAAGGGCGAGGGGTGGAAGGTGGTCCTGTAAGAGGGTAAGGAGTCTGGCTCGGAGTCGGCGGCATTACTCTAATGACAAATGGACGGCACACGATACCCGTATCTGGCATTACCATAAATAAAGCATCAGCGCGTGAACGGGATGGAGATAAGCCACGTAGCGAGCTTCTCGGGGGCTAATCTTTGAAAGAAAAAAAGAGGCATAAAACTGCAACAGCAACGGTTGTCGGGAATATGAGAGACAGAGAGAGAGAGAGAGAGAGAGACGTCATGTGCGGACGAGTCCCGTAGCCTTGAAGCTACGGCCGCCACCCTTGGAGGCACGGCATCGGGGCGTGAATCGGCTTCTCGCCTCTCCGGTGAGATTATCGTCAGAGCCGGGGACGGGTAAGGGGCACGGGGACGGGTAAGGGTAAGGGTACGGGGACGGACGAGATTCGCGCGTCCGTCATCCGAAGTATCGCCTTACTTTCCAGGAGATTTGGCGGAAGGTCGCTCGGAACTAGTTGGCCGCAGTAGTCCGCAGATGGCCGGGGCGCATTAAGTCGGGATATTGTGACGGGGATGATGCGCGGTGGTGGTCGGCTCGGTGCCTCGGGGCTTCGACGCTCGCCTAGGGGCAGAAGATGGATGGTCCGATTGATAAGAGGGGGGGGAGGGTGGTATGGGGTGTGGGGTGGTGGGCGCCGGGAACTCGGCGCGTCTGCTCGGATCGTAATTCGCCGATAAATCGCGTTACGGCGCGTTACGTGCCCCCGTGAGCGAGTTAACGAATAAGAGGAAAGGGCCAGGAGCCGCCGTCCCGTGAAAACGCCCTCGGGCCTTCCCCTCCCCTCCGACCCATCACGCAACTCGCTGACTAACGTCAGGGACAGGCCTCTCCTTCGGACACAACGGCCACGGCTAAGACTATCCCCGCTGCAACGTGCTAACCGTGTATTCGCTCCGGCCCTTCCCGGCCCTCCCCTCCTCACCCTCCGCACGCTTAAACGCTCATCATATTGATTATTCTATTCGACCATTACGCCATTTGGCCTTTGGCGTGTACGAATTGCGTGATTCTTTACCGCCCGCCTCCCACATCCCGCCCTTGACTCCCTCGGCTTTTTTTTATTTTATTTATTTATCTTTTTTTTTTTTTTTTTTTTTATACATATTATCACCTTGGGTGTATTAAGGGTCGGGCCGGGCTGGGCCGGGCTTTACCGAACGAGGCGCTATTATTCAAATTACCCTCGTATACTCCGGGAGGAAGACATAGGCCAGCCGGTTTTCTATAAGCGAACTACCGGATCACGCGGTAATACCTACCCTGCCTTAATATTCCCTCAAGCTATTATATCCTTTTTTTCCTCGGCACCCCGCACCACCTCCGTCCCACCAATAGTTTTAGATGAAGAGTTTCGCTGTGGTTCGCAAATACCTGGGCCAGCGAGCTGGGATTTCCTATTTCATTCTTATCTGTCCTTCAATCGATCGATCGATTCGATTCCGTACTCGATAAGTAGCCACGCGGTTTTACCCATAAAGTCTCGTTACGGTAGAGTACGGACAGAGTTATCCCGGTTAATCGCATGCAGCAGAGGGAGCACGCGGTCGCCGAGTTCTTCCCATGAAGTCCATCCTTCGACAGCAAATGACATTTCACTTAATAACGAGGCCGCGGCTCGTCTCTCTCTCTCCCTCTCTCTCTTCCTCTCTCTCTCCCTCTCTCTATCTCTATCTCTAGCTTACGACTGCGCAACCGACTGAACGTCCTCTGCCGTTTTTCTTTAGCCTCGTGGTCTCTAAAACTAATTACGGAGCCGGAGTAAATAAGTCGGAATATGCTTATTACGAAGTTATATCTGCAGGCCCGGTTTCCTAGTTTTTCTTATTGCCGCCGCTGTTGTTGTTCTTGTCGCGCAGAGGTGCGACCGCGTAAAAAATAAGTGGCTTACGGAGCGGAACAATTATTAGGAAAACGAATGAGTCCGAATGAGTCGAGTTGCGCGTTCGAGTGAAAGAAAAAAAAAAAGAAAGAAAGAAAGAAAGAAAGAAAGAAAGAAATCTATGCTACGGCTGGTTTAATTAATTTAAAAGGGCGGGGGTGAGGGTCGC
Organism: Ceratosolen fusciceps; assembly: GCA_018883505.1. NCBI lineage: Eukaryota > Metazoa > Arthropoda > Insecta > Hymenoptera > Agaonidae > Ceratosolen > Ceratosolen fusciceps. The sequence continues at coordinate 10,731,817 of RCIC01000006.1, read as the reverse complement.
CGGCTGGTTAGGCGAGCGGGGCGGGGCCGGACGGGGCGGGGTGAGGGAGAGGGTGAAGGAGAGGGGGGTACGTAGACGAACCGAGCTAATGCGTACACCCACGTACGTGGGTACGTCGATCGGAGAGAATCGAAAGGGGCGGGGGAGGGGAGTTAATTTCTCGAGTTGCAGGAGGCGAGATCCGGGTGAGGAGAAGAGCCCGGGACGTCGCGGTTGACGGATTTTTTTATAGCCAGCGCGGGTCGATAGGCCGTCCTCGGGGCGCAGCGGAGATCAGTCAAGACGCTCTCGGAAGAGGATTGGAGAGAGTGACACGGCAGCCCCTCGTGCAGCGTGATCCCTTTGAGGGTGCGGGAGCTGCAGCATCAACAGCAACAGCAGCAGCATCATCATCACAAAGAGCCGCGTAAAAGCGTCCTGGGACGTTAAAGCGATGGCTAGGAGGATGCCGCGAGCCTCGGCGTCGTCATCCCCTCGTTCGGGGCTCGCGCCGAGGCTGCGTTGTGCTTGTATAATGGCCCGTGTAATCAGAGGCGAGCGACAGCCGCGCGACTTTTATCCGGGCCACCCTCAACAGTCCCATTGTCTTGGAGGGGGGCGCGCGCGCGCGCGCGCGCACCAGCATCGCGACCGAGGAAGCGGAGGGAGCCCCGGAGCCGCTCGCACGACAATACTTTAATGGCCGTGGCAGATCTCATCACTCGGAGTGGCTGCTGTCCCAGCCCGCGGAGAACCGCGACCCTCTCGAGGACAAAGCACCCGGGTCTTCCCCTCACCTCCCCACCCCGCCCTTCAACCTCCCCGACTATCAGCCGACGCGCGTCTTTTCGATGGCCCTCCCCGTCGAGGCTCCATGGCCGTCGTAGCCGAGATAATTGTAATGGCTCGCCGTGCTTGCGGACAATGGCTGCCGAGGGGTGGCTGGCCTTCCTGGCCTGTTCCTGGGCTCTCTCTCTCTCTCTCTCTCTCTCTCTCTCTCTCTCTCTCCCGGGGATACGATGCCGCCTCTGAAGATCCTCGAGGGCCGGAAACTCGAGCCTTGGATCTCCTCGGGTCCGAGCCCGAACCCCGAACCCTTCTTTGCATGACTGGGGCAAGTCACCGATGCGCACAACACGCTCTACTCCACGAGTTTCCATCACAATGACTCGACCCCATGGTCGACGCTGCCTCCCTCGCTCTTGCCGACCCCGACAATTTTTCACTCGCTCGCCCTCTCACGTTCGCGTAATCCGTAATCTGCCAAGGTCCACCTTAAGCTTATAATAGCCGCTCGAGATCATTCTGGACCTAGAGTACTTACTCCGTACTCTACGTTGAGATTACAGTTACATAACCTCAATGTACGGACCACGGTTTCAAGGGGTTTCGATTAACTAGGTAGTTTTCTGACCTAATTAAACCGACGGGACTCCGAAGCTTAATGAACGCGTCACTTCCTGTCAAGTCGACTCCCAACGAAAGCCAATGACGAATCCTTTCCTTAAGGAGTTACCGGGCCCAATTACCACCAGATTTAATATCATCGTAGCAGTGCGCTATTACGTTATCTCGAAGGGATTACGTAATAAATATCATCGGCGTCGGGGCTATAGCGTTTTCTAAAGTTATTCGAGTACTCGTGGCGCTATCGAGACAGTATTATTGTATTTTTTATTGAGCAATCCGTGGGACTCGCGGTTATTATTGGGCGCGTCATGAGGCCCAAGCCGATTCGCTCCTACGCTCCTATATTCTAGCGCTGACCCGACGCTTCCCGTAACCACCTCTCTCGCTCTCACTCTCTCTCTCTCTCTCTCTCTCTCTCGCTCTCGTGGGGATGAAATTATCTCAATAGAAATTATCAAGGGATCTGTTTATTGCCAAAGATCACGAATAAATAATTTGTAGACGGTATGTGAGCACGCGCAGTCACGAGATACCGATTTACTATACTAAACGCCTGCATTACTATTACTGACAATAGATGAATTCATTAAAGGCGGACAATGATGTCGTGTAACAATAAGAGGACTCGGCTTTTTACCGAACTCCGGTACCTCGCATTCTACCTCCCCATTATTCCCCTACACCCAATCCCACCCCCCCAACTAACCATTCACAGAGAGTGGAAGGAGCTCAAGCCGTTCGCTCGGGGAATAAAAAGTCTCTGCCGACCGATCGGAGAGGTAAGCAGCGGTAGGTGAATAAGATTTTCCCTTGAAGAATCGACTCGCTCCAACTCCCGATTACTCAAGGGGCCAAGCGAGATTGAGGAATTATTTTAACGAGAACAATACGGGGGGGGGGAGTGGCTAGCCGAATATGCCGAGCGCGCCACCGAACGCGCTGATGACGTAGCCACCGTCTTCCGTGGTATCTCCGCGCTTCCGCTCATTAACGACGTTGCCCGTCGTGGTTATCATTCCCTCTTTACGTAATTAGCAGCGTTCGCCGCCTGCCCCACGCGATCCAGGTGCCGCAGGAGCCAATTTTAACGAGGACCGCAATCGATACGCGCACGCGGTTCGTTGCAATGCGTATCGTGACAGCCCTGTCGTCTCGTTATTCATCGCGCGCCCAAGTAATCGGATTTCGTTAACGAGCGCTAACGTTGCCCCGCGTGCCGCCTGCCCGAGTGTACCTGTCAACGGCCTTGGGACCCGACCAACGCCCTACGAGATTAAACAGAACTCAACAGCAGTGGAATTTAGGTTATTTGGAATCTAAGGATATCGTTTGCCGAAGCGCCCGCTAAATCATCAGCATCAGATGGCTGATTTTAAGAAATCCCGTCGTCCGATTGGTAGGCCGAGCGAGGCTTCTTCCCTATTTTATCTCTCTCTCTCTCTCTCTCTCTCTCTCTCTCTCTCTTTTTGTTTCGTTTTGTTTCGTTTTCCCTTTAGAGCTCGCATTACTTACGTTTTACAGCGCGGTGGCCGAGAAAATTATTACGCACAGGTTTAAAGGATGAAATGGAAATGGAAAGTTAAAGAAAGGGAAAAGTAATATAAAGGGTACGTACTGGTGTGCATGCGCGTACACTGGCGTAGAGAACAAAGGCTACGAATGCCGAGTTACAATAGCGCAGTTTGAGAAAGTCATCGCACTAATAAAACGAATCGATTAAGTCGTTTGAAATGTTTACAGCAGTTTGTAGAGAACTTAACGGCTCCTCAATATCGGATAAGCAATTTAATTAAATAAACATAAATAATTATTGTTAATAGAGGTAAAAGGAAGCGTCGGTCGAGTAAATAAATAAACAATTAAATTAATTAATAATATAAATATATGTGTGCCACTAGGAGGAAAGTGATTAATATTTATTGCTCCATGAAGGATATATCGGGTATTATAAAATATTAGCAAATGCCTGCCATAAATAATTCTGCCGAGTAATCACTTATTAGATGCGAGTGTTTACGGATAAAAGATACTGGAATGAATAGCGAGCGTCGCGCGCTTACAAGAAACGCTCGCTCGCTCGCTCGCTCGCCTGAGTCATCCTCTACGTACGACTATTTTGTGCGTGAAAAGAATCCGCGGCGGTCGCGATTACGCTTGTAAAATTTATACCGATATTATTTATTACGAGTCTGGCTACGTCCCAAGTTGGGCGAGAGGGCGAGGGAGAGGGCGAGGGAGAGGGAGAGAGAGAGAGAGAGCATAAGGAGCGTATAATTACGTTGTTTGAAATGGCCATTTGCGAGCAGCAGCGGCTAAGGGCATTCGAATTGTCTCCTATCGCACGAGCATGTCTATATCAAATCTCTCTCTCTCTCTCTCTCTATATATATATATATATATGGCCATGCATAAAACCGTTTATACACGGTGGTTTAAACGATTCCTGAATCGTAACAGCAGCAGCAGCAGCAGCAGCAACAGCGGGAGCAGCAGCAACAGCAGCAGCAGCGGGAGCAACAGCGGGAGCAGTTGAACGGTTATCATTATTTCTTTCAACATTTCCTTCCATTTCCCGCGCTAATGCCGCTAATGTGCTGAGCGTTTAAGCTGCCGAGCCGGCATTATCGCCGCTGAAGATAACGCACCGACGCACCAAATAACTTCCCCGTCAAGCTTCTTTCGACATGCCGACCGCAATTATTGTCTCTTGCGCGTATTAGCCGAACGGAGTGCGGCGAGGCCGGGGGGGAGGGGAGGGAAGCACCCGAGCGCATTCGTCGCAATGGTTCGATAATCAATTTGGGTGCGTCAGAGTCCGGTACGCTTGAAGGTACGAAAGCTAAAGGCACGAATGGCGAATAAAGCCTCGAGCTTCCGTGGTATTTGTAATAAAAACGCCGACGACCTTATGAACTTATGAACCTTTTTTTAGCTTGGACAGGAGAAGGCAATCGAGGAGAGCGATACTGCGGACTAAATAAATAACGGGCGTCTTAAAACGCTTAGGACTATAATAAAAGTTCACATTAGTTTCCTAAGGACATGTAGAATTTCTTAATTACACATTAGCCGCGCTAACGACTAATGGACTTTGTCGAATTGAGCAAGTCCCCGGGCAGCGGGTAAATTTATAACGCTTATGACACGTTTACGATCCTTCTGGAATGCCGTATCGATAGAATACATCGATTAACCGAGTGACTTCAACCGCCTTAATTTAGCATTGCCGTGGCCGTTGTTGTAGTGCCGTCGTCGTCGTCGTCGTCGTCGTCGTCGTCGTCGTTGTCGTTGTCGCCTAAATGCCTCGTCACGATGCTTTACGGATCTCGTAAATAGGCGGGCTAGAATGCGCCGAGCCCGAGTCCTTTTATTTAAAATACATTACGCACCGATGACGATGGCGACGCGAAGGAGGCGAAAACAAACAAAAACAAAAACAAACAAATAAGAAAAAGACACGTTCTTGCATAAAAATACGCACACAGAGAGAGAGAGAGAGAGAGGGGGGGAGATCGAACGGTCGGCGGATGCAGAATTAGAGGCGATGGATGTAAATAAATTCGACACTAAATAAAATCATAATTACCTCGGCTATTGAATTATTGTCGATTATAATTAATTGATAATGGCGGCGGTGGAGGAGGTGGAGGAGCCCAGCCAATATCTCGAGGAGATTAAAATTCTAAGGCTCGTACATAAATTTTAATCGTAATTAAAGCTACGTTATTACGTATTTAGATTTAAATACGAGGATCCGATAGATCTCGGCTGCTGCTGGATGCACTTGTGGATGCAATGGACACACGGCCAATGTAGCCGATAGTCTATGTTCAAGTCACTTGGCCGTCGAACGCGCGTTTACTTGGAATATAAAAATATCTCTTGATTCCAGGGCATCGGACCGAGCTCTATCTGCTCTATCGAAGCTGCGCGTCAATCGCTCGCATTGTCCGCTGCATCGTATCCCGTTTGCAATAATAGCAATAATCGCCGAAATTGGCGAAATTTAGCCGGGATTTCATCTACCGGCATCGAAATTGCCTTTTCGCCCCTTTCAAATACCCGTTAGTCCCGGCTTTTCCATTTTCCCCTCAAGGAGAATCGGCATTTTTCCAAAAACTCGCCAACGCTAACGTAAACGCATCGACCTCATACGCATAAGACTCGTTATAATCTGTATTTGCAAACACACACCCACATATATGTATATATATATCTATCTATAGATGAGTATTGTAATAGGCCTACGTATGGTATGTAATTGGATGCGGCTTTTCCAAGGGGGCTAATGCTGTGGGAACTTGGTCGTCCGTCATTCCGAGCATCTGGAGATCACTCGAGCACAATAACCAATACGATAAGGAAGAGATGAAACTGGACAAGTTATCGGCAAAGAATAATAACGTAGATCAACAGATTGGGTTAAGGCACACGAGGGAGAGAGAGAGAGAGAGAGAGAGGGAGAGAGCCTCCTCTTACTGTTGGTTATTAGGCAGGTGTAGTGGTAAGCCTTATCGACGAAGCAAGCCCTCGACGTCATCGGGTCGGAAGAAATAATTGAGGAGACTCGAGGGAATGCGACGTCGCAATTCATAGGCTCGGGCTCCTCGTGCTGGATCGAAGCTTTACAAGCGCCTGTGGTGGTGAGCACATGAGCGCTCCGCGGGAAGGGCGGGGGCTAGATATGCCACGGAGCAAGGAGTAATGGTAGTCCCCGGGCGGGAAAAATCGGAAAAAGAGGCGCAGGTGGGTTGCGCAACCACTGTGGGCCTCCTCTCTGTGGGGAGGAGGGGGAGGAGGAGCAGTAGGTACAGAGGGACGGATTGAGGTAGGGGGAAGAGTTTGCGAGCGTTGCGCAACCGGCCCGTCCCGCTCTCTTTGTATGCAGATATATCGGCCGAGCCCCGAGGAATCCGCGGATGCGCCCTCGGGCGGCCCAGCACACCTACGCGCGGCACACCTGCGCGAAGATGAACTCTCCGCGGGCCGATAGGTCACGGGAACTCTCGGCTACGTAGCTGTACACTCTCTTGGTCTCCTTCGGCCGGGAGTGGGAGCAGGAAGTCTGGAAGCTGGGGAGCCTGGAGAGCGGCTTTTTAGAGGCGACGCCGACCTGGTGAACCAAGGAGGCCTGTCTCTCTCTCTCTCTCTCTCTCTCTCTTTGCCTGTTCTCTGCGTCTCGGTCGACGGCGAGCGAACGGTACCCGCGACCGAACGGCCCCAGGGCGGGTGGGGGAGAGCATTCGAGGGCTCTCCTCCTGTCGCTCCTTTCTCTCTCTCTCTCTCTCTCTCTCTCCCTCTCTCGGCCGGAGTCGTGGCTTCTCGAGAACGAGGAAGAGCGGTACATCGAAGCCGTTAGGCGAAACGCGAGTGGCGGCCGTTTACGATGACACGGTCGTCGCGGTCTGCCCCTACGAAGGGAAAGGACAGGAAGTGGTGAAATTGCCAAAATCCAAAGACTTCTCCGGGGCGGCCAAAGTAGTCCCCGTGACGAAGGGTCGACAGAGCTTCGGCTCTCCTGGAATTACTTGCTAGCGCGGGAAATAGGTTAGCCCCGACTCGAGTAACCGTTCCCGGTTGTCGATCACAAGGAGAATAGACGTTAGGGTTCTTTTCGGGACCAGTATCGGCTTCGGAGTCGCATTAATTGTTAGAGGATCGCGTTGGTGGGCATCGGTTGCAATGATCGTGAGCCGCCGAGCAGGAGGTTCCCTCGATCCTCCTCCCTTTATGTAATCAGCCTAAAAGCGAAATGTAATAAGGAGTATCCGATGCTCGGGGCCTGTCTAGTTACGCTCAGCCGTGATCTCCTGCGCTTGTTTATTACACACATTGTGAAATAAACTCCTCGGTTGGATGCTGCAGATGCGCATCAGAGTTTTCGCACCAGCGCGAGAACCGCTTATTGATCAATCGGCGCATATTTGCGACGCGCCGTTCAAATCTATAAATTAAGACCTCGGATGCACCTTTAATTCTCCCCCCCTCCCCTCCCCTTCTCGTTGCCCAATAACCTGTCTCTTGCTCCCGACTCCTCCTTTCTTTTTCTTTTATGCCTTCGCCTTACCCCCCCCCCCTGTCTCTCTCTCTCTCTCTCTCACTGTCCCGAACTGATCCAGCTAACGAATAAGCTGTATTTTATTCAGAATGTGAAGAACGACTACTCTACTCCTTCATTTTCCAGCTATTTCGATCATTTTTATATCGCGTGCAATGGTGGTGCCACCTTCCGTCGATATTTGTCAATTAAATTCCTTTACCTGGATTATTCGCGAGGAGGGCACTCGTCCTCCTTCGGCCCGTGCTCCTCTCGAGCAATGGAACTCGGGGATAAAAGAAGTAAAGCGGGGAAAGTTTCGATACGACGATTAGTTTATAAACGCACTTGTTGTGAAAGAAGAAAAGAAAAACTTGTATATTTTTACGTTGTGTGATTTCCTTTTCCCTCGTAATTGTCGAGAACCATGGACAGAGACAGAGAGAGTCAGAGACAGAGAGACAGAGAGAGACAGAGAGAGAGACAGAGAGAGAGAGAGAGAGAGAGAGAGAGAGAGAGATAAGTACCGGTTTGAAATATCTTTAGCCAATGTCGAAACGTGTACTTACTACATTGTGAATATTTAAATACAAATGCTGTAATTACACGCGCAGCGAAACTTTATAATGCTGGCTTAAATAATACTTAGCCCCGACGACAATTTGTCCCCCGTGCGCCAGCCGTCGATGTATCCTCCCGCCGTCTTATCAATGCCGTCGTTTACCTGCGCAGGATGAATCTGGGATCGTCGGGCTCGATGATTAGCTGGACCCTTTAACCTGGGCATTCGTCATCTTTTCGAGACTCCGTGCATCGGAAAGCCCGAAACCGTTCTCTACGTGCCGTGTCATTATAAAACTCCATGTTTTACGATGGACTGACTGGCAATTATTTAAGGCCCGTAATAAGCTCGGCAAATCCTCCATTATCGCTCGATCGATCGTTATTCCTAGAGCAGCAATGTCCATGAACGTCCCTCCAATGTCCCTCCCCGACCCGTCACCTTTTCTCTCGCCAAGGATTCGTAGATTCGGCGACTGACTCACTGATCCCCGATCGTCGATTCGCACCTCTTTAAGGGAGCCGCGCGAGACAAGAGGGGCGAGGGAAATGTCCGTAGACCCAACGATATTGTCAGCTCGGCTTTCGTAATGCGCGGCTACGAAGGATTCTAAGCATCGAATGAGGGGGACAACGATTGCCGGTTGTTTGCCCCCTCGCGCAGGATAATTTCCCGCAAGATAATGCGCGGCTTCCGTGCGTCCGTGTGCGCGTACCTGTGTCCCTCCGTCCGTCGCGAACCGGCGTAACGTAGTCGAGGAGCTCTTATAAAATCGCGGCTCCTTGTCCGTTAGCGGGAGGGTGGAGGGGAAGGGGGGCGCGCGCGCAAGAGAGAGAGAGAGAGAGGTAAATGAAACCGCGACTCGGTGGCGATCGAGGGGTGACTTCGCATCGCGGATCATTGCCCTGCTCCTGGATACGGGGGGAGCCCGGGGCTCTTATTGGAGCCCGCGGGACTGGCCGCGGGGGCCGCTCGAAGGGGTCCTTCGACTGCTGAAACGTACTCGAGTGCCAATAAAACTTCCCGCCAAGGCTCGGCAAACACGGATTTCTCTTTGGAGCCGGTGCGGGGCCTCGTAAAACCGGCTGTTAATGCACAAAATGTAAAATCATAGGTAACAAATCTGACCCTTTTTTATCTCTGGCGCGTAGGTTACGTCCCGAGCTGGAATGCGAATGTCCCTCTAGCGCGCGCGCGCGCGGCACTCCACTCCTCCGTTACCCTCCCTCCTCATCGGCCGTCGCTGACACCGCCGTCGCCGCCACCTCCGCGGACTTTTCACCCGGTCGTCCGTACGCCCTTTCCCCCCCCCCCCTTCCCCCACCGAGCACCGTGAGATTCTCGGCTCCTCGGACGTAATGCCGGCTCCAGCAGTTTGCGGCCTGCACGATTATTTGCACACTTTGAACTCTCCTGAGCGAAAACCGCACGAGATGCATAAACGCCCGGGGTCGGCGGATGGCGAGTCGGAGGCGGTCGCGGAGGCGGAGGCGGAGACGGAGGCAAAGGCGAAGCCTGAGGTGGTGATGGAGGCGCAGAGGGGTGGCGGCGGGGGGCGCGGAGGCGAATTTACGCGCGACGGGCGCGCAAGTTCTCACCGATATTGCCGTGCCCCGTCCTTCCCGCCCCTTCCCTCTTCCGCCACGTAAAACTCGCCGATCCAAGCACTTTCGGAAATTGCAAAAAATTATATTCCCATTTTAATATTTTCGTTTCCTTGCATTCACCGCTATCCTCCCCCTCCCCCTACCCCTACTCCCCCATACTCCCTCGTATCATCCTCCCGTCCTCCATCGACTAGACTACGTGAATTCTTAAGGGGGTGGGGTGGGGGGAAAAAGACGTGGGTTCGACGCTCGGTGCGTAAGGAGGCCGATTATCTCGATCGGGACTGGCGATGCATTCGAGCGAGCCCCGACAAAACGTATTATGCGAATTATGCCGCATCTCTTATCGCACAATGTATTTACCGTAACGGAATTAACTGCTTTAATTAATGCTTAGGGAGCGAAGTTTTATACCCGCGCATGTTTTATATAATAGAAAGTTTATCTCAAACTTACTTCTGTCTGAAATGCGTTCCCTACATCGGCCTACCATATACCATATACTCGAAATACTTTAAGATAATAATTGTACTTACCGAGTCTCTAACTGAGCTGCATTATATTTCGTATACTTTGGCTTTCCGTCTCGGGCAGCTTTATAACGATTTCTTTCTCTTACTCGGCTATTTGCATCGCGCGCTCAAGGACGAAGCGTTAAAATGCATTCGAGCCGAGCGAATCGTACGAGCTCCCCGTTCCTCGTCCACTCGGTACGGTTATAAATATATTTTCGAGCGGATCCACCCTCCCGCCCTCACCGATAACCGAATCGTGAGGGGGAGGTGGGAGTGAGGGGTCAGTAAGGGGGTTCGTAAGAATAAGGAGGAGCGATTATAGCAGGCAATGGCTTTATTCTTGACACAGCGATGAGCGCAATGAGATTTTATTCTCTCACAAATTCTAAGAGTATTGATAAGAGGATAGGCAGGGTAGGGTAGGGACGGTGAGCTCTCGGCTATCGAGATACGTAGATAAACAAGAGTAGTCGCATAATATTATTCGAGATGTAATATAAATTCAATTGGAAAGGCACGACGTCGGCGCATACATAATCTGACGAACGGTAGAGAAGCGGGAGATTGTGTGTGTGTGCGTGTGAGAGAGAGAGAGAGAGAGAGAGAGAGAGAGAGAGAGAGAGAGAGAGAGAGAGGAGAATGTAGGCTAACCCATCAATTACTATAGTTGCTCTTAGTGAAGCATGTGCACAAAGAGAGACCCGAGCGGAAGTCCTAGTCATTTCACCTGCTCATGACTATATTCACGTACACCTAGTCTAGAGAACTTACTCGCTTCCGTTTTCTTCGGGCTCGGCTGATAAAGCGAGCCGAGGAACAAAAAAGACTAGCGGCACATGCATATTTGCGCGCACTTACATTATACGCTATCGACTTGTTATCCAGATGTACGTGACAGACATTCCTTGTAATTGCAAAATATATCACCCCACGCAGTTTTCTCCCTCCTCATCCCTCCCTCCCCCACACACACCCCTTCCCTCTCTCTCTCTCTCTCTCTCGCTCTCTCTCTCTCTCTCATGCACACGCACACAGATTATTAAGAGACATAGGCAGAGGCTCGTTCTCGGGCGCAATCGCACACTGATTATCTTGGCGATAATTCCTTGATTTTAACTGCAATTCGCATGTACATCGGCGTCTGCTCCTTCTTTTATGGCATATTGTTATGTGTGCCGCAAGAAGTATTTTATTATCAATTACGCACTCAGATGCGATTATAATTTCAATAATTAATATTTTAATTTCCTTGTACGTGGGTTATGCAGCTACGCGCCTCCTCCCCTCGCCCCTCCCGCCACGACCCACTATACCCCGTACCCCACCTCGGCCGTACCGACGTGTTAATTAATATTTAATGCCATTAACAGTAACGGAGGACGAGATTGATTTTAGAGATGCGTCTAAAGGAGAATCTCGAGTCGCTTACGTAACACGTCGTCGGCTAAAGAAGAAAGGGAAAAGAAAAAAGAGAGAACAAACCGGAGAAATAAAAACAGAAACGTGAATAATTAAAGCGCGGCGGAGTAAAGGAGCAAGAAAACAAACTCGGGGGAACGGAAGGGGCAGGGCGAGAGGGAGATGGAGAGGGAGAGGGAGAGAGAGAGGGCGAGGGGGGTGGGTGGGTGGGAGAAGAACGACGACTCTTTTTTATTTATTATCTGGTTCAGCTGTTGGCGGCGCATTATGCTCCCGTTCAATTGATATTCAATTCCGCCTCGTCGTGTCTATACGTAAAACTCGGTCTTGGAGGCGATTTCTTGCTGAGCGGCTTCGTTCTTCCACATAACCAGGCACTGCGAGCGCGTATATAAAATGCGTTAATAAGAGGCCCATTCTTTTTATTTATTTATTTATTGTTTTTTTTCTACTTCTTCTTATTCTTATTCTTATATATGTATTCGTAATAAGAATGAAGGAGGTTATTGCGTAAGTCGCTCGCTTACCCCTTCCATATCCGGCTCGATATCCTTGATCTGCTTCTCGTGCGTGATTTTGAGCTTCTCCTTTTCCCTCCCGTGCTTAATGCCCATCGTTTTCCGCTCGTCCATAAATTTCTTAATATTGTTAGCCTTCTTTTCCTTTAGCCTCCTGTCCTTGTCGCCCTTGGTCTTCAGCGCCTTGTCGTTCATCACCTCCTTGGCCGTCTCCGCGGACACCTTCGCTTGGTTAGCGTTCATGTCCTTAATGTCCCTAAAAAATTGGTGAAATTAGGGTTAAAGAAAAAAAGAAAAAAGAAAAAAAGTAAAAAAAAAAACGTCCCGGGCCCCCCTCCCCGCCCCTAATCATCTTAAATCAAACTAATCACTCGCTGTTGCGCAAGTCGACGAAAAGAAGCTCTCCGGGCCTCCGGGCATAAATTCAGAAAAATGATTCTTATCTTTGCTTTCGTTTTTAAGTCTCCTTCTCGTTATTACCTTAAATTGGTGTAAAGAGTCCGAGGTCCGCGAGAGGGAGATACAATGAGAGAGAGAGAGAGAGAGAGAGAGAGATGGTAATTAGGCTGAAGATCGTTCAGTGTCCAGCTGAAATGTTTGTGGAGAGGTCGGCGGTAGGGGTGGAAGTCACGGAAGACACGAGGAGTAAGTCAAAGGATGGAACGAAGGAAGAAGCATCGGCTCATTGAATAACTAACTTACTTTTCGTGCTTAGCCTCGAGCAACTTAACCTGCTGCGCCTGGACCGCCGGCATGCAGTTTTTAATCTCCTCGCGCGAAGCTTCCAATTGACTTTTCTGCACTTCCCACTCTTCCTTTCGCTGTTTCTCCATCATCTGCGTCCACTGGCTCGTTTGCTCGTTAATGAGTTTCTTCACGTTCCCGTCATTAATAAGCGCACTTTTACTGTGCAGAGTAAAGTGTTGTTGTTGTCGTTGTTGTTGTTGTTATTGTTATTGTTATTGTTATTGTTGTTGTTATTGTTGATGTTATTTTTACTCTGCGGCCCCTCCCCTTACACCACCACCACCACCACCACCACCACCACCATCGCCGTTGATCATTATTATAGTGAAGATAGGCGGAGCGCGGGGCGGTGGTGGCGCGGCAGAGTGAGAAAGAGAGGGGTGGGGGGCACGGCCGAGTAAATTACATCAGAGCGTAAATTTTGCCGTAAACTCACTCTTTCCCTTTTGACAGCTTCTCGATAGCGGTACAGTGATTCTTCTGCATCGTTTGCCTGTCCTTCAGATGCTTCTTGCGTAAACCATCCAATTCTTTGTTTAATTTCTTTCCCAGCTTGAAGGCTTTCTCTTTCCTAAGATTCTCGTAGTTGCACGGCGGCAGCTTGAACTCCTCTGTTGGAAATGTCATATCCGAGCGTCACTCGGATGTATACGACCTTTCGTTCTTTCGATTGCCCTTTTCCGGCTCACGCCTCGACGCCGCTTTCGTTTCATTTTCAGGGGAACGACGTCCGCGCTCGAAAGCGTCATCAAGCCTTTTAAAATGGCTACGGCACGGTAATTGACCGACCCGGATGGCTAATAGTCTACGGGACGCGACTCTCGTTGCCTACGATCTATATGCATCAATGATTACAGGCTTGCGAAAGTTTTTAAATTTTAAAATATCCCAGGCTCTCTTAAGTCCGGAACGCGGCGACTCTTGGCCGAAATGTGGAAATCGAACCCCCGCCGACTGCCGCTTATTATATATATATATATATAGAGAGAGAGAGAGAGAGGTACGCATTGTCTGGTACAGAACGATCTGTGCTAAATGAATCGGCTTCGAATCTGTGTTAGATCGACCGGAAGGATTTCGTTGTAATTACGAAAAGCCGTGCAAAGAGAAGGAAACCGCGCGATATTACAAATGATAAATTTTCCATTTCGCGCGGGATTAAATAATAATAACAATAATAATAAATAATAATTATTAATAATAAATAATAATAATAATAATGAGGTAAAAACGTCGGATATCCGTAGCGGAGTCGTGGAGCTGCTTTAACACTCGGTTATGCTTCTCATAAAACGTCCCTGTCTTAATGGAATTGCCGAGGGTTCTCAGAAATTACGCATTTAGCACTAATAAAAGTTGGTAAGAGTGCCGGGGACCGAGTTTGCCATAATAAATCGCGTTACGACGAATGTATTCTTCTACATTGACGGGGCGAGAGAAATAAAGAAAAATAAAGAGAGAGAGAGAGAGAGAGAGAGTGAAGAAAAAGCTCGGGTGGGAAAGTGTAATTGTTTATAATTTTATGTTCGAGCGTTTTGTGAGCCGAAAACGGGCGGTCCGAAGCTCATTATGTCACGAGGCTTTATAAATTTTCGGACGATATTATTGTGATTAAGGGAGGAGGAGGAGAGGGCCGTCGTAATGAGAAGGACGGGGATCGTCGGCGACATCCTCTCGGCTCGGTTGGTTATTATTTTAATGTGGGTACCGAGACCCGGCAAACCTCGGCGATACAACAACAACAACAACAACGACGACGACGTCGACGGTACCAAAAAAAAAAAAAAAAACACGGGCGAATAAAGAAGTTAGGCGAACTGTGGCATTACCGGCCGAGCAATAATAAGCAGCATTAATTGCAGGTGAGGATTATTAACCCCGGAGTGGGAGGATTAATAAGGAGTAAATAAATCGAGGGAGGCTGCTAACGTGTTGGAATAGGTCCTTGGGACGGATAAGTACCGATAAATGTCGATAAATCCCGAGCTAATGTATCGTCGGTACGGAGTTTCTTGGAGTTTGTCTTGGCTAGTCGGAGGATTCTGTGACCCGGGGCTGCGTCCGAGGGGGCCCCGGATTAACAGGCAGGGCTAGTCGAGGGCTAATTTTAAGAACGGCCCGGCGGGTGCGTGTGCGTGTGCGTGTACGGTGCGGAGCTCGAGAGACGTAACGAGAAAATAAAGATGTAAGGAGGGAAGGGTCACGGGGAAGGCGTAGGTACCTCGCTTCTTCCTTTCCTCTTCCTCCTTCTTCTTGGCCTCGGCTTTGGCGTCGGTCTGCTCGATACCGAGTCCCTTCATGGCCTCGTCTCGTTTTTCTGCCCCCTTGGTGAAGGCCCCCGGGTCCGAGAGCATCGCCATGAAATCTGAAAGCAAGAGTATCGTCATGATCGCCGTCAGGATCGTCATGGACGGGGGGACGATGGCCCCGGTTGGCGATCCGATGGATTCGCTCGGTGATCCGACTCCGTAGGAAGCTGGGATCGGTTGCCAAAGCATCAGAGGCGATTAGCCAGAGTTCGCGAGAGTCGTCGTGGCGCGCAGGCTAGACGCGACGCACTTAACGGGGCTTTTGTGAAAGTCGGTCGAGATCCGAGGAAGGAACGAACGAGCAGGACTGTTGCACCGGCATATTACGCGTATCGGCTCGGCACGACAAAGCCACCCGGGTGTGTACCGGGTCAAAAACCAAATATATATATATATATATATATGTGTATATAGAAACGGAGTCGTCATCAAGAGGGGAGAAAAAAGGTCAGGGTAGGTAGTCACTTTACCTCCGAAGCCGTCGGGCACGTAGATCGACAGCTCGATGTTGCAGAAGAGCATGGGCAGAGCCATGGGGAAGTTGGCCTCGGTCTTGAGGGAGATGTGCCGGTAGCCGGCCTGGAGTCCGTCAAGCGGGAGGATTCGCTGGCCGAGCAGTTTCCCGCTCTCCTCGTAGACGCCTGAATCAGAGCCGTTCGTCGAGTTGGTAAATTGGCAAGTGAGAGGGGGGGGGCATCGGGTAATTATTATCGGGGTAATTGTTGTCGGGACGATTACCGATACGAAGGACCGCGAGGTCAGGGAGAACGACCTTCCGGAAGACAAAGGGCTCCTCGTTGTAGACGGGGTTGAGGCCGTTAGCGGGGACCATGCGCGTGCGGAATTCCTTCTTGATGGTGTCGGCCGGGAGGCCGTACATGTCGACTTCGACGTAGGTCCCGACCTTCTTGTCCGACAAGAATTGTCCGGCTATCACCTGCGCGAGTTGGCAAAGTGTCATTTTTTTTTTTTTTTTTTTTTTTATCGATCCCTGTCACCCGGCTTTCCTGCATTTTTACGCGGACCGCCGCCTCCGCGAGAGTCAGGCCTCCCCGGGAAAAGCGGCACTCCCTCCTGAATAATTGCCGGGCGGCTGTCCCGGGGCCTCGTGCGGCCCCGCTGATAAGCTCATTTGAATTTATAATGCCAAGCGAAACTTGATTTTTCACCCACACCCGCGCGCCAATAACCGCGAACGAACGCGTCGATTCCTATTCGAATCCGGCTTAGAATTTTCTCGGGGCAGGGGGGTTAGGGGGGGAGGCAGTTTTTACAATTTCCGCTCGAACGCCGGGAAACTTAACGATAACGATAACGAGGCGATTTTCTATTAATAAGCGAAGGCCTGTGCCGCTTAATCGGCCCGACGTAGACGACGTGGACGACGTGGACAGCGTAGACGACGTGGACGACGGATTTTCCGACTTTCGGCAATAATAAGTTGGGTCGAGCGGCCGATTAATAACAAGAATTATTATAAAGTTAATGCATAAAGGGGCTAATAGTGAGTAGCAGCCAATGGCCCCGTATCGGATATAATTACCGTTATGGCCAATCGAGCCGCACATTTGACATAATATTGCGAAATAAACGATACTGTCGGATGAAATTAAATCCCTATATTTAGATGGGGCTGAAATAGTTGAGAGTTTCGCTTATCGGGTAATCCCCCCCTCCGCCCCCCCACCACTATCGCCGCCATCGAACGGCACCTTCGAACGCCGCCGGTATTTTTAAAAAGGAACGAAACGCCCGAGTGAATTTATTATAAAGTCCTCGCGGAAGGTAAATCAGAATTTTCAAATCAATATTAACCCCTCCCCTCCCCCCTTCCCCGCCCCGGGCTTATTAATAATAGATACGTCTCCGCGAACGAGGTAGGCAGGCACGGGGGCAGGCACGGGGGCAGGCGCGTCGTACCGGTTGCATCATCGTCATCATCATCATCGTCATCATCATCATGCATCGTACGCGATGCAGGACTCGCCTCGCCGCTAACGAGGATAATCTATCCGCAAAAAGGATGCCGTAAGCTTCGATTCGTCCCGTGCCCTCCTCGTCTCATCATCATCGGCTTACGTAATCCCATCTACGTGTACATTGGTACTTACACATTGCGTATTGCGTGCGTGCGCGAGCCATAATGATAATGCTACGTAAATAGAAACGGTCGTACGCGGGAAGGGATTGTTGGTGGCTTGGGTGGGGTGGGGAGGGGGTGTAGGAGAGACCAGAGAGGATAATAGGAACAGGAGTATCAGCGGGATGTGCTTCTGCTACTGCTACTGCTGCACGTTGTAATACGTATAAAATCAACTAGTGACAGAATGGCCAATCGGAATGATTAATCGATCGGGTGTATTAAGAAGAGAGCGCATCTGTTGGGGCAATTAAATAAGTAAGAGCGATCGGAGCCGAGAAGCCGAGATAATCGCCGGGGCATTGAAGCGAACCGGCGCAGTTAGACGATGCGGGAGCGCGCGCGTGGGGCAGAGGAGCGGTGGGGCAGGGGAGCGGGGGGCAGGGGAGGTCTGTAGCTAGGAAAAGGCGTGCCAGCAGCGCCTTGGCGGGAAACGAGCCGAGGGAAAACGTCGGGGTCGCGCGGGCTCGTCCGTCGGTTGGTCGGGTGGAGGTGGCGAGGGCAGGCAGGCAGGCAGGCAGGCAGGGGTGCGGGAGGCGGGAGGCGGGTGGACGGGCGGCAGGTTTGAGTGAGGGACCGTCGGGTGAGGGCGTGCATGGGGGGGGAGGGGGCGATGGAGCCAAAGGAGCGGAAAGTTTAACAACGGGGAAAGAAGTGCGCGGCACGACGAGCCTACCCGAACGGAGCACGAGGCCGTAATGACGCCATCCACGCCTTCGGAGAAGGGGTCAAAAGTTCGATCGGGCCTCCGCATGAAGTCGGGCTTCAAGAGGTATCCAGTCGTGTTGTTGTACTCGAACTTTCCTTGGTTGAGCTGCATCGGCAAGTCCGGGGTCTGGAAGTTGAGCGCCACCATCTGACAGCCGGCGTTCCAGAATACCTGTCTCCGGGCGTGCCAATTTTAGATTAGCAAATGAAATTTAACGGCTACCTGGGCCGGCGGGCCCGTGTCGTCGTCAGCCCTCGAGGAGCCGCCGCTCAGCCCCCAATCATCGTACAATAATTGCCCACGGAAGCTCTTTCGCTTCGGCAAAAGAAACTTCCGCGAGCCCAAAAACGGCTTAATCTCTATTTCTCAGCCTCCCTCCCTCCCACCCTACCTACCCTAGCTACCTCTCCGCCGCGGCCACCCACTTACACGTCGGCGGCTCCTCTCGAAATCTCGCTCACCTGGGGCATGTAATTGGAAGAGTCGACTCGGGTTCCCTTCGGATAGATTCTGCTCATCTGGCGCTTGTTGTAATTGACGAATTCAACACCCGACGTTTTCAGATAATTCAGGGCCGAGTTCTCAGCGAACGATGACATATTGTGATGGATGTTCTTCTCTGCGAG
The DNA here is from genome assembly GCA_018883505.1 of Ceratosolen fusciceps. Taxonomy (NCBI): domain Eukaryota; kingdom Metazoa; phylum Arthropoda; class Insecta; order Hymenoptera; family Agaonidae; genus Ceratosolen; species Ceratosolen fusciceps. The sequence goes on along the minus strand of RCIC01000006.1, from coordinate 10,713,239 downwards.
GAAAGAATTAAAAATATAAAAAATATATATATATATATATATACAGATACAACCCGAACGAATTTGTCGGTTATTAAATAAAAATGGGAGAGGGGAGAAAAAGGCCGGTTTTCGGTATCTCCAGCGGTAATAGGATCAAGGAAATGGCGGGTGGGGGTGGAGGATCGACAGAGCGTCCAGCGAGGCCTGGAGTGAGATCGAGAGGAGCCCGTAGGATTCGTATTTATCGGGGTAAGGGATCCGATAGCATTAGCGGTCTCGTCGTTGTCTCAGCGTCGTTGTCAGCTGACGTGGAAAACGGAAAACGGTCGGGGGCAGGGGTACGGTAAATGGGAGAGAGTGCAGGATGCGAGCGGGAAGGCTATTGGGAAGAGCGAGGAAAGGCGTAGACGCGAGCCTGGGCAAATCCCATTTGCTTTTCCACGGCTTATTGAGGAATCCGGGGGGCGCGAGCAGAATGACCTCCGGGAAAAAAGCCATTCTTACCTCTTGTAAATGAATCGACCGGCCGACGGATTATTACTTCCCGGCCGTTTCTTCGGACAACAATATATGCCGGGAGTTTATTGAGAGGACGATTATTCCCGTCCCGGTCAGGCCCCGCCTCAAATTCTGGACGAGCAGGACGATTCCCAGGGTTATTGGGAGGAAAGATGACCCTCTAGACGAATCCAAGGAGTCCCGGCCCAACCCCCCGCCCAATAACCCCATTATCCACGGGCTGGTGGATTGCACGCGGGCAAGGAGTGCGGGAAGGAAGGAGTCCTCGTGCACGTCGCCGACGTCGTTTCGACTTACTCTCGGCATGCTCCCAGCTTTGGAATTTCACCGGCTGGGCGTAATTGATCATCGAGGAGAGGAGCGGATGGCAGCTCGTCGCGCTCCCCGTGTAGGCCGGAGCGGCAGCCGCGTCCCCCTCGGCTCCGGGTTCACCGGCTGGAGCGTCTCCCGCTGGCGCCGCCGCCGCCGCCGCAGCCGCCTCCTAGGGACCAGATTCTTATCACCTCCTCCAATCGCTACCCTACTCCCTCCCTCCCGCCGTTATTAGTATTATTATTATTGTCGTCGTCGGCGTAGTCGTCGTTGTTGTCATTGTTGATTGTTATTTATTGTTATTTATTATTGTTATTGTTATTAGTGGATTCGAGCAGAGCGTCGCTTAGATAGAAGGGGGATTTGTTATTAACAGGTATAGAAGGGCCGGGATAAAATTCGCTGTAAAATATTTATTAGCACTCAATGAAGGGGGGGAGGAGTCGGCGAGGCGAGAGTTGGGAGCAAAAATATTTTCATGAATTTTGACAAGGCCCGGGCCATTGCCCGTTTGTTGAAAAGCATATACCCTTTTCATAAAAAAAAAGTGCCGAAAGAAGTTGTCATCGTCGTCGCCGACGTGCCAACAATTATACTCGAGTCCCCGAGTCCATTATTATTCGAGGGACTCACGCTCACCCACTCTTCTTCTGCGCCATATTTATTTACACCTCTTGCCCGTTTTATTATGTTTTTTTTTCCTTTCTTTCTCTCTTTCTTTCTTTCTTTCTTTCTTTCTTTACTATTATTATCGTTTCTTTATCGTTCATTCATTCGCGGGGCCCGATTGATCCACCCGACCCCCGTGTCGTCTTCGTGCGCCGGCATTCGTCGATTAGGAGGAACGAAAGATTGTCTCTTAAGGTCGCGAGGCCGTTACGAGACAACCGTACGCCCCCCCCCACCTACTCTCATCCTCTACCTCTACCTCTACCCCACCCCCGACCATTATACGCTCCGACTGAGTCTGTGAAAGGACTGCGTTTTAAAAAAGGACTGTATATAGGGAACAGGGACAGGCTGCGGGGATACCGGCGAGAGAGAGAGAGAGAGAGAGAGAGAGAGAGAGAGCGCTGGTCACGGAGACTGGCTCGGGTGGACTTGGAGAATGAATTTTCCAAGGAGTCGCGAGCCGTTTTCCCGAGCATTATTAGCACCTCCCGTAGGCGCCGGGTAGTAATCGCCTACCGGGGCCCGATGGCCATCCGATTCCATTATAATGGAGAAATTTATATGCCGAGCGCGCACGCACGGGCTGTCAAATGCCAGCGTCCTCGCTATTTATCGTCACCGCCGTCCACCAGGAATTACTCGGTATTTCGAGCCCGCGCTCGCATTATGATTTACAAGCGCGGCCCGATGATCCTCCGGATAAACAAAACATAATCTTCCAGGCGTCGGGCCAACGAACGAGAAATGATGGAAAAAAAAAAAAAAGTAAAAATTGGGAGGAATAGAGCGTGCCACGGGGGCCCAGAGATACAGATGCATATGCCTGCAGGGTTCTCCGTATGTGTGCCGCCTATACGTACACGGGATCTGAGAGAATAAGAGGAAAAGGTGGGAAAAGGAAAAAGTGCCAGAGCTCAGAAGAGGAGCGTATTTATAGGGGCCCGCCGATGCCGTTAAGATTGCCCCGGGGGCATTAAATCGTGGATGCATTGTCATAGTTGGGGCGGGGATTGGTGGGTGGGGGTGGTGGGTGGGGGGGAGGCTACGAGGCCACCGCAACGGAGGCTTTCGTCGTTCCTTCGTCCGGGCGATACGATACTTTTTGGGAAGGGGGGGGGGTAAAATTCGGGAAAGCGATGAGCGCGGAGGCGTAGTAGTATACCTTCGGGGGCTCGGCCGCAGCTGGTGCAGCCGGGGCGCTCGCGTCCTCGACGACCTCGTCCTTGGCTTCGAACTTGCCGGACAGGAAGAGCTCCAGCTCGACCTTTTCCACCTCGGGCTTGAGCCGCTTGTTCTTTATGAGTATCTTGTTCTTCATGGCGCACGGGGGCGGCAGCGGGTGACCCTCGACGTAGAGCTTCGCCCAGGCGCCGTCCACGCGCACCCGCGCAGCCGCGGCCAAACAAACGCAACAGACAGAGAATGAATATACGCCCATCATATGTAAACGTCAAGAGGCGAAGGAAGGTATACGGGAGACGGATGAACATATGGATATGCATACGGACAGATGTAAACAGGGTCGGAGAGCGAGCGAGCGAGAGAGAGAGAGAGAGAGAGAGAGAGTGAGACCTCTCACGATATTATGTAAAGTGCGATTGAAAATTAATGCTTCCGATAAAGACGAGTTGGATTAAATTGATGGCGCTCGCGACTCGACGTCGTTAATCCACTCCCTCCCCCTCGCAAGCGACCGGCTCGCGTCCAGAGAGAGAGAGAGAGATAGACGTTATCCCACAGATAGATAAATAAATAGATAGACAGATAGATAGATATATAGAGAGATAGATAGATGGATAGATGGATAGATAGATGTATGCGTGAAAGAATGCAAAATACAAAGTCTTGGCGAAAATAAGAACGGCTTGGCTTTATTTTCTGTTTTTTTCCTCTTTTCTTTTCTTTTTTTTTTTTTTTTTTTTTTTTTTTTTCATTCTCTCGGACAAGCAATTAAAAATATTCCGCGGCGAGATTGAGGACAAAATTCCTTTCTAGTTTTTACCGGAGAGTCGACCACTCTCGAAACATGTTTCATATTCATTTCACGTTTATCCCCGCTCTTTTTCCCGGCGGCTCGACCGCGCCCCGCATTACCGCCACCGCCGTCGCCGCCGCCCAACTCCCCCCTCCCCCCAACCGCGAGCTAATTACGCGAGCCTCCGCTCCGCGCACGGTACGATAAGCGTATGGGTGCGAGCGGGTCACGTTTCGGGTGCAGGGGGTGAGCGGGAGTGATGGAGGCGAGCGCGTGTACCGGATAATCCGGAAGGGCTTCCTTGAGCAAGAGGTCGCCGAAAATCTCGTCAAAGTACTTGGCCATTTTGTACTGGTTCGACATGCACAGGTGGTTCTCGATGCTGAGGATGACCGGGTACTCGGAGGTGACGAAGGCGCAGTCTCTTATCGCCATTAGGGCGTCCTTGAACAGTATGTCCGTGCACATGGCTTTCCCGTGGGTTATTATGATTTCGTCATCGGGGGTCTTGCCGTCCCAACAGTCGAGCTCGACGCACCTGAAGAAAGTACGGTCCTCATCGTCGTCGTCAACGTCGTCGTCGTCGTCGTCCACGTCGTCGTGATCCCCGTCAGCTCGCCTCCTAATTAATCCGGCCGAAAAAGGCCATGGAAATGATTTTTACGGAGGCCGACGGCGATTTAACGGTGACGACGACGACGACGACGACGACGACGACGACGACGTGGACGACGACGATTGAGGAGAGGGGGAGGGGTCGTTTCGTAACGCCGGTGTCAGCTCCGGCAGCAGTGGTAGTGGGCCGAGGCGCCGGAGTCAGAGACCGGTACCAATGAAAGTACTCGTAAGAACGTGAGGGATGGCGTAAGGGGGACGTGGTGGTGGTGGGTGGGGGGGGGGGGTAATTACATGCATCCAGCGAGGAGGGTCTGTCGGTACATTTCGACGCAGCTCTTCGCGCCGATTTGCTTACCGCTCAGGTAGGTGTTGTGGCTCGAATTTATATAATAATGGGAGAGCGGCTGGTCCATGTCCATCCACTCCTCGAGCTTGTCGAGGAAGACCGGGGCGTTCTCGTCGGACATGAGGTAGCGTATAAAGCCGTCCTTGGACAGCTTCTCTGCGCACCAAGATCTTTCCTTATCCACTGGGTGTGCTTATGGATTGCGATCGGGGGACGGGGACGGGGGACGGGGGAGGGAGATATCGGGATGGACGTACTTGCGCTCTTCGTGGCCTCGTCCCGCTCGTAATCGTTTATTATCTCCGTGCACCTCTTTTCGTCGTACAGAGGGAACAATATTTCATTGAGCCTCGGGTCCCTCTGCTTCTCATTCATAAATTGCACCAGCTGCTCCAGAGTTATCGTCTCCGCTCTCCCTTTCGTTCTACAAACGTTTCGCATCAAGTGAATTATCGCGAGATAAAAGTTTGATAATGAACCCGAGGGCGGGGCATTTGTTAAGCCTCGAATTCCGCCCCCCCACCCCCGTCCCCCCCATGGCAAATCGTTAATACTCACATGGAGCCGAAGAGCTCCTCTATGTCGTTTCTCGGGCAAATCTTGTGATAAAGGGCGTAAAACTTCTCGAAGGTGAAGGCCTCCGGTTCGATCTTGTCGTTCTGTCGGGCAGGGGGAGCGATAGGGATGCAGTTTATTGGGGTCATTGTGATTACGAGTTGATTCGGTTCGATAATCGGTATGGTATGTATAATCAAAATAATAAACAAATAAATAAATAAATAAATAAATAAATAATAATACTTGAGTCGAAGCGTACTTTGCCGTCGGGCAGGCCGAGCTCCTTCAGGCCCTGATAGACGAGCTTCTCCGTTTTGCCGGAGGCGAAGGTCTTGGTGATGACTTTGACGGGCACCTTGCCCTTCGGGTCGACCTGGAAGCTCAGCTTCATCCAGCTGTAAAGGGAGAGAAAGGGTGCATACGTATACATTCAGGGGATGGGATGTGACGGTGCCGCGTTACGGCTTTACGCTCACAACGACGTACTGTTTCATCAGCTGAGTCGTCGGGCAGACATTGCTCGCCTTTGTGTTGTGGGTGATGTAACGCAAGCCCGCCTGCCATTCCTTCGCATAGCCAAAAAAGGCGCACTCGTTACGGCTAACCTTACGCTTGTAATTAACGGTGCGCTATAGATGGGGCAAGGGCACGGGGATAATGGGTGCTCTTACGGGAGGACGATTGTTATACCGGGAACTGGGGAATTTGGCTTCCGTGAGGCGCGACAATGGGGGGAGGAGAGGGGAGGGGAGGGATGGAGGCAATAGGTAATCGGTCGGCTGGTGAGCGTCTTGATCGGTTCGCGTTTCCTCGGGTCCGGGTCCGGGTCCGGGTCCGACTCCGACACCCTCGAGCCTGGCTCGCTCGTCGTTCATCTAAAAATACGCATTACGGGGTCGAAGGGAGGGAGGGAGGGAGGTGGGGGATACAAGTGTCCTCGGAGCTAAAAAGAATACCTTAGCGGTCTTGGCGTCCGGGCAAACGAGATGCTGATAACTGATGTTGGTGTAATCGATGCCCGAACACACGGTTATGCTCTTCTCGTCGATCTGCTCCGGGCTCCCGTGTTTGCTCAGCTTATTTATCAGTTTGGGATCCTGGATAACAAGAAATCCCGTGTTTTATGGATCGGCCCGTGGCTTTGGTAGATCATCCAATCGGATGAGAGGAATCGTGGAAGCAACCACGCAATCAACCAACCAACCAACCTTTGGCGATCCGCCGTAACGAATGTCGCTCACTTGCGCAAGCTCTATCACGTCGCCGTCCTGCGAAAATCAAAGCGAATCAACATTTTCCCAACCGTGGCTACTCATCCCCCCCCTCGTTATAAAGCTCCCCGCTTCCTGGGCTCTGAACTCACTGACCGCTAATACCTCATCGCTAATAAATACGAAACTCTCAAAGACGAAGAGGCTCGCGGTGAAATCATATTCAAGTCAGTCCGAGTAGTCCATCGTCCCTCACCCCCCTCCCCCTCTCTCTCACCCCCTCTCTCTATCAGCCCCACCGATCTCTCTCCCGCGTCTTTTTTAACTTTAATTGCCATTCGAATTAACGACGTTTTAGTCTAAATAACTTTAATTGAACTGGTTTTTGCCTCGAAGACGTAAAAACTACGTATCGGCGTCTACGTACGCGTAGAGCACCGCGTGTCAACTGGTTATGTCAACTTGTAAATCCGAGACTGTTATTAAAAAAAAGAAAGAAAGAAAAAAAACCGAGACTTAGGGTCGAAAGTGAGAGGAGGGTTAGAAGCGCGAAATCTGCGTTCCGCACCACCACCACCGCCACCACCACCGCCACCACCACCACCACCACCATCCCCCTTCCCGCCCGTACCTTCCCGTCGCTCTTCCAGTATAGGAAGAAACCGTATTTATCGACTTTGAACAAGCAATTGGCTTCCATCTCCGTGTTTTCCTTCTCCTCGACCCATCTGTCGAAGACGGTGCCATTGAGAAGAAGGGCCGGGACTTCCCTTTGCCAGTTGAACTCGAACTTTTTCGTCATCGCGAAATGGGCGCCGATGCGACGCGGGCCCTAGGAGCTGCGTAGCACCACGATCCCGAGGACGAATAATCTCCCGACTGAGGCTCGCGACTCTCTCTCTTACAAGCGGCTTGCCTTCGATCGGCCTGGCCTGGCCGCTCAATAGCTTCGGCAAACTTAATTAGCGTAATCCAATTTACGCAGATTTCCGAGTCGACGATGCTCCACATGCAGCGCACCGACCTAAGCCTTAGCCAAGGTCCCGCTCCCGTCCGGACGAGAGAACACGTGCATGCAGAGCCCCTTGCAACGAGACTCTTTCCCGGGCGATTTCCTGCGATTGGGCGTCGTCCTCCCCGTCCCAGACCACACTCCCCCCCCCCCCACCCCACCCCTTCCCGTGGAAGCGGGGGATCAGAGCGCGGCCCGTTGTCACGCATGAATTCGATTGTCCCCAGGTGGACGGGCTGCTGACCGCCGTCAAAGAGAGCGCGGCATCGGTGTCCCCGGCATCAAAGGACATAATACCGAGCGGCCGCCGTTCGGTTTTTCGAGCGAGCACTCGAAAAGAAAACAAAACCCGGAGACGTATCCTCCGCATCCTCGTGGAAGGGGGAGCGTGAAAAAACGGAGGAGCTCGCCCCCCTCACCACCAACCGAGCACTCGCACAATATGGGAGGCGCGCGACGAAGAGACAACGAAATTAGCGGCTTTTTTTCGGGAACTTGACTCAATGGGTCGATCCTCCTCGGCCACCAGGTATTCCCCTGCAGCCGAGAAAGTGCCCGTTGCACGACCGAAGCCGGGGCACCGGGTCCGGGGCTCATGAGGCTCGGAACTTCACCCGCGTGATCCGACTACTACTAATTACACGATCTAGAGTCTCGCTACGAGTGCCAAATTATACATAATATTCTGTTTCCTCGAGTTATTATAATGTCCGATCCGACGAATGACTTTAGCCTTTTATTAATAGAATCCCCGACATTGCGCGAGGCTTTGCCTTGATCGCGCGAACTTTGCGTACTACGCCCTCCTCCCGAGTCTTCCGAGACTACGGCCGACTCCTCCAAGACTACTTTCGTAGCCCTTGATCGAGGGTAGAAGAATAAAACAGAAAGAAAGAAAGAAAGAAAGAAAAAAGAAATAAAGCTAAACCGAAACGAGAAGTATTCTTTGTGATTTAGTCTTTTATGATTTTTGGATTTTTCGGATATTTTGTTGGATATTTACAAAATAGCAGTTCTGTAGCGTTCGCGCTCTGACGCCCCTTGATCGCGTAAATCGTATAACCCAGAATATACAAATACGTCCTCTTAGCACGCCGCGCAAAATTTTCGTTAAAAATAGGAAAAACCGGCGACTATTAGAATTCTGAAATTTCCAACTATTTGTAACCGACCCCCCGTTCATGCCGTAATTGCTTTAATTAATCGTATCTGCAGGTAAAAACGGCAGGGCCGAAATTAACTTTCACACATTTAAAAGGACACATTCGCCCGTAAATTCGTATTATATTTTGTCATTGTTATTACGACTATTGTTGTTATTATTATTATTATTATTATTATTATTAGTTTGTTATTCATTTGTGAGGGAAGAAGCCGTAGACTAAACGAAAAAAAAAGAAAAAAACAGAAGAAAAAATAACAAGAGGAGCTTTTTAAACAATTTTAATACCGGTATCGCTTTATAATAAACGTTATCGAATGACATTTTCAGCTCTCTGGCTCCCGTTCGAAAACATTATGTTTATAAAAAATACAACGATCGAATTGCTTTTTATTTTGGGCACCGCTACGTGTATACGTGTATGTATGTTTGTTCTAAGCTCGTCTCGCTTGCAAAGCCTTTTTTTTTTTTTTTTGCCGATAAATTGTGCTGCAGCCAATATTTAGACAATCTTAATGAAAAAAAAGAAGGGGATTTTCGTTTTCATCGAAAACGATACTCGACTTATCGACGTAAATATTTTAAAAGGATTCAAAAAAAAAAAAAAAGTTCTCTATCCGACTATTTCCACTCAAAATACACGGCACACAATTTTTACGATAAAAAAAAAGATCTTATCACTTAAGCGCGGGAACATCAAATATTATTACTCTTAATCGCAATAATACTGTAAGAATACCTAATGCCTCCTGCGCACGAAACTTCAATCATCTTTCAAATATTTAAGGTTTATAAGTTCCTGAAAAAATAAAACCCGTACGACATGAACCACGTGTATGGCAAAAAAAGGTACGTTTACTCGAGGAAAGGATTATTATTCACTGATATTGTTCAATTTCTACAGAGAATTAGTTTTATTCCTTTTTTTTTCTTCATCTGTTGTCTTAGGCCATCAAACGCTGATAACTTATCTGTCGAGTATAAAGGTATTAAAATTATATGAAGAGAAAATTTTGTAAATTCGGCCTCGGCAAATATTTTATTAAACAAATTAACGACACATTGTTAAAAATATTCCCGAGCATTTCCTAGTTACAAGTTTTTCTTCTTCTTCTTCTTCTTTTTTATTTCGATTCGAGGAAGCCTGAAAAGATAACAAATGCTTCTCTCTGTCGTATGGGTTAGAAAATCTGCAAGCGTGTTTTATCATTTACCAATGCAATCTATCGAATACTATCGATGCCAATAACACGGGGATTAAAAAGTTTTGCTAAAATTGTTACATATTAATGATATTATAAAGGTAGACTGGATTTACTGTTTAGCGACAGGCGCGTCGAGGAGGCGGTAAATAATTAAATGGCTACTTTATTCCTTAAAAGTCCCCCTAAATAATTTATTGAGGATAATAACAGTCAAGTATCGAGGCAACTTGTACTCTATACTTACATTTAAAATTTATCGCCGTGTCAGTTATATTGCATAAATGTAATAAACTTGGTAATAACGTCGAGGCGCGAATGCGACCGATTCGCCTTATCGCTCGACTAGAAAGCATCGGCTACTTTTTCTCGCCGATCTTGTTTCTTGCGATCCATATCCTTGGCTAAACCTACCTAGATCCCCCGTATTAGAATTGGCGAAAAATACAAGCCGGTGAAAAGAAAAAAGCGGATTGATGCGTCGTTGGTCGTTGTATTGGTGATAGAGAGGGACACGGGGGGGGTGGCGAGGTCATAGGGGACTGAGACCCTGAGAAAGTTGAGGACCGCGGATTCCGCTCGTCCCGCGATCCTTGAAAATTTCGCAAGAACTCAGACGACACGGAGCGCAGAAATCATAATTTGCATATCGGCCATTCATCCTCGTGGGATTTGATACGCTTATCGGCTGCCGCGTCTTGGGATTTTCTAAATGATCGAAGATGTCGAAAGGCAACCTTTCCAACGGATTGCGCGAAAGAAAAGCATTTGAAAGCGCTCGGGGATCGTGGCCTGCGTAAATATAAAAAGGATTGGATGCACGGGAGCGGAGAACGCGCCTCGACTATTGATTTCGCTCGGCGAACTTTTCAAAATAAACGTGCTCCGAGTCCGCGATCGTTGTCCGAGCCCGCCACCGTGGCTCCATCTACCCGTCGCCACGTCGGTTATCGCATCTGACCCGCCCCTCCCGGCCCCTCCTGCCCCGCCATCCGACCGCCGACACCGGCTCCGGCACCGCCGACCCACACCCATCCATCCGCACAGCCACTCGCCTGCACAGCACAGCCCGTACCGTACCAGCGACCGCTTGTTCCTTGGCCCCTGCGGGGGTAACGTAATAAGCCGACGTCCTCCCAGGTGGCAGCACGGCCCGACCACGTGCTGTCAAAATACAGAGAACTTCCCATAACAACAACAACAACAACAACAACAACAACGACAACAACGTGGGTTGAGGGTGGGGGTGGGGGGGGGGTACGAAAGGAGAGTCGGGCGGTTAATTCGACGTGTCGGCGGAGCCGCTTTTCGTAATTCGTAATTAACGACTCGAGAGTAATATTATTATTCATGATGACGATCGTCGCGTCCCGATAATTCGGGGATCCTCCTCGTCTCGACGACCATGTCCGACGCCAATAGCGCTATTGTGTAATCCTCGAATTTACCAACAATCCGGCACCCCCCGCCCCCCTATACATAATACAGCTTACATAATAACAATGGTAAACGTCGCCACTAATAATACGTTTATTGGGGCATTAATAAATAAAGCAGCAAGGAGATAAGGAAAAGTCGGATTTATAAATGTTACGAATGACGAAATGCGGGGGGGGGAGGGGGAGGGGTGGAGCGGCGACGCCGCGACTGCGAGTGGCTAATTACACAATACGAATAAAGCTTTTTACGAGCAATTTTTCTATCGATTTATTGCTCTCGGGTGGATCGAGGAATATCGAAGCGTTTGATTTGGCAAAACGATTTCGACGGTTATTGGGACTCCTCGGTTGCATTAGCCCCGGCCGAGACGACAAATCCAAACCGTTAAAGAGCCACGATTGCCGGCAATTATAGCGCGCGTAACGCTTTTTTACGGGCCTCTTCTTGATAATTATCAACACCTGATCACGCGTCCCGCTCCCAATGGCATTCGCTGCTCCCGCTTTTTCGTATTATTATGCATAAACAGCCGCCATGCGAGAGCTGAATACGAAGAAAGATATACGGCTGATTTTCTCTTTAACCGACGCTCTTTAAGCGACGGAGGCGACGATCGATTCTAATTGGCGGCCCGGGGGCGACTTTGCCCAGGTGCTCGACCAACTCTTTCGCGAGTTTCATTTTATTACTTCCAGGAGGAAACGAGGCCGATAACGATAACGACAACGACACCTAATCGGGGACAGAGCGATAGCTTCGTAGATCGCACGAGCGTCCCGATCATAAACGATAAAGCCATTATTATACATCGGACGCGTTGTTTCATTCTTGGTTCGGACGAATAGAGGGAATGTAGGCTCGGGTCTACATCTCGGATGGGAATATCAATGATCGAGGGGACGAAACGGGTTGTACGTTTAATTTTCCGCGATCGGTTGTAAGCCGGTGTGTTCCTCGTCCTACCCCTGACCACCTTGAGCCCGTCGTTCCTCTTTTGTCTCGTTCAGCGAACAAAATATCCTCGTAGCTTGCCAATTTAAACTTCCGCGTTCAATTCAATTGCTACGTAGTCACGCACCCAGACGACGACGACAACGACAGCCTCTGTTTCTCTCGTTCTGCGCTACTCTTTCCCCGAAGCCGATCTCTCCATTTACATATCCTTGTCATCTTCTTCCGCATTTTCTTTGACGTATTCATAAGAGGCCGAAGAAGCGTTTTTCCGGACGAGTCATCGCTAGATCACGAAAATTAATCGCAGCTTTCCGGGATCTCGTGGATCCTCTCTCTATCGGCTCGAGCGATCTCTTAAAATCCTTTAATCGTCAACAACTCCTGATTGCCAATTCCATTACATTCCATGACCACTACAACGAATTACAAGTTAAATCTCAACTCCTCTTCCATTTTCTTGTTTAACAATCGACTTATTTATATCTTGGCATTCTCAGCGGTAGTAATGCATCGTCGCTACACTCTTTTCCTTGAAATCATTTTTAATTTCCTGTCATAAGTAAACTCTACAATTATTCCGTCTCGATAAACAATCGGCGTTTGCGATAAAACAAAAGCAAATAAATAAATAAAGATATATAAAAAAAAATATTATACGTCACTAGTGGCACTCGTAGATCAGATACTCTGGAGTATTAAAAGAAAAAGAAGAAATAACAAACAAACAAACAAACAAACAAAATGATGGAATAAAAACAAAAGAAAAAATCTGAGTTTAGGATGTTATTTGCAAATGAGAGAAGCGTTTAAAAGTACGCAAACAGTTGAATTGGGAAAATAAGCATTCGGCGGAAAGTAAGAAGAAGAAGAAGAAGAAGAAGAAGAAGAAGAAGTAGATGATAGTGCGGGAGCTTGTAGCCGGGCATGTAAGAAGAGCCTTAATCTTGGGCTGTTTGTGCTGGAGGCGCACGCGACTGCGAAATGATCAGTAATGAAAATAAATGTCGTAGCCAAGGAAGCATTCAATGGAATAAAGGTGTCACGTGGCTTTGGGAATTTGGGCCAATCGGGTGGCGGCATTGACACCACGGTGGAGAGACACATCACAATGCAATCGTGTGATCGATCGATCGACCGCGGCATCGGCCAGCTTGGCGACAATAAAGCGATTTTCCTCGTAAAGACGCTGCTCCGTAACGAGCCGGAGACGCAAGGAGGAGGAAGGAAGTGGGGGGGGAGGGCTAAAGTAGGAGGAGAGGCTTTTATCGAGCTATTTTTAGCCGAGCCGTCGATTTATATAATCACGTAGTTAGTCGTGGCGAGGGAGGCGGGCGTTGTGACGGACGGACTCTTACGTAACGAGAGGCCGAGGAGAAAGAAGTTACTGGGTGCACGAGGAGCCCAATATCCCCGAGCGCGATCAACGCCGGCGTTAATAATGCGACGGCGATCGTCGACGCGGAGATGGCCCGCGAAACAAATAGATTACGTAAGCCGTGTCGGTCACCTCGGGCCGATCGTAAGGACCGGGATAAGACGAGAGAGCGGCTCGAAAAAAACAACCAAAACGCCCCCAATAACCCCTATCGGACGATCCGTTTATTATATTCGTAGGCGGGGGATGGAGGGTGGCAGCACCGAGTTTTTCGGCTCCTCGGCCTCGGTCGGCTGACCGACCAATGAGCTTCGAGATCCAGCGGTTGGCCGGTCCGCGGAGTCGCGGGTCTTGCGCCGGCGTAGCAAGGGGGAAGCGGAAGGTGGCCACCGCGCCAGGGAACACCATATTGACTTGCCCGTAGGAGCACGTTTCGTCGGGCTTTAGTAGCTAAGCCGGTTATAAGAAAAGTCAGCCGTCGTCCCGTCGAGATTCCAGTGGGCAAGTGCCGTCGGCCCGTGAGCAAGGATGAACGGGATCGCCAGGAGCCTCCTGAGGCTCGCCAGCTCCAAGGCCGTTATTATTAAGCCGGCGAGGATGACCGGACTTAACCTACAGACGAGTCGAGCCCTCTGGGCTAAAGTGCAGCGGCCGAACCTACCCGCGACCACCGCTTCGAAGCTTCTCGACCCACACCGTCATCCCTGCCCGTGCACGAGCTGTCGCTTCGCTCACAGCAAAGGTTAACCCACGTTCTCGCTCTTTATTTCTTACTCCACCCCTACCACCCCTACCCCTCCCCCCCCCAATAACCTGCGTGCACCAACTACGTTAACGAGGATTAACGGAGCGAGCACGTGACTCCCCTGCCCGAGTATCGCTCACCTTTGTTTATCCCTTATAGCCGAGAAGGAACTGGTCGAGTTCCTCGCGGAGGAGATCGTCGCCGAGAAGAAGGCCCAGAAGCTCAAAACCATCCCGACGGAGTTGAAGGATTTTAAAGTCGCGCTTAACGGCGCCGAAGTCACACTCACAAAATTCACCAGCACCGAAAAGTAAGCGTTTCCCAACCACTCGCGACCCATTCTTTTTTTTTATTATACCTTACCTGTTCTTAAATATCTCCTCTCTCTCTCTCTCTATCTCTCTTTCTCTCTGTTTAGAATAACGATATCGTTCAACATAAATCACACGGTAGACACGGATGTCGACCCTGAAGTAGAGCCCACCGATGACAAGGTCGAGACCGGAGAGACCAAGAGCAAGCCCAACTTTGATATAGAAATCAAGAGGGGTGGCCAGACTCTCTCGTTCGGCTGCTCTTTCAACAGCGAACCTGGTGCCTCTGGAATGGACGACTCCTACAGTAAGTACTGCGCTCGACTAGAATGGACGGACAACCTGAGCCTCCTTAATTGAGTACCAAAGCGTTGAGTACGGCTCGAGTGCATTTACATTCTTTCCGATAATTTACCTTTGGTAAAGCGAGTCATTTTTATTACAAGAGCTTTATTTCATTAATTTTTAAATAAAGTTTGATGATAATGATACATCCATGCTATACAATAGCTTTTTAACGCACACAGTATTCAACGTAATCTTCCTCGGTATTCTCTTATTCTGTCAATTCTTATTGTTATAGGTGATATCTTCGGCATTGATGAAATTACACTTTTCGACGGAGAACACACGGACACGGTATATTCCGTTGCCGGTGAAATCATTGACGGGGTAAGCTTGCCAAGGATGTCTAGCGTGTCCTTTATTCGCGATGCTCTTTAGCACCAAGCTAATAAAGTCTATTTATTGCAGTATTTGTACGACCTTCTCATGAACTACTTGGAGGAGAAGGGCATTTCAAACGAATTTGCAGAGCGGATTATTGATCTAAGTACAAATTACGAACACACAGCTTACATAGGACTGCTGGAAGGCTTGTCTAAATTTACGTCAAAGTAATTGTTAATTTTAAGAAGCCCTCATACGATACATAGAATGTAAAATCTGTATTTTTACCATTAGGATATTAAGATTTATCAATAAAAGTAACTAAAAAATCCATGCTTTGTGCTCACGTTTATCTATATATATATATATATATATATGTATTCAATGACTCGTAAATATTGTTATAATAATAATAACAACAACGATAAATGATTACAAAAGCTGATAAAAAAAAGAAAAGAAATCGGACAGAATATGAATTTTACATTTATACGCTAATGAATTTATATTAAAACTGTACACGTTAAAACAAAAATGAAGTAAGTGAAAAACGAAATGCGTACGTTCAGCACGAGTTACATTTAAAATGAACATTGTACATCATCCTTATGCATTTTGTATGCACGTGTATATACATATATACACATATACATATGCACCTACAAAATTTATTTAAAATACCGATAGTCGTGTAAATTTTACAATTACGAGATCCATACAGACAAGGACGAATAATACACAACATTTTATGTTAGCGTACGTCATTAAAAGTAATAAAAACAACAACAATAATAATAATGACTATACAGGCGAATGAGGAGGTTTAATTGACGGCGAGATTTTTGGGCCTCGAGGTAACGGAGTTGGCGATTTTGTCATTGCTTGTATCGGTTATTTTTACATGGGAAGCTGCACCGGTTTGACTAAGTCGATTGCAAGTCTTTTTGTGAATGAACCAGTGCAGCCTTTGGCATTCCCTGTCGCAGTATTGCACCATTTTGCATTTGCTGCACTTCTTGGCGGTCTTGTCCTCGCCGCAGGTCACGCAGATTTGGGAAGAGTCGTTGAAGACCTGCTGGCCGTTAATGGCCGCGGTGATGACGTATATGGCACTCGGGGAATCGCTGCTGGCTAACGTCGCGACCATTTGCCGGAAGATGCTGCTCTCCCTGTAATGGAACTCCCTCACGGTCTCCTTCAGGAAGAGTTCCTGATACTCCAGCGTACCGTCACTTTTGCACTTTAAGAACTTCTTAACCAGCAGCTCTATTACATCCGACCTCTTATCCTCGTTGCCTTTGGCCTTGTTTTCTGCCTTCAAAGCCTCCTGACGCTTCTGGCATTTTATCACTTCCGCGACCACGCAGCTGAGATAATGATACTTGAATGCCATTACTTCGTTCATTTCAGCGCCTCTTGTCATTTCCCTCTGGCGCATGGCTTCCAGCACCTTCTGGATCTGTAAATTTATCTACGTTAGTCCAAGGCCTTACATACCAGACCAGCTTTAGTCTGGCTTCTGTTTTAACAGAGATGCGCCGATACCATTGGCAAATTGTCTAAGAGTCCTATAAACTTTTGTAAATTCATGACTACTCGAACAGGATGAACGTTGACCTGCATTATGAACAAGTGGAAGTTGTCCGCTATATGGGGATAGAGCATAGGCTCTGTCTGCAGGCCCTGTGGCTTTATGTAGTAATCTATGTCCGCCTTTGGAATGAAGTTATTGATGGTCACTACGCAAGTGTGATTGCCCACAAAGGCAGCCATCTGTGCAGCCGTCCTGCCCACGCTGTTCATGACGTCGTGCTTGGCACCGTAGGACATGAGGAGATGGCACAGATCAGCGTTGCCACTCAGCGCAGCAAAGTGCAATGCTGTGTATCCGTGCTCGTGCTGGCATTTGTTTGTGTCCGCGCCCTAATGGATAAAAGCAGGACTCTCTTTTGAGGAATTACGGGCAACGACTGTAGACTCGGATTGCAAAGAGGGGGGTGGGGGGGGCAGCTTTCATTCATGATTGCGGCATGCGGGGGCAAGGCTACTCACATGATCCAAAAGCATCTGCACGATGTCCTTGTTGCCCTTGAAGCAGGCGAGCTGCAGGGGACTCATGCCGTGGTCATCAATGAAGTCGACCTTGATTTTATTCGCCGCGAGCAGTGCCTTGAGCTCGTCCGTCTTATTGTTAATGATCTTGTCGAAAACCTCCTTCTGGAGTTGCGGCAGGCTCTCCGCCTCTGACATTTTCCTCCCTATTTATTTACACGGCCGAGCTGTAGGATAGGCGATTACAGGAGCGGCTACTCCTCGGTGTACTCCCTTACATAAATACAAATCCCGATTGTCGGTGGGCCTTCTCCTCCCCCCCCACCCTGTCTCGCGAACCTGTCACCCACGAGAGGCTATAAAGCTGGCCGCTTCCTAAGCCAGGCCCAACAAAAATAAACGCCAAGAACCGCCTGTAAACAAGTCTCGCGACCGAGTTTATTTATCCGATCAAGTATTGGTTTACTTAAGATTTTAGAAACCCGCGTAAAGGCGCACTTTTATGAAACGCCCTTGCCTCCCTCCCTCGAACGGGCTTTACCGCCCACCTTATTGTTATTATAACATTTAACGGATCTTGACGATCGTAGGGGGAGGGATAGGCGGGCAGATAGGCTGATGAGGATGAGGGGCATTGACGGGCTGAAGGGTTGAAGGAGCCCGGCACGAGTTATAGAACGAGCCCGGGATCCCGGATCCGCGGAATGTGAAAACTGGACAATGAGAGTGACTTTGAAAATGGCGAACGGTTGGGAGCGAGGGGACGTCTGAATGTCGGAATGGAACGGTTTAGGCGTATACGTCAAAGGAATCGAGTCAGCGGCAACGGACTGTATTATTTGAAAAATAAACAAAATCGTCCAGGTTAAGCTTCGATGTCCGTTAAGGGCGGACAAGGTACTTCATGAGACCGGAGCCCAACCCCACGGAGACCGAAACTTCCCCGATGAGCGCGATCGCGGTTCCGGACTCCATCGAGGTCGCCCAGCTCGACGAGAGTAAGGAGGATAACGGCGATGAAGCCCATGGTGGCGTCTGTAACCTGTCCGCGGACATGGACACGACCCAAGTTAACTTCGACGGGACCCTGCCACCCGGAGTCGCGCCCGACGGCTTTCTCATTCTCGACGAAGACGTAGGCCAGAGCCAGCCGCAGGCTTCCGAGGACCCGCAGCCCATTTTCAAAATCCTATTCAGAGATGCCTCGGCTTTCCAGTAAGAACGATCGCCCTTCCCTCCCCCTCCTCCGCTCCCTTTGCTCCGTTATTTACTGTCCGCCCTGTTATTTTCATTCTTTTCTTACCTTTCTCTCTCGTTACTCTCCTTACTCTCGTTTCTCTTACAAAACTCGCCTACTCGACCCTTTAAATTCGTGCTACGATTATCAAAATTACGTAACTCCTTACTTGCATGGATTTTTCTATGTTCTTTTCAAAGCGATTGCCACTCGCTGCTTAGAATTTCATCACGAAACGATCACAAAGAAAACTTCAAGAGATTTGCTTCTATTTCAATCCCAAGATGATGGTCGACCCGATTCTTCTACAATCTTATTTTCCAGCTTTTTGCGTTCAAATAATCAATATCCCTCTCTCTCTCTCTCTCTCTTAATACAATGAACGTATCTAAAAAAAGTTATGCTTTCCCCGTTTCCAGGAAATACCATGGGAAGATAAAGAGCTTCTTGAAAGAGCTATTATTGCCAGATAATGGGAGGAAGCATATTAAAAGCAGGAGCGAGAGTTTACTGGTTGAAATATTTGACTCCAATAGTAGTAGCAGTAGGAGTAGTAATAGTAGTAGTAGTAATGACAGGCAGCACTCTTCAACAAACGATGTCGGCTCAAAAAATTGGGAAAAACATAATCATGCAAACAGTTCCTTTTTTACCATCGATACCAAACCCAAGCCTATGGAAGATCTTGACATTCCCATGTACAGAAAGGTTTGTTCCAACAATGGATCCAATGGGATGATTAGCCGTTGCAGCTCCAATTAGTTAACTAACTAGATGATTTGTAATTTTAGAAATTTAACGTAGCTCTTCAGAAACCACAAGACGAGCCCAGCGAAGTGAAAGAAGATTGCGCACCAAAAATATCGTGCTTTAATTGCTTAGGCAACCACAGCTTAAGAGACTGCGAAGAACCTCGTAACTATTTAGCCATAAATAAGAATCGAAAGAGTTACAATAGCAAACGAGGGTTTGCTTCGAACGTCAGGTACCACTTGGACGATAATCAAAAGTTTGGACACTTTATCCCGGGCCAAATAACTCCGAAATTACGCAAAGCTTTGGGCTTGAATGACAACGAGCTGCCGAGGCACATTTACAGGTAAACGTCAGAGCTCCAGGGTAGCTCTTCTAAAAAATATCTGCAGGATATTTTCATAGATTTTCACATTGACCTTAATTAACCTCCTATGCTCGTTCTCTCTTACGTAGAATGAGGATACTGGGTTACCCCCCAGGTTGGCTAGAAGAGGCTCGATTACAGCACTCGGGTCTGGCTTTATTTAATTCGGACGGCAACATCGACGCCGGATCCGACGAAGAGGGCGAAATAGTTTGTCCAGGCGACAAGGACAAGTACGACATTAAGAAGATCATCGATTTCCCCGGATTCAACGTCGAGTCTCCCTACGGGACCAGAGAGGTAAGGCTATAAACATTTTTATCCACACCGGGATGTCCCAGGAACCGGTGCGTTAGCATGTTAATAACGAGAACGAACACGGGACAGGAATGCAAGCAGTACTGGGGATCGTCGATGCAGAAACAGTACAGCAAGAGTGCCATGCTCTGCTACCTGAGTAATAAAAAGGTCGCCGACGGCTACGTGCGCAAAAAGCTGCCGAACCCCGCCAACCTGAAGAGCCGAGCGGACGTCAATCCAAGCGAAATGGAGATCGACGACATCGACGGTAAGCCAATTAATTAATTAATTAATTAATTAAAAGTTCAGCTATCGTCACCGCCTTACTTATCGTCGTCACCCCTCTTCCCCTACTCTAGAAACGAAGGAGGAGGCGAAGGCTTCGCCACCGCCACCGCTGCCGACGCCGACGCCCACGCCCACGACCACGACCACGACCACGACCACGACCAATCCAAAGAAGGCCGACGGCAACAACGACGACGTGGCTCCGGACAGTAACCCAGAGGTAACAGGAGGAGGAACGTCGCGGCTTACGGTTATTACGGACTCGTACACACTCGTAGCTTGTGCTTGCTTGCAGAAGGGGAGGTCGCCGTCCTTGGTTGGCGAGGAAGGGCCGGCTGCTGCGTCGGAGGAGGCGGCGACTGGTGATGCGCCTCCTTCTCCTCCTCCTGGTCCGGATGTGGGACGGCAGCGTGCACCCGACGAGTCCTCGGCGACTGACGAAACCAAGGCCGATGTCGTGGACGTCGAGGCCAAGGCCAAGGCCGAGGAAGCTGGAGCTGTAGCTGTAACTGGAACCGGAGCCGGAGCCGGAGCCGAGGCTGATGAATCCGGGACCGCCGGTGGAAGCGAAATCGAGGATGTAAATAACGTAACGCCGAAGAACAGTTGTAAGACGCAGTCGGTGATGCCCGGCTCGGCACAGAAATCCATTATCGCGATACACTTGGGCACACCGATACTCAAGAGTACCTCGCCCTACAGGAAGCTCCCCAACAGCGAGAAGTTTTCTAAAGACATCTGCGACGTCATTAATTTCGAAAACTTGACCGACTCCACCGGCAAGTACGATCAAATGTCGGAGCTCTTGCAAAAGGTGCGCAGCACCATATCCGAACTCCACAAAGAGCAATAAATACAGTACATCGTCGCCGCCGGGCATACATATATATATATATATATATATATATATGTATATGTATGTATACGCATACTGCCCCCTTGTCCCCAACAGCCACCTACCTACCCTACACGTATACTATACATGCATTCGCATCGGGAGAGCAAAAATCAATATTAATTTCCTATCGCTATCGAATCCTTATTTTGTATGAAATAAAATTCTCGTTTCTGCCTCTACTATTATTACGTTAGAAATCATTAGCCAATACAACGTGCCGAGTTGTAGATCGTGTTATAATACGTGCTCGCTCGACCAGGAATTCCTTTTGACGGATGTACACAAGTTCATTAAATAAACTATTCGATTGCGTAAATATAATTTTATTTGTAAATTTATATCTTTATAGTATCTGTACAGTATCGTAAAAAAAAAAAATTTTTAAATGTCCTTTTTTAACATGCAGATCAAGTTTCTGCAACATTTCAATATTTCAATATTAATGCTTGCTTTCATGTTGTACGAATTGATGAAAGAAGAGGGGGAGAAAAAAAAAAGAGGGAGGAAGAAGAAGAAGAAATTATCGACTCTTAAATTAATACATATTTTATATTAAAATCGAGACTGTTCGTATCCGTAATATCCGTATTTTGAAATTCTTACATTAAAGCCTGAATAGATCTTTACACAAACAGTGTAGACGGTCATCAATATTATTGGATTATAGGCAATTTTCTTTTATTAATCAAAAAAGAAAAGTTAAAAATCTTAATGAATACCGCTATTTTATAGGTATTTATTCTATAATTAGGTATACACATTAAATTTAAAAAAAAAAAAAAATTGTATTGTTTATAATTCAATAGCTTAATAGTAAAAGATGTCCTAAGATACTTTTTCTTTTATTAAATCATTCGTATTGTATTCTTACTTAATGTTGCATCGTGAAAAGCAGTCTCTATCGAGGACTTGTTTTCGCTGATAATAAAATTTTTGTACATTTCCAACGTTAAATATGATTGAATACAAACTTTGAATAACTTATAAAACAGTCCTTACTTTTTTAATAGTACCTGTTTTACAACTATTAACATTACTGCCAAACCTTAATGAATTCAATGTTTCATTGTAAGATTCCTCAAGGGGTGATATATTTAAAAGCATAAGGGTTTTGGAATTGCCACCTAATGAAAGCATGAGCAAGTGGGTGAGCTTAGAATTTCGATAAGGTATGTGATCTTGTTTCTGAAGCAGTGCTAGAATGACGTGTCCTAAATTGGCTAAGGACTTGTTGATATTTTTCGTTTCTGCGACTCTTGCGGCTTCTTCGTTTTTCAATCGTTCGCTACCCGCTAAATCGACTAAATTCAAATTTCCCACAGAAATTTCTTGCTTATCCTTGTGCGTGCCGATCAATCGTATTCTCGCGACCGAATGCGACCGCGAGGATCTGCAAATACGAGAATCGCCGTCACATTTCTACCCTCTCTTTCCTTAAAAAAAATTCGGGGAATATAATTTTACTATATTATTATACAATACCGTTCGTTCGACTGCGTAGCCGCCATGGCACGATTCTCCTGTGCCATTAACAGGCATTGATGTAATTCCTCGGGACTATTGATTTCTTGAACCAAAAGATTACTAACGTACAGATCACTTCCTTTGCTATCCGTCATCCTTATTTCATGAGTTTTCCGCGTATAATCAAGTAGATCCACTATTTGTTCGTTGTATATTTCGAGAAAACTGGCTTCTATCTTGTATTCCCAGCCGAGTAATTCGAACTGTTTCATTTCATTAAAAATATGTTTTACCTGCAACACGAAAATCATAAATAATCCGAGACTCGTGATATAACGCTTGTTTGTTCTCATCGTACGAGCTCGTTGTTTTCACGCACCGTTCTTGGGATCATGCCTTCTTCATCCGTTCCGGGAAAACCTTCCATTGTATAGGTTTTCCCCGAGCCCGTTTGCCCGTATGCAAACACACAAACGTTATAGCCTTCGAGGGCAGACTGCACGAGCATTGATAATTCCGTAAAAACATCGGCCTGAGATGCATTTGGTGGGAATACTTTATCAAAGCTAAACTCTTGGCGCTGGCCTTTTAATTTAGTATTGTTACCAACATCTCCGTCTGCCTTTCCAACTTCGAGAGTGCATTCATCAAGATAATTAATGGCGCACGTGCTGCAAAATTAATTTATTTATTCGCATTACGAATGTCGAGATTCACAAAACAAAACGAAACAAAACAACATAAAACAAAATTCGTTTCAACTTACTTTTTAGATGATTCTTTTGGGAGTCTTGGTCTAACTCTACAAAAGACTCTAATATTTCCTTTTAATTCTTGGACAGTATTATGCAAGACTCTTCTCTCCTTATCCAAATTTTGAACCAATGTTACCAAATCTTCGTTAAGTGTTTCAAGCTCACTTATTTTCTCGGTACTAATTTTTTCTTGAGTCTCTAATTTATTTTTCAGCTGTATAATTTCATTACCTTGATCAGTTATTAAAACAGCTTTAACACTTAAATCATCTTTATATTTCTGCAAAGAAGCAGATACCTTTTCATACTGCTCTTTTGATTCATTTAGCTCTTTTACCAACTTCTTCTTTTCAATTTCCAACTCATCAATTTTTGTTTGTAACGTTTGTACTTTTTCAGTTAATTTTATAGCTTCTACCTCTAATTTATCCGCTTTCAATCTGTTAGTACTCTCGCTCTCTCTAAGACCACTAATTTCATTTTGTATGTTATTATATTCTGTAGACACTTCTCTATGCTTCTGCTTCAATGTACTTAATTCGTTGTTAGTGTATTCTAAACGCCCTTTGAGATCCCACTTGCTCGGCTTTGGACCTGCTGGCTTAGTAGTATTCGTTGTAGTTATGGGCCTGGCTTTCGCAACAGAACCTACAATAGTTGCAGGTCTCACAGGCCTAATTACCTGCTTCATTGTTGTTTTTAAATTAGCCCGTTTTGATTCAACATTATTAGTAATACCTGGTCTTTTTACAGGTGCTTTCGTAACATTTGTTCTTGTTATCGAAGTCATAGTTTTTGATCTTGTTAAAGGGGCTTTATTTTCATCTGCAGACTTTGTAGCAATATTCAATGTGCTTAACGTTTTTGCTGCAGCTTCAGGCTTCTTTATTGCACTGGTTACATTGTTAGTATTGGATACCGTTACAGGTTTTAACGAGCTGTGAATCATATTATCGGTCATGGTTCTCGCTGGTACTTTGAATTGAAAATTTAATTTTGGAAGACGGGATTCCATCTGCAAATTAAAAAAAAGCTCTCTGTATTGTAAAATGGTCCTTGGGTCTTCTTAACAAATAAAGCTTTTAAAAATTACTTAATTATTTTTTATCTAAAGTAGTAAATCCGATGAACGTTGCAATGCCATAAATGATTAATAAGTAACAGCGGAACGTAACGTAATGTAATGTAACGTAAACAAAAAACAAATCAAACCATCATAAACGTAGTACTATTTGATTTGCACGAATTTTAAGATTAGGATCGTATCTAATTGATACGATAAACACGTACGTCGGTTCGTCAGGTATAAAATAGATTTTGTACGAACCTTGAGTGGTGCAGGGCTGATAAACAGTTTGAGATCAGTGCCACGAGAAAATCGAACCTCGGATACAACGAATCGCTTTTAGTGTTGTTGAAACGCCTAAACCGATCAGAGATCACGAAAACTCATCTTTCATAATTTGTTGCTGATAATATTTATCCGGGCAGAGGAGGAGAAGACGGCGGCGACGGCGACAGCGGCGGCGACAGCGGCAGCAGTAGCAGCAGCAGCAGCAGCAGCAGCAGCAACGGCAACGGCAACGGCAACGGCAGCGGATACGGACGTATCCGTTATACATACATAATCAGGAAAATGTTGGTCACTTGCAGAGGCAGACTGCGATTTTGTTTTCCCGGCCGACGAGATGAGACAGTTATCCGATGGAAGCCTCGCAAAGAAACGTTAAAAGTTTGAATTCCCTTTCAGGTTTGAACGTGTGCGTGTCGATGCGGGCTCCCAGCCAATGGGGCCTCGTATCCTCGCGGTCAGCGTGACGGTCAGCCTTAGGTTATCGGGGGTAAGCCCGCCCGTCACCGTCATCCGAGCACCCGAAGGATCCCAGCCTCGACAAAGCGTAAAACCTCCCCGTATATTGGCGCGACGATCACGTGATCCCCTTTCAAACTCCATGCGTTCTATTTAAATCAGTCGCTTCTTCGCATCTCGTTAAACTCCTTACTTAATCATTACAACGGGAGGGAAAGGGAAGCAACGCTTCCCTTGAAAACCGCGCACTCTTTTAATCGTCCCTTTTCGAGATCCTGATATATTTCGCGCTCCACAATTTATCGCAATACCGCCACTTTTAATTACTATTGCCATTTAATTTATTCACGTGCATATACACATATGTATATATATATATATATATATTTGTTTTTTTAAAACCTGACAAATGCAAATCAATCGCGCAATGTTATCGGTTTTTGCTTATGGAATATAAAAATTAAACGGATCCGCTTTTGTATTTTCTAAAGATTAACAATTAATTTACTAACATTTGCGAAACATTTACTCTCTGTGTGCAGAGAGAGAGAGAGAGAGAGAGAGAGAGAGAGAGAGGTGTGAGTGGTGGTGGGGGGCGACAATAAGGATGCGACTCGCGTGTTGCGTGTTGCAAAGAAACGCTTAGATTGGTGAATTTCGTAGATCGTGGATCGTAGGGCGGAAAAGTTGATTATTTGAATTGAAATATGAATTGTAAAAACTACAAAGCCGTTCGGAGCTGTCGGACACCAATTATTATAATGACAATTGTTGGGCTTTATTAATAATAATGCAGGTTGGATAGAGAGAGAGAGAGAGAGAGTGCGATCTATCGGGATCGAGGGGCTGCCGATAAACTTTTAGATTAATCCAAATGTCAAACATTTAGCGGTATATTAAAAGGGTCCAGCGGAAAGCATCTGCAAGTCTTGTACTTTATGAGCCCGTGCTTGTCGCGTCTGACGGGGATGAAAAAAAAAAAACACATTTCCAAGGACAATTTCGCTGAAGGATGTCGTCTTTGTTATTAAAGGGAGAGGAGGAAGCCTCCGAGGGGGAGTGGGCGTAATATTAACGCTGCGAAGGTATTAAGGTTAAGGAAGGTCTCGGTAAAGAGGTAGAGAGAGACGTGGAAGGAGCGAAATGGCTGGCAGAGAAGGGAGCGGTGAAGGAGGAGAGGCAGGTGTTGCTTTGGGGGAATCGCCATATTGGCTGTGGCGGCCCTTGACAAGGGTTTAAAATGTTAAAATCGTCGCCGTTGTTGCCGTTGCCGTTCGACAGGTCAAGTTAGCTCGCTGCTAGCTAGGCTCTCTTGGTCTCCCGTGCCGCCGCAACTCTCGGAGGAGGGGGCGCGCGGCCGTAGGCACACACACACACACACACAGGCATCAGACACTCGCTTTTACGCGCAGCAGCCAGTGAGAGAGCGAGAGAGGGAGATGATGAACACCCCTACACTCGGCCGCACACATACCCGATCTTTTATTCTGGCTAGACCGTAAGCCCATGTAAGTGAAGGTTGTTCTCGCCAATCGTCGGATCGCGCCTGTGCGCGTGTTCCGCAGGCAATTTGTACTCTCGGCGAGCTATTCGGCAACAAGTTCCTTCACCGAGGACAGTGCCTACCTGGCCACCTCGTCCTCACCCATCCCCCAATCCCGACCGCCTCGTCGTTCCTCCCCCTGAGCAGCCGCGATTCCTACGTCTACCGTGGATTGTTAGAGGGACAACGGGGTCCGTCCTGCTCTTCCTCGCCCCCTTCCCCCATCCCCCCGGTCTGATCCCCACATTGTGTAAAAGCCAACGAACGAGAGATTGAGAGAGCGAGAGAGAGAGAGGAAAAGAAAAAACGGTCGGCAGCGAGG
The DNA here is from genome assembly GCA_018883505.1 of Ceratosolen fusciceps. Lineage (NCBI taxonomy): Eukaryota > Metazoa > Arthropoda > Insecta > Hymenoptera > Agaonidae > Ceratosolen > Ceratosolen fusciceps. The sequence continues at coordinate 10,686,384 of RCIC01000006.1, read as the reverse complement.
ACGAGCGCGGATCAACTTGTCCGTGGACCGCTTCGTAACAATGCCGAGGTGACGACCCGACCTCTCCCGATTTTCCGTTTGCACCTCGTGCACCCGAGGAATCGATCCTTGCGTAGGAAGTCGTCCTTAGTGCAGCCCGACGGGCCGTCGATCCCTCGCTTCCTCCCGCACCCGAAGCCGCTTGCCATCGCACACTCAAGAGGCACACGCGCTGCGAGCGCCCACCACCCGGAAGAGACGTCCTCACATCCTCTGGGCGCACCTCGCCATTTAGAGGTTATGCCGTCGTGGAATCCGTTACTCTACTGCACGAGCTCCGGCACTGTTTGGCATTCCATGGACCCCTGGTGGACCGAGTGCCTAGAGGTGCCTCGAGACTCTTGGCTTTTTATACCCCCATCTCCGACGCTCGACCTCACCACGTCCAGTTAAGAGTGACTATTGACGCTGGGGGGGGGAGGGTACTTTCCTTACACCCGTACGTTCAATCATATAAGACTATACGTTCGTGTTGAGATGCTTAGTGGCCTTAATCAGTGATCCGGACGCTTTATTCTTAAGCGAGTTGACGTCAACTTACGTTTTGCGGCTCAACTTACCTTGACTATTAAGCTTCTCCTCGCAACGAATGCATACACTGCTTAAGCAGTCATTTTTTTATCTTAAACCGACGAATTTATGGTAATTCATGCTTCTTACGTCTCTTATTCTTCCACCTCTTCTCTACCCTTGCTAAAATTACCTTAAGACGCAGCCACATTCTTTTAAAACCTAATCCTTGATCGGAGTCTATCGATCCCTGCTCAATTATACATGGAATTCATTTTAATCCCAGTTCCGATGAATGCGTTATTTCCTGTAAAATTAACTCTTTCCATTTGCTTAAGGATTTTCAATAATTTCTGTCTTTGTCGACAGGTAGATATTAAAAAAGTCCAGAACAAAAAGCGATGATTTAAATGGACTCTTGTATTTTAATACTTCTTCAGAAGCAACGATCTTATAAAAATCTCAATACATGCAAGCAAACCAAAAATAGTAGCCTGTGCATTGAGTCAAGTAATAAATACTATGGCACATTATTATAATGTTGTAACCAACCCAAATGGTACCTTCACATTAGAAGATTTACAACAGATTTGTTCTATTGATGGTGAGAGTGTTCAAATAGTTGTTGAAGATATTAATAACGATGCAAATGTAATACAGCAACCAATTTTGGCTTATACCACTGCATCGGATAGTACAGAGCAAGCGATATTTTCCCAACCAACAATTAACTTAGGAACACGCGTTAATCCAAATCAATTGGAATCACAGTAAGGACATTTTATATCAATTAAAACTTTTATCAATAATCTCATTTATAGCTAAAAAAAAAAAATAACAAACCCTCAAACGTTAAAATTTGAATTACCTATTATAGTATGCTTTTGATTAATCTATAGTCTACTCAACATTCCTGTATAATAATGTATAATTTCTCGTACAATAAATATTGTATTCATTTCAGGCCCAGTGTATACATAATTAAAACAAATGATCCGCCTATTCAACAAAATATATTTACTGAGACGAATTCTAGTAATTCAAAATTCATAGGTGACAATGTTAAAGGTAATTGAATTGAATTTAATGAGAGTACGTTTTTAAAAATTTGTTTTTAAAATACGATATGCATTGTAAAATAATTTTTGTTTAAGGATCTGAGGAGCAGTTGAATATATGTTACACTCAGCCTCAAGGGAATTGGATAAGTACACAAGAAAATAATGAGACTTTCGAATTGTTGATAAAGAAAGATTCGCCTGTAAAAGCTTTAGCTTCAAATAATATAAAAAATCAGCAACAGACTGCGACGGTTCGTATGTTTCCTTAAATTCACACGTTTCCAAAGTGCAACTTTACCAATAAATTGTATTTATTAAAAATTAAGCAGGCACAAAATCCGTCTTCTAACGTATTACAAGGTGGATCTGTTAAAAAGCCCACTCGCTTAGTTCCTGTTAATAAACGTTATGCCGTAGGAGCACCGCCTATCGGTATTTTAAGAACCACCCTACAAGGTTCAAACAACCAAATTACAAAATTAGATAAAATGAAACGAAACTCTAATTTGACAAATAATCCGAATATTTCTTCATCCGCACGCTCAAAAGCTACACTTGGTGGAATTAGTACGAATCAATTAGCGTCTCCGCCTCGGGCACCCCAAGCACGTCCACCGATTCACGCGAATCTCACGCAAAGAAATTCGTTGGCAAACGCAAAAAATGCGGCGGCACCTACATGCTATCCAGAAATGGGCCTTTTAAGCGAGAGAATAAGACAAGCCACATTGAAACAGAAGCAGCAGAATAACGAACGGCAATTGCAGAAGCAGCAGCAGGGCTTAATTGCCATTGCTCCCGTCTCTCGGCAAATTCAACCTGTCCAATCATCTGTCCAAAGACAAAGAACTATGGGGCAAATGTTCAGTTCGAATCGTCAGCATCAGCAGCAGCATCAGCAGCAGCAGCAGCAGCAACAACAACAACAGCAACAGCATTTGCTTCAGCGACAGGCAGCCTCGGCAATACCTGGAGCACAGCAAAATCGTCAAATTCAAGCTTCTGCTATGGCTGACACAGAATATACTGCGATGGAAGTCGATTCCAGTGAAAATGTAGTGCAAATGGAAAGACTGAATCAGATGAATTGTACTGCAAAGTCAGATAACGAAGAGAATTCGAGCGAGAGCTTTGCTTACCTGCAGCAGGAAATTGACGATCCTCATACTGCAATAGTACAGCAGCAAATCACTGGAAACGAAGCAAAGATGCTTGTAATATTAGCTAATGGTGAACAAAGGCTGATTACCTTTGAGGTGCCTAAGGAAGACTGTACTGTTCAAGATCTACTGGAACAAGTAAGCAATACGTATTCCTTACGTGTCCCTTATATAGATGAACTCTTAAATTAATCCTTTATGAAGAAAAAAAAAGAAAAAAAGATGATAATAATAAATCTTCCCGCGTCTATCTTTAGGCAAAAATATACTCTTCCGAAGATCCTCATGTGTCTTTAGTGGCAGATCCAGCCCTCGGTATTAATTATATAGTTGATGTGACATCTGGTGCAGCGAGTCAAGATGATGAATCGCGTATGGATAAGCTTTCGAGTGAAGCGGCAAACGCAGCGACTAACGTTTCCGAATCCAAAACAGCGTAAGTTCATATGCTCTCGACGTATCTGCCGTTAATAATCATTATTGTAATCATTCTGCATTAATAATCGTCATTATATTGTTTTAAGGTTTAAAAACCACAGTATGAATTCATCTGTAAATCCACAAGCGCTGAGTCCAAGGGTACGTTTCTACTTTATTATTATAATCATCATCATCATTATTATTATTATTATTAGTAGTAGTAGTAGTTGTAGAATTAGTATTAGTATTAGTTATTAGTATTAGTATTATTAATATCAAAGATATTGTTACGTCGCTTAATTTGCCGTTTGAATGCACGTGTCAGTGAAACGTTAAAAGACCCACAACGAGTTTCTTTCCCAATGATCATTATTACTCCCATTGCCGAGTAATTTTGCATCTTTTAAATGGCTGAACTTGTTTTTTAATTCAAGAAAAAAAAAAGAAAAGAAAGAAAGAAAGAAAGAAAATAAAAGATTTAAAGTTATTTTCAAAGGAACCGAATCGTACGTCTGATCGTAGACAACAGATTACCTCGTTATCTTACCCCGGGTCAACGTATTTATTTTTATACAAAAGTCATAATAGAAAAAGTTATAAAAAGTTTTTTTCTACCGATTAATAAATAAGCAGCCCATACGTGTACGGCACGTACGCGACAAGCTAGCTGATCTATCCTCTGAAGGTTCAGAGAGAGCGCGCGTGTATGAAATAAAAATCTCGCCGCACCAGTGAGCGCCAAAGTGTTTTGAATGTCAGTCGGCGTTTGAATTAATTGAACGATATTGAACGATATTGAACGATATTGAACGATCCGGTGCTTATGATAATGATGGAACGGGCATCCTTCCACCAGAGATTCTATCATAGCTTTTGTATGAAAATAGGTTCCCCGGTATATCAAGGGCATGCTGGCCGTGTGTTCGTTTTGCGGTATAAGTGCGCCAGATTTTAACAATTGTATGAGATGTAAGAGACAACTGCCGGCGAATGTTAAGGCAATATCAATTTTATCTGCTACGGATGTTAAAAGGGAAGGCAACGCTCCTGCTGATGTAAGATCATTTATTACAAATTCTTATTTTCTTACTGTTTGAACTTACTCGTACCCTATTTAATATATATATATATATATAAAGAGAGCCATAATAATAATAATAATAAGCTTAAAAGAAATGAAGAAAAGACTTGCGTATGAGTGCGTGCGTGCGTGCGTGCGTGTGCGTGTGCGCGTGTGTCTCCCCGTCCTCTATCTCCCCCTCCTCTCCCCCACCTCTCTCTCTCTATGTCGTTTTAACGCGAGTAACGGTAGCTTCTCGAAAGCGATCCGATAACCGAGGAGCCTCCCTACGATCCTCATTGAGACGATCCTCTGTTTTAGTCGTTTTACAAAAAGAACGAATCCAGCCTGAGCCAGAAGCTGGAGCGTGAGATTATTCTGAAAAGAGGCAGGGGCAGGGGTCGAGTCGCCCGGGCGAAGCAGATCAAGGAGCCGGGTAAGTACCTCGGCCGGCTAACACCGTCCCGTATTACCGTACGAGCCTCCCAACAGCTTCTTCGTCAACGATCCCAATGATCTCTGTTATTTACAGAATGTTTGACTATATCATCGGACGAGGAGGACGACAATAGGAAGCAGAAGCGACTGGACGAGAGTAAGGAGACGGCGGCCTCGCTGACCAGTTCAAATAACGAAGAGTCCGAGACGATTCTTGAAAAGGAACCGGTTATAACGAACAATTCTGTATCTCCTACAACGACTGTCGAGAGCACCGAAAATAATCAATATCATCCTACAAGTACGTCACAGATTAAAGTCCCAGATTCACACGAAGACATTTAACATTATACATCTCAATTAATTGCTATTGGGGCTATTGCAGGTGGGGGTAAAGAGCAAGGGGGCTCTTTGGCGGATATTGCAAATCGCAGCACATATCTGTCATGCCGTACTGTAAGAATAGGCTCTTATAAATATATTCCAAACGATAAGATTTTTATATCATCGAGTGGCTTGAAGCTCGAAGTGCCGCTCTTAGAGGATGGTAAATTCATTCTCTTAACCTTATTCATTATCTTGTTGGCCTGCCTAGAGTAGTAAGCTAATATGTATATATATATATATTAATTTTTAGAAAAATCGTTCATCACGCTCGAAATTAAGATCAGTGATTTGATTAAAGTCTTGATACACTTTGCCAAGTCGATGCCAGTCTTATTTTTTTATACGAACGTAGCCACTGGCTTGAAGATAAGGGATTTGCTAGGGATGCAAGACCCGAAAGGGCCGTATTTCGATCCGGCTAGCAAAGGTACGAAATTTTTATTTATCAGGACCGTGGCTCTGATATTAAGAAATTAGAAGAAGAAGAAGAAGAAGAAGAAAAGAAATACTATTCCTACGTCGTTTACTTTATTCTTTTTTCTTTTTTTTTAGACCATACACACAAAAGGATAACGCTCCTTCCCGAAAAGATAACCGACGAGTCTAAAGCGTTTTTAAAGGGCTTGTATAAGCCGATATTCGAGGAACTGAACTCTAAAGAGGCCAACGACATACTTGTAAAAGCATCGCCGAAAACGGTTAGTTAGCACATTTCATAAGGTGGTTATTGGGAGTATTGGAATAGCATGCAAAGCTAATACTGTTGCTTGTTACAGACGTCTCAGGTGCAGTCTAGCAATAAAAAGCAGGTAACGGTATCTACGAACAACACGAGCTCAAACGGAGTTATACAGACGTAAGTGATATTCTTTATATACTGTTCGTGTACTCCGTTGTTAAATCCATGATCTTTATCCTTTCCAGTATAACCGTCTACCCTCCTCCACCTGCCAAAGGTGGTATAGCCATCAATACCGAGGACTACATATGCCTCGCCGAGGATCAATTCTTAAACGACGTCATAATTGATTTTTATTTAAAATATTTAATGCTTAAAGTGCTCTCGCAGACGGATCATAACAAGACTCACGTATTCAGTTCGTATTTTTATAAAAGATTAACGAGTCCGCATACGCAGGCGGTCGAAAGCACGGAAAACCTTTCGGCGGCGGCCAAGCGACACGTCAGAGTCCAGAAATGGACGAAAAACGTCAACATATTCGAGAAAGACTTTGTCGTCATTCCTATAAATGAACAGTGAGTTGTAATGTTTGTTTGTTTGTTTGTTTGTTTGTTTGTTAGTAATAGATATTGCAAAGAGACTATCTTAGAGGTTATTAATCTTATTAATATATATATTACGATTTCCAGTGCGCATTGGTTCCTGGCCATCATCTGCTTTCCCGGCTTAGTCGGTACAGTAACGCTGAAAACTGAGCCGAAAGCTGAAAATCAAAAATCCCCAACGAAAAAGAAGAAAGACTTAAACCTCGAGTCGTTAAAAATTGGCAATACGACTATTACACCGGTGAGTACTATAACAATAGGGACTATTGAAGACGGCTCGGAAAGGGATGAAGCAGAAGGCGACGATGAAGAAATGGAAACCGATAGCGACGATGATGTAAGTGCCAATGAAGCCGCTTCTTGTACAACGCGCACAACGTGATCGGGAATTTCTTATAAAGTTTTTCTTTGTCGTTAGGACGATACGGAATCAAAACCAAGTACTGGACAGGCTGACAAGCTGAACAGCCGAATCCCACCAAATGACGAAATAACAAAAGTGTAAGTCTTTAGTTTTTCTTTTATTTCTAAGTCTAAAGTTATCGCTTTAACGTATGCGTAGAGCATTGATTACAATTTCGTTCTAGTCCTTGCATATTAATATTCGATTCGCTGGCCGGAGCTAGTCGATCGCGAGTAGTGGCAACCTTGCGAGACTATTTAAGTTGCGAATACCAAGCGAAAATGGGCGCAGAGAAAGTATTCTCGAAAGACACGATCAAGGGTGCCTGTCCAAAAGTTCCCCAGCAATCGAACTTCACCGATTGTGGATTGTACGTTTTACAATACGTGGAAAGCTTCTTTCAGGTAATGACATATCGCCGATACTATCGACACGATACATATTCAAAATAAAACACAAAATGTAAATCCTCTAATACGTACATTTCGTCGTAGTCGCCTATTACGGATTACACGTTGCCCATAAAGACGTTAAAGAATTGGTTTGAGGAAATAACCGTTACTCGTAAAAGAGAAGAAATAGCAAAATTATTGATTGAATTGGTTAACAGCACCAAGGGGAATAAGACGATCAATTTGCCAAAATTAGCATTCCCTACAGAGGACGGGAAATTAAAGTCCGATAATCAAGTTGAAACAAAAGCATCGAAATTAGAAGCCGAAAACAAAAAGAAACTCGCTGAGGCGGGAGAGAACAAGAGTAATACCGTTTCCACGACGGAAAGCACTGCAGAGAGTAATGCCGAGTCGACAAACAGAGGCGGAACCTCTCAATTGACCATTTCTCAGTCTGCGAATCAAATTTTATGCACAATGGATGGCAATTTAATTATTCAAAAGGAGGCTACAGTGTCGACCACCAGGTACCACTTACTCTTTAACAATAAGCATGCATCTTTAGAATCATTCTCTCTCTCTCTCTCTCTCTCTCTCTCTCTCTCTCTCTCTCTCTCTCTCTCTCTCTATTTTATAACACAAATTTAAAACTTTCAGATCATCTGCGGATACAATGGCATTTTTAAAAAATAAAAGAATACCTAGGTTACAGAAAAACTCTGATAATCAAGAAGATAAGCAGGTTGCCAAAAAACATAAGGGGGAGTTCTTTGATTCCTGTAAATAAGTGTTATCTTTTTTTTATAATGATGAATGCTAATTAAGATTAGTCGCTATTCGTAAAAGAATTCTTTACGTATAAAGTACACTATGTAGTTCTTATATTATAAGATTAATAAAATAGGATGGATAATGATGTCTAAAACTTTTTGCTTCTATTCATTTCTATAACACATCGAAGCTTGCGTATACTTACGTAAAGGAAATTGCAAAATAAACAAATTATAAGAAAATGACATAAGTTTTTAAACTTACATTTAACTTGTATTTATTGATTATACAATACTATTACATGTTTGTCATATTTTTCTTTAAATATTGCAGCAAATTGTTTGTAATATAAATACTTTATATATATATATATATGTATTTCTGAAAGAGGCAAAAGAAAATACATATATGTATAAAAAGTACTATTAACGGCATTAATTATTTTAATAATTTATAATATTTCATTTCATTTTTGTATGTACAAACATAACTATTTTGGAAAAAAATTTCTTCCATAATATCAATCATTTTTCACTAGGATCATAAATTCATTTACAAATGCAGATAAATAACGATTTTAATTAAAAATATTTTAAAATTTTTAAACCATCAACTTGTATTATATCAACTGCTAAGGGAGCAGTTTGGATTTTACTACTAAAGAATTTATTTCTACTTTAAAATTTTATAGTTATTACACATTCGTCTAAACACTTAGTATATTATATATATATATGTATATATATATATACATATATATATATATATATATATATAATGAAAAGATTAATTCTTGTATATTTAGTATAATTCTTAAAATCCATTATTACATTTATTACCTGTTACCATTAATTAACATATTCATGTATTATAGGGAATGCACTAACATAAAACATTTTGGCCCCTGTTATTTATATTGTGCATTTTAAAAGTTTTCGAATGAAAAGATCTATAGAATAAGTGGGTTAAAGCAAGTTTCTTAAAATTTCTTTCCGTTCTCTCTCTCTCTCTCTCTCTCTCTCTCTCTTTCTCATTCTCTCTCTCTTTCTCTTTCTTATAATGCAGTTAAAAATGTTTAATAATGGCTTGAGAAATCCAGCTGCAAGCCATTTGATTTATTTATTTATTTTTTTTTTTTTTAATTGATGGTGGGCGGTGGCATCGGCGGCTCGCCATCGGAGCCCTGCGAACAATGCAAACGTTATATCGAGTTATTGGTGACATCGAGGCACTTTACGGCATTTTACGGAGCAATTTATTTTATTACGTACTGGGTCAGCGTCTCGGGCCTTTGAACCTTCGGACTTCCGCAGCGAATTCGGTCTGAGAGCATACAACAACATACCGAAAATAAAAAATAAACAGACCATCATGAAACCACTCTCATTTGAAACATTAGCTGGGCCTGGCACTATTGGTACAGAAATTATTATTTTAATTAATCATCGGCCCGTACGGTTCAGCCGCACATAGCACACGCAATACATAATAATAATGATACGAACGTACATCTTGAAACGGTAAGGCACTCGTTATCGGTGCAATATGCTTGTGACTGTCGTAACTAAAACGAAAAAAGAGTCCCAAATCAGTGCAATGATCAATTATACGAACATTTCGATTACTTCTTACAAAAAAAAAAAAAAAAAAAATAATAACAATCATTATCATCATTAGCAACGATTGCACATCGTGTATATTATATTAATTCGCAATTAGTAAGAGAGGATGCTTCGTTACAGAATAAATGTTAGAGCAGAAAAAAAAAAAAAAAAAGAAAGAAAAAAAATTACCTGCTTTTAAATAATTACGTCGGGGTCAGATTTACTGAAATTGCATTTGCGCAACTGTTACAATATTAATTTATTCAAGTCAAAGATGTAATTTTTATTCGTTTGCCAAAGCGGCTTTCTCTCTCTCTCTCTCTTTCTCTCTTTCTCTTTCTCTTTCTTTGTAACGGCAAATCTTATGGCCTTTCCCCTTCATTTTTTTTTTGTCTTTTATTTATATTATTTATTTGTTACGTTATTTGGTTTAAACTATTAAATAAGGAACTTACAATGGACAAAAGTCTCTGCATCGCTAAATCGTGATTCCACATACAAGCACACAAGTCAAAACCCTCATCCTCGTCACCCATGATTATATTTTCTTTATATTTCTTTACTTATTTATTTCATAAAATTCTGAAAGAAGAAAGTTTTTTTTTAAATCTCAGTATTATTACAATATGTATTGGTTGGTTATTGGGGGTGCATGTAAGGGTAGGGGGGCTGGTGATCCGAACAATTAATAGCTCGTTAAGCTAGGTAAGCGCGTAAACAATTATGCCCGTGTTTACTTGAAAGAAGAAATATAACGCAGCAGCAGACAGCAGGCACATACGCACGCACGCACGCACGCACGCACGCACACGATAATGTATAAAAAGTGGCAGTCGTTTCGTGGCTTGTAGGTTAAGCGCGAAGGTTTTATCTACATTAATATTAGAATTGATAAGAGGGCTTTTAAACGCGTGGAAGGGGCCGGGTGGAGGTGGGGGGAGGGAGGGTTGCGTGGATAGTAAAAATTGATAACGGATCGTGAAATCCGGGCTGCGACAATAAATGGTACGTTAAATAATGATATTGTTATTCTTATTATTATTATTATTATTATTATTATTATTAATAACTATACCCTTATAATAGAAATTTTTTTTTTAATAAAGCATGGTTGCACGCACGAATCGCTAATTATGCGGTAATTTAGAGTTTCGATCGAAATTCGCCTCCTCTTTCTTTTTGAAATCAGCACGGGAAACGATAACAGCAGCAGCCCCGCGCACTCGATGCAATGATGATGATGATGATGATGATAATAAACGAACGGCCGATCCAATTTATTTCAATATTTCCAGTCGGATAGGAGTTTCGAGGATGACCCCGAGGAGAGAGGTCGGCGACGGACCGAGCCGACCAACCGGGACCGGGACCAAGACCGGGACCAAGACCGAGACCGAGACCGCGAACGCGAACGCGAACGCGAACGAGACCGAAACGCTGCGCGCTCTCTAAACGCCAAAATTACGCAAAAGGCTTCCCCTCTGCGCCTGTGCTCTTCCACTGCATGTCCGTCATCTTGGCAGTTTTATCAAAATAAATGAAAATGTTATCGAAATAAATAACGATTGCCGGCCCTCCGTGCGGATATGCGCTGGCGGCGAGTGGGCGGCCCGACGATGATATGCCCGCCGCAGCATTGTTATTTACGGCCCCGTCTGCGTGTATGCGTACGTGCGTATGTCCCCGTGCGGTGAGTGCGTGTGCGCGCGTACAGCGCTCAGTCAATGTAAATAAGCAGTCGCGTTGGATCCGTAGGGGCTCGCTCCTCTTATCGCTTATTTCTGCTATGATCGCGAGGAGGCGGGCGGAGGAGAGGCTCGGACAAACGCTAACAGATGGTATTTTGTTCTTTTAGAAACGAGAGCAATTAGCCGATGTGTCGCACGGCGGGCAGAGTCGTTCGCTCGAGGCGAATAACGACTTCCTACGAATTCCATTAGAAAACGATGATTACGGCCGGGCAAGCAGGGGGGGTGTTGACACGCACACGCGCAAACACGTAGGCAAACAGGCGCGAGTAAATAAAAACAGAGAGCGATGGAGCGAGCGATGGAGCGAGCGATGGTGCGTCGTTGGAGCGTCGGGGCGAGGGGCAGGGAGGGACGGTGACACTCCGTACGCGTTGAAATATTATTATTGGGTCGCTCGAACCTCCCGGAGCTGGGGATTTCGTAGAAAATTCGCATTCCTGGTGCATAGGCGCGCGCGAGGTCTGCCTCAGCGTACTGCCGTTGAACGTCAAGATGCCCGCGAGTAAGTAGACCAGATGTTTGGACGGATCGCGTGGTGAGAGGTGACGGGGGGGAGGGGATGGCGACGGCAGCAGAAACAGCAACAACAGCAGTTAGTTGCAGCAACAGCAGCAGCGAAGGGCAGAGGGCACGAAGAGGATATAGGAAATGGTCGACGCGCGAATTCCCCGAGCGAGGCTACGAAACGGACTGCGGGTCGCGGGGTGGGTCGGGGGGGAGAGAGCGAGAGAAAGAGAGAGAGAGGGTGGGAAGGAGGGAAGGTGGGAGCGGAGCGGAGCGGAGGCGAGGTCGAGGTAACGAGATAGGATCGACCATTTTACGGAGAGAGCGATGGTTAAGGTACGCAGAAACGAAGGGACCGAGTGCACCACTGTTAAAACCGCGAGTCCAGCCGTGAGCTGGACGATCCGCGACATAGATCCGCGACATAGATCCGCGACATGATCCGAGCCCGTGCTCCTCCTTTCAGCTTAAGCTGCAGATGTTAAACAATGGTACTTACGAATAGCACGAATGTCGACTGGTTACGTGGTTTAATTTCAGTCGACTTAAATCTACTCATGATCCGCATACGTCAAAGCGACAACATGCTCCCACACCTTTGCACTTGCGCCTGTGTGCTGCCTCCTGCCTGCCCCTGCCGTTGCCACTATTGCTGCCGTTGCTGTCGTCGCTGCCGTTGCTGCCGCTGCTGCCGCTGCCTACGACGTCCACGACAGATACTCTCCCCCACCCCCGATGCGCCACGCACACAAACAGAGAGACACGCACAGCCTCCCACCTCGCTTGCGTGCGTGCGTGCGTGCGTGCGTGCGTGCGTAGTGCGTGCTACGCGTGTGGCTCTGTTTATGCGCTGGGCGAGCGCAGTAGACGGATCGGACGGAACGATGAATAGAAGGACCGATAGATAGAGAGATAGAGAGAGAGAGAGAGAGAGAGAGAGAGAATATGATTGTTACGGATGTTTTATTGGATGTTGGATCGTAGGTACGAGGCTGTACAGTATAGGCTCTGCCGCCGAGATCTTCCAATACGACGACTCCTTGGAGCTCCATCTCGCCCGCGAAACCGAGGGACGATTCAAATCCTCTCGCGACCAGTCGATCTAATCGGTGCAATTGTATTTTTATGCCTTCTCTCTCTCCCCCCCCTCCTCCTCCTCCCGCAACTCGCCACTCGCTCTTTCACGTCGGCGATGACGTTTCCCGGCATCTATCCTCGTAGCTCGGCCCTATCCTCTGAGCCCCGTGGCCAAGGAACCCCCTCGACCGCGAATTAATCCTGATGCTTTTGAGAATCACAAGTAAATTACGCGGGAAGGCCGCCAAACATTTTTATTTCGAATCCTTCAAGCCCTCGAGTTTCTACTGCTGCTGCCGTTGCTGCTGCCGTTGCTGCTCCAGCTCCTGCTCCTCCCGCTCCTCGTACAACAACCTAAGCCGAACCATCTCGAGCCCCTTACACGTAAACATGAGCAAGAAAAACCAGTATTACTCCCCGGCTCTGAAAAAGAAAAAATTATCGTAAGCACCTCCTTGCTTATTTTTATTTACTTTTTTTTTCTTCTTTTCCTTCTTTTCTTTTCTTTTTTGTTATATATATATTATATTAAAGTCCCACGCCTATAACCTTCAATCTACTCTCGTCATTTCAACACTGCATGCAGCTGAAATCAGCTGTATTACCATCCCCTATATTTATTCTCCCCTTATTCTACTAATTCTTCTTCTACTTCTACTTCTTTGGCCCCGTTGTAGACACGAAGATGACGAGCCGTCGAATTTCGAGTCTGAACTTGCTGCGATGGACGATTTTGAGGATGACTTTGGCATGGAAGGGACACAGGTCATCGGAGAGGTATGCAACTTAAATAATGATTATACTTGACGTGTCGACGCTAATCCCGAACGTTTTTCAATGTTTTCTAGGGTCCTGAGCAAGAAAACACATCATCAAAATGGAGTAGACCAGAGCCTCCGCCGCTCAACCCTTCCAAAGACAATCTGTACTTTCAGCAAATAGACGTGGATCATTACACAGGTAACGCATTACAAGCTAATACATCTCTTATTCCCCTTCTTCTTCTTTTTTTAAACACTGCAACGATAATTTGTTAATAATTTACTTTGATTCAGATAAGCCATTACCAAATATGCCTGGGAGTAAGATTGGGCCGGTACCCGTAATGAGAATGTACGGAGTAACGGAGCTAGGGAACTCCATTTGCTGCCATGTACACGGCTTCAGTCCGTATTTTTTTGTATCCGCTCCTACCTCCTTTAACAATTCTCATTGCAGAGAATTTCAGGTCCTATTCAAATTTATAAAACATACGCTTTAAGAGCTTAGAGAAAGCTTTTAAAACACCAAATTGATTTCTCTTATTTTTCATACATCGCAGGAAGCTCTAAATAAAGCAGTTAGAAAAGACATAAAACATAATATCGACAATGTGCAAGATTTCATTTTGGCAGTTGAAATTGTCGAGCGTCAAACAGTCTTTGGGTATACAGGCGAAAAAAAGGCTCGTTTTTTAAAAATAACCGTGGCCCTGCCAAAGCTGATCGCTCCGTGCAAAAGATTATTAGAGACTCAAGTTGTCTATCCGGCACTGGACCATCAGTACGTCGCCTACGAAAGCAACATTGATTTCGATATAAGGTTCGTTGAATTGTCCAACAAGAGTTACAATCCCCATCGCGTGTATTTTACTTTAATGTTTTATTCTCACATGCAGATTTATGGCCGATACGCACATGGTGGGCTGCTCGTGGATTGAGCTAAAGAAGGGGACCTGGAAATTAAGAGGGAAGCACAATCATAATCTCGATACGATAACGAGGTGTCAACTGGAAGTCGATGTGGCATGGGATCAGTTTGTTGCCCATGCTCCTGAGGGCGAATGGTCGAAAGTCGCGCCCTTCAGGATTCTTAGCTTTGATATTGAATGCGCCGGCCGCAAAGGTATTTATCAAGACACGAGGCATTTAATAAAATCACGGGGCATTAATTCGTTATGACCACGTTTCACTAGGTATATTTCCGGAAGCCAATCACGATCCTGTCATTCAAATTGCAAATATGGTAATTTTACAAGGCGAAAGCGAGCCATTCTTGAGGAATATCTTCACTCTCGATACGTGTGCACCGATTGTCGGATGTCAAGTACTGAGCTTCGAAAAAGAGAGTAAAATGTTAGAGGTACGTTGAAGCATGAGCTTCGATACGATCACGAAATCTCGGCTAGGCTCACAATTAATAAACGGCATTTTATTCATTTGTAGAAATGGTCGGAGTTCATTCGTCAATTGGATCCAGATATATTTACTGGATACAATATTAATAATTTCGATTTTCCTTATTTAATAAACCGAGCGCAACACTTAAACGTTAGAAACTTCAATTACTTAGGCAGAATAAGGAATATAAAGTCTGTGATAAAAAATCAAGTATTACAAAGTAAGCAAATGGGCAGGAGAGAAAATAAATTCGTTAACTTCGAAGGGCGCGTGCCGTTTGATTTGTTACTGGTAATTATTATTACGAGCGACTGAACGCCCGTTACACATTAATATTCTATATACACATACGCCTATGTACATAAGCGATTCAATGATCAAAGGTGCTAGTCAGGGATTACAAATTGCGGTCTTACACGTTGAACGCCGTGAGCTACCATTTCTTACAAGAGCAAAAAGAGGACGTCCACCACAGCATAATAACGGATTTGCAGAACGGAAATGCGCAAACGAGAAGACGTCTGGCCGTTTATTGTTTAAAAGACGCATACTTGCCTTTAAGATTGCTCGACAAGCTCATGTGCATTATTATATATATGGAAATGGCGAGAGTGACGGGTGTGTCGCTTTCTAGTTTACTGACCAGAGGTCAACAAATTAAAGTCGTGTCGCAGCTCTTGCGAAAGGTAATAAACAAAAACAAAACAAACAAAACAAACAAAACAAACAAAAATCCATATTTTAATGCTTATTGCGAGAGAATGAATTAGTAAATGCGTATATTCTTCTTCGTCCCCCCCTCGTCCCCCTCCCCCTCTGTAGACGATCGAGCGGGGCTACCTGATACCCGTACATCACGGCCAGGGTTCGGAGGAACAGTACGAGGGCGCAACGGTAATCGAGCCACTACGAGGATACTACAACGACCCGATCGCGACCCTAGATTTCAGTTCCCTGTATCCGAGCATAATCATGGCGCACAATATTTGCTACACGACACTCCTGCACCCCACGAGCCAAAGCCAGTATCGCATTGGGAGCGAGGACGTGACGAGGACGCCGGCGAACTCGAGCTTCGTCAAGAGTAACGTCCGTAAAGGAATACTGCCCGAGATTCTTGAGCATCTGCTGTCGGCGAGAAAGGCCGCGAAGGCCGAGCTGAAGAAGGAAACCGACCCTTTGAAACAAAAGGTACTCGACGGCCGGCAATACGCGTTGAAGGTCTCGGCGAATTCCGTCTACGGCTTCACTGGTGCGCAGCAAGGGAAACTTCCCTGTCTCGAAATATCCGGGGTAAGCCGAGTCTCCAACTCGACTCCATACTTGTAACAATAATACAGTATGGATTTAAAGCAAAAAAAAACATAAACGTGAACTGATTTATTTATTTATTTATTTATTTATTTATTTTTAGAGCGTCACAGCATACGGCCGTACGATGATAGAAAAAACCAAGCAGGAGGTAGAGTGCCATTACCGGAAGGAGAACGGCTACGAGCACGACGCCGTTGTTATTTACGGGGACACGGACTCCGTCATGGTGAAATTCGGCGTAAAGACGATCGAAGAGGCAATGAAATTGGGTAAAGAGGCCGCCGAGTACGTCACGTCGAAATTCATTAAGCCCATTAAATTGGAATTCGAAAAGGTCTACTTCCCGTATCTATTGATAAATAAGAAGCGTTACGCGGGCCTGTACTTCACCAAGCCCGACAAGTACGACAAAATGGACTGCAAGGGCTTGGAGACCGTAAGAAGGGACAATTGCCCCTTAGTTGCCAATATGATGAATACGTGCCTTCAGAAGCTGTTGATAGACAGGTCGGACGGATGGCCGATATACGAAATGTGCACGTTAACGAACGTACGCGTTAACAAGGCCTGAGCCAATGATAACCGAGTTAAAATAATAATTTTTAGGAACCCGGACGACGCGATGGACTACGCGAAGCAAGTGATTAGCGATCTTCTGTGCAATCGTATCGACATCTCCCAGTTGGTCGTCACTAAGGAACTGACAAAGACGGAGTACGCGGCGAAACAGGCCCACGTCGAGTTGGCGGCGAAGATGAAGAAGCGGGACCCGGGCACGGCCCCGAAATTAGGGGACCGTATCCCCTACGTGTTCATAAGCGGGCCGAAAGGGGTGCCGGCCTACCAGAAAGCCGAGGACCCGATATACGTACTGGAGAACAGCATACCAATCGACACGAATTATTATTTGGAGAACCAATTGTCGAAGCCTCTGGTGCGGATCTTCGAGCCGATCCTCGGCGACAAGGCCGAGTCCTTGCTCCTCAAGGGCGAGCATACGAGGACAAAGTCGGTCGCGACCTCGAAGGTCGGGGCTCTCGTCGCCTTCACGCGTAAGAAGGAAACCTGCTTGGGTTGTAAGTCTGTGCTGCCGAAGGGCGAAGAGGCTAACGCCCTGTGTAAATATTGCAAGGAGTCCGAGTCCGAGATCATTCAGAACGAGATCTACAACGAAAGGAAGCTGGAAGAAAAGTTTTGCAGACTCTGGACCGAATGCCAGAGGTGCCAAGGTAGCCTTCACCAAGAGGTCATCTGCACGAGGTTATTGCGCCTTTTATTTAATTACTTTACTTGTTATATTTGTCTTAGAATCTCATCGAATTCCATTAATTTATCTTCTTCTTTTACAGTCGGGATTGTCCAATCTTTTACATGAGGAAGAAAGTTCAAATGGATTTGGATACGCAATCTAAGCGAATCGAAAAATTCGGCATCCCCGAGTGGTGAAATAACGACTCGGCGCTCTCTTACAAGACAATAGTCCTCGATTATTAAATGTAGCGTTAAATTGTAAATTTTAATATCATCCCATCCTCCCCCCCCCTCTCTCTCTCTCTTTCTCTCGCTCGCTCTCTCTCTCTACTGATTATGATTTCATAGCAAGCATATTTCAAAAGTGTTTGGGATCTCTTTCAGTAAGGCAGGCTAATCGTAATAAATATGTAACTAGTACAATAAAATACGTATTTTCAATTGACAAGCAAACGACTATTGATACTTAATAATATTAATTAATACCCCCATCTTATTAATGGAATATAAATTTGAATCGGTGCCACTTCTTCCTCTTCTTCTTCTTCTTTTAAATAGGGACTTTTACGTAATTACCAGACGCATTGACGCGCGTATAAAAAAAAAAAAAAAAAAAAAAACAAACAAACCCTAACGATACAATGTAATAAGTTTTTGTAAGAATTAACGGGTAATGGCAATTAAAAATGATTTATCTTATCCGAATGCGTTCGAAGGTGTCGTATTTCTATGGAGAATTTGGGGAGAAAGAGCGCCCTTTAATGGAAATAAATAATTCGTAATAATCGATAAGCGGTCTGGTTGGTGACGGTAAGATACGCGTCACGTATCAGTTATAGAAAAGTCACTAGTTTTGAATCCACTGAACTTTGTTTTAATTGAAGCTACGCGGATGCGCCGTAACTTAGTCTTGTCCATTTTTTAAGCATTTTCGTAGCCGGCGTGCCGTAAGTTGCTTCAGGTGAGTCAGATAAATTTATTATGCTTAGAATATATTGACCGCTCCTGAATTACGATAAATAAACGGTTAATAATTAAAAGCGGATGCCATTCGTCGCAGCCCGGCCTTGAATACAACGTAATTTCTCTTATAATTCTCTATTAATCCTCGTGAAATCGTACTTTTTGTGCGCACGTGCCTCATCCGTACAAATGACCTTTACTTCCTTTTGCATTTACAAAGCCGAAATAGTAAGCCGGGACCCCTCGCTCCGATTCGGTCCTTGGCGGTTAATTTTTTCCCTTTTTTTTCTTTTCCCCATTGGCCCCGATGGCCGCTATTATTACCCTTTAATAACCGTTAAATCTTCGTCGCTATTTGCTCGTTGCCAATCCGATGACCTTGACAAGGTCATTATTGTCAAAGCGAAAGTAAGTCTCCAGGGTTAATTATTCCATTTAGCCGATCGATTTCGTCCACCGCCCCCCCCCATCCCCCCACGCGACTAACACCGTGGATCTCGTGGCTAATATGGAAAATCCCTTATTTAATGTACGACTTGTTTTTTAAGGCGTGTCAGTGCGCGGTACGGATGGAGGAAATTTTTATCCGTCACAATTGTTGTTGAATCTTTCAGCCGACCTTGATACAATTTTTTTTTAATATCCCCGATATGACTTCTGTTTTAGAAATTCGATAGTGATTTTTAAAAGAAATTTATACAAAATGCCGATAAAAAGCATCAAGGCTCGTCAAATCTACGACTCACGCGGAAATCCAACCGTCGAGGTAAGCATTTATTTATCCAATAGTCATTGCTTAGTAATTCGCACACATTTTATTACGATTTCGTCATTGTCTTTAATCATTATCAGCAAGCATTTACTAATCTTTTACATAATCTTCTGACATTTTTTAATTTAATCGTGTTTATTTACATTATTATGATTTTTTTTTATGGTATACAAAAATTATTTTATTATGTTATGTAATGGTATTGGTTGTAGGTCGACCTTGTCACTGAAAATGGACTCTTTCGAGCTGCCGTGCCTTCGGGTGCCTCGACTGGAGTCCACGAGGCTCTGGAATTGAGAGACAATGATAAGTCACAATACCATGGCAAATCAGTTTTTAAAGCTGTCGAGAATATCAACAAGATTATTGCTCCAGAATTATTAAGAGTAAATTGAAAATAATTAATAATTATAAAAAAATTTAATTACTCTAAGAGGACTAAAGTAATAATTATTATCATATTTTTTTAAATACACAGTGCGGATGTGAGCCTACTCAACAAACTGAAATCGATAAGTGCATGTTGAGACTCGATGGCACACCTAATAAATCAAAACTAGGAGCCAATGCAATTTTGGGCGTCTCTCTGGCTGTGTGCAAAGCCGGTGCTGCCAAAAAAGGAGTGCCACTTTATAAGTAAGCTTTGTATAAAGAATAATTGATTATGTGTACATGTTAAATTGTACGATAAGTGGGAATTGAGAGAGCAGTAGAAAGCTAGTGGTATGTAAATTTATAAAGATTTCTTAAAACTCTTTCCATTTTATGTGCAGATACATCGCGGATTTGGCTGGAAATAAAGATATTATCTTACCAACGCCAGCTTTTAATGTCATCAATGGTGGTTCCCATGCCGGTAATAAATTGGCCATGCAGGAATTTATGATTCTCCCAACAGGGGCTAAGAGTTTTACCGAAGCCATGAAAATGGGAAGCGAGGTATACCATCACTTGAAGGCCGGCATCAAGAGTAAGTTTGGACTGGATGCGACTGCCGTTGGCGACGAAGGTGGCTTCGCTCCAAACATCTTGGAGAACAAGGATGCTCTGATCCTTATTGTCGATGCCATCAAAGTATATATAATTCTGTGTACACTTATTATTACGTAATAATGATAATTGTTTAGAAGTTATTTGGAATCGGAAGATTTAAAAATCATAATTTAATTTGTCAAGGCCGCTGGTTACGAAGGGAAAATCAAGATCGGTATGGACGTGGCTGCCTCAGAATTCCACAAGGACGGAAAGTACGACTTGGACTTTAAAAATGATGCGTCTGATCCATCAACGTATCTGACACCCCAACAATTACAAGATCTGTACTTGAGCTGGGTTAAAGAATTCCCTATTGTATCGATTGAAGATCCCTTCGACCAAGACGGATGGGACTCTTGGTCGTCCATTACTGCTGCGAGTTCAATTCAAATCGTCGGCGATGATCTTACCGTTACCAATCCAGAAAGGTAAGACTATGACCGTCCTCGCGAAGCTTTGTATTTACGGATGATGAGGCGGTGGTATTATTGTTAATCCTCGTTGGCAATGTTATTACAGAATCAAGACGGCCGTTGAAAAGAAGGCTTGCAATTGCCTCCTGCTGAAGGTGAATCAAATCGGTACGGTTACCGAATCAATAAACGCGCACAACATGGCGAAAGCCGCCGGTTGGGGTACAATGGTGTCCCATCGTTCCGGTGAAACCGAGGACACGTTCATCGCCGACCTGGTAGTCGGCCTCTCCACGGGCCAAATTAAAACTGGCGCCCCGTGCCGCTCCGAGCGCCTCGCCAAGTATAACCAGATCCTTCGTATCGAAGAGGAGTTGGGCCCGTGCGTCAAATTCGCCGGAGAGAAATTCCGCAACCCTCACGCTCATTAATAATCGCCAGCGATTATCAAGCTCGAGGGATTCGTCGGAGATTATCCGACATTTGAATTTATTTAAAGTAATATTGTATACTGCATGTCATTTGAAAAGAAAAACAAAACAAAACAAAAGTACTATTTACAATTTAATAAAAAAAACTTACTTCGTTCAGCCGAGCAGGTATCCCAAGCAATGAAGTTCACCTAAAAAAAAAAAAAAAAAAAAGAAAAAAAAAGAAAGAAAAAAGAAAAAGACCAAAATTCCAAAGTCTAAGCTTTATAAGTTTATTGCATACATCGGGACGTCTGAGAGGATGTCATTTTTATATCGAATGAAATTCTTTTTAACAAGATAGTGCGTTTTTGTGTTAATACCGACCGGCTTTGTGTCGCCGATAATTTACGAATAATTTTACCGAATCGATTTATTTTAAATGTAATAGACGAAATTGTGATTGGGCCGCCCTTTTCTGCACCACCGTCATCAATAAATTATGTAAATAAATGAATAAAGAGAATGAAAATAATTGTTGGCAGTTGATCAATCGACGAATGACGCCTACCACCACCGTTTACGTAGAGAACCGTATACGTGCACGTATTGTCCAAGATGTGTGCCACTTCCTCATTCGACTATTTTCCATAATAATTTGCATATAGGAGATAATCGATGGGGCCGGGCAGGAGTGGCGGGGTGGGGGGTATAAGGAGCTCCCGAGCCGAGGATACGTGAAAAAGGGGAAACGATAAGTAACGCCAAGATAAATGGAGGCTTTTGACAGTCGACTGACCCAGATACTTTTTGCCCTCAGCCCGGATTGCGTCGAATCTTGGATAATCTAGCACGCATCTTTACCTCTTGGAAGTAAGTATGACCAGGTACAGTCGAGTCTCCTCACGCGATCTTAGAACGTGCACGCGAGTATCGACTTAAAGGATACCGGGGTTGAGATAGAGAGAGAGAGAGAGAGAGAGAGAGCTAAGGTCAGTATACTCGGGTGGGATAATGTAGCCTCGGCAGCGAGACGACGAGCTTCCCTAGGAAAAAGCCCCTTCGCGCGTTTGACCAGTCCCGGGAATATTTACTGAACCGACGCTGACCGTAGCTTTGATCGAGAGTAGGTCGATCCTTGGGTAGATTACTCCTAGGTAGATCTCCTGCATACATTATCGAAAGCCTAATGATCTCCCCCGTGCCCCGATCCCGACCGATCGTTTCAAACGATATGGAATTCCAGAGATATCGAAACCCGCGATCTTAGATAAATTATCTTCATACCTAACGATAATTCTAACGATACTTGGCTGACCTGAAAAGCGACCGCCATAGCCGACATTCAACTCATAATAATGCTTTTATACGCCGTAACTTTTCCTCTTTTCTCGATCGATCGTTCGTTCATTCCCTTGAATTTCTTCATTTAATTTATCATTTTCCCGAACGAAATCGAGGCCAGTCGAATTTTACCGGGACAATAATACTTTTTTCCATCGGCCGCGATTATTTTCAAAACATTATTTTTCAAAACAACCAACTCCAATGCTTCCTACATCGAGCACAGCTACACAGCTCTACGTAATTATCTGACGTTATCTCGCTAGACGACGCTCCCTGCTCGCTCTCTCTCTCTCTCTCTCTCTCTTCTTTATATTATTTTTTTATACCAATGGGACGTTCCCCGTTAGATATTGCATTGAGCTCGCGAAATTAGCGGGGGAAGGGATATTAATGAGAAATGCAAACAAACGACGACTCCGGGGAGTCGTAATGACGTTAACCGTAACGAGCGCTAACTAAGTAAATTATACACATTGCGCGGGTTAATTTTATACTTGTTGAATGCCTCAATGATCTTACACGCGACAGCTTAACGAGGAGACGCTGTCATAGGTGTCGTCAAGTATTACGGCGCCAAGTACACATGCAAGTAAGAATGGATATCTCACTCCCACGAAGAGTGAACGATCACCGATAAGTAACGAGGTACATGAAAAATATCGCTGCCAGCTGTAATAGCCCTAATTTTATAGCCCTTGTAACGAAAAGCCCGGAAATAACAACAGCAGCAACAACAACAACAATAATAATAATAATAATAACGGATCGAGGAGGGATAAGAGGACTCGGGTGAGGAGCCGTACTTCATAATCACGTAACCGGCCAGCCTGCATTAGTTTCACCTTATCACCTTGTAATAAGCAGTCGAGGGTAAGCGTGGGAGGGGGTCTGTCGGGGCCACTCGCAGCAGCCCCCGGGAGCTCAGAATGATAAAAGTCGAAGAAGCGAGCGTTTCGGGTGGGAGGGGTAGCTGGAAAGGCGGAAGTCGCGAAAGAGGAGACGATGCCTACTCGGTGAAGGAGGAGGAGAATGAGGAGGAGGAGGAGGAGGAGGAGGATAAGGAGGGTGGGTGGGCGAGAGCGAGTCAGCGATCGATCGGTGCCGCCCTGGGTAAAGGCCGCGATCGGCCCGCGGATAAAGCTGAGCGGAGCCGCTGGTTCTCGTAGGCGACGGGGAGGGAGCGAGGGATGGAGGGACGGTGGGAGGGAGGGTCGGTCAGGTGTCCAGCCGGTCAGCGTTGCGGCTCGCGGTCGCCCTCGCCGCCCTCGTTGCCGCGACCGCCACCGCGACCGCCACCGCCACCGCCACACTCGACGTCGGCCCCGGGGTTCAAAGAACGGCCGGGGAGTCACGGAAGCGTGGCTCCGCAGTCGGTTCAGCGATACGAACGAAGCCGCGCGATCGCGACTCCTCCGCTGTCATGGGGAGCAACTCCTTCGGGCGCGCGCATCGCTGCTGAGTTACCTTCGCCCCAGCCGGGGATGCGACTGAACCTGGACACGAGGCCTCCCTCCGACAGACGTAAGTTTGCCCGGTTAATCACTCGGATCACCATCCGAATAACTCCCATCAATCTCATTTCGACCGATTATTATTATTATTATTATTTATCTTTAATTTAACTTGTAGCTTTAGAAAAGAACATTAAAAAAAATAAATAAAAGAGAGAGAGAGAGAGAGAGAGAGAGAGAAGAACCCCATAGCGCTCTTAAGCTCGTCAATCCTGCGCGCGTTATCCTATTTTCTTCTCGGAGCGCTCGTTTCTCTACTCGCGATATTATTATTAACAAACTCTCTCTCTCTCTCTCTCTCTCTCTCGATCTCTAGCTAAAGCGAGTTTTGTGAAAAACTTTGTTAAAACTTCACATTCTTGGCTTATTAGGCACGTTATGGGCCTCTCGTCGGTCCCCGAATCTCGAAATCCGGGGCCAGTCGCCATATTATCGTCAGTCTTCAAAGGTCCGCGCGAGGGATCAGAGCTTAAAGCTTTTGAAATTGCCCGACTACACGCGAGTGGCCAGTGAATAATTGAACGTTGTCGTCGTTTGCGGGCGGGCCAGCGAGGGTGTGTGTGTGAGAGAGAGAGAGAGAGAGAGAGAGAGAGAGAGTTAGAAAAGTTGCGACCGCGGGTAAAAGCTTTTACGGGAGCGAAGGGATTATCGGCCACGTGCACACCCGCGGCTCCCCCCCCCCACTTATGCACTTTTCTCCACCGGTTAGTTGTCTTTTCCTTCACAGCCCAACGTAAATTTAACGTGGTTTTTACGACCACCACCACCATACCCCAATAACCGTTATTGTTACTACTACATCTGCCTAGGACTGTCTCTTCGTTAAAAGCCCCTCGCCCCTCGGCCGTCGCTTTAATACTTCATTCCTTCTCCGGAGAGATAAGCCATATAATAATAATAATAATAATAATAATAAAAAAAACCCCATTGACGTTCCACAACTGTTTCCACAATTTCCATATTCGGTTTTAAGGATAATTCACCTGTTATCCTTAATTACGCACGGTATATAATTACTCAGCTGTCGGAGGGGGGGGGGAAGCAGGAGACGTTATCCTTTTCCTCCGAACGTTCCCCTCGGATTAATCTCTCGATCGAAGTCGATACGATAACTTATCGCCAATATTTGCAGTAAAGCGAGGGAGATGGATGTCGGTGTCTAGGAGGTGGGCAATTAAGAGGTCGCGCGGGGCCTCGACATCCTCACAGGCGAATATTTTTGAAAATCCGAGGGCGCGTACCTAGTGAATTCTTATCTTATATATATACGTATCATTTCCTGATATTGTCGTTTAACCTACTTTTCTTTTTTTCTTCCCCGAGCGACGTTATAAAAACTGATTGTCGGGGCAAATAAGCCCCGCCGACGTCGTAAATCCTAGGGACTCCGGCCTCCCATCCCCCGATAACCCCACGCGACCTAATGAACCTGTTTTGAATTGCCAATTGCCCGGGCTAGACGATCTTAATCAGGGCGCGCCTCGGACTTATTTATTTTTTTTTTGTTTTTACGTAAATTACGTACGAGTCCGTGGGGATATTGAAATGACTTTGAAGGCGACGTGTTGTACGCGGGAGCCACTCGGACTCGTTGATATAATTCGTCTGGTAGCCCCAGGTAGGTGAGAGAGAGAGAGAGAGAGAGAGAGAGAGATAGATAGACCCCATGTACGGGTGAGTCGGGCTTTGTTCGGCGAGGATTCAGTCCGCGACAGCCGCGTGATCGGGAAACTCCGGCGATGTTCCGGGTCAGCGGTTTCCCGGGCACCTCCGACGGCCCGTGACGCGTGGAAAATTTGTTTTCCCGCCGAGGAGTTTCACCCGCACGTTTCGTTAGCGCGGTACCTTACGCTAAGACTCCGATCCCGCTCCCGATTCCTCCAGGTTGGCGCGATTTAACTAATGTACCGGGGCACGATGACGGGGCGTGCGCCGAGTAGTCGATTTATCCTTCCACGAGCTATATACAAACTGCTTCCGCGTCGGCCGTTCCGGATCACCGGCTCCAACAGAACGGAAAGCTTCCATCCAATCTTGCCAATCCACTTGCCAATCCACTTGCCAATCGTCGGCAATCGCTTCAACCAGGCCGACCAGCTAGTAGTATTTATGGGTCGCCGGCTCGTAACGCGGCCTGCCGCCCTTCCTCCGAGCAATTATTAACAAGCTCCTTCGCTTCCTCCTACTCGCGCCTGTCTTTATCGATTTTCCCGGCTAATCAAAGAGCACCTTATTCACGGGAAATGCCGCGCCTCGTAATAACTCGTTTGTCCGCCGGACTGACCCCATCCGTGAAATTAGAAAAGCTTTCCACCTTTCAAACGCTCCTCGCTCCCTTTCTTCCTTCATTTCACTTCATTTCACTTCATTTCACTTCATTTCATTTATTTATTTACTTATTTATTTCATCGTTTATTTAACCGCGCGGCCCTCGCTCGATTAATAACGGCCGCGTTTCGAAGCGGAGGACGTACAAACGCGCGTGTGGACAGCGATCGCCGTTGTTTATTAGCAAGTCATTGCCAGGGCAAATTTAATAACGGCTACGAAAGTCTTCCGAAACAACTCGATCGATCGATCGATCGATTTCTTCATTAATTCACTTGGGGACGAACGGGCGAAAGGTAGGAGTGGGGCGGGGGCGGGGCGGATTTTTTACGGATCAGCCATGCGAATGAAATGGCATCAGAACTATAATGCACCTGTCGTTGTTTCCCTGTCTGTCCGTCATTGTCGTGCCCTCGAACCAGCGCTTCTACTATCATTATTATTGAAAAACTCTTTATGCAGAGAAAATATGCGGAAGCGGGCTCGTTAATAATAATAATAATAATAATATATCGGTCGTCCATCTCTTCCCAGTCAGCCGATCACTTGAATAATTTAAGCTTTTTTTTTTCTCTCTCTTCACTTTTTCGCAATTCCAGATGATGTCCCGGATCTTCGTTTCCGGAGCTTTGTGCCTAGGTATGCAGAGCAGATATTCCTTTATATACGTACACGTCGCGTGACTTTTCATTTTCCCCGTTCTACCTCTCCTCCGTCCCCTCACCCTCTTCCACTACAGCGCTACCCCGCCCCCGCCCCCTCCCCCTCATAGCCGTGGAAAGCGACGCTACGAGACGGTTCGTTGTCATTGTGCAGGTCTGCTGATTACGGTGGCCGAGGGTCAGAATTGCGCGGAGGACAGGGTGCGAAAATGTATCGCCATCGCCGAGCCGATGCTCAAGGATCCCCACCTGATTTTCCCGGACAACATGAACGACATAAACAACGTCTGCAGGTAGGTACTCTTCTCTCTTCTCCTCCTCCTCCTCCTTTTACTCCACCACTACCCTTTATTTATTTTTATTTTTTTTTATGTATTTATAACCCCGGGTACTTAAAATATAGCGGCGAAACGAAGCTTATATCTATCAAGCGGATCTTGTACTCTCGAACGAGCAAATTAATTAACTCCCTGGCAGGAGAAAGCCTTTTATATCCTATTTAAGTAATTACTTTGAAAATAAACTCATTAAATATAAATTACGGATACATTTAAACATTCAATTAACTTTCTTTTATAAAAAAAAAAAAAAAAAAAAAAAAGAAAGAAAAGCTAACATTGTTTCGCTTGCAGCGTTGCAAATAACAAGTCCCCCGCCCCCTCCTCCTACGTATCTTTATTTTCCTTTTTATTTTTTATTTTTATTTCCCTCTTTATGTTCTTCGAGCCCGTTCGTTTTCTGCTTTTTTGTCAAAAAAGATCGCCTTGCTTAAAGGAGAAGGGCAACCCGAACGTTTTCCATATAAATAAAGCGCTCGACTAGGCGTCCTTTGCGATCGGTTTAAAACGTTTACGTTCCCTTGCCGTTAACAGGACATGGACGAATTTCGTCGACTGCATAAGGCGATACATAGACAAGTGCTTCTCCAAGGTGCGGAAGGACCAGTTTAATACGGCGGTCGATCCCCCCATCGCCTCCGTGCACCAGATGTGCTCGATTTCTTCGTACCAAGCAGGTGAGTTTGGACGTCCGCGGGTAAGCGCAAGTCCACGTGGCTACGTGATTGACCGGAGAACTTACACGAAGAATGAGAGAGAGAGAGAGAGAGAGAGGCGGCGCATAATGTAACGACGAGGGCAGAACCAAAGCCGAATCAACGTTCTTACGGGGATCGGAGTCGGAGAGGAAGTCGGGGTTATTCAATTGCAAACGATATTTAAAACGTAGTCGCAACGATCCGCCTGACTTTAATTCGCTTCCCTTTAATCCGTAAACAAAGCAAAAGCCACTCGGTTCGCATTACAATGTCACTCGCTACGAGAGGTGGAGGGAGGGAGGAGGGAGGGAGGATGTCGCTGGAAGTGAGATTGGCTCGGGTTATTTAGGAAAAAGAAAGTGAAGCGGTGCATTGTTACGAGCCGTTGGACGCATTGGACGCAGATAAAAGGACAAAGAGGTCGGGAGGATGTCGCAAGCCTCAACGAGCGTCGAGCATCGAGTCGGGAGGGAGGGAGGGAGAGAGAGAGAGAGAGAGAGAGAGTCGGTGCAGGTAAATGGGACTTTGATCGGCCGATCCAGCCGATCCAGCCGGTGGAGCTTAGCGGGTGCCTCGACGGCATTAGCGGCGATGAGCTCTCGTACTGCCCTGTTTCTAGCGTGGCTGGGGGGAGGGGAGGGCGGGCAGCAGGGGAGCTCATCGGTCCGCGATGCGTGACAGCGTCTCTTCTTTTATGACACACGCAGAGTACCTGCAATACGCTGGCTGCATTAAGGCTACGGTCATCGAGGCGGAAAACTGCGGCGGCCATTACTCGACGCTGGTCGCCGAGGTATCCCAGGAAAACGTGCGCAAGGCCAATCTCTGCTGGTGAGTGACGACCGGGCTCCTCCGGGGCCCCACCCTAATTACACCTCGGGGCACCACTTCCTCGCACGCTCGCAATCATCCGCATTCGGCTTGCGAAATATCCGCCCCATCCCCCACGCGACCTATTTCCATTCGTTACAATACCCGCTCCCTCGGCAATCCTACCCGGTCATGATAACACTAACAACAACAACAGCAACAACAACAACAACAACAACAACAACAACAACAACAACAGTAACGAAGCCTCGCACTTGGGGGGGGGAGGGAGGGTCCTTTTAAAATACGAGAAGCTGCACCGATCGATACTGCTCGTTGAGCGCATTGACCTGCTTTGAATAAAGAGGGGCTTGTTATTCCAGCGCTTACCACAACTTCCGGACGTGCGTCATCCACAAGACGAGGCTGAAATGCGACGGGAACCGAGTCGAGGGCACCGCCGCCAAATTCTCGCGACAAGTGCTCGACAAGGCCTTCCACATCCTCCAGGATCAATGTCTCAATTACATGTACGTCAGCCAGAAATTCCCGTATTACCAATGCCCCCTCCCCCTCCCCGTACGTGTCTCCGTCGCAAGTCAACGGTCTCGGTACTCCTCCGAGAAGAAATCTCTACAACCCCCCGGCTCTCCCCCCTCCCCCTCGACCCGAGGATCAAACAACTATTCGGATTTATCATCAGAGCTCCCGAGCTCCCGGATAGTCCGAGCTTCAGTAACGACATATGAAATTATTTAAAATCAATTGAAAAATCTCCATTAAAGTTACATGCTCTTCAATGACATCGTCATCGAGCCTAAAATCATCACCGACGCCATCGTCGAGCTACAACTTCACGGCCAGCTAGCTCCCTACCCGCTCGGCCGTTTGTTAAACACATCGTAATAAGCGCGTAACGTGATTACTCAGCACATACTCATTAGAAATACCTTTCCTGGGAGATTTTATCCGCGTTCTCCACTCAACGATTGTTTTTTTTTTTTTTTTTTTTTTTCTTTCAAATCCAATAACGAAGGGGACTCGCCTTCCCTTCAAAATACGTTGCGCATTTCCACGTTACGCAAACCGATAATCCCTAATCTTCCACGTCTACTTATTCGGAGCCCCCCTTCCGCTTATATTATTTATACTACTTTGATTCGTATTTCTTCCGTCTTTCCTTTACGACTCCCATAATCCTGCTAAAAACCACGAAGGCCTGATCTTAAAAACCACGATTCAATTGTTTCATAAATTAATTACAATTAAAGCGACAATTATTAAGTTGGTATTTGCTTTGCCGTAAAATTCGGCTCTAATAAGCAGGGGAGGAGAGGGGTAAAGGCGCGCGTAGGGCATAAGCTCACGTATACACGTACGGATAAGTAAGGGTGGCTAATTATACAGCCCGGACCCGACCAAGTGCTCGTCCATCATGAGGAACAACTCCGGACCTCCACCGATTAGTCGGTCCGGCGAGGGGAGGAGCGTGACCCTGGAGGCCCCGAACCGGACGAGCCCGCGGAAACTGCCCTTCATCGAGCCCCAACGCAGCAAGGTCGCCGAGGTCCAGGAGCCGGCGACGAGCACGTCCGGAAGCCTCGGACGGGGACCTAATTTCACCACGAGTCAGTACCCGCCGGGCCCGCAGAAAGGAACTCTGCCGAGAACGAGCGAGTGTACGGTATAGCTCCCTCCCTCCCTCCCTTCCGCCCGCCCGCCCGCCCACCTGCTTTGAGGCTGCTTCACCACGATTCGATCTTACGAGCTCGAAGCTCTAATAAAAATTATCATTTATTCGCTCCCGAGACTCGGGAAATGTTTATCTAAAAAAACATCATAGTTTTCGTGTTGCCTGGCGAAGCGAAAGGAAGGAGGGAAGGAACAGGGAAAGCGTCATGAAAATGTTCTTTGTTGTCGTTATGTTGAGCCGTCGTCGACAACACCACCACCACCACCACCACCACCACTATTACTATTACCGCTTTGTTACAGATCCGGACTCCCGCACGAGCATGGGTAAACAAATTCCCTTCACTTCCGTGCCGCCGGACACGCAGACCTACCGGACGCTCAAGTACGGCAAGGTCAACGAGGAGATACCGGAAGAGGTAACCACGAGCCGGAAAGTCGAGCCGATCTATCGCGCGCCGATTGTCGAAAGCACCGGTATGTGCCCGTGTGCGTGCACGTGCGCGTGCATGGCATTCTTTTTATTCGTATGAAAGGAGCGACACGCTCGAGCAAACGATAACGAGGGGATTCCGGTGGTGTTTTAGCGCCGGCAGGGACCGCGACTCAGCGGCCTTTGAGCTACGGCAGGGCCATATCCTGGACTACGTCATCGACCACCTCCACCTCCGAAATACCGGATTGGGCGACCAGCACTTGGCTCACCCACGCTCAGGTACGGAATTTTTTCCCTCTATACTCGCTTACACCGAACTGAATAAGTAAAGAGACAGACGGAGAGAGAGAGAGAGAGAGAGAGATTCGTAATTACTTTTAATAATTTCGGGTAAGGGAATTATGCGAGTCGAGAGTCGAGAGTCGATTGTCACAAGTTGTCAACATTGTCTAGGAGGCACAGAGCTGCACTTGCCATCAAGGACTCTAATTAACAAAGTGACTCGTACTTATATGTGACTCCTAGAAACAAAAAAAGTATTTAAACTGCAAGCGCGCGACTGTTGATCCTCGAACGAATAGAGAGATGAGAGAGAGAGAGAGAGAGAGAGAGAGAGAGAGAGAGCGATTTATCGCAGCATTATTAAGAGAGAATGCTTTTCAATTAGGATTTCACGACGGAAGAGATCTACCCGGCAGCGGGGAGCTTCGGCGGGAACAACATCGACGAGCCGAACCAGCAAGGACTCTCGAGGAACGCGCAGATCACTTACTCGCCCACCTTCCTTTACCTCCTCGTTGCGACCCTCGGCGCACTCCTGCTCAATTAATATACCCACATATTTTGTCCATGACATGCAATTAATGGGCGTTAAGCGTAAGTATGCGTTAGGGCGAGTTTCTTCAGAATATTTGCATTGCCTTGGTTCATTACGAAGCGTTGACGAGTGAGTTTTCAAGAGACTTATCCAGATCGTAGACGACGTAATAAAGCGAAAAGCCAAAGAAGCGCACCGACAACTTTTTTCAATTACGCATAATAGACTTAGTCACCCGGTCCTCGGAACGACTTCCTCCTCTTCTTTTTCACATTACCTTTCGTCGGAGCGTCCTCTTATTTATTTACACGCTCGGCCAACCATTGAAACGAGAATCTTAACGAAGAAGAAGAAGAAAGAAGCAGAAGAAAGAAGCAGAAGAGGAAGATTACACCAACTTGAATTATTAACTATAAATATCTACGATCACCTTAATCAGCGTCTTTGGCATTAAATAAGGTTACCAGTAGTCGCCGGTAGAGGGCACCCCCCTCTCTCCCTAAAATAACTTGGAAATAATTATTTCTCCAAATTTCGGAATACATTTCTACGTCTAATTGTGTAATCGCGCGTCGGCTAGAAATTAATTAAATTTCCGTAAATTAAGAAGTTCTGTTTGCTGAAAAGTTCTTTCGTAATTAAAACAACAACGCTCAGGGCTAGTAATGCGATTATATTATATTATTTAGCGAGTAAGCGTACTGACTGTAACATGAAAACTTAATTTTCCGAAACAACGAAATAAATTGATTACATTTTTATAATTTCATTTAACGAGTACAATCGAAATTGGAGACTTTTCTTTTTTTTTTTTTAATGAGTTTGAAAAAGAAAAAGGAAAAGAAAAGCAGTTATTAATGTAATTCGCGTTTTACTTGATAAAAAGATTACACGTACGTGCCTGTTCGAATCAATATTTACACGCACATTGCATATGCTAATGTAACTAATAACGGGCTAATAAATAATATCGCGTTGCGTAAATAAAGAGGCATAACATTTGCCTCGCTTATAGAGAAACAACGAAAGCGTGGCGTTCGAAATGAAAAATAAGGAAGAACGCAAGGATCGTATTAAAATAATAATCTATTTACAGTCAGTTCTTCAGAGCATGCTGAAACAAGCTTATCTGCTTACGGCTGACGAATACCAGTCCAAATTACATTTGTCTTGTAACACGCTTACACAACGTCATACAGTTTTAACTGAATATTTATCGTTAAAAATGTTACGTTCTTAATGCTCCTGTTATTTTGCATTTCAGAAACAGCGTGTGCGTAACGCATTGTGTAATTAATTAAATAATTTAACGGCGCGTTCATTTTGAATTCCCGATTATCCAAGCAATTTTTCAAAGGATAATATATAAAAGGTATGTATTGTACATTACGACTCGTGAATCGAATTAATTTGTCAAATCCTCTTTGTGACGTCTCACTCGTTTGCCTCCATTCCCCGATAATTATTATTATTATTATTATTATTATTACCTCAACAATTAGTTGATAATCAACGACGGACTTCCTTAGCTCTTCCTTAATCAGATAATACTGAGTGAAACCGGCAGGCCACGAGTGTTGTAACAATTAGCTCAGGTATTACGTATTCGGGAATTAATATGATTGATGAACCAGACGCGTGTAGCATCTAATGTACCGTTTGGAAACCTTATATACTTATTGATCGTCAACGAGACGATTTCAATAGCTAAACGTACTCTTTATTCTTTTATTCTCTTCTTTTATTTTTTATGGAAAATTATAACCCCCACCCCCCACTCCAAAGAAGTTTATGCTAAATTACGAGAAATCAAATACTTTTTTTTTTTTTATAGCGAAAGCTTGAACAATTTCACAGATAAAGTGAAACGTGATTGGATTTAACGAGGAGTCGTGAAGTAATTTGAGTCTCCCGATTGATAACAATAAAACTGGATTATGGATATTTCGTACTTTTTTTTTTTAAAAAAAAAATATTTTCCATTCGCGAAGCTAAGGCCGTCGAAGAAATACTTTTTTAAACGGTTATTGGGATTATTTGTAAAAGCAAAACGAGAGCATAACTTTTATAAATACGTAACATTAAAGCGGAGTTACGGAGACGAGTTACAGGAGGAATACCTTTAGCGTCTTTATTGAAAATAAATTTTTTTTTCAAGAAATTCTTGTACTTTATTTTTATGCTATTCGGCTAAAGATAAAAAGTTTCACTCGCAATAAATACAAGACGAGGACATTTAGAGTCATAATAAAAGGGCGAAGTATTCGTAAAATTATTTCAACAACTTGTAATGGAGTCCATTGGTTCTTTAATGCTTAATACCTCCACGGCATCACAATTACTATCTGTTTATTCATATTATATATAAAGAAAAAAAAAGAAGAAAAAAAAACTTGACCGCAAGATTTATGTATACCGAGGCGTTTAATTTTTATGTAACTTCCTTATTATTCGAGCTACTGGGCTCTCAAGTTCAGGTATTAAGGTATTAAGGTATTATAATAATTTATAATAAGTAAATATAAATCCAAGTACGTATAGAAAGGTGTATTGAGTAATTTATTGTCTACTTGGACGTAAAAATTGATTACCAACGCGAAATTCAATACCAATTGAAAACAAACGAAACTGCCAAGACGTGGAAAAGTTCAAAGGCTATGCTTGCAAAATGCATTGGTATTGTACGAAGGATTATATTGTCACTCGTATCGTCGTATGGATATACAATCCCACCAATGGCTGCACGTGTATTATAATAAATATTTTTGAAAATAAAGCTATACGTATAGTAGTCACAAGCACCTCGTCAAACGCACACTTCTTGCCTTTCATTATTTACCATTTTACGAAATAATTCACGACTGCCTATTTTTAAATGCGAATCACTTACGAATTTAATTAAAATTACATTGGCATATTATGTTTTGGATCGATCGATCGATTGATTAATTAATTAATTAATTAATTAATTAAAGGCACTAACGTTATGATATTATCAGAGCTTTGTGATGAAATAAGCCCCTGGGGTACGTTTTGTGCTAACAACTCATTCACTTATCGATTTACCTCGGTTACGTTATTTACGATCTCGTCGTCACAAGGACGCGAAATTAATAAAAAATTTCGTCTCAACAATGGAATTTCGATCGGAAAGCCATAGGGGCTGTAATCCAGAATCGGTAGGGATCGCGCGATCCCTTAAAATTCATGGCCCGGCTTAGCCTTACGATACTTGGGCAATGCTTTCCTCTCCGCCCCTCCCCCTCTTCAACACCGATAACCCCAATAATCCCAATCAAACCAACGTGTCTCACTGGCACTTTACACGTCCCCTTTTATTATTATTATTATTATTATTCGCATGCCATTGTAATTTAATGCAGGAGCTTTTTGAATGAAACGAGCACTAAAGGATAAAAAGCAGGATTATAAAGGGAAGGAAAGTAATAAAAGGCGTGGATTAACTTAAACTGGAAAAACAAATTTCTGCGGTAAACGAAAAAGCTAATCCGTCGCGTTAAGATACAAAGCGATGTAATGACGCAACGGATAGCTTGGACGAGAACGACGAGGAATAAAATATCCCATCAAGAAATTCGCAATCAATAGCCAAGTAAGAAATAAGAGAAGCGCGGACAAAAAAAAAAAAAAATTCAATCGCCATTCCTTAAATTCTTCCCCGGTAGGAGAAGATACTCTCAGTTATCCGAGATAAATGAAGACGATGATCTAAAGCCTCAGCAAAAGGATCTGTTCGCGAACGTTTTTTTGCAGATCACGCAACGATAATGAGAGATCGTGATCGTAATCGGCGGCTCCTTACACGAGCTTCGTGCAAGCTCTCGTATAATTAAAGGGTCAAATTAATTCTCGAGGCTTTATTTCCAAAAGAAGAGATTACGCGGAAAGCGATGGGATGCCGTAAGGATAGGCGCAGCCAGACCGACGCGCGCACCCTGGCTTCGTTGTGATTGACTGAAAATCGCTCGCCACCTACGAGTGCAGCTCGCAACGTCGACTCGGGAGTTATTTATTTCATTTCGTAAATAATCCAGCAGATTCCTATCGTCGCCGGGTCGAATGGCAATTACTTTTTAATATCGGGACG
Source organism: Ceratosolen fusciceps (assembly GCA_018883505.1). NCBI lineage: Eukaryota > Metazoa > Arthropoda > Insecta > Hymenoptera > Agaonidae > Ceratosolen > Ceratosolen fusciceps. The sequence continues at coordinate 10,650,453 of RCIC01000006.1, read as the reverse complement.
ATTGGAAAAACCGTACTTTACCGACCTTTCGAGGCAAGCAGTACATTTATCGTCACATTTTTACACAATCCCGTGGCCATTATTGTCTTTATCTTTTTTTGTTTTCTTTTTTGTTTTTGTTTTTGTTTTTTCTTAGAAAACGTAGGAGAACGAGAAATAAGGGAATTCTTTACTTAATACAGCGTATTTGCCCATAGGAAATAATTACTCGCTCGAAGCATTCGAATCGAAGTTATTGGGGTTTATTTGCGTTCGGTTACTTTCACCGGATGCATTAAGCCAACGAATTTCAGCGCGTACGCGTACTCGAGCGTGGAATTATTAATTATTAGACAATGACAATTGTACGATCGGTCTGAGCGTAAAAAAGCAAGGCTAATCTCGTTTTGCTCATTGCTTAATCTTGTCCCTTTAGACTATGCCTTTATTTCTTTATTATTCAGATCATCAATATTTGAATTTAATTCAATTTTGTAATTCAATAGATCAAATTTAATAAATATTTGTATTTTATATCCGCCATTCGAAACATTATTCCTTTAGTAGCTGTGAGCTGTATTATCGATTCAGGATTATTATGTTTAATATTAAATTCAGATATAATAGGAATATTATTTATCAGTACCAGAAGATCGAATCGAATTACTTATTAAAAATAGTTATAACTTTTTCTTCAATCGATCGAATAAATTATTTTTTCAATTTATTCAATTATTGGGTCAAATTTATGCTTAATTTATTTTTTAAATTTTCAATTCAAATAATATTCATTGTTTTAACAATCATTTTTTCATAATTTGAGTACTTTCACTAATAGGAATTCCTCCTTTTTTCTTCTTCTTCTTCTTTTTTTTTTTATTTTTATTTTTAGTAAAATGGAGGATTTCTTTAAAAAATTTAGTCCATATAAGGTTTTTAAGATCTATTATTATTATTATTATTATTATTTATTCAGCAGTAATTATTTACGATTCTTGTATCCTTGTTTATTTTATTATATCATCTATTCTATCTACAAAAAGCAACTCATAAATTAACTAATTCTCGAATAAATTCCTCATCTTCTCGTGTTATATTAAATTGAATTAGTATAGGATAAACATTATGCGTATATGAATGTTTTTAAAATTATTAAGTTATATAAACTTTCAAAGTTTTGATAAATAATGCAAAGTTGTAAAAATTTTATATTAATTGAAAGCGAAAATATTATTATTTATTGTTAATAATATCATCGAATGAAATTTTCTACTTCAATTAAAGAAATATCAATATTATTAACTTCTAATTCATTAGTTAAATAGTTCTATCACTTGAATTAAAATCAAAACTAAATGGAATAATTTAGTTAATAATATTGATAATATTATTGTTTCCTTCATAATATGTCTGATTAAGAGTAATAAACTGTAAAATAATTTATAGGAACATTTCCTTATTATTAATATTTAAGTTAAACAATAAAATACCATTAAATTTTCAATTCAATATTTTATGATAAACAAAATAAACAAAACGTTGATCAATAATAGCATTTATATGTATGTATAATAAATATATAAGATATAATATGTATCGTTCCATTCGATCATCTCGCCGGTCTTCCATTCTTCCCTCTCCTTCCGTTCCATTCGTCCATTCTCGTTGAGAACTTTCACGTTCGACACGTTCGACACGTTTCTTTTGGTGCTAAAGCTGATGGATTTTTTAACATTTACAGTCTCTCGTCGCCCTGTTTCTTGTCTTTACATGCAAAAGAAGAGGATGTTGGCGGGGGCCGGGGCGGGAGGGGCGTAAAAAAAGAAACAAGACAATAATTATATATAATACTATATTTTAAGAGGTATTTACTTTGGATACGTAAAACGTTCTCTATCTCGGCCTGACGGTTTTGAAAACTAAAGCTTAGATTAATTATAATTATCCACATTTGACAGTTACATTGAATGGCGGGGGGGGGAGGTTATTGGGGTGATGTTCATCGGTGATACAACGTGAGCTCGTTACATGACTAAAGCGGTAAAAATATAATAGTTTTTCGTTTACTTATGAATACGTAACATTTTCGTCGCCTTTTGTAATATTTGTTGGATTCAGTTTCTCTTTTTTTTCCTCTGTTATTAGTATTTTGTAAGAAAAGTCAAAAAAGGGTAACAATGCATGCAGATGTCGACTACGTATCTCATACGGATACTCCCATTAATTGCGGGAGCGAATAGTTGAAAAATAATGATAAATATTGAGGATAAATGGGACACATAATAATATCGAGCGCTTATAATATTGAGCATCCAATGCTTATTGATAAATTATTATTACGATGAACGAACATCTTGTTCTTGTAAACTCTGACTGCCTTGCGTAATAAATGTACACCGGCAGGCATGGAAGGATTAGCTCAAGAGTTCGTTAGTCTCCTACTACGCGGGAATATTCGTTTGCTCATTCTCTCTTTGTCTTGGATGTCTCAACGGCGCTCATGAATTAACATCCATTTCTGGGTTTAGCATTTCTCGCTGAAAGGAAATTAGAGACCAAATGAAAGAGGCTTTAAACGTGAAGGTCACAGGGCAAGCAGACGGAAGAGGGGGGGTGGGGGCGATATTCGGCTTTATATCTTATGCACTTACGACACTGAGTAGGGCGCAGCATTTGCTTATACGGCTGTCCTTGGCGAGGTGGTGCCTGATGCATTTGGAGTAGATGTACTCGAGGAGAAGTAAGATCGCCGCTATAAGGATCCCGACCATCAGCATTAAGAAAGCACTTAAGAACTGCTCGAGTGCGAGGGGGTCGCTGCTCTTCTGTACCTCCTTACTCTGTCTACAGGTGCCCGTCATCCAATACCTTCGCAGCCTCTCGAGGTCCCCTGGAACATCGTTGCCAGTTTCAACAATCCCGGTCCCATCAACGAGCACGAATATCGAACTATCCCTTACTATCGATACAATACAATATAATATTTTACAAGCACGCCTTGAGCATTTTATTCCCTTGGCTCGAACGTTTTTCATATTCTTTAGACAAAGTAAAAGAGAAAATTACCTTATTTCTTTGTTAATTTTGCGATTTAATCCCCTGCGGTAGAAATTTTTTAAAAAACAAACTTTCTCTCTAGCGTACTCGACGAGTCTGCTTGGAAAAATATTTCAAGCTCTTTTAAACGCGTTAATTAATAAAAACTCCCGTGATTCTCTCTCTCTCTCTCTCTCTCCACGACACCGTTGGCATTAATTATGCTGGCGTATCGATCGGATAATCGCAGCTGTTACTGAATTTTTCAATACTTCCCGCAACTCCGTACACCAAGACGTACCGTTATCTCTGTAATCTAATAAACGTTGGTTAAACATTTTTAGAAATCTCGAGTTCCGTGGAAATGCTAATCCGTATCCGGTCATGGCGTACCAGGAGCCAACGGTTAGTAATCGGCAATCCTCATCTTGGGAGACGAGATAATCCAGCACCGTGCCATCGTAAATAAAGGCATCCAGGTCCCTGGAATGAGAAATGCGGCATTTTTAAGATTCATAATGATTATCTTTACGCGGTTATTGTATCACGCGCACAGGTATTTCTTGATTTTATCCCATTAATTATGCAATTGTAAAAAATAAAAAAAAAAAAAAACAAAAACAAAGTTGCTTGTCACCAAATACGAAAAGCTAACGTGTTTGCTTGATATTCTTGCTCGAAAATTATATGGGAACTTTCCGTTTATCCGTTTCGAGTTATGCTCGCGGACTAGTGTTGACGCTTTAATTAATCTGTAAGGACGCGCGCGCGCGCGCGCATATTGATTCTGCGGAGAAGGGCTTTTAGATCAGGAAAGAATGGGAGCGGGGCAGGGGGGGGCGAAAACTTTTTTAGTTTACGCTCGCCTTAAGAGCGCTTCCGGTCTTCCGTAAAATTTGCTTCCTCGCAGACGGCGGTCCATACCGTGAGCATACGAGCCATAAGGGAGATTAAAAAAATCTTACTAATTAAAACCATTTCCCTTTCCCTCTCCCTTTGACTGCTTTAGTCCGTGCAAATAACGAACGGGAGCAGAAGGAGGAGGGGGAGTAGGTATTTATACGCCGAATAATTATTGCTTTCATCGCGAGATGAAGAGGTTTTGCCTCTGCCAGGATTGATTTGGTATCAATCGTATTAAGATTATAAATTGGATTCGGAACATGTACGGAACGAGTCGGGAACAGGTACGAGTTTGCCCTGCGATAGGGAAAGTAGACTCGCACGCTCGCTCCGATGAGATTGAGGAGGGAAATTAAGTACGAAACGAAGGACGAATGTGAAAAATAAGCCGAGTCCCGAGGTGAGATCCGTGGCTGGGGGTTGGGTGGGTGGTAGGGGAGGTGGTTGGCTACAACGGAGACGCGGACATTTTCAAAATAACCTAGTAATGCAAATTGTCAGGAGGATGGTACTTTTACCGCGAGACTAATTAAAGGGGAAAGGGGATCGGGGACTCATAAGTTAACTCCCGGTTAATCTGTGGAGCTCCTCCTTGAGCTCCGTACTTGGTAACCAGGAAGCTTACGTTACCACGACGTATGCAAGGAGGATCGAGTTACCTGTCTGCCCCTCTCTCCCCCCCATCCCTCCTGCCCGACCCCAGCACCGCGACCGCGTGATTCGTGACTTCGCCCAGACACGCGTGTATTTATTTACACTCATCCCATTACTCGTCGTCCGGCTAAATGAGCCTTTGTCGCGCTCCGGGACACCGCGGAGTAGCTTAGTGGGTGGAGGGAAAGCTTTTTAAAGCTGACACGGGCTCGTCCCGGACGGTTCCCCAGGATCCTCGAGGTCGAGCGTAACTACTGATTGGCTCGGGGAGCTACGACTACTTTCGCACCGTTCCACGCGAATCGTATATGCCCCCCTGCCCTCCCTGCCCTCCCCCACTGCCGTTCGTACTACTTACGGAAGTATTTGCCCGCGGTATCGAATTTACGTCGTCCTTACGCGTTCCGGATTCCCGCAGTTGCTTTCAGGAGGATCGTACTCCGCGGATCCAGATGAAACCTAATAATGACTCCTCGTTCGATCGACTATTCATTTCTTTTTATTTCTGCTCTCTCTCTCTCTCTCTCTCTCTCTCACTCTCTTTATTTCCCCACCAGGAAATATAAAGAATAATTTTCCGCGCTCGGTGTTCGAGCTTTTATGAGGATGGGGATCTGCTCTGGGTATTCGAGGGGACGGCCGCGAATCCGCATCGGGAACGAGGGAAGCACCCCTAGTGACGCGTATCGAGAATAGGTCGTCGATACGAGGTTACGGATTCGGGCTCGCTCAATATAAAAGCTCAGCCGAAGCTCGTTACCAGGGGATGCTGATACGACTCACCCGTTGATGACGGACTCGATGCCCTCGGCGACGCTGTTCTTGTTGTAGTTCTTCATGTAGGAGTACATCTCCTTGAAGTACTTGGCGAAGGTGCTGTCCGTGTGGGTCCAGGGCACGGTGCCGAACTTGATCATGGGCTTGTGGGACATGGGCCGGGCCAGCCGATGGTCGTCGACGCCGCTAAAGTCGAAGAACTCCTCCCGTGTTATCATGAAGGCCGCGAGATTGGCCGTGTATATGGCCAGGAAGACAACCGCGAACATCGCCCACACGTTCGTCATAAATCTGGAAAACGCGTGTCGGCTTTTTGTTTCTTCTCGTGCGGCTGGATTGGATGGTCGAGTGGGTTGGGGTTGGGGGGCGGGCGGGGGGAGCTCCGACTCCTGCGGCGCGTAAATTACGCTCGATCAAATATTTACGTCTCCTCCCCTCCCCTCCCATCCCCTCCCCGCCCGCCACCTTAATTTAACACGCGCTCGATAAAGCATCCCCGTGCTCGAACCCCGTCCCATTACTGCCCTCCCTCCCTCCCTCCCTCCATCCCGCCAGCCTACGCCGCCCTGTCAATAAACTCCGTTCCGTAAATTTAACTTTCTAATTATGCCGACGGATGTTTTATCGCCCGGCAAATTGAGCTTGTCTCACGCCCAAAGAGTGATAATTCTCATCGGCTTCGACCCAATTGCAGCTGCTCTAGCTGCAGGCCTCCGCCCCTCCCGACCCCAATAACCCCAATAACCCCGATAATGTCCTTATTTATGGAATTGTCGGGCGTGCACTTGTCGTTTAAAAAGTAAAAAGAATTTCTATGGCGAGCCGTCGCAGATGGCGCTCCGCGGCTCCGAATCGCTGATCTTCTCTCGGTATCGATTATTTACAAGATACAGGAAAACAAAAGTAAATTCATGGCAATGAACGGATCCGTCGACTCGGAACCGTTTTTTTTTTTTTTTTTTTTCACGGCTCCTTAATACCGATTATTAATAATTGACTGGTTGAGCGACTCGTCGCTTTAATGTTACGTATCGATAGCGGGTATTTCACGGGTTTCGCAGAAAAAAGAAAAAAAAAAAAAAAGATATCGAAAATAATGAATAATTACTAAGTCGCGTGGGAGGACACGAAGCCGAAGGTGCAGAGCTCGAAGGGTAAAAGAAATGGACGTCGCGATCAAAGCAGTGGCTGCGGCATCGAGTGCCGATGGAAAGGAAACGACGTCGAGATACAGCCGATGGCTCAATAAACTCGCAAATAATCCGAAAGTGAAGAAAGTGGATGCCGAGGTTAAAGCCCCTTTCCGCGGCATCGAGTCGCATTATTATTACCGACGTAATAAATCCGTGTATCGATTGAGTCCGACGCAGTGAAATGCCATTTTAACGGCATTTTAATAAGATTTTAATAGCAGATTATTTAGAGAGGACGTTTACATTATAAATAATGCCCGATGAAGTCCAAGTGATCGGCCCAGCTTCACCGAAAGTACATTTTACCTGTGTACAAACGAAGCTCTCGACGGGCTTCCTCGAACGGAACGAGGAAAAAAAAAATGACGGATTAATAACGCGAAAAGCGCAAGGAAAACGTAAGAAAGACAGATGTTCAGAGTTACGTGCGACGTGTAGCGGAAGATAGATGGACAGGGCTCGTTGTATACTTTGTCCTGTACTTGCTTATTACCGGGACTTATTTGACAGTAATTGGCGCGGAAAAGTGGGACAAACTGCGCCCCCCCCCCGCCCCCACCAACTGTGATCTTCAAAATCCCGTCCCGGGGAGGGGGAGTTTGTTCGTCAAAAAAAAAAAAAATAATCCGTCGAGCGAAGAGTTTTGAATAAGAGCAGCGAGCCCGAATAGCTGCCGTTGGGGTTTCGATGTAGCTATGGAATAGCATGAGATTGGGAGTACCTGGCGGTGAATCCTCGGGGCGAGTCGACGTGGACGGCGGCCTGGAAGAGGACAGCCCAGACGAGCCAATAGACGCGGCAAAGGGAGAAGCGATGCCTCAGCGACCTCAACGTCTGCCGACATAAATTAAGCCTCGTTCTCAAGGTGAGCTTTACGTCACCTACCTCTTTCTTTCCTCGGGGACGCTCGAACGACCTTACCGCCGCCACGAGAGAGAACGCCTTCGGCTTTACTGCTAAAGTTTCTTGGCTACTTGGCTCCGTCCTTCGACCCCTTTCCACGGATTCGCTCGCGAACGTGCATTGACACATGCTTCTACCATGCTTATCTTCTCCTCGCATTTTCAAATACAGTAATGTCCGGTCGAACGCCACGGGACATGTCGTGCCATGCAAACCACACTCCCGTCAACATGCAAAACCAAGTGTATTTGTATTACGCGGATCCTTGGAACATCAAACGAAGGCTAACGACCTCATTTCAATATTTAATACCCACGTAAAATTCATTTACAAGCTTTTTTTTGCCTGCTTTTGTTTTGCCCTGCTCTGCAACGTAATATTTTATACAACGTCTTATCGTTATACAGCCATAAATGTAAGCAAGCGCATCTCTCTAAGCGGAACTACTATCTAATTACTTTGGCAACTAACAAGACGTATCGTTTGCTTTTTTCCCTCCGCAGCCGGCTCGTCCTTTTCCATAAGATAACATACAAAGTTATTACAAGGAAGGATCGATGGCGTTCTTAAAATCAGGCCGACATTCCTTTAAAGACGTAATTTATAAAATAATTTGGATATCCAATTTGTTCGGCTAAGCCTGCCATATTCTATTCGTCGTAATTCATGCATCGCATCTCCTCCTACAGTAAATATAGAAATAATTACAACCATTACAGAGATACATTTCGTGCTTTTTTCTTAAATTTTTGTGTTTTTTTCTTCTTCTTCTTATTTTTTTCCCCCAAAAAATTTATCGAAGCGCCCGTAATATTTTTTTTTTTCTTTATAATACAACGAGATTTTATAAATATTCACGAAATTCGAATTAAAATATCTTATAACAGATATTTTTTTTCTCCCTAACGGCTTCATGGCCGCAACAACTAACCATGCTTTACCTTCCTTATTCTACAAAGCTTTATAAAAAAAATTAAAAATTTTATTTACATTCTCATTTTATTGATTAAAGTTTGACGTTCGGTTAAGCTCGCGAGGGGAAAAAAACCAAAGTGAATGAGGCGTGAAAATGACGAGGACGATGACTGTTCGTATAAGCGAACTGGAGGCGCCCTCCCCTTACCTTTTATAATTTAACTCCTGTTTCGCTTATTAAACTTTTTTAAAGCGTATTTTAAAGTTCCTTCCCTCCATCCGACAGCATATTTCGGCTCTTAGGTTTCAGGCCCACCTCCTTTTCGCGAGAAAATTAGATTACGTAATAAACAGTGGATTTTATTATAATTGAGAGGGGAGAAAAGAAAAGGAAATAAAAGGAAATACCTACTGTTCGGGAGGCTTCCCGGTTTATTTACTTTTATTCAGTTTTATGGTAGCTCTGCCAGGGAGATTCAGTGACAGGTGAGTTGTCGGATGATACAGCTAGCGACTATTAAAAGTAAAATTAAATAAAGACATTCCCATGCTTTGTAAAGGGGGGGGTGGGAGAGGGGGAATGAGAAGATATTCATGCTTGCGTGCCTCGGGTCAGTATCTGCACTATTAGCAGAGACAGCCTAGGCTATAAAGGAGATAAAGTGGGTGCGACGCGGCAGCAACAAAAGCGTTTTCACCGGGCCGAATATTTAGGAGGCTTGCGGTTAAAAGAGGTCGGAATTCCAGGACTTTTTCTTCTTGGACTAAGTAACGACCGAGTCCTTCGATCCCGCAATGCTTAGCTCGGGAAATGTAATTTTCTTCTTCTCTTTTTTTTTTTTAAATTGTATACGTAAATGAACCGAGGCTTTTTCTTTTCCGTTTAAAAGGATCTTAAAGAAACTTTGTAAACAGCGGTAAGAATTCTTATGAAAATTGAATGTAAAGGCTGAAGGAATTACTTTTATATATACTAAACGGCCGTCTACCTACTCTCTCGTTAAGGACTTATTAAAAAATATTCATCCGCAGAATGCATTATAAATTCTTAAATTCCTTGACACGGAAGTTTCTATTATCATTATTCTGAATTTTTACGGCAGATCGACGTTACGAGTTACCGAGTCCTGTTTTTGTAAATTAATTCTATTTTAAAAACTTGGATTCTGCATAAGATGAAGCAGAGTTGAAAGAAATAATATAATTATGTTGGAAAGATGAGAGGAAGGTCTCTCTCTCTCTCCCTCTCTCTCTCTTCCTCACTGTCTCAGGTGGCTTCAGAAATCGTCCTTACCCGAGTACTTGTTTACTGCAAGGGAAGAGGTGAGGGAGGAAGAAAAGTGCGCTGCGTAGTTGGGCGACCGACAAGGACAAGTACGGTGGTATTGCATACATTTATAAATGAGTACTGCAAAATGGACAGATACCGGCTTTCGCTTTGAGCGCGAGGAATGATCGATTATGCCGAAACCAGATGGCGAGAGCCACTCGAAGAGAAAAATCATGAACGTTGCCGAGTGTATAGCCACGAAGCCGACGAGCATCCAGGAGGCAGTGTCGAAAGGTTCTGAAAAGAGACAGAGAAAGGATTATTGGGTCTTTGCGGACAAATTCAGTTTTGGCGCGCTTCTTCGTACTCGCTCGCTCAAAGTAAGTCCACTATGGACTTACTTACCGCCATTCCTTATCATCCCGATGGCATTCTCCGAGTCGATCTACATCAATGTTCTCGATTATAGCGGAGAACTTTTTAATTTCCGAATTTTTTGACTCCGTTTCAACGACGAAATTCCGCCACGGAAGCCGAGCGACGGCGTTTTACATTTAACCGTAACAACAACTGACTCGTTAATACGGAAGTTTAATATCGTTATCCCAGGTCTTTTAATGAGAAAAGCTAAAGGATACTTTACGTAAGAAAGAAGTGGCCGGAGTCATAACGCGTAGTACAATATACACGCTATGAAGTACCTTCGGGACTCGAGGTTTTCCATGCAGCGGAGTGACTTTAGCCGGAGAAAATATCGATTTATTAAGGTCATGTTAAAGCGTACGCGCGTCGGCAGGTCGAAGGATGCCTTTACTAATTTTATTCTCAAGGGCCATAAGGGCTCGGACCTTAAGGTCTTTGATGATAAAAGCATCGGAAAATGCATTGGAGGATAATGTCGAGGAAGACGCGTAAGGGCTTTAGTTGTAAAATGGCTTTGGTAATCGGGGCTGACTAACCCAAAAAGGCGGTCGGTGAAATGATTCCGGTCCGCTTGGCCACGACAATGGCCGTCCCCGTTTCCATAAAGGGCACCGTAAAATCAACTACGGCTTCCCTTTCCGAATTAATCTTCAGCGATGTCATCACCATGTCGGTCTTGCGATTCACCAGATCCGCTATTAATCCGTTCCATTTGCCGTTCTATAATTAATGAAAAACAAAGGCATTTCGTTTTAAAGTTCAGCTCGGCGGTTGAGACCATCGGCTAAGTCAATGATTTTCAATATTACGTATTCGGTATATTACCTTTGTTCAGAACACAGTCCATCTTTCGTAAGGGGCTAAATCCGAATGCCGCACTAATCAATGTACTAAGCTCGACCGGCAATTTCTCCACTCTAACGTTACAAAGTTATTGAAAAATTCTCCCCCTATCCCCTAACCCCCCCCGTCCAAGAGAGTATATAATTAAAAACAAAACGTGAACGAGGAGAGAAAGAAACAGCAAAGCACTCGGCGCTGTAAAAGGATCCTTTGATCGTATATCGATCACCACGTAATCACTAGGAATTTTCTCTGCTCGTCAAAGACACGGGCCACATGAAGGTCATTTAAAGCGCCTTTTTTTTTTTGTTAATATCTTTTTCGTTTTTCCTCTTCTTTTTGTAAGAAACGAGCATATCCTTTGAGCCGTAAGAAAATCAGCGAAAGGGTTCGCGTCTCGGGGTAAGAAGAAGCCTCTCGTCTCCTTAAAGTTTTAAAAGCCCTAGCGCATCCTACGAAATGTAGAATAACAAGAAATAATAAAAAAGAAAAACAACAACAGGAACAACAAGGATATTGTTAGGCTTCGTTCGACAATGAACAACGATGTCGTTAGACATTGAATTAAAAAAGTTCTCAAGGGCTGTAATGATACTCGAAGGGCTAGTTTGCGCAACGGAACAATGAGGTTATTGTATTGATCATAAATTATTTTAACGGCTCCATCCTCAACTCGAACTTCATCCCATGGAAACGTATACGTGCGTGAACGCGTGTGACCGACCGATGCATAAAACGGGAGCTTAAAATCCGATTAATCATCAGAATGGAAGCCGTGATTTATTAAGAACGTACTTATTAATAATGCCGCGCGTGGAAAATTAATGAAAATCGTATCTCTCCGATTCTTTCATTTTTCACACGAACGGCATTCGATATATAATTAATTTTCTTGATTTTCAGTTGGATTTTCAGTTGGATTTTCAGTTGGTCGCGTATATTAAATAACCCCTATTTAATAGCAGAATGCGAAAAAGTCGGGTAGTTTTGAAGTTAAGAAGAAGCTGCAGGAATGGTAAGGGGAAGGAGATTCTTATTTCAGAAAATCAAGTGAAGTACCGTCTCAACTTCGTCATTAGTAATCCTAGTGACGCAGACATCGTCTTTTACGAGTCTCTACGGCTCGTAGGACATTTAACAACAAGGTTGTCATTTGACACGGGTGTAAGGCTCGCGAGTAACACCAAAACGACGGTATTACTTATCTTATTTATTACAAAATATCAAATAAATCATAAAATCTCCGTCCTAGCACCCCGTCATCTTCATAATTCCTCGGATTGACTGTCAACGACAATGCCGGCGGGTCAGTCAAATATATAAATTGCATCGCTGCATCTTTTCTCTCCTTCTCTCTCTCTCTCTCTCTCTCTCTCTCTCTCTGCCCCCCTCCCTTTTTATTTAAAGCCATTGGCTTTGAAGAGTTTGTAATAGGATTTTTCGGTCTCCGGTCGCTCGGACTCGTTCTATATTCTTCCGAATTGAAAGCGGATCTCTCTGTGAAAAAGTCAAGTACCGATGGGAGTATAAAATTACGAAACAGAGAAATACGCAATGACGGAAATATGTTGCATTCGCAGAATCTCGTAGGCCGAAACTCGTCCGAGGCCTTTCAATGCTTATCATCACCTCGTTCTTTGCTCCCCCCCTACCACTTATCCCCTTCAATTATCGACAAAGCGCCTTTTATCCCTTCCTCTTCTATTTAAGCCGTAAAATTAGAAGCCATAAAATTTTAAGCCCGATTTCCTTTACGCTCGAGACGCATGCCGCGCTCTCTGCTCGAGCGCATAAAAATTCGCTCTATAATGGATCCAGAAGAATGCGCGTAATAAACCGACGTGTAATTTAAATGAAAACCTCCGGCTCGTTGAAAAAGTCCACTTGGCCGAATAAACGACGAAGGCCCGCTTATCGAAGTTTATCCGCGCCTCAAATAACGAGCTAACGTTATAAACAAAGCAAAAAGAAAGATAAAAATAGAAAAAAGAAAGAAAAACGCAAGAAAATAATGAAGAGTCGTTTATTTACAATGAATTGAGGGATACAAGTAATTCTTGCGCACTCGCGTAAAACCGAGCGAGAGGATAAAAGCTAAAATAAATCGTTTAGCTTAATAATTTAAATCGACATACGTGGTCTCGATGCAATTAAACTTATATTTGCGGAGCATAAAGAATTTTATCGCTCTTGGAAAGAGTTCAATTTTATTGTTTGCCCCGTTCGAATGATCAATTAAGCCGAGATAAAGGCACGGGGAAAGCTCGGCCTGGACCTCGACTTATCCTAGCTCAGCGAGAATGAATTCTAATTCATAATAATAATTCGTAATACGTATGAACGACGAGACAACGTATAATTTACGATGATGATAACCTACCGCGGCTGCTGCTCTACTGTTCCAAACTGAATAACTATCCGTCAATAGACGCCCGGGGCCGTAAATATCCACATTAAGAGATCGTCTCTTACTCTCTCTCTCCCTCTCTCAGAGGCTGTATCGCAGACCAGACGGTTTTATACACGAGCCGATACACTTCATTGCACCCGCTGGCCTGACCATTCATCCACCGTTAACTACTGTTTCATAAATACCGCGTTAAACGAGACGTTTTTCACTTGCGAGAGCTTGCCCATCGTAATTGTTAGTTTTATTACCTTTGAGGGAGGGCTCGTCCTATATCTCGACGAATCAGCCAATTTAGAGTTCATCGTAATCAAATTAATCGACGCTTTCAGACGTCCGTTACATATCCATCCGCGAGATAAGCACAAAGGCAACGGGCAAATTATATCCTCGTCCCGTCTTTCATTATCCTTTGGACCTTATATCACGTTGTAGAACGGTGGATCCCGTGAGCGGGAGGACGATGGGAAAGATAATCCGTGCGCTTGAAAGCGATCCGAATTTTATAAGGGCCGGATCAAGCCGTAAAGTACCCGTAAAGTCCCATCGGGTGTGAGGGATGCAATAAAGTCACCGGGAGCCACGACATCAAAAGCCGAGTGGGACGATTTCGATAATTTAAAAATGTAAAAAAGGCTACCTCGAGCGTGCCCCACTTGCCGTCCTCGACTCTGACGAGCTCGTACGTAAATCCCATTTCCTCGGAGAACTTCTGGAGCAGGTCGATGCAAAAGCCACTGCAGCATTGGTAAGCGCTCTCGTTTCGCGGGGCCGTCTGCGTGTCCTGCCTGCGTAACAAAAGATGAAATCAAAGGGTCAGAGACGACGAGCTCGACAACCTCCTCGGCCACATCCTCAACCACCTCCTAAACGGCTTTTACCTTTAAAAAACGCACTCGTTATATACCTGACCGGACTCTCGAGCGAGCCTCTGCCTTACACTTACCATTCATTTTCGCGTAATATCAGCTACTCCTGTGAATTTCGCGTCCGTTCACGCCCCCCCCCCTCCTACCTCTCATCCTGCCGCCGAGGACCGTATCGATCGAGCGCCTCTCAATACTTTACCGAGAACGTCGGCCGATGCACCTCAGGCTCCCGACGAAATTCATTTACCCTCCCACCTAGCTATATAGAGACTCTCTCTCTCTCTCTCTCGCGCGCGCGTTTTTTTTTTTGCAATTAATCACGCCGAGCTGCAGATGCGCGCGTCAAAGCGCCCGGAGCCAAGCCAGGGACACGTGGGCACATCCGCCCGACGAGGAAGTGGCTCCGGACGAGTGGGTGAAACTCGGTCATATATATATATATATATAAATAATTTGAAGCGCGGCTCGACGCGTTAATTTCACTTCGAGGTAAATAAGGGTCACGTCGTCGTCGTTAATTGAAAGGCGGTAATCATCTTTGGTGGGTCGCGTCGGCTCTCGTCAGTGCTCGAATCGGCGGCAGCGCGAGCGAAAGTTTGCTCAATACGCCTTAATCACGGGGTCACTTACTCTTGGAGCTCGGAGTCCTTGGTGACGCGGCAGTGGACGCCTCGTTCCATGAGGCACTTCCCCGTAACTGGATCCGGGGGTGCCATATTTATGTAAGGCGGCTCCTCCAGGAACGTGATCTTTACGTAGAACTTTTCGGGGACGCCCTGGGGTGGGGTGTGCATGTTACCCGGCCAGATTATATCCTTTATGTCGAGGCCGTCCTTCTCCCAGGACTTCCACGCGCCGATCTAATGAGGTAACGTTGCACAATTTGAGCATTAGACTTTCTTCTGTGCCCACGGATTGCGAGCTTTTGAGCTTTCGCTTCTTCGCTCCTTCTCCCCTTCCTTCCCTCCGCCCCCCCTCCCAACCCCTACCCGTCTTTACATGCAATCTTCATGAAACTAATTGCTTTCCGCATTTTCAGCTTTAACCTTCCATTAATTTACATCCTTAATTCATATTCGTTTTTAACACGTTATATATTTATATACATACATATATATATATATGTTTTAACCGCTTCGCAGCTTCACTCGCATCTGTTCCATCTAAATTTTAAATTTTGTAATTCAATAACTATTTATCAAGCAAAGTTACCTTGAGTCAAGCACTCACTGAATCTCCATTTAAATGTAATTCGCGTTACTTATTACATGAATACGTAATGCCGTACTTTAATTGTTCCCGAGCGAATTACTGAACGAATTATAATGAAAAATATTATTCTAAATTGAGCCTCGCGAGGGAGATCGAGGCAGATTGATTGAAGCGAGACAAATTAATGAAACCCCCTTAGAAATCCTGGCTCTTTATTCACTTCTTCCTGTCCGCGTGGAATTTATATTAATTTAAGAGGTAAAGGCCAGTGAAAGAATGTTACGAAGGATGACGTTGCGTGGCACGGGGCTTTAAGAAAACGGGATTACCTCTTCCCAGACTAACTGCATACTGGCGCCCGGTCGTAGATTCATGATCTTCAGCTCCGTAGATTTTAAGACGCCGTCTTGAGTGAACTCTACATGCGGCTTCCCGTTCTCCACCTCGACTGACACATTTTTCAGATACCTGGGCAACGTTTCAATGACAGGATGCTTGACATGTGCTTTCAAAACTGACTTATCGAATTCTACACTGCCGCGGACTGGGACAAGGACATGATAATAAAATAATGAAAAACATCCGTTTTCTCAACATCACCGCATGAGATTTGTATTACGAATAAACTTAAATTACCGTTATATTGCCGTCAAGATGGGCAAGTAATTTTATATCATTTTATACCATTAAAATATCTACGAGAGCTGAATAAATACTATTTTTTAAATAAAACAGTTGAAATCATTCAGGTGTCATTATTCCATGCCTTTTAAATAACGGTAGTCACGAACTAGGCACGTATAAGCTTTTAATTTGCTCTTTAATGCGAAATTAATTGGATATAATGTTTACAAAATATTAACATTCGATGAATTAGCTTTAAATTATCGAGGCGATTACGTGCATGCGTTTCCAACTCAGCAACGAGATGAAAAATCCCTTCTATATATATATATATATTTTATCGTTCTTACATAACTGCTCGAGTGAACGTATCTATTTGTGTATAATCTACAATATTTGATAGGATCTTTATCACTTTTTCACATCACGTCTTCGAGCAGCGAATTGAATAGGGGGTACGGGTTTAGATACAAAATACGGTTAAGAATACAGAAACACACGTAGATACACAGTCTATTGAGACAAGGTGCTTTTGGAAGAGACTAAAATAATAATTTCAAATTGTTTTTACGGTTTTTTAAGAAAAGCTGTAATCTATGATACGCCGAGCAGCAACAAAATGTGTACTCGATAAATATTTCGTTGTAAAAATAAAGCGGATCAACGGAATTCGGAAATTTAATAAGCAGAGAAAATCATAAAGTTTTGAAATCCAGTATCATTGAACGGCGTACTTAATAATCGAGTAAGAAATAATACAGGGCTTATGTGTACAACTGGAGAAATTAAAGCGTAAATTTTCGTAGCCTCGTATCAAGGAAATTCCGTTCCATTTCGTTGCAAAAATTTTAATAAAGTAAAGTCTTAGGTTTCACGCTTGAACAAGCCGATCGTCATTTTAACGAAACGGATCGAAGAATTCAATTATGAAAATAGTAATAAGACCAAATGATGATCTTTGTTCTTGAGAAGAAATGTAGCAAAAAAAGCTCATCTTTATCGGTTGTTTTTTCAACGAAACTTTTAATTGAAATTGAGCATTTTTAACTATAACGCGTTCGGAATAAACGATAAGGCGATAGTACTGTTATTGAATTAATAAATATAACCTCATTACATAAAGCATAATGATAAAAGAAAATCATAGAATGTAGAATAAGCTGCTCAGAGCTGGACTAACAATATAAAACTATTGTTTTAATAATAGAGCAGATAATAAAATAATTAAAGAATACGTCGGTAATGCTGCTAGAGAAAGAGTAGAAGAAAAAATGACGTTTCGTATAAGCGAGTATCGCCCGACTGTTTTATAATAATATAATTGAAACGTTAACGTAGAGCTTTGAAAGGATATTTAATAGAAACAAAGTTGAAAAGCTCCGAAGCGAATAAAGCACTTGGGGAAATATTTTTAGAAGAAGAAAGAGAAAGAGAAAGAGAAAGAGAATGAGAAAACAAGTAGCGCGCGCAGTAAGTTGTACTGCGAGGAGGATAATAAAATAGAGAGACTCGGAACGTCACCCGATACTCCGAGGATAATTGAATCATGAAGATTACACAGCACATAGGAGGCTAGAGATAGAGAATTCTTACGGAGATAAGAGAGCAGCAGGGGCGCGTATAAGGTTTTAGGAGAAAAGTCCGAAAATAATAGACCTTTGGATACACGGGGACGAAATAATCAGATGGGATTAGAATGACTTTTTAGAGATAGTTAAGAAAAGCGGGTTACGGGGGAAGGGGGGAGGGAGAGGAGAACATGATCAATGGACTCCCTAAGAAATACGTATAAATGAATGATTTCGATTCCCTTCGGTTATTTGAATTATCAATTATAATGAGGAGGCAAGGGAGGCGCGTGCGCGGACGCGTGTACGACGGATCGTCGATATCGACCGACCTCCGGAATTCGCACCTCGCTCGATTGACCATTACCTACGCTAATACGTCCCTTCAAACGGCCATTACAACCGCACCTGGAATGACATTAACGAAGATTGCGAGACAATCGAAGGATTCGAGTGGCGCTCGAAGCGCTCCGACTTTTGCTCTGTTACGCGTGACCGAGGCCGAGCGCACTCGGACCGCCAAGAACCCCAATTTCCTCGACCATAAAGAGCGAAAATTCGTTGCTTAAGAGCACCTTCCTCGAGGACAAGGATTAATGTAACAAGTACGCAGCCCTTGAATTAGCGATGCTCGACCGCACGGCAATGATCGACAAGTTGTCAGTAGATCGCGGCCGAAGTGGTCAAAGTTAGCCGGGTTTTACGTGCTGGTGCGGTCTCGGCAACTTCGAGGCCGTAACCTGACGCTCTCGGGCTCCAAGTTCAGTCGAGTGTCTCGTTTAAGCCTCGACGGTCGTCCCTACATTGTGTGCACTGCGCGTGGTAAGGAGAAATTGTGGTTACAACTCGGCCAGCGAGAGTCGAGCGGCATTCAATGATCCAGTGCCGGATGAACGGAGCGCGAGTGACAAAGGATCCTCTTAATTGCCTCTTAATTTAAATTATAATGGCGCCATTACGATTCACCTTTCTATCTCTGACGATTAGAGACTGCAATGATCAAAGACAGCTCCCGATAAAACTTTATCACCCTCCCTCTATAACTGGCTCACACGCTGCCACGAGACTGGTGTGCTCGAGTGACTAGTCGCACCTCCACCAGCCAAGCAATAATTACTTCTTTAACTATTAACGAAAATATCGCAGATTATACCCACGCGCTATCCATCCTGGGTGCTACGTGGTGGAAGCGAGAAGAGCTTCGCCCGTAAGGGATAATCGGGAAATAAGAAGTCTAGCTTGTAATTGAGCGGATCCAGGCCTAACGAGGGTTCCCTTATCGGCTCGTTGTCATATAGACGTACCGAGGATCGAGGACGTAGACAAAAGATCCGCGTTAACCAGTTACATGACTTTGGAAACTTTCCGTAACGCGTAGGACAATCGAGCTAATTTCACACGGAACGTCAGATTCGAATTTCGTATTATTCCCGATACGTCTCCCACCTACCCCCCCCCTCCACACCAATTATTCCAGGCAATAAAATGCTCGGTTACTTTCAATGGATCGGGGCAAAGGTTCGCCAATTAAAAATAAAATAGTAACGGAGGAAATAAATTTCACTGGAAAACAAAAACTGGATAATTTCCACAATTGGCCCTACTTTTCCCCCTTTCACTTCTTAATTACGATTTTCAAAGCATTCGAACTGCCGCATTTCAAATAGGTAGGTACAAGGGCCGTAAAAAGTGCACAGGTGGAACAAAGCTTTATCCGTTATTCAAATCTCATGTGTGGCAAATTGAATGCCGAAGAGAGCGTAGGTGAGTGGTGGTAAAAAAAAAAAAAAAAAAAAAAATACCGGCAGGAGAGAAAGTACGGGGTACGGGGGGTACATTTTTTTTTTGTAATTCCGATGAGAGCAAAGGAATCGAGTCGGGAGGATGTAATCGAGGGTAAGGATTAACTAATTTAAGAATTCAAGGAAGGGGGGTGGGTCGTAGTAGCAGCAGCAGCCAAGGTGGCTTACTTGAAAAAGTATTCTCCGGTACTCCAACGCGAGTCGCCCGTCAGCTCCTCGCAGCTGAGCTGTGTGTTGAGGCTGTATCCGTAGTTTTTCGGATCGTTGACAAAGTCCTCGACCCCGTAAGCGAAGACCTTAATGGCCGTGGCAATTTCATTGACGAGGCTCCCGCGGCTCGTGTTGAAGTGCACCCCTGCAATATACAATATACAATCAAGGCCCTCCCCTTGTCTATCTTCTTTCTTTCTATCCGCTTCGCCGCGCCGACGTTCTCCCGCAGAAAATCATCCGTACGCGTAATGTAACCGAGACTTCAATTGCACTTAATTTAATTTTAATTTCGTCCCATTCGAGCGCTCGCCCGAGCGCATCTCTTATTATTCATTGACGTATTACGTATTATTTATTATTACGATCAGCCGAGGACAGATGGACCGAAACTATTCGTCCGACGTCCCGTCTCTCGCTTCTACAAAATGTTATCTCGTCTATCTTCGTGCGGTTACCTATGAATGCGTAATACATTCGAGCATCTAGAGTCTTTATTTAAATCGGTACGTAGGCTGTAGGCTCGCCTGAAAAATCAATAATATGAAATGACCCATGGGTATCAATAATATGAGAATGTCCCCGTCATTTATAATAATATTCATGGTATTCATTCGTCCGTCGCTTTACTAATAGAATGCTTACCAATACTAATGGGCGTGCATGCTTACCAATCATGCCGACGGGGAAATGATGGCTCGGCTGGAGGTCCTCGATGACGCTCTGGGTCACGACCCAGACGTAGTTTTCACCGGTGATCTTGAGCTCCTGAGCGGCACGGAGGATGTTGGCCGCCTCCTCCCTAGTCGAGTAGAGGAGCATGACTCTGGACTCGCTGTTGATGAGCTCCATGAGGTCCTGGGGCTCCGTCCAGAGGACCGCGTTCAACAGGGTGAACTTGAAGCGCTCCTGGGTCTCGGAGATGCGCTCACGTACCGCCTGGACGAAGTCGTCGTGGCCGGCGATCTGGGATGTGACGACGCTGAACTGGTGCCACTTGTACCGCTCGAGGATGCTCAGCATCGCCGCGGTCTGGTGCTCGATCGACGGGGCCAGTTGCAGGTGTAAGCTACTCTGAGACGAGCGCTACATCAATCACCAAGGGCGGCATTCCACATTATCATTATGCACTCTCCGCCTCTATTTACAGCCATTTTTCATTGCCAGACTTATTGCACGATGCAACGTACACGCGCGCATTGTACATTGTACATTTATATTTACCACATAAAACACTGTGTGTCGCGAGTCACGCGTGGCTTTAAAAGGGAAACTCGAATACAAATACCATGCTCTCTCTCTCTCTCTCTCTCTCTCGCTCATGCCTCAATACGACGACCAGTCTTCTTTAGACTCGAGAGCCTTTTCGCAAACCCCCTGCCAACTTTTATGAAAGGCCCTACACAAAGGCGGGGCCACACACAGCCCATCTCTTTAAATATTAATAACTGTTGCCTTAAACTCGTGCTCTCGGTGTCGAACGTTGAATATTGTCACACAGAGGAGTAGTAGTGGCGTTGGCGTGGGTGGCTCGACCGCGGTATATTTATATTAATCTATCCAACCCTATATACGCCGGATTTATTGCAGGAAACGGACTGAGGGGGAAGCGCGGGAAGGGAGAGTGAGAGAGGGAGAGAGAGAGAGAGAGAGACAGACAGAGACACAGAGAGGGATAAAGAATCATTTTATACAGACCAGCTCAGCGAGGCTCTTTTATCAGCCGTCGGAAATCTTAAGCTGCGGAGGGCTAGTAGCACACAGCGGGAGTAATGGCTAGTTCCTGACCCCGTTCGCTTTCTCCTGGATCAGCTCAAAAAGTCCAGCTGGGAATTGCGAAAAGCCCTGCGTTGGCGGTCGTCGGCCCATCGCGGCTATAACTTTAACCGGCAATTGAGCATCGGAGTCGAGTATCGCGGATCGACGCCGCCCCTTCCGCCCCCTTCCGCCCCTTCCACCTCGGCTATTCAACCACGACTCCCGTGCGGGATCATCGGCAGTGGATAGATTGGTATTTTATTTGAGCCGCGGTGCTTTCTGAAAAGAGTCACGGCCCTATCGACAGACTCGTCGACTGCTGGATATGCCTTGATAGCCATTACATTTTCACGTACGCACTACGTCTACGCGGGTGTGCGTCGACTGTAAAGCCAGAACAAAACAGTTTGTGGTTCACTCGTTTTCTTTCTCTCTCCCTCCCCCTCCCCCTCCCCCCACCGATCAACTGCCTCTTTCCCGACCACTGTATCGAGTATCTACCGAAATTTCCCAATATTTTCCTTTTAGTATTTGTCAATATAAAATCTAGATATCGACGTGGGGTTTTATTATTTTTATCTGCCCGACGGAATATTATGTCTTTGCAATCGAGTCGACAACCACTGCTTCATTGTCCCGAGTCTTTGTTTCCCCATCATCCGGAGCCCTAGGACCTGCCCTTACCCACTCGCATATATTATACACATCCGCACTCGTAAGCATGACAATGCAACACCAAATGAATACGAATATCCGCGTAAAGCTGCTTTCTGTTAATACTTCTTTGCCTATTATATTTACGATCACGTAACCTCAAGAATAAATGAAGATTAATATTTCGATATCTGATATTATCAGACATATTTCTTTGGCTAACCTGTCCGTGACACGGCTATGCGAAAATTGAAAAGGGAGCCTTGCCAGATTTTTTTCCTGCCGATCCTTTACACCTACATACCGACAACTGATCTTTGCCTCAAATATTTTCTCCGGCTCGTTCTTTATATCGTAATCGCACTGGCGACTTTTCGCCAACGTGACAATACTGCAGATTTCAAATCAACGAAAAATACAATGCGATTAAGGGCGATTATTTTTCACTTCCACCGGGCATTTACTTTACAATACAATCAATACCTGGGATAACGAAAACATTATTTACATATACGGCGAATCTATAAAAACTAAAATAAGTAAATTTCTTACTCTCACTCACCCCCACCCCTACCCCCGTCTCCGGCTAACCACTACTTTATTACGTTTTTTAGATAACGTCGTTCCTCTTTTAGCCATTCGCAACATTTTAACAGCTGCGCACACAGCGTACACGCCTTTACGTACACACACACGTATTACACGAATATTAATAATAATTATAGCAATGGCTGTACATATGAGTGCTAGAGTGCATAATAATCGTCCATTTTCAAACGTCGTTTAATCATTGGCAAAATAAACAAGTTTTACGCAGTTTATAGAAAATCGGTAATGTATTCCGGTATTGATTACTTAATATCATCTGTTTGTAGGATCTCGGGAGCCATTGCAGTTTCGTTTTATAGTTGTATAAAATGAATAAAAGAATATGGGAGCCGATGAAACGAAGCAATTGATTCGGTTAAGAAAAATGAGAATTACAATTAAAAACATTGACGAAATAATTAACGTACATTCCAGTCTATTATTTAAAATATAAATTTAAAAACTTGGGATAAATTTCAATCGAATCGTTTGCGTTTCTAAAATGAGGTTAAAAGCAGTGGCAAAATAATAATAATGATAATAATAATGATAACAATAATGATAATAATAATAATGATGATGATAATGATGATGGTAATAATAATAATAATAATAATAATAAGGAAAACTAATGTAGAACAGGTAGAATGGGGCAAAGTTACTTGTCTGACGCAACAGACTGACAATTTTCACTTTAATGGGGGGTGGAGGTGGAGGTGGAGGTGGAGGGGGAGAGGAGGAGTAATAATCAATATAACTAATGAATACGAATTAATGCGAAAAAGTAATGAATTTATTTAATATGCGATAGCGGTTAGGAGTAAGGAAAAATAGAGCGAGCGGTGGTGGTAGGACGGCTCGAATCAGGGGACTTACTCGCTCGAGGCCGGAATTGTCGGCGTTCCAGGCGATGACGGGTATTCCCAAGTAGCCGGCCAATTGTAGGAAATATTGAGCGCTGGCGGTGCTGCTTCCGTATTGCTCGTTGTTCATCAGGTAAAGGATGGCCGACACGTTGAACGAGAGGAATTCCTTGCACAAGGAGTTGAGTATGTCTGCGTCGAAGAGGTTTTTGTAATAGTTGAGGAAAGAGAGTGTGGCTCATGGCGCCGGCTCCCCTTAAAACTACTATCCTCCATACAGCGCTCGAGATTCACGACTCGTATCCGCACGAAACTGACTTACGACAACTTGCGATATCACGGCGCCTATTTTCAGTTAAAATTAGATTTTTATGAACCGTCTGAGAGCTTACGCGTACGAGTCTGAGGTACGACACTATCTAAAAGCCAGTGTGGGAGCTTTTACCGACATTACTCACCATTACATTAAGCTGTAAAACATCGCCCTGATAGATTAGCTTCTCCCTGAGTTTTCAAAATAAAAAGTCATGATTGAAATTTACTATTATATCCAATATACCTCTCTCACCCCTTCTCACGGCAATGGGACGTGGTATATATAATTTTTTCAATCTCTCTCTCTCTCTCTCTCTCTCTCTCTCTCTCACTCTCTCTGCCAGGCCCGATTCGATGCTCGTATTTTTTAATCCCTTTAATTTCATCCATTCTGATATAAGAGCTTATGTAGGTTAACTAGAAAGAATTTTCAAACATTTATCATCCCTTTATAAAATCTTGGCCATTATAATTCATCCCCGCAATCTTTTTATTACAATAACCAAGAGATATTTTAAAGCTTAAATAAAGTCAGATAATTGCAAAAAACTTGTCTTCGTGACACGATTTTTTCTCCTTAATCCTTATTTTGTCCCTATTGCGAGCCTCCGCTCCCCCTCCCCTTGCCTTCCAACGTACCTTGCCGTATTTTCCGAAATAAAACAACATGACAAAAAAAAAAAAAAAAAACTAAAATATATCCTCGGCCGTTTAGTTTTTAAAATCAAAACCAACAACTCGTCGGAAATGTATATGTGCATTAGACAGTAAGGGAGAAATCAATATCTAAAAATTAAAATTATCGTAAGTACAAAGGAATGCATGATAAATTCTAGCGCAAAAAAAAAGAACCAATATAATAAATTCCTTATCTTATTATCCTTATGCAAATTACAGCACGGGACTTTTTTTTGATTAATCAAAATGAGAAACGCGCGCCATAAAAGAAAACTATTATTACTTTTTCTTTTTCGATGATTGAATTAAATTGTCCAAATTGTATTCTTGTAATTGGTAAATACTACGCGACAGCCTTAATGAAACAAAACAAAAAAACAAGCTAAATTAAAATTTAGAATTTAATTTACGGTTTATAAAAAGAATTTAAAGAATTTATATATATAAAAAAAAAAGCAGAAGCAATTTTGTCAAATTTGCCATTATTCGCTTTCGAATTTATAACTTTTTGAACTAAAAATCATAAATTACAGCAAGGATGGGACAAAACGTATAAACATAAACAATTATTGGCATTGTCTATATATATATATATATAAGCGTAAAAGGTACTAATCTGAATTCGAAAAGCTTTAGTCTTGAGCTTTTACGGATAAGCTCGAAGCAATTGTGAAAATTAAACTCTAAGCTAGAAATACGGATAAAATATCCGGATCAATTAGCAACTTTACAGCGAGTACTACTTACAAGCTTTTCCGATTCCCTTGATAAAACCCGAAACGTATAATTTCGCTAATCGACCGCAATAGTCTGCAGGATATAGAGTGCCCTCGTTAATTTGCATCCATTAACGGAAATCCAAAGGGGCATTATTTTATAAAAAAAACACGCTGCGTCGAATGCTTATGAAGCAGCCAAGCATTTAAGTGAAATGAATCCGATACGCTTTGGATGGGAGTCTGCGTTAATTCTTTTCTAACTGATAAATAGAAGGTTATTCGATTTAGGGATTACGGAGGGGCTGCGACGGATCCGTACAACCGTATAATAAATAATCCGACGAAAGGTATAAGCGCAATTATCAGTTTGAGCGGCTGCCAGGTAACCGGCCGTATGATAAACGGCCTTGGTAGTATTAGTACGTGGCTCGGAATCCCGAGAATCCGACTGCGAATTCAAGATAAACGACGCCGAAAAGTCGATCGCGCGGAATAACCTGGAGGTGAAGCGGGAGCGAATGGCCGAAGCCGGAAATGCTCAGCCAGCGTATGAAAAGAGAGTTAGAGAGAGGCCGGAGCGTCCCCGTCCTACTCACTCATGGGGCTGGGGGTGAGCTCCTGCATCGCGACCTTCACGAAGATGTCGTAGTGCTGGAAGAGGTCGAGGTTCGGGCGCTTGGTGCTCTTCTGCAGGGCTGTCACGACCGTGCTCACGGCCCTCGTGTAATCCCGGTAATTGAAGGAATTGTACGGCACTGCCAGGCCCACCTGTTAGAGATAGAGAGAGAGAGAGAGAGTGACGTAAAATGACAATTAGACGGGAATATCAACCCTTTGGGTTCGCCTTTCTCTCAGCTCTTCGGTCACAGTTTTCTCGAAAACCTTTACCGTGGCCTACCGTGGCCTTCCGTGGCGCTCGTACCACGTGACGAACGTCATCGGTAATCATTTTACGTTATATTTACGTACCGAATGACTGGCTAATTGACGAAATTATTTTAAACTCCCCCGTCCCCGAGCCGCAATGTCGGTCTTGCAAAGCTCCGTTGCATTCCTTGAAATGATTAGCAAAAATATCGTCTCTTCCGCGCAGGATCATTAATTCCTAAATTCTTATCGGCGAATCTAGAAAAACGTTGAAATCCCGAAAGCTGAGAAAAATCCATCGGTTCAGCCGTAACTCGACTCTCTTGTCTCATTTTATGACTACATATATATGTACATATATATATACATTTAACTTTACTATACGTTCATTACTTATATATGAAAGTTTTAATGCCTCTAAGCCATCGGTTTAAAACCACGTCGATGAAGCTCACGGAGAAACTCGCCATAACTCGTCTTCTAAGCATAAATACAGATTAATGCCAAAAAATAATTAGTTCTTTTCGTCAATACAGGTAAACAAGACCGTTCGCTTTACGTAAGTAATAAAATTTTTGCGTGAATGTAACGGTGAGCGTTATGCCTTTTGATCGACGTGGTCTAATGAAATTAGCAATTGTACATAATTCTGAACAACGGGCTCGTTTTACCAATCCAACGAGTTCCGGCAGTTCCATGGCGTTCTAATCTAACGAGGGCCGACGAGGCAAGGGAACCAACGCCAAAAACCAACGTCATTAGCTGTAATGAAAGCATTGTTTACCCATGCAAGTCCTCCCATACAACGAGCCCATACGTACTTGGCTCGCGTTTCTGTATAAACGCCTTATTTATTCGTACGACCAATAAAAGCTCGGCTATTTCGACTCTCCCCCCCCCCGTCAACCCATTTCTGACTCTGTGCGGAGTGGAGAATGATAAAGAGCTCACTCCACGGGCGGTAAAGCTCTCGGTAATGGAAGCTCGGGGTAAAGGGAAGGCAGTTAGAGGCCTTCTCGCGCAATCAGGTGCACGTGGTCAGGGTGGGGAAGGGGGTGGTCAGGGTGGGGAAGGCAACACGAAGACTCGAAAATCGTCGAACCGCAAGGCAATTCCGAAAACTTTTTGCAATCGCTTAAAGTTTACTGGGAAGCTCGCGATCCGAGCTTTCTGTTTATGCTGTAGCTTTGCCAGTGGCATCGATAAACCAACTACACTCGAAGAGTACCAGATCCGACCGATTGCTTTGCCTGTATGAATTAAATTCACCATGTTTGATTTAGACTCGATTGTTTCGACAGGAATCTACCCGAATCACGTATTCCTTGCCAATTTAAAGCAAACATTACTTTACTATTGCCCTTTTCAGTTTTCAGTCCAAATCATTATATTTTCCACGTCCTTTTGTTCTTATTTTTTTTTTTTTTTTTTTTTTTTTTTTACGTAATTTAAAAGCCGAATATTTTTAACGACTTTAATGGCTTTAATGGCATTTCTCTAGCCGCTGCGTTAAATCGATGCAGGTTATTTACGAAACTCTATTCATTAGGATACTCGGTAACTATTTTATTAATAACGAAGAGCATATATTTTTATAAACCGAGATCGAAAAAAAAAAACAATGTCCGCCTCGGTACCATTGGCCAATCAATTCCTTTTCACAAAGTATACGATTCATATTTTACAATTGAATTTCCAAGCTTACGTCATTATATCAAATTCATTGTATGAATTACATTTTCAATTAATAAATACCCGTTATTAAAATTATTTCGATTTTAACAGCCTAACCGGATAAAATTATATTTACCCGTTGAATATGTTAAATTCACATAAAGATTTCACATTTTTAAAGCCAATCACAGCCTCCACTGAATTTTGCGAAATACGATTTTTAAAATAAAACTCCGAATGAAAAGATTTACTCTTCATTATCATCGTATACGAAGAATCCATAGAAATTACAGTAACTTTAACAAAAATTATCTAGCTAACATCTGATGTATTCTATCTCAATACGCTTTTCGATTTCTCGATTATTACAATATTATATATCTATCGTCATAGCGAATTACTCATATATTCCCACAACTGGATAAAATATGCTCAATGATTTTAATAAAGTGCCCAATGTCATATCTAACAACCTAGTGAGTTAACTAAATGTATTTCTTCTCATAGATCATTGTATGCATATCATTAAACACTCTAAGCCATGTAAAATGTCAATAATCAGATTATCAAAATTCACTATCGAGTTTTGTATTTCCAAGCCGGCAAAGGTTATTGGACTTAAACTCTATTTATTTTTATTGCGTTTTTAAATAAATTTAAAAGGCTACGATACCGTATTAATAAATTTAATAATAATTAAGTTGATTTTACAAGTTTCTAAATTATGAAAAATGATGATTTAGTTAGTGAGTAGTCGTTAGGCGTGGACAGGGTGAGCTCGCATTTTTTCCAGAACTTTGAAAAATAGAATATTATTAGAAAAAGGATGCGATAGCAGAGAGAAACATCATCTATTCGTTTTATTTGTGCGACGGGCGGCATATAATTATGCTAGTGAGCACTCGAGTCAATTGAGTTTAGTCGCAAACCTTCGTAATGACGTGGCAATTCTCTTTGTGTAACGAACTTCGTGAGAAAAGTTCTAACTGAAAATTATGCTCCTTTAACTTGGCAATATGTACGTACGCGCCTTTCTTTTATAATCGAGAAACTAAATTTCAGCCTTCAATTTGTTCCATTAAGCCTCAACTGCTCCACCCTTATTCTTCTTCTTCTTCTTATTATTATTATTAATATTATTATTAATATTATTATTATCATCGTCGTCGTCATCATCATCATCATCATCATCATTATTGTTGTTGTTGTTATTATTTACATTAAGGTTATTAATCTTCATGTTAAATCAATACTTGCGCGCTTTGCAATTATATAAATTCCATCGCACGGCATGTTATTACTTATCATTATTAATAATAATAATAATATCGTTAGCAACTAGACGTGTAGAAATGCTCGTAAAATGATTAAAAGTCATCGAGCTTTAGATGGTTTTCGTTTAATAATTATCATTGGCAAGGACAGTAAAGAAAAGTTTTGAATTATAATAAAGAGCTTTGATTTAAGAATAATCGATCGAGCGAAAGCGAGGTAATGTATCATTGATAAATTGGTATATGGGTATCGATATTTGTATCAGCGTACGTGAATTGTACGAGAAATAAAAATCTTCCGAGCATAAACTAATGCGTACATAACTTTAGTTATTATTTCTTGGCCCAGCAGTCGGATAAAGTTATAAAGTACAAAAGTTGGCTGCGCGTACGTGTAATGTACGAGTGACTTATTAAAAGCCATAAAGAATAATCCTGACGTCGCTGACCCCGGAAAGAAGGAATTTTTTTCTTCTTCAACATTCTCTAATCGTTAGTTTACGATAACGAATTTAATATTTCATTTCCCGTTCGACTAATCCGCCTCAACCGTTTGTCTGTAAAATTAAGCGAGGCTCCCCCCCCCCTCCCACGCCTACGCCAGCCAGCCCCTCCCCCGCCACCGCCCTAAGTATTCACGGGTTGTAATTTAGCTCGTTGGGAGTGGAATTTCAATTTAAAAGATTCGGCACACAGTCGAGTTGCTCTCGAGTCATTCGCGAGACAAAAAGAATCCCGAGCATTCGGAGCATCCCGTCTTTGTTGCCCGAGCCCAACCCCGTCGACGCCAAAAGATGCCAAGCATAGCTCGAGCGCGAAAATCCGAGGCGACGCTTGCAAGTCGCGACGACTCGAGGCCGTAAAAAGCTCGAGAGAGGGAGTGAGAGAGAGAGAGAGAGAGAGCTCTTGCTCCACCTCCTCTCTCCTCTTCAATACCTTGTTCTGTGACGCCTGCCTTCCTGTCGGCTCGGGCGGTCCGAGGACGTATTACGTATGCGCCGTGTTCGGCAATAATCGGGAGAAAGGAGGGATAGGGGGTGGGGGTGGGGGGGTAACAAACCGCACAGTCATCTGTGAATTAGCCAGGACGTCACGTAGCCCCGGCTCGCGGGGGGGACATCGAATAACACAGGTAATTGGAATTCTCCCAAAGCTATTAGGTACGTCGACCGAACGGCCTGAACGGGCGGCAGCGGCGTCCGCGATGCTCTTCTTTTTATAGAATTTGATATACAAGTTTGATGAGATTCCCGCAACCACGTCTTTGCCAATGCGAATACACGTACGCGAATATTATACAGCCGAATAGAAATAGGAATGCCCGAGGCCGGCCTCCGTAATGGAGGCCGCGGCCGGATTCGGGCCATGTCTGCCGTTCGTAAGCTCCTAGTTTACATGTACAGTGTAATATTCGAAACTTTCCGAAGCACACGCTCCCCGCATTCCTATAAGATACGACGACGATGGCCTATTGCGTTACCGACCGCTGCAGCCTGACGGACGCAACTCCACCGTGTTGAATTATAATAAGCCCCTACGCAATTGTAACATTACTTCCCTCGATCGAAAATGCTTTAAGTAAGTTTCCAGTCTCCCTCCCGACACCACCGCTACCACCACCGCTACCACCACCACCACCACCACCACCATGACCACCACCACCACCATGACCACCGCTACCACCACCCGCCCAGTCCTCGCCAAACGCGCACCCGCATAGGCGACAATACGAGAGTACTCGTGTACCTGCTTGCTTCCCTGCTTTTCCCTTACGATTCGGCCAAAGAATGGCGGTAACGAAGGCGAATGTCGGAAAGAAAGAAGCTTCTTCCATTCGTTCATAACTTTTCCCTTTTATCCTTGCCGAGCCATAAAATTTTCGACCTCGGTCCTCAAAAGCTTTATAAACTTTTACCAATTTCTGTCCTCTTTCTTAAGCCCTTAGCTTCGCAAAACTTCACCGGTACTTGGGTGATAAAAAATTTTTCTAAATCAATGTCACTTCTATAAGAGATCGATAACGCGAATCCCTGCAATTCCTCCTCTTGCTTACGTTTCTCTAGCATTTTAGTGGTAAATAGCTTTCAATGATTACTACTCGACTTCCAAAAGTTGTTAAAAGCCAACGACATTGTAAACAAGAATGGCAATGATATTAAAAGCAGCATTACACGAAAAAGCTTTCGGTTTTAACGTGGAGAATAGAATAAGAAATACGGGATCGATTTATCCCGCGCGGATTAATAAATCGAGATGGCATTAAATATAAATAATGCCCTAGTTGCGTAAAATGTTTTTAATCGTTAAACGAATCCAGTGGCTCTAATGCATTGCAAATCTAATGCATTGCATTTGCCGAACGAGGCTTGTGCTAATTTTGCAATAAATATTTATCTACGGCGTCGTTCTCTTTTTCGCGAGTTTTTCCGCTTGACTCGGCTTTCGAAATTTTAACAGATTATTTTGACAGCACTCCGGCGGGCGGCTAAGTAAAGCCAAACTAAGTTCGCAAACCGCACTTCGGAACTGTAAATAAATGCTGGAATTGACGGGGCGAGCGGGTACGAGGCCGCATCGAGCTCAGAGTAACTTATAATTAGCCCTGGCGTAGAATTTAACGAAAATCTGGCGTTTCTATAGAGATCCCGGCTCTGCGGGTATACCGGGCGATACCGCCGTATCGTATCCTGCTGATATTATCTCGACAATTCCTGCTCCGCGTGAATTGATATTCACGCGCATCCAGAGCTTCTTGTAAAATTTATGGCATCGTATCGGGGATTCCTTTATTTTCCTTATTTCTATCGAAGGGCAAAGAAACGAAAGGCATCGCTCGCGTTTATTGATAAGCTCCGCGCCGGGATCATAACCCCAATTTCCTATTGTAAATCCGAGACACTCCCGCGGACACGGAATACACGCCGTGTAAGCAGTTCGCGTAAACAAAGGGCTTCTCCGTTAACGTGCTCTGCTCCTTTCTTATATTCGACGGCATGGCATTGCGATCCATTACCAACGCACTGGGGAGAAAAAAAATGTATTGAGCAAAAAATATGTTGGGCTTTTCCGAGGGACGCATCGATCCCAAATGTAAATTTTATATTTAATTATCTATAAATAAAACTATTCGATTGTGTATATTCGTTTGAAACGGGTATTACGTCAATACAGTTTTTTTTTTTTATAATAAATACGCAAGCGTGCTCTAGTACAATTATCAATTTATCTTTTAACGGTTCCATTCGTACAAGAGAATACTTTATGATTTTTGTTGTTGTTTTCTTTTCTTTTCTTTTCTTTTCTTCTTTTTTGTTTCTGGTCGAATTCGTTAAAATTTGTATAAAGAAAAAAAGACATTCTTTAAATTGAAAAAATATTCATTTATTATTATTATTACATTTATTACTACTACTTTTTTTCTTCTCTCTTAATTAACCTTAAATTACAATTTTTATGAAAATACCCATTATTACAGCTGATGTTATGAAGCAGGAAATTTTATATTAAAAGGATTCATACTGTAGAGTGAAAAATGAATTTATATGTAATCCATTTCAAAGCCTTTGTAATTCATATTGTATTTCAAGAGCACATATCCCATGATTCCTTAATGAATATAAATTATTTTAAATTCACTGCCGTACGCAAGATTACGTGGGCGAAGTCTTGAATTTAAAACTACGTAATATTCTTAATATTCGCGTATGAATAATTTATAATAATAAATGAAACGAATTCAGAATCAATGGGCTCTGATGGAAATTTATATACGCATGCGTATGCCTAACGATTGAGATACGTTATATTCAGCTAGAGATATATATATTATCAAGCTTGTAATTGGAAAAAGACTTGGTTGATTTGGTAATAAGATGGTAATGGGATTTTTACGTCGAGCAAAAGCACCATAATCGAATGATAGAAAATAAATGTTATTTACTACAAGCCGTGTAATTGTCATTGAGCTCTTAATGTAATTAGTAGTTAACAAGTGCAGCCCTCCTAATCCTATTTGGAGCAGAATCGGTCGCTCGTAAGGAAGAAATTCGAGACAATTCTGCCCATTAATTACAGCCGTGATCGAAGGTTACGATAAAAAAAAAGTTGCCTAGCTCAAGATATTGCTATTGGCTCGAGGTATAGGCTGGGGGACGGGGACAGAGGTAATCACCGCGAATCACCAACGAGATGCAGTCCCAGTCTACCTTAATTTCCGAATGACTCGATAAGTCTCGCTAATCCGGATGGTGAATTCCCTCGCCTTGCCACCCAGCATCCCGTTCCCCTAATCACCGCTAGATCGGCCGCCTTACCTTAAGAAGCTTTGTGACGTTGCTGTACTCGGCGGCGCCGCCACCGCCACCTCCGCCGCTCTCGGGCTGCGGTGAGACGTAAGCCAGGGGGATGCTGGTGCTGGTCATGGAGGTAGTGAGGGCGGGTCGGGCGACCCGCGTCGAATTCAGGTACTTGGCAGAGTCGCCGATCTTGATAAAGGAACTGCCGCGCCTGGTGCCGACGTTCACGCCGCCGGAGCGCTCGGACTTGCCGATCTTTATGGCGCTGCCCGCCCGCTGCGTCGTCCCACCCCCGGGGGCGGCGGCCACGCAGCTCAGGATCAGGACAGCCAACAGGAGGCGCATTTCTCTGAAACGGCTAATCATTTATTCATAAATTTACTTTGGATCATCGGTGGTTCGTTTCGTTACAAAGGCAAATGATAATCCAGTGAAAGTAATTGCATTAATAATATGAACCAGTGATATTAACATTGCAGACAATGTCCATACCGAATTCCCATCGGTCGACTCACACTCTCGCCTCGGACATTTATAAGCAGCAGACAGTCTATTCAAAGCTAGTCCGCATAAACGCGACGCCCCGTGCCATTATTGGATAGGGTAATTATAATGGTATACGGTAAATCAATAATTGCCGATGAGACTCCAGTGCTTGTTACTACGACGCCTCCTAACTCGTGGTTGAGAAAGCCACCGGAGCCAACGGATCTCAAACCCTTCCCAGAGTCCTGGAACTTTCATCAAATAATAAAAAAAAATATAGTAATCCTGACTGGTTATAATATTGTCAATAAATTATGATGAAATAATTTTTATTTCCACTCGTCAATTATGTTCGAATATAATAATGAAAATATTTTCATTCTTGTCATTAAAAGTAGATTGTTACCATATTAAATTAATGAGTAGCTTCATTTCCATTTGGGAATTCTATAATGAAACCATCCGCTTTAAAATACTCTTTCACTGAAATAATTTTTTCTTCTATGACGTGAATGCATTCCATCGATTCAATGTGAATTAAAGGACGGAATTGAAATTTTTAAAATGAAAATCACCGTAAGCCGCGCGACTGCAAATAATCACAGATTAATTTCATAATTTATCAATTAATTTATTTATGATTTAATTAAAAACACGGCGTTCAATTCAATATTCGTGAAAATATTTTGGGAAACAATAGGATTTTCTATTGATAAAAATTTGCTAATAACAGAAAAGAAAAACTCGCTGATAAGAAATGATATACACTTAACATTGATACATACCTCCACCCCCCCTCCCTTCCCGTGTTAACGAGTTCTAAAAGCTATAAAGCATATCTGTGTACGATAGGTATGCAGATATGCGGCACTGCATAAATCAAAAGCACGTTTGCAAATAAAGAATACAGTATCTTGGAAACGCTATGCATTATATACGTTTGCAGAATGCACGTTTGTGTCTGCGGCAGTTGCCTCTGACCAGTTGATTCTCGGACAATGTTATTTTCATTTAATTTAAAGCTTGGATTTCCCCTTTACGTAATATTTTTTTAACGTATAAAAAATACTTTTTGAATTAGGTATTCTGTAAAAAAAGAAAAAAGAAAAAAAAAACGAAAAAAACCATGTAAAACAGCTTTAATCCGATTTAATTTATTATTCCACTCATACATAATCAAGGGAATCCTTTGTGCTTAAAAGTATAAGGCTAATTTATATTACATTGAAAATTTTGCAGGACTAATGAGGCGCACCTTATAAAAATATAGACGTTAAAGAAACTTATTAATCACATTAATATACAAACTTTGTATAATTGTTACAAGAGTCGACTCTAATAAATTGCTTTAAGCTTCGAGTTTCCAGGCTAATTTCATAAACTCTACGGCATAACTAGTATCAGAATAACCTTTTTATCTCATATCTTGCGCCGTCCTTACAACGTTACAATACATATATATATACATACACGCTTTTATGATTGCAAACATTGCATAATCTTTTGCAAAAATGTCCTTTGTGGAGTCTTTATTGAATACAAGATTTACGTTATTATCTTAGCTGTAAAAAGGCATTTATTTTAAAATAAAGATAAAGCAAGAGGGATTGAAGGATTGAGATTGGTTTTGTTAAGTGCACGTGTATTGGTAAACTGATTATTAAAGTTGTTCTCGATTCGAAGTATTTTAATAAAGTGAAATGCCGACAAATGAGACTTTGAATTTCAGATCGGAGTTTATAAAGTCTATGGATTGTATTGGCGGCGAAGGGAGGCTTAACAGAACAGATAATGCGACACAATCAGCTTCTGCAGTTGGCCAAAGTCAAAGGCATTAGCTGCCCTGAGCTTCGCTTGAGTTCCCTTTATTCGACTCCCGACGTAAGAGGCAAAACAAGATTTGACTTTGAGATCGATAGTACAGCTACCGAGCTCGATATACCCTTACAGCCCCCCCCCCTATACGGATCTCCGATTACGTGAAAGCGCATGAGGTAGCAAGGGTCGAAGTTGTTCTAGGAGAGGAGCGTCGATGCGCCATCCGTTCGATCCGTTCGATCGGTTCGTTTTGCCTCGGCGATGAGCTCCCTCAAGCATGTCTGCATCGTCGCCTTGTAGGCGGGATCGTCGTTCATGAGCGATCGGTAAATCTCGACGCGAGTCTCAAAGTACCAGGATTCCAGGGCACGGGGATCCTCGAGCTTGGCAAAGATGGCTGCCGGCCACCTCAAGGACCCGCAAACCATCCCATAGATCCTCCGGGCCTCGTAATTATCCGCGATCTCTGCATAATCCGGAGCCGTGATCCCGGCATCGAGAACGGCCTGCCGGAAGGTCGCGTAGTAGTGCTCTAGCAACCGCGTCTCGAAGGTAGCGCGCGTCTCCGGGGTCGCGTGGACGTAGAGGAGCATGGCCAGGTCGAGAGACGGAGACGCGTAGCGTAGCATCTGGAAGTCGACGAGGAGGCACTCTGGACCATCGGTGCCGCTCTTGAACATGAGATTGCCCCGCCATAGATCACCGTGACAGAGGGTGTTGCAGCCACCTGTCGGAAAACGAGCTGGTGGAAATTGTCTCGGCGAGGAGCCTCGGTCGAGGCCGGACTAAGCATCGATCGCCGAAGCGATCGGCCAATTTCTCATTTGGCATTGTGCGCGATTCCCTATCTCCACTTCGAGTAAATTAAGTTCGCGCAAAATTCAATCCCCACAGTCGTATCCGCAAATTAATTTATCTCTCCAGGCTTTCAATTACGGGCTTATTAAATAATTACAGCTCTTACGATAATATACTACAATCAATACTCAGAGTCGTTGGAGAATTTCTAATATAATCACGCGATTGTGGATTACGGATCCCGAATTATAGAACTGACCTATTAAAAATCCCGACGTACATCGTGAATTGTCCTGACGATCGAACTTCCCTCTGCTCACGCTCCTGATAATATTTATGAAAATCAATAAGGGCATTGTTGATATTTTTTTTTTTTCTTCTTATTTATTTATAATTCTAACAATACTTACGCATTTTAGCGAGAGTTCACTTGCCGCGGAGCTTGTTTTTTTTCTGCTCTTATTTTATTGTCATTTCGTATTACTTTTTATCATATGAAAGGTAAAAACTATAAATTCATACGCTGCTTTGGACATGTAAATGAACGCGTGTTGGTAGATACGTAAATCAACGCATCAACAAATGTCCCACGCGCTGCTTCCATGTTAAAATTTCATAATTTCTATATCAATAATCAGGAGGCCTTATTTTCCTACTCACTTTGCTATCGAGCCATTTTCCATTCGATTTCATATAAATGATATAACGTCCGTTACTAAATTTTATTCATCAATAAAGCGAGAATTGTGTATCGACAATTATTAAAATAAAATTGCATTATATTGATTTTTTTGAAAAAAGACCGAACCAGGTCGACCTTCATTTTCCAATAAACCAGAGCTCTTGGAGATATTAAATTTAGAGTGTAATATGTTCTTTGCTTGAAATATCCCAAAGACCAGGCCTTTGTTAATTCTATTGACGCAATGCACTCTTTGTATATAATAATAATTCGTAATAATAATAATAGTAATAATGATGATAATAATAATAATAATGCTATTGCTGCTGCTGCTGCTGCTGATGATGATGATGATGATGATGATGATGATGATTAAAAAAAAAAAATTAAATAATGATTTGATTGAATACGCAGCCAATTTAAACTATCTAATCGCCATTGGTTTTTCAGTAATATCAAAGACGTAATTAATATGAAGCGACTGGTTAAACTATCGCTTAATTAAATATCTTATTATCTATGCTTAAGTTACGAATGAGTTGTAATTGCTTTTATAAGAGCCTTTTTAATAAGGAGAATTAAAAAAAAAACTCATTCAATTCGACTAATTGTAGTTGTAGTCTACAATACGGAATACTTATTACTTTCTTTTGTCATTACGCAGAGCTTGGAATCTTTATTAACAATGAAAACAGGCCGATTGATTATCGTTATGGAAGTAATTTTCCATGCTCTTCTATTTTCCAGAAGAAGAAGAAATTAACGAGCGCTGAATTTTATATAAGAATGAAGACGTCTTATTAAAGTGAGGAATTCTTATCGCTCGAAGTGGAGATTATTAGGTAATTATAAATTAATTGGTACTTTCGAATTGTCTTAGGAGAATTGAGCCTTTCGTAGGTTTACAGGGTGGGAAGATGGAAAGACGGTAATATAAGAAAAAATCAATGAGAATATCATTGAAGGTAGTTTCAGCCAAGTATAACAATGCGATTGGATAATAATATCACGATTGGTAATAAACTTTCTTCTATGATTCCGTAATTATCGAGCAAATGCGGGTAAAGGTAGGCTCGAGTCGAGCGGCAATGAACATTCCAAGCCGACTAATTCCCGTTAATTGTAATTAAATTGGCTCGATAATGAATAGCCGGGCTTTGTGCGGCGGAGGGGATTTTCGATTGCCATTGACGAGGTCGAGTGTCCGACCTATGAGCGGTTATACCTGACACGGGCTTCACCAGCTCGTAAATTCGTCTCAAGATTTTTGGAACCTGGGCGCCATCTAGTCCGAATCCGTCGGCCAGTAGCTCAAGTGTCTCGAACCCCAGCTTAGTCGAGCGGCCACCTTTACCGACGTCGGTGAAGATCTTCTCCCGGAAGGCTTCGGGGTAGGCAAGATCGAGCCTCTTGGCGAGCCTCCGCTCTGCGATCATTGAGCCCGCGTGGAAGTGCGCCAGGCATGACACGGCGGCCTTCAACGTCTCCGGGTCGTAGATGCTGTTGGGCCGCGTCGCGTAGCCCTGGGAGCGTAGATCTTCGAGGTAGAGAGTGTCCGGCTTGGCGAGGTAACACGCCGGCGACCATTTGGCTCCCAGGTCATCCGAGCCCATCAGAGGGTACACCTCGCTGTAGAAGTGCACCTCCTCGAGGAAGACCCACTCGTCGAGGACGCCCTCTCGTAGAACCGAGTCCGGGGGGAGCCGTTTGACGAAGAACTTGAGGTTACGGGTTGCGCCAGCGAGCTCAAGGTCGATGCTCAGAGAGTCATGCCTTCCCATTAATCCGCTTCTGGTCTCGGAGAAGGGCTCCAGCTGATAGTTAGATATTCTTGCCCGAGAGCCCAAACGTACGGCGACGATCTTCTCCAGGTCTTTATTATCAATGTCAGACATGACTCGTGCACTGTGCTTCGACGCGATAAGCTCGTACATGAAGCGCCGAGTACCTCGCACGTATCGCTCCGATAAAAGAATAAAACTAACCTATACACAAGCACGAGCTTGATCATTTTCATTGTAACGTACAGTTGTTCTACAATGCAGCCTACAACTCCCATCGGATCGTAATTTCCTATAAAAATACGGCCCCTCCATTGCCGGACTTCACTTTAATCCGCAGAATAACGTTGTTAAAGAATTTATTTTTACTTCAGCTAGATTATCAGTATCTTCTATCTCGCGTAGACTAAGGTAAGATACTGCTTATTTACAAACGAGGCGGCCTACCTTCATTTTTACATCCCGAGACCATAAACTTGGAAATTCATCCGTTGGAAGAAAACCGGACATTCCATGCCAACGAATCGGTCGATAATAATAGTAAATATTCCTGCGTTCTTATACAACCGTTATAATTTATATTCCCAAACACATTAGTTAACTTGAAAATATAATAGAATCAATACGCACGCCCGGGTATAAAACCTTTTTAGTCGCGTAAGATCTCTTAATCCCATCGAGCGAGAGATCTTTTTGCTTTTAATGTTTTAATTGTGGGCAGTAAAATATCTAAAATGGCGAATTAAATCTTAAAAAGAAAAAAAAACAACTAATCTACATTGTATACGAGATGAAGGATATTCGCTCGTGCGTGTAAGGAGGAAAGACAAACATTTTTACAAGTAGGAAATGCCATTCCCTAAAGAATGAGATAGGATTCTGTATATGAAATTCTTCTGTTCGCAGAGAAAGAAAATTGCCGCCCCTTGGTTGGAATCCTATCGATAAGATGATAAGATGTAAGTCGATTTCGAGAAAACAAAAGTATGAAAGTAAATTGCGATTCCAGAATGGAAACATTTTGTATCCAGCATTTGTACCCAAAACACAATTCTATTCAAAAGTGGAGGTCGCGACGCCGCTTTTACAATGAAGTAAACGTTCACTCTTAATGGATTTCAGCTTCTTACGCGCAATTAACCATTGCCATGGATATTGTGAGGCCTGGATGAGGAAACGAATGCTTCTCTTACATATTAGCGCGGAAAAGTAACGCTCGATCGCTCGATGCCCACATTGAGCCACTAGATTTGCAGGCACTGTCTGTATAATTGAATAGTAGGAGGTTAAAAAGTGGTTGGAAACGGTAACGGTAAAGTTTTCCTTAACCGGAGGGTGAAAAGGCAGGTCACGTATTTGCTCGGAGGCAAATGGCTCGGCGTCCTGGGAAAGCTCTCCTTTAAATTGTCAAAAGGCTGCCTCTTGTTGGTAGGGATGGGGGGTGGGGGTGGGGATGACGGGCGAGGGAGAAGGAGGGTATAGCGTCGGCTTTGGTGTCCGGCTTGCTTTCATCGATGAATTGGTTAGAAAAATAAAGCTCTTGATCCGCGTACTGCGAATAGCAATCGCCCAGGGAAGGATGGGTTTTCAGTTAGTAAAGAGCGTTCCATAAACACAGTGAAGAGCGATGGGATGCCCCTCAATTATCGAAATACGTTTGCCTCTCGAGAGAGCGTTTCGGGAATTTAGGAACCGATAAATAATACTCGTTCGTGCGGAGCTCCGCCACTACCCTCGCGCTGCCAATGAAATTCCTCGGCTCATGCACGTACGAGGAAACGAGGAAATAGCCGATGGCCGTGCAAAGGCAGCAGCAGGCAGACCTTTTATCCGGGACGTTAAGGTATTCGAAGGGGAGCCACTGTCGAACGTTACCTTCCCCTCTTTGCTACGTAAAACATCGACTGGCACTTCGACTCCCAAGCTCAAGAATAGAAACTGTCAGCCTTCTCC
Organism: Ceratosolen fusciceps; assembly: GCA_018883505.1. Taxonomy (NCBI): domain Eukaryota; kingdom Metazoa; phylum Arthropoda; class Insecta; order Hymenoptera; family Agaonidae; genus Ceratosolen; species Ceratosolen fusciceps. The sequence continues at coordinate 10,609,662 of RCIC01000006.1, read as the reverse complement.
AGAGTCGCGAATGTACCCCAATAACCCCCGCCCGACAACGAGAAACGTCTACCCCCGATCAGAGGACCATCAGCTTCCTCCTCCACACCCACCCACCCCCATCCCATCTCGCGTCATTCGTGTATCATTGTTTTATACGCGCGCATTCGTATTTTGCATTTATATCGTCTGTTATTGTAAAAATATTTTAAAAATTAGGCAGGTAATCCTCGTGCCGGATCTTATTACGTAGTACAATGCATTAACTGGCTCTGTCTATAAATAATAATAATAATAATAAAAAAAAAAGCACGAATCTCGAATGACCCATTTTTAAAGCAATTGATAATATTTTGCATTCGAATGCTCGGCAATTTATTGAGAAAATTTCAAACAACGGAATTCGAACTTGCATATCGTTAACTATAACTTGGTTAAGCGATGATAAATGAGATTGACCTTTAAAAGCGAGTGTCGCTTAATTGATTATTAGGCCTCGAAATTAATTTTCAATTTTTAAGAATGCCCCTGTCGTTATCCGAGGGACGAATAGAATATCATCGGGCTAGTAAATATCTCAAGGACGTAAAGTGGCTGAGGCAATTAATTATTTAAACAAAGGCTAATATTCCCCTCGAATTGCTCGGCTTCTTATTCCGTGTTTTACTTGCGTAACGATAACGTTTTCATAGGTCATCGGTCATATTTATCAACAGCCACTAAAAAAGGGATTTACCATACGGAAAAGCGAATTACGGATTAGATTACTGTTAGATTCTGTAAAGTTTGAAAATTTATAACAAAGATCCAAAAGTATGGGGAGTATAAGTTTTACTTATTAATCTGGAAGTTCTTGCTGCCAAGGCTTCGAATACTCCGACCGGCTATTATTTAATAATAAATAATAAATAATAAATAATAACAACAATGAAATTCTACATTATTTATTATTATTATTATTATTATTATTATTATCGGCAACAAATTAGCGATAGGATATGGGAAAACGAGATTACATTAGACCTGCTTTGAGTAGGTATACGTAAGTTTTAATAAGCCGTTGGACTCCGCCTCCAACGATTCGCAGTTCAAAAATGTTCACTGCCGTACATCCTCTCAAATATCACCGACTTTCACCAAAATAAGAAAGCGTTAACGGCATGATAGGCGGAATTGTAATAAATAAAACGAGGAGAGCAAGTCTCATGCGCTCGCGTGAGTGCCGGAATGACCAGAATGACCGAGCAATCGAACGGAAAAGTTTATGATATTAAAATCTCAACAAGTCCGGGTATGCCCGGCCGTTTCGTCCAGCTGTCCCCGGTAATCGAGGATATCGTAGCTCGTGCCTTGGGCAAATTCTCACGAGGAAGGCTAGTCGCCTCGTTCCTACAACGACCGTTGTCTCAGCCTTGTCTCCGCAGCACTAGGGGAGGCGTGAACGTGACTCTGACTCGGCTCGGCTTCAGAGGCCATACGCCCCCCCCCTCTCACTCTTGGTCTCTCTCGCTCTCTCTCGCTCGCTATTACCTCTCTTCGTAGAGGAACGTCGACCGCGCGACAAAAAAGACCTTCGACCCAAACGAGTCCTCGAGGCGCTCTCCGCTCCAGCTGACGCCCACTCCACTCGCTTCTTTATTATTATTCTTTATTAACGCTTTTATTATCGATCCTTCGGTCCTTTATACTTTAAATGTTTGCTTCATATTGTTTCGGCGCGCTCAGACTTTCCCGTTTACCTTCATTTCATCCACTGCGATTCAATTATAGAATTTTACATTATCTTACAGTCGATACTTTTTACCCGGGACAATAATACCTCGCCGCCCCGAGACTGGCATTTACTTTACTTTACTTTACTTTACTTTACTTTACTTTACTTTACTTTACTTTAATTTACGTTACTCGGCTTTAATGAAGTCTCGGGTTCCCCAATAAAAGCGGGACTAACGCGTTTCGAGATACCTGCAACTTAGTCGTAGAAAATTAAGTACGAGTTTAATATAAATCTCACGGCCATACTCGCAAATCCGTATAAAACATAATATTCCGACATATATTATCATAATAATAATAATAATAATCCATAAGATTCATACGGCTAAAACGTATAAATTGATCGCCGTTTACGGCGGCACAACTCGCATGAATTCTTCCAGCCCGTTTTTAAAGGAAGATTTCATTTCAAAAAATAATTTTCTCCGCACTCTTCGTCTCGTTCGAAATATATTTGTTGTTAGGGGAAAGCGGGGAAAGCGGGGAAAGCGGGGTGAGGGGCGGCAGGAACGGAGAAAAATAGAGAAACTAATGATAAGGATACAAATTGCGAATATTGCCCGTAGTCTCTTGTAAGCTAAACGATAAAAGCTGCAAAAACTTTTTAGAGCTACAAGTACCTTTTCTTTTCTTTTCTTTTCTTTTCTTTTATCTTGTATTAAGGTTCGCATGAAAAATACAGAATGCCAAACTGTATTCTCGTAGCGAATTTTACTCCAAGTAATGTCATATTGGGCTCGGCGGCGATAAGCTTTCAAATACCATATTCCCATGTACTTAGAATACTTTCGAATCAATCGTATTCTGATAAATTCACATGAATTGGCTCAATTGGCCCTTTCTAGGCTGAATACTCTAATTGCAGGAGCTAATTGCGCTTCCGCTCGTATTCCGTTGTAAAACGATAGCATTTAAAAAGCAATGAAAGGCTCGGGCTCGCCATGCGTTAAATGAATATTCACGTATTCCACATTTGAATATTGGCGCTTAAAATTTTATTTCATATTACATTCGCTTATTTAATAACATTGAGAATTTAACGTATTACAATAACAGCAACCGAATATCGTAAAATAGTAACCAGGAGTCGCAAAAGGTTATCCTGAGCTCGAATTACTCTGCCTTTGTTTCCTGTACTTGTATCATGTACTTTAGGTTTTTTAGGTCCTTAAGGCTTAGGGCAGAAAGCTGTCCTCGTAAATTAAATGAATAAATATTAATAAGATGATCGCCAATAAAATTGGAATTCAGTCCAAATTAAGTACTCGCCTGAGTAGTCATAGTCACTCGGTTCACTCGTGTTTATTATATCTACGAGTTTAGACGTCAACGCACGAGCCCAAAGAAGTGCCGTATTTTATTCAAAGTCGGGTAAAAAACTTTTTCGGTGAACTTTATTTAAAAACCCATACGCTTTTATCTTATTGGCCTAGCGAGCCTACCTAGAGAAGAAAAAATAAAATAAAATAAAAATATTAAAAAATAAATAATAAAAAAAAAACGTGAAGAGTGAGCCGAGTGAGAGATCCGCCCCAAGTTCGGATTATATTCTGCATGATGAATCTCGAGAAGGTAATGGCTCTTCATTATTCCACTTGGACAACTCGTAAAGGATTCCGTGCGACCGTTGATCGTTTTCTACCCGATTGCTGAAACTGCGCTCGACACGATCGAGGTCATTGTGTTTTTGGCAATTATCAGAGGCGCTATATATATATATATATATATTCATAATTCACGCGTGACTTTCAATCATAATTGTGACAAACAACCGCAATTATAATACAATTACGAGATTAACCACAAATACGCAAATTAAAGGGAAATGTCATTGTAAGGATGAAAGTATTTGGTATGGAAACTGCGTAATGTGTATAGGGCATTTCGATTCTAATGGCGGATAAATTTCTAAGCGGATGAATGCTTTCAAGCCGATTAAGAATAATAATTATTAATCAGCGTAATGATCTTCGTCTCTCCTGTCCCGGTGTCTCGGTGTCTCGGTGTCTCGGTTAATAAAACCTCTCTTTACGGCGATTCCAGCGATTACAGCGATAATGAGCATTAACTCACGGATATCACGGATTTTAGGTGGTTAATAACCAAGTTGTTATTATATATAAATCGTGATATTTTATTTTAACGGCAAAGCCTTTTAGTGATAGACCACGTTAAAGGAAAATTTGAGAGCATTGAGTTCTGACGCACTCGAAGAAATTATTTGCAGACAAACAAGACCCGTGAAAACTACGAGGGCAAATATCGTATTCCATGGGTATTTTCAACCTCTCGGGCTCAGAGGGGGTTGGGGATTATTCTACGTCTGAATCGAGCGCGTTATTCCTATGAAAAATAAATAAGGCGACTCCGAGCTCCTGATAATAATTATTTCGGATTCGTAAAAGCACGTACGTACTCGACGAAAATAAAGCCTGGCCGCGTCGGCCAATAATGAGAATGAAAAATTACCTCGGGCAATTAACGATAGTAATTGGCTTGTAAAATAATTTGTCCCCCCCCCACCCCACTCCCCCTGTACAAGTAAACTTGCGAGTGCTTGTTCTCAAATTTTTGTTTTGTTTTTTGTTTTGTTTTTACTTCTTAATTCCGAGGATTAGTAAGGAGCCAATCGGATGTTCGTCCGATTGTATAAAGAAAAAGGAAAGGCTCGTGGAAAATAATTTCTTAGACTTTCCTCGGCCGGATCCATTTCGCCGTTTATTGGCATTCACGGACTCGGGAGATGAATTTTACCTGAGGAAGAGGCACTTCCTCGTTATTATGCGCATTCGTTAAAAGTCAAATGCTGGCAGCTTGTTTAAATAACTTCAGACGCGGTCTGGCTCTGCGCGGGTGGGTAGTAATTTTTCTCCGTTACGCGCAAGTATACCGATTTTTGTTTTGAAAACAATACAGAAAGTCGAGTAATTCCCGGCCAGAGATCTAAACAATACGAGAGCATTCGTCAGCGCATCGGTATATCATTGTTTTGCTTTAATAACAAGAGAGGATATACGAGTTTTCATTTACGTTTCAAGCGGATTTATAAATTTATGTTTGCAATTTAAAAAATTGCCCCTTTCGAGTAAGTGCATTATACCGCGCGGGATTTAAAAGCTCGCGCAGATGCCTGCACCAGGCTAATATCCATTGAGTTTAATGGGGTCGTCGATCAAATTCCGTCTAAAGTGCTTAATGAGATGAAATTTTTAATTCTCACACCCAGCACCCGCCCCTCGCGTCCCCGTACCCGCCCGATCCGCGATAAAAATATCGTTCCAGGGTCGGTCTTCCGTACAGAAGAATACGGACTCTTTCGTTTTATCACCGGGGCACTAATCGACCTCCGAGACGAGCCGGCTAATTTATTAAATGGGCGAAAGCGTGAAAGAGAATGAGAATCGGGGATCACCTACCACGTAGGGATGAGGAGCGTCCTCGGAATTTCTCTTCGGCTGGTGCACCTACTCGAGGCGATTAGCACCGTTCGTCGAGGGGAGATTGTCGTCGTGGCCGCGCCATCCTAATGAACAGGCAGAAGCTCCAGTTACCGTCGTCTCGTCCCTGGCTTCTAGCTTGACTTGGCCGCGACCGATACTGCACACCTGGAACAATAGGCGAGATTATTAGAGTGAGAGGGACAAAGAGAGACATCCTAGCTCGGATCTATGGCGGCTCTGTCGACAACAGGCTTCGGTGGACAACCCGAGCGGAAGGAAGGATCTCATCCCCCCACCCCACCCCACCCCACCCAATCCCCCTGACCACGACGCCGTCGCCGCCACCGCCACCGCCGCCACCCTGACAAATGGTATCGTCCCTGGTGCATCGCTTTTTAACAGTTTCCGTCCGATAATTTATTTCGAGGATTGGCGCCTTGGCCTTACTTGGTCGTACGTATTTTTCTTTACGAGAGAAGAGAAACCGCGTCGCGCGATATTCAATAACTTTATAGCTCCTGTGAATATACGTTGCTCGGTTCTCGGGAAAGCTGGGAAATTAGATTTAAATTGACAAGCAACCCCCCGGCTCTTCCCATGAAATATTACTTGAAACTTTGGGTCTCCAACGACATCCTCTCCTTTTCACAATTTTTATTCATACGGACTTCCCTTAACTACCTTATTCTTACAAAAAAAAAATCTTACGTGATCCAAATGTTGCTCGAATCGAATATGATTGACCGTTCCGATTTACCTTACAGCGAGTCATGCACCGCGTCGAACCCATTTACTGATTTCTAATGATCCCAATGTGCGCGACAACGTCAATTAATTTCTCGTTTGCAAAAGGGAATTTTATCTTCTTTATTTTTACGTTTATATAAATTTAGAATAACAATGCAGAGACTACAATACATTTCCGCGTGCCCCTCCCTCCTTCCTGAATAATCGAGTGCATTTGCACAATACGACGATTCTTGTATTAAATTTTAGCTTTACAAGAAATTAAGTATGCTACGGAATTTTTCGGGATATTCCAAGTCTCCTCGCGCAAGAGTTTTGCACGGATACAAAAATATTTATGAATAAAGATTGGCTCGAATTTTATAACGTCATTTTAAAATACTCGGCCTCCGTGTTATACCCAAGAAATTTCAGAGAACTTGAAATAAGAAGAAGGTCAATGTGTACCATAGCATCATCTACATACAAAGCTCAACTTTATAAAGCCACAGCGATTTGTTGTCGTCGTCGTCGTCGTCGTCGTGTGTGTGCGTGTGGCGAACGACAAGAATACAAATTACTGCGTATTAATTTAATAGGAGTGTTGCATCAAAATGCATTTAGTTCTTAAGTACATATAATTGTGGATAACGTTTAGCCGAGCTGGACAAGACCAAAAAATCCTTATAATCGCTCATTAAAACCATAAAATATTCTTTTCCGTATCTCTATTACCAACTTTAAATCTATGAAATAATTGTAGATTTAAAATTATATGTACTTGTGTATGAACATACGTATTTTTGTTAATTACTTATTCATTTTGAAGGGGAAAACGCCGCTCGGTTCTATAACTGTGATTTATTCTCAATAAATAGACTCAAGCAAGACTACTCTCTCTCTCTCCTGCCACTATCCTGCCTCTACTCCGTTCTTCTATCTGATAATAAATCCCCTTCTTATACAATGTTACATCGTATTTATCTCGCATTTCAATACTATACTGATTGCTTTTCAAATGCTGTTCTATTCAATGCTTTAGTTTGAGACAAATGTCCCTTCGAAAGATTCTTTTAGTTTCTTCCAAGAAGGTGTATAGAAAAATCTATACGAGATTTAAATACGAAATTATAATGAATTCGTCAAGCTCTGCTCGATTATTTAATTCGATATTATTAATTTGTGCGCGTCGCAGATGTTTGTTGAAATTAAATCTTTGATATCCCATTGATATCATTGAGACTGTAAAATAGTTATTTAATTTTATAGAGGAAATAATAAGTATTACGATTTTAAAATTTTACGTTTTTTTAAAATGTTATTTAATATACATTTAATGACTTCATTTAATTGTGAAAATCATTCGAACGTGGGGTTATTCATTTTACGAGAAGGAACGTAACCTTAATAAAATTATATGAATTTAAATATTTATGTGAAATTATACATTACTATTTACAATATAATATCTTATAATACATTACTGTGATACGTGTAATAATTGTCAGGCATTATTTCTCTAATTAATAATCAAATAAGCCCTTAGTATGATAATATTACACTGCAATATTCATTTACGAATTTCATGGTGAAAATAACTAAAATAATAAATTATATATTCGAAAGTCATATGTCCATTCGGTACGAAAATTCATATTTGATAATGACTAAGGTTTAAAAAATTTACATACAATATAATAACGTATTGATAATCGATTAATAAATAGTTAAATCTAATTCTAAATATTCAATAAATAAAGAGCGTTAAATTAAAATTATAAATCACGCTCATTTTGAGAATTATTATTAAAATTTTAACAAAAAACTTTTTAAGTTTAAAATTTAATTTAAATAATTTGTTTTCTTATAATTTATAATATATAATTTCTTATAATTTATTTCTCTTTAAATGAACGAAAAAAGAGATCAATGAGAATATAAAGAAAAGAAATTAATTCTAATTAATAGTTGTATAACGTCATTCAAATATATATATATATTGTTTAATCAGAACAATTATTGATACCTGTAATATTTTTACAATTAACTATTACAAACCCTTTTTACTTCACTAATAATTTAACGAGATAAGAGAAAATCATGAATGTTAAAAATTGGAAAAAATACGCCTAAGAAACGCTTGGAAAAAATAATTTATTTAATATTGGCTGTGCAAACAACTTAAACACATGTATCGTGCTTCACGTATAGCATTAAATAAGTTTTTTTTTAATTTACTCAATCTAAGAATTAAAAATTATTATAATGCATAATAAACTTATTTGTGACTAATACAATAATTAAAAATATATTGTTTTCAATAATATAACATTAAATCATAATTATTTCATGTTTAAAATAATTATTTCAATAATATAATAACACATTTTTCGCTTATAAAAATATGTAATGGAAAGTCTAATGCAATTTTTCAGTACTAAACAGATTCTCAATTTTTCCCCAATATTTAACACACTAATAACAGATTGATACTCCACACATTGGAATTAATTTAATAAACCTTTTAATCGGAATACCAATACATACGTGCTCAATCCTAAAATTAATATTGCCCTTTCATATCCGTATATATGCTACAAATGTACACATCGTCTCGTTTTCATATAACAATCCTATATTAAACTTTGATAGATTACACGGAATTTATATGGTAAATCGGGAAAGTTAAATCAGCCATTAATTAGGTGACACAAAGTAAGAAATAAATAATTTATAGTGTGTAAAACTGTGCTTATATAATTTAAATTATCGAGAGGTATTTGGAGCCTTAAACATTCAGAAAAAATGTGAAAATTACAAATTTTTTAACGCATTCGTTAATTGTTAATTAAAATTAAATGCAGACATGAAATTTTATGAAGTAGAAAAAAGTATTTTTCCAACCAAAGTTATTGGCGTTTAAGTACGAATCTGAATAAATTTAAGAAATATGTCGATATAAAAAGGAGGAATTGTTTTTTAAAAAATATTCCATTGTATAAAATGCTTCTTGCGAGCGAAAATTCAATGGTGAAAAACGTGCGTTAACATGTATATGCAAATCGGTATATTTGAATAATAAGATTATATATGCAACGTGTAAGTATACGTATGCGTTTTTGCGTGCGCGTGTGCGTGTGGGTGTATATGCACATCGTGAAAGACAACGGTTTCATTTATTTCAAAGGCTTCGTGTAAATGATATTTAAACCATTGCATAATTAATTTTTTATATATTTTTTTATCTGTATTGTATGATGATACGTGGACGATTTTTTGTTAATAACCTTCTTTTTAAAGAGACCTAAATATGCATGTATACATGAATAATGGATTGATTTAGTTGATCATCGTTTATTAAAGCGATGACCTAAGAATAAATAAAACGAGTTTATTCGTTATAACGCTTAGTAGTATTTTTTGAAAACCAGCAAACGTCGAAGAACTAGAAAAGTGATCTTTTTGTACCATTGGTACAGCGACTGCAGGCAAGAATGAACTTCTCGCAATACATTGGCTTTAGAATAATGTAAATACGAAGATAACAAGAACTTTTAGATGTTTGCTTTTAAACTATCGTACTAAACATATCGCTTAAAAAAACAATATTTTTATTCTACAGTCTAACCATTAATTAGAAATTAAGTTCTTAATAAAATACATATTCATTTAGTAAATAGACTGAAAACCACTGATGAATATTTTACAAATTTTGGAAAAGAAGCGAAATTAAAAAGTTATTTAATAAATACAATTGACAGGCAAGTAAGTGTGTAATACATTGATGAGCTATAAAATGTATAAGAAATTAATTTGATCTTATATTACAAAAAAAATGTGTAGGATATTTAAAGGACTGTTACTGGAAAGGGCAAATCGATGATAATCGTACTCCAAATAAATATTGAATAAAGCACGTTGTGGGCAATGCTACGATATAAATTAAATAAGGAATAAGGTGGTAAGTAAGCTTGGCTATAAAGTGGCAATTATTCAAGATAAAGGCATGGCAAGTGTATTTACAAACAATGGGTTTGCGGGGTCGAATTGAGCGTCGCAAGAACGTATGAAGCTTAAGCAGAAACGGACGAAGCAATCTCTCAGCTGCATTGGTATTACTATAATATACGACGAGATAAGAGCTCGGCAAGGACTCGGTAAAGGCCTCGGGGTGGTGAGGGGGGATAGGGTGGATAGGGTGGATTTAATAAACTGAGCATTGAAATTTTGTTTGGCCAAGGAGCCGCAGCTTCACCTCGAATTGACGAAATTTCGTAAAGCGCGAGCGCGCACGCACATGCAGCCAGCTAAGAACGGCGAATCGGGGGAAGCTGCGTGGAGACGCGCCCGCAAACAACGTATCCTAGCTTTCCGAGCGGTACTCGCCTCTTGATCGTCTAATCGCAAACAAAAGCAAAGCTAAGGAAAACAAAGAGCGCCGGCTGCTGAGCGGAGCCCCCAAGGACATCCTCGCAGACTCCGAGGACACTCGTAAGCCTCGGGAGAAGCTGGAGGATGAGGATCGCGCGGGAAAAGCGAAGCTGTTGGCTTATTGGGTGGCTCACAGGGTAATCGTCGAGGGCGTGAAGGGCGTCAAGGGCGTCTCGTCCCCGGTTTCCCATGGTCCCGCGTCCACCTCGAGCGCAGCGAGGATCCCCGACTGGCAGGGCGACTCGCGCGGAACTGCCGACTGCCACCAGCTGCACGGGACAACTGAGCTGTGGCTGCTGCGCGGCCGCGCCCCCGCCCTCATCTCTTACAGACACAGGCATCCGACCCACCCCTTTTGCCACTTGGACGTGGAACCACGGGGGTAAAACTGTCCCCCGCCAGCGTCGACGATACCACCGCTAGCTACGACGACGACGACGGCCACCGCCACCACCACCACCACCACTACTACCACCACCTCCACCATCGTCCAGCCGACGCTAACGCCAAGCCCGACGCCCTCTCTCTCTCTCTCTCTCTCTCTCTCTCCCGCCCCCACTGGATCGTCCCTGACGAGGAGCCTCTGCCGCGTCGGCCGGCACCCCCGAGTGCGCCTGTGCCCGTCTGGCCGCGCCCTTTTCCCAAGCTCCGGATGCCCGTCCGACAGCTGAGACTCTCCGTGGCCCTTACAATCCGGATCCTAAGCTCACCACCCCCCACCCCCCATTCAACTTTCTCGACTTCCCTTATTCACGTCGTTATTCCCGAACTTCGACCCCCGCCACCTATAACTCCCGCATCGCAGCTAACCGCGTGTCCTTATCGTAAGCTCTTTGTAAGGAACCCCCTACTTTATTATTCATTGACCGAAGCATCCTTAAGTAGCCAAAAATGCACGTCGGCGATTTACATTTGGCCAGTTCAATGCTCCACGCAGACACTCCGGTCGTATTCCGTTCGAGGATAAAGACCCGACGGCGGCATTACTTTGACCCCAAGTATTACCTTCTATTCTCTGAAAATGTTCTAATGAACGGCATTAGCGGAATTGTCGTCCCTATTCCATTTCCTTTTGCTGCCAAGATCTACTTACCCTCGTCCGAAGCTCCTCCCTCGGTAAAGAATACGGGATTGCGAAACCGCTTCCACACCCCGAGTCTTACGGCGCATTTAAACGCGATGGTTATCCTTATCATTCGATAAGGATTTATAAATTTAACTAATTCTTCATTTGCAGTAAATTATGCGAGCCCCTTTCGGAATACCAGTTTTGATAAAACTTTGGCAGGTCTAAGCACTTCAGAGTACTTTTATCAGATATTTTATTCAGCATCTTAAGTCCAAGCTTAAAACGCCAAATTCCAAGAACTTAAACTATCATAAGTTAGATTTTCACGTGACTATGTTGGGTCGAATAGACTTGAGACAATACTGGATTTACACATCATTCTCTTTGAAGACATAAAATTATCAAACGTAATATTTTTAGGTAAAAAATGTTATGCCTCCTTTATCCAACAACTTTTAATGAAACGTTCGAACTTCAGTTTCTCGAATTACTTATTATTACATTGAGGAATGGATAAAGTTCCCCATGGATAATTGACCATTGATCTTCAAATTCGGATAATCCGAAATATAATAATTTATTAGGTCTTATTATTTCCAGATTATTGCACGACAAACGCTCATCGATTATATTATAAAAGAACCTAATAAATGGAAATGGGCATTTTTAAAAGCTGCCTTGGGCTAATTATTGATTTTACGTACTCGGTCGTAAATTTAATGATATAAATTGACTAGAAAATCTCCGATAAACGTATTACTCTTTAAGACTAAAATTCCAATAAAGGCATATAAGATGCTGATATGGAAATATCAGCTTACATCACATCGAGCTAAAAAAAAAAAAAAGAATAAAGAAAAAGGAAAAAGTACTGCAGATGCATTACAATTATCGTTAATTAATTATTCGAGCATGAGGAGTCTTTGCGAGTAAAAATCTCATAGTGTAAAAGGTCGTATTATCCGAAAGAGATAATATTATCAAGGATGTGAAAAAAAAAAAAAAAAAAAAATCATAAATATTATGTGACGATTAGCTATTTTGCAAGAATGGTCATAAAATTGATTCGATAGCAGTTTAAAATACGCAATTTAATACTGGGACGTTTGTAAATACCGGTAGGTACGTATCTAATTTTGTTAGATGGCGTTTCGGATGACTTTGCGCCTGTGATCCTTTACGTATTACGTAACGCATAGATCTTTAAATGTCTGCACACAAGCGCATTGGTATGTGGACGCTTCAATCCACGTTCATCACCGAGATAAATTTCTCGAAAATCCTCGATCTTTTAAAAATTCAAATGGCTTCAGTGGGATATAAATATTGGCCTCGGGTTGATAAGGACGTTATTTCAAATGAAATTATCTTTCAATATAAAATACCTTTATCCGGTAATCCTCGCTCTAAGGTACAGGTTCGACCGATAACATAGTACTTTTGCACACAGTGGCGCTTCCGTACGTCATTCCATTCGATTTAAAAATAACCGTTACTTTAATAACAACAACAACAACAACAACAATAACAATGACAACAATGGCAATAATAAATAAAGGACCGTTTGTAAATACGGTATTCTAATGTATGTTTTTCTGATTCTCTCCTTATCTCTCATTTTCTTCATTAGAAGCATCAAATACGCAATGCAGTTTCTCTTAACAATTATTTATAATTAATTAATAAGAATTTTTCCTAATTTAACCAATATCATGATAAGGTTAAGAGCTTTAAGTTCTTCGCTCTTGTTATTTCGGAACAGTGGTTTTTATCGACTCTAAAAGCATTAAAGAAAAATGCCTTGTCTTATTTAAAAATGTTCTCTTCGCCGTTAGATCGTATTTATTTATTTATTAACAAGCCTTGTTCTTCCCTTCACTTGCCTTTTATATATTTAAATTAAATAAAGAAAGGACAGTCTTGTTCGTGAATAAATTCGATTCGTATTGATAATGAAATTATTCTAAAAATAGCATATATATTTATGGATGCCCTCTTACCTCGAAACTGCTGCATTTATATAAAGTTTAAAACTAGACCAAAGGCACAATCGCCACTGCACTTTATAACGTATATTAATTAATTGTTAGAAATAAGCGTGAATTTGCGAATTAGCCGAGCATCGGAATCCCGTTGCCGAGTAAATTTAAAAGAATTATCTACGATCGATTTCAAAAAGTTTTGCCCAACGTATAAACACAAAATTGAAAAACGGTTAATACGTCAAAAGGAGATTTGCACATGTTAAAATGATTAAAATGTTTTTTCAATATAATTAATTATCAATTCGAAAATCTTCGGAAACAATTCTTATTTATCACTTTATGTGCACAGCTGATAACTTATGCCCATACGCAAATTGCAATTGACAAAAAAAAAAAAGATTACCGAGCGATAAGGAAAATTAAAGCTATTAAATCATTTAAGCTCTAAAGTCAAACTTTAACGACGTCTTTCTTTCTTTCTTTCTTTCTTCTCTTTCTCTCTTTCTTTTTTTTTTTTTTTTTTTTTTTTTTTTTTTTTCTTATTTTAAACTCCCGAATAGATTAAATTCAAAGTGACATAAATTGAATGCTTTCCGATTAAGATTAATTTATTATTCTATTGTTTCTCGGCTCCATTTGTATCGATCATTTTTCATTAGGTCGAGATAAAACTTTCGCTATGAATCACCCTCCCTTCGCTAATAATTACACAATCCACTGTGTGATAAATAAATATCAGAAACGGAGATGAAAAGAAAATGAAAATTCAGAAGGGTGCCTTTTCTAGAAGAAAATATTCAAGATAACTAATTTAGTGATGTTAATTTATTTACAAAAACTTTGCAATAAATAAATATTTCTTTATTATTTCTTTGTATTTTATAGCTAGATTTTTTTTTGATTTTTTTGTTCTGTTTTGTTTTGTTTTGTTTTGTTTTGTTTTGTTTTGCTTTGTTTAAACTGAGCAGCCTCGACGGAACAAAATTGCCGCTGGGAAAGGAAAATTTAATGAATTTTCGCTTCACTGGAATGTTAATCGTTTGAAATATTGGCTTCTCTCGTGCACTGCTGCTTCCATAGCTCTTTATATCCTCAATATTAAATTTGAAAATATAAATATTGTTTATTTATATTTGTGTAAAATACTGATAACGATTAAAAGTATATCGAGTCATTCAAGTGCGTCTGTGGGCACGCGCGAGTGCGCTGTCGTGCGATCTCTGATGTTCCACTTGCTTGCTTATTTGTTTTTTCGTGGGCACGCGCGAGCGCGCGCGCGCACGCACGCACGCACGCACATAAAGTAAAATAAACTTCAAAATAGTAAGTTTCTAGATTTAATTTTGTAAGAGAAAAAAAAATATGACATTTTCAGTTTAACAATCGAAATAATTGTTCTAATGTTACAAACATGATCTAATAATGCACAAGATCTTTACGTAATTGTACTACACTTGTATTTATAATATATTATATAAATTTTACATTTTTTGCCTTATCTCTTAGTAAAAGATTACGATTCTCTACAACTCTGTCGTTGTAAAATAAATACGTCATTATATCTTGTATGAAAGTTTGTGAAATCAATTTAAGTATATATAGGACAGGTACCATAAATTGAATGAAATGCCAAAATCTCTGAAAAGCAAAATCATTGTTATGTAAATGCTTTATCGAGATGCGAATGGAATGTTTCAGCATTGCTTTCACTCCTTTACATTTATATTTCTTTTTCACTTTGGAATTTGACACATAAATATTCAATATAATCCATGACAAACGATAGAAATTGATAAGCGGGAACATAATGGCGTTTGTCAAGTATTGGAAATAATTTAATCTTTCCCCTTTCTCTCTCTCTGTATTTTAAATCTATTAAAGAATATAAGATTGTGTTTCACGGTTGAAATCCAAGACTATGAACTCGTATTTCGTGGGATGCTTTGCACTCCTCGTTGCCTCCAGTAAGCTTCAAGATCAAATGGTTCAAAATCTAAAAGAATCAATAGGAATGAAAATATCAAGTATTGCCAGATAAAGCGTGGAACGGCTGCCAATATGAATAGCAATTACCTTTGAGCTGTGGATTTGGTTCACGTTCTTGATAATACGTAACTAAAGCGGCATTTCTGCAATTTGAGGAATTGCCATGCTGCTGATTATGATAGTTATCTAGCTCCTTGGACACAGAATTCCAAGCTAAAATAAAAATAAAAATAATGAATGTAATGACGGATGTAACTTTCATGTCAGTGTTAGGAGGGAGGAGCGTAGGAGATAATGAAATTGATTGCTTACATTCGTATATGTATTTAATTAAATCAAAGTGCTGAGAAATAGCCTCGTTCTGATGATGCCTTGGAGGTATCGTCGTGGGCCTCTTCCCATTCATCGTGGTCATCTGTGGTCTGCCACTGAAAATAATACATAATGCTCAAGACATGTGGCTGGGCTGACTGGAGTCTTGTCAATAACAGAAGTCGGGAAGGAGGAGAAGGGCATTGCGCGGGGGATAAGAAAAGTCGTGGCCCGGGGTTGAGAAAAAACTTGTCGCGTAAGAATAATCGGGTCTCGCGGGTGGTGGGGTGACTTGTTTGGGTGATAGTCTCGAGGCTTATCGCGGAGAGCGTATGTGTCAAAAGCGCGACATTATCGATGGAGGAGCAGGAGGATGAGGATGAGAATGAGGATGAGGAGGAGGAGGAGGAGGAGGAGGAGGAGGTGGACAAGGCATCGAACATCACGCCACGATTCGTAAATGTCAACCTCGAGGAGATAGAGATAGATATATAGATAGATAGATATCTATAGAGAGAGAGAGAGAGAGAGAGAGAGAGAGGGAGGGAGGGAGAGAGAGAGCGAGAGAGGGAACGGAAGCAAAATGTCGGCCAGCGAAAGCCGAGCGAATGGGGCGTCGGGGGGCGAAAGGAGCCGAGGACTCGCTCGGCAAGGCGCAACACGGCCTCGGGAATAAGTAGCGCGCGCCCTATCCCCCGAAACGTCAAATGCTCACGTGTACCGCGGCGGTGGCGGCCACGGTCTGGCATCGTCCTCGTCGAGACGGTGAGCGCGTCGTCGTCGTCGTCGTCGTCGTCGTCGTCGTCGTGGTGTCCGCCGCGTACAAAGCAAGCTTGGTGGAGACTATGAGTGTTAAAGGTCCCAGGGGTTTGTTGGGGTTATTGGGGTTATTGGGGTTATTGGGATTGTTAGGGTGACGGCAGGGAGATTTCGCGCGGACTCTCACCTCATATTTGCAGGAGGTCGGCCTGCAGCAACGGCGGAGTTAGCAGCAGCAGCAGCAGCAGCAGCAGCAGCAGCAACGGCAGCAGTAGCAGCAGTAAAAACAGCGGGTCGGCCTGGGTGTCGGGAAACTTGTCGACTAACAGGAGGTAGCGGACGGCCGGATGGCGGGGCCACGGGGATCAGGTGAGAATCAGCTGGATGGCGGCTCGGTTCCCGCTTGTTCCTCGGCCGCCCGTCGGGACTGAGCTCCTGCTGCCTCGGCCGGAAGAGCGTGGAGCCGCCCGCGATCGGGCCTCGGCCGCCTTTCCAAGTCGCCTCCGTCCTCCCCACGGCTGGCTACTCAACCTCTAACTCAGCCCAACAAAATAATGCCCGTCCAGTACGCCCGATGAGGCGAGAGCCCGTGCACAACGGAGCCAAGGGACCCTCGGCCTCGGCTAGGCCGTCCACGGTGTCGCAGTCAACAAAAACCCTCGGCCACTGTGTGTCACAACATGACTCGGCTGGCACCTCTGCGTCGCGTACCCGCGGACGGATCCAACGACGACTGCGCCGCGCGAGAGGCGCGAAAACCACCAAGACCGCGTCGACTACGGCCCAGGTGGCGGTTACCGGCGCGGGGCGAGGAGGCCGACGCGAGAGAGTGAGAGAGAGAGAGAGAGAGAGCGAGCACTGCCGTATTTATTCCGTTGTATCGGGGTGGGGCGGGGCCGAGGGCGAGGCGGGGTAAGACGACGAGGTGGTGGAGGCCAATCGTCGGAGACTAGCGAAGCGCGGCTGCGGATACTTAAGCCGCGAGTCGTGGACGAGGGGCGACGAGGGAGGTCGGGCAATGGGGGCCGGGGGCGCGGGGGGATCCTCGGAGTCAGCGTGCGTTAAAAGATACTTTGCTTCAAGCATGCGCAACTCGGCATCCGAGCTCATTGGCTCAGAATGTCGTGCTTCCTTGGAACTTTGGCTTTTAAATGCCGTTGCCAGTACTAATTCTCTCTCTCTCTCTCTCTCTCTCTCTCGCTCGTATTTTTCATAGCTTGAACAAAAAATACAACGTAGGTATGGTTCGTCGTAGGTTGGTCCAGAGGGCATTTACTTTTGCACGTACTCGTAGCCCTTGCGTAGAGCAGTGCAATGCTCGGCAAACGACCGTCCCGTCCCCCCCTCCCCCTCGGGCTGCCGAGTTTATTTTCTAATTCTAATTCTTGCACGTCGTGTA
Organism: Ceratosolen fusciceps; assembly: GCA_018883505.1. Taxonomy (NCBI): domain Eukaryota; kingdom Metazoa; phylum Arthropoda; class Insecta; order Hymenoptera; family Agaonidae; genus Ceratosolen; species Ceratosolen fusciceps. Next base: position 10,591,800 of record RCIC01000006.1, on the reverse strand, counting down.
CGAGAGGACGTTAAGTGCCAAACACGTCGTCGTGCCTGCGGTTCTTTACCAAATACGAAAAGAGCCAAGATGCGATGATTACGTGGCGCGGAGATATCGGCTTTGCCAATCCCCGTATATAGGATCCCCGAGTCCTCTATGGGATAGCGGCAGGAGGGCGGGGGGGGCATGTGACGATTGAGCGAAGGACGTCTGTTTTAGGGGAAGAGGAAGAGGGGGAGAGAGAAGAGAGAGAGCGGTTTGGAGAAGAGACGAAAGGATGAATGAACAGCTGCGGTGGACCTTTGTCAACGGAGTTGCACGTGCAGGGCTTCCGCGACTTTTTCTCCTGGTGGTAGATCCCGAAGTACCGAGTTCCCCGATGAATGGTGGTGCTCGGTTGCTCGGTTGCGCGCCTCCGGCATTCACGATCTGCCTCTCTCTCTCTCTCTCTCTCTCTCTCTCCGCTTTCTCCGGGCATATCCCCGAGCACCCCAATAACCTTCCTTCTTAACAAGCCTTTCATCGACAGCAGCAGCAGCAGCAGTAGCAGCAGTAGCAGCCCCCCCCTACCCCCAGCCCACCCCCGCACGTTCTATAAAACTAATAACGAGGCCGAGAGTCGGTCGGGTATGCCGTCCGTCCGTCCGCCCGGAGACGACCAATTTACCAAGCAAATAATAACAATGATAATTGGTCGTCGTTGCCTCCTCGTGGTTATATATATATATATATATTTTTTTTTTCTTTCCTTTCATGCGGGGGCAGAGTGAATCCATGGGGAACGTGCTCGGAAGAGCTTCTTCGCTGCCCGACGAGCGGCCAATTGAGCCGAGCGGCCAGCTAAACTAGTAGACAATGGGAGCGGCAAAGACGCGTCAACCAATTAACGAAACGTGCGGTGGTGGCGGCGACGGCAGCCATTCCCCTCGATCGGGTCGCCGCTCGGGGCGCAGCAGCCCAGCCTCCGAGCGCGGCAGCACGTAGCGTCTCGCGGTTTCGGGCTCGTCGGGCTGGCCGCGGGAGGGAGGGAGGAAAAGAGGCGAGAGCGCGCCTCGATCGGCCCCCGTATGCGACGGAAACGGGGAATAAGCCAAAGGGCTGGGGATGGGCCATTCGAAGCCGAGGAAGCGTCCTCGGTTTAGACGAGCGGCGGCGTATGACGGGGGTTGAGAGAGGTATGGCGGGGGAGGGGGAGGGGGGCGCTCGCGGGCAAACCCGACCAATGAGCGGGCAGTCGGGTAACGGTGAGGCCCACGCGCTAAAGTAGAGTGGCGCCATGGATTTCCGGCGTCCCGGCGACGAGGCGAAGCTTCGTCACTTCCTTCAGCTCGGCTCGATCCGCTTCGTTTAGCTTCCCTCTGCGCCACTCATCCTAAGGGACGCCCGTAGTTTAAATTACGAGAGAAAGGGAGCTAAAGAAAAGAGAGAGTGGGAGCGAGAGCGAGAGCGAGAGAGTGAGAGTGAGGGAGTGAGCGAGCGAGCGAGTGAGGGGGGGGTGAGCGAGGGAGTATTGTGTACGGGAGACAGAGGGAGACAGAGTGCTACTGAGCTTGGAAGCAACGAAAGAAAGAGAGAAAGAAGGAGCGACCGAGCTTGATAAGCCACGATTACGCTCCTCTTCGCGTTCGAGCTGCATCAGTAGCTTTCCGGCAGAAATCTACAACTATCTTTCTGTTCGGTCACGGGCTTTAAACCAACGCTATTCGACAGCGTATACATAAGCTAACACCCACGTCCCGACAACAACCGCACAACATGACGGATAATCGTAAGTCCAATTCATCTACACACACTCTCTCTCTCGCTCTCTCTCTCTCT